>LR738710.1:482472416-482578356 GCA_902687465.1 Secale cereale | reverse complement strand
GTTCCCCCCGCAAGTGCACCTCCATGCAAGCCCGGGCTCCACCATCGCACGTCGTCACCGCCATCGCTTGAGGCCGCCCCCGCGAGCCAGCCACCACCACCACTACTCTGCCCCCGGTCCCCTCGTCCCACTGCAATCCCACCACCCGCGGCCTCCCCTGGCCGGCGACGTGCTCGCCGGCGACCACACAACGGGTCTCGCCCGAGCCAGCACTCCGCGCCCCCCTGGTCGAGCTCGCCTCACCACCTCCCCACGGCGATCGTAGCCTCCCCCCGCCTCTCCTGGCCACCGCGCCCCCCGTCGCAGGCTCTGCCGAGCTGCCGCCCGCGATGGCTGCATCCGCCTCCCCCTGTCCTACTCACTCACCGGCGGCCGCGTCGGCTGTCCCCAGTCGTGGCCGGCCTGGGCCGACGCCCGTACCTGATAACTCCCCTGCCCACGCGCCTGTTAGCCCGCACCGTGTGGCCTGGGTAGATGACAGTCGGGGCCCACGCCCAAAAAGTTTAGCATAGAAAATATATATTAAAATCAATTAATTAACTATTGCTTAATTAATTAATTAACGTAATTAACTTTGTTTAGTTAACCTAATGAGCATATTTAGTTTAGTTAAACCTGCTTAATTAAACTAGTCAATGACGAATGGGCCCCACTGCCCAGTTTGACTCGTCAACTGCACAGTTGTCCGCTGACATCATAATGACGTCATGCTGATGCAATAACCCCCATTTTTGTATTAATAATAATTCCAGAATATTGTTTAAAACTTCAGAAAATCATATAAAAGAATCCGTAACTCGGATGAAAATAGTTTGTACATGAAAGTTGCTCAGAATTTCAAGACGAATCCGAAGACGCGGTCCGTTCGTCTGCCACATGCTCCTAGCATAGAGAACATGCAACATCCCCTCTCCGTTTCATATGTCCGAATATACGAAACACCAGGGATACTTTGCCGGACGTTATCCCCCTTCGTTAGTATCGTGTAGCACCGCGTTAGAGCACCCTAGCACTGCGTGTTGACATGTTGTACTTCTTTGTTGCATATGTATGCTTTGTATTTATTGTTGTTTCCCCCTCTTCTCTCCGGTAGACCTCGAGATTGATGCTACCTCGGTGATCGACTGCATTGATGACGACCCCTCCGTCTCGTCTGAGAAACCAGGCAAGCCAACCCCCCTTGATCATTCCGTTATCACCCACTCTCTTCTCTCTAATGCTTGCATTAGAGCTGCTGCTGCTTTTTGTATGATCCTATTCTGATGCATAGCCTGTTTTTGATACTTGCTTTCATACCATACATGTTTATACTAAAGTGCTTAGTATAGGCTGGTTAGAGATCCATCAGAGACCCCCCCACTTTGTCCCAGTTGCCCCGCTTTATGTTCGAAGACCCGATCAACGGGATCGAAGACCAGGCCCCGGCACCGCACATCACCCCCCACTTAGTACTACGATTCTGCAGAGTTACTATCAAGTGCCGAGGGTGAGACCTCATCAGCACTTCTGGTGTTAACCATGTAGTGTAGCTATTCGGTCGTGGTCATCGAGGGTGATTCCGCCTTAACCACTTCCGATACGACTCTGTCGTGCAACCCTTCAAGTGTGAACCTCGAGGGTGGATCCTCTTACATTCACCTTGATGATTACATCGAGTGGAATACACTGAGGGTGGTTCCTTGGAGTTTCCCCTTGGTGTTTGGACACACCGATACTTGGACTTTACAAATGCCACTTGGAAAGGCGGGTCGACCCTGAGGGGTACCCGCGAGTGATGTGGAGACGGGTTGACCTGGAGGGTACCCGAGAGTTGAATACGAGGCGTGGCCGGGCATTCTTAGCCCTTGCCGCAAGTCCTCGAGACGGGGCGACGGGGTCACATCTTTCATGAGTCTCTGCTCGTGACCGCACTACCAACACACTAACGATTTGGATATTTGATCCAAGGGGCCTCTGGCCTGATATCACTAACCATCACGTGGGCATAGTATGGGCATTCTGTGTCGTATGCATCAGCCGAAGCTTAACTGGCGTCATGTGAGTGAGCGGCGCGCGCCGGGTTGGACTGGTTATGCACCTGCCTTTTTACGGAGGTAGCTAGGTCCGTGCACTGGCCGCGTACGCAACGTGCAGGAGTTCCTGGGGAGATGGCCCATGACCCCTGGGGGCATAGGTTTAGTCTGGCGTGCTTGACCTCTCTATTAAGCCTGGGTCGGGTTGCGGCGTATTGTTTGGCCGAGGCCGGGGATGACCTGATGGTGTGTCTGGCCGGAGTTAAGCGAGCGTGGTGGGTAAGTTGGTGCACCCCTGCAGGGAAGAAAACATCTATCGATAGCCTGTCCTACGGTAACGGACACTTGGGGTTGTATCCCGATCGATACAACTGGAACTAGATGCTGAGACATGATTTGGATATGTGGCTCTAGGATTGCTTCCTCGCGGGGAGACGAGGAAGGATCTCTGGGCATTAATGCTACAACATGCTTGATAATTATAATATGTTATTTTTGTACTCTCTTCTAATGCTGCAGATTGGTGGTTTCCAGAAGATGCTAGTCTTCGTTATGACTAGCTTCTCCCCCTCTTATTCTGGCATTCTGCAGCTTAGTCCACAGATACTACCCTTTTCATTGATACCGATGCATATGTAGTGTAGATCCTTGCTTGCTAGTACTTTGGATGAGTACTCACTGTTGCTTTTCTCCCCCTTTTCCCCCTTCTTTCTTCTTTCTGGTTGATGCAACCAGATGGTGGAGTCCAGGAGCCAGAAGTCACCTTTGACGACTGCTATTACCCCGATGGATGCTACTACTACGTGCAGACCGCCGACGACCACGAGTAGTTAGGAGGATCCTAGGCAGGTGGCCTTGCCTTTTCGATCGTTGTTACTTTTGGGCTAGCCTTCTTAAGGCAAACTTGTTTAACTTATGTATGTACTCAGATATTGTTGTTTCCGCTGCCTCTTATGTATCCGAGCTTATGTATTCGAGCCCTCGAGGCCCCTGGCTTGTAATATAAAGCTTGTATTATTTTATTCGTGTCTAGAGTTGTGTTGTGATATCTTCCAGTGAGTCCCTGACCTTGGTCGTACACGTTTGCGTGCATGATTAGTGTACGGTCGAATCGGGGGCATCACAAGTTGGTATCAGAGCCGACTACGTGTAGGAATGCCCCTTTCCAACTCCTTGGCCGAAGTCGAATCTAGTCACTACAAAACTTTTACTAACATGGTTGTGTGTCTTACGGACCCACGTCGCTATTGGGTGGTATTAGGATCTTTTATTCCTCGTCTTTGCTCTGGGACTCTGATCTCTCTTCTATTCGGGTTAAATGATTTTGCAAACTCTAACATTAGGTTCTCGTAAATACTTCCTCCCGGAGAGCCCCTTCATTCCAGATGATGGCTTGATTCATCAAAAGACCTCGAAGAAACTCTCCGATGTTATCCCGATAACTTGTGCTCATCGCGTTTGCAATTCCCTTCCACCGTAAACCCCTATGAATGACTACATACACTTGCCATTCATACCTCCATCCCTAGTTGTTCTTATTATTACAAGATACCCGAAAGTATTCTCCGACTCTTAAGAATCCTTTTTCCAGCTGCCTTGCAGCTCTTTTCCGTCTAAATACCCCTACAAATAATTCCTCACACTTATCGGGGATTCGTTCATCCCAAGTTAATCATATGCCTCACAAAATCCTTCGAATGCAATCCAATCTCCCGAAGATCCTCTGCGGCCTATTGCTCTTGAAAGTCTTGCCTGCCTGCATTATGGTTAATCCATATGTCTAGCAATATTCGTTAAATCCTTTGCGATTGACATCCTTACACTAATGATTCAACATGTGTGCAAATGCACGCAATCATCAGTTGATGCTTTTAAATTATCTTTCCAGCTCAGACATCATTTTGAACATGAGCTGGTTCTTGACCAATCTGTTTATCGTTGATTGTACCCCTAAGTCTATTCAACTTATGCATCCTTTAGCAAAGCATTTGCTTCTGATCCCTTGATTTGGAAATCATAATTCCTTTGCATCCGAGCTTGAATTAGTCAGTTGTTTCTATAATCTGATCCCCCTGCATTCTTTCTTCTTCTGGTTGAATACCGATGCTCACATCAGATCCCATGTGGACCACCATATCCTTGGTTGGATTATTATCCGACAATGTCCTTCGTATTGAATAACCTTGTGAGATCTTTCCTTGATACATAATTCCTTCGGTAAATAGTATCCTCTGCTTTTGTCAACCATGCTCTGCTTTTGAGCTGGAGTTATTTACTCTTGAAGATTGTGGTATATGTTCCTAAGATGCCCCTATGGGTTGAACCTATGCCTTCCATAAATCCGTGTGAACCCGAAAGATTTCATGGGTCTTACTCATTTGGTATTTCACCAGGTAAAACCTTGATCACTAATGCCATTTTCGATATAATTAGTGAATGAAAGGTTATACATTGAAGAAGTGGGAGTCAACCTTGAACTTCCTGTTCAATCCCATGGACATGGTGTAGATCTTATCATTAAGGCTTCTCTTAAAATTAATTATCCCCTGGATATAAGTTCATCTTATATCTGGGATCTGGCCTTTTTCAAACTTAGATCCGACCATGCTCTCCTTTAAATACCATTTCTAGTACAAGTTTAAGCACTTGTCTTCCGCAGAGCAATACCCTAGTCCAACCTCTACTTTGATCTGCCATCCAGTACAATCCCATGGTATCTCGAGGGTATTACGGAACTACATTACTCCTTATGAGTTCTTCATCAAGTATTACTTCTCACAAATTTCAGTTGTTCCGCGAGTTTGAGTTGTTCTTCACTCGAGAACTCCGACAAGTGACTTGAGTCCATTTTATGACTCACTGCTACTTCTTGAGCTTTCGTTGTATTCCCTCGAAGAGGAAAGGGAGATGCAGCACAGTAGCGTAAGTATTTCCCTCAGTTTTTGAGAACCATGGTATCAATCCAGTAGGAGACCACGCGCCAGTCCCTCGCACCTGCACAAACAAATAAGAACTTCGCACCCAACGCGATAAGGGGTTGTCAATCCCTTTACGGTCACTTACGAAAGTGAGATCTGATAGAGATGATAATTATATTTTTGGTATTTTTTAGTTTAATAAAACAAAAAATAAAAGCAAGAAAAGTAAAGCAGATGTAGATTGATATGTTGAGAATAGACCCGGGGGCCATAGTTTTCTCTAGTGGCTTCTCTCATGATAGCGGTATTCTACGACGGGTAAACAAATTACTATCGAGCATTTGATAGAAAAGCGAATAATTATGAGACTATCTAGGCATTATCATTGTATATAGGCATCACGTTCGAGACAATTAGACCGAAACGATTCTGCATCTACTACTATTACTCCACACATCGACCGCTATCCAGCATGCATCTAGTGTATTGAGTTCATACGAACAGAGTAACACTTTAAGCAAGATGACATGACGTAGAGGGATAAACTCAAGCAATATGATGAAAACCCCATCTTTATATCCTCTATGGCAACAATACAATATGTGCCTTGTTGCCCCTACTATCACTGGGAAAGGACACCGCAAGATTGAACCCAAAGCCAAGCACTTCTCCCATTGCAAGAACTATAGATCTAGTAGGCTAAACAAAACCAATAATTCGAAGAGACTTGCAAGGATATTATGAGCACACATAAAAAGTTCAGAGAAAAACCAAATATCTTTCATAGATAACCTTGATCATAAACTCATAATTCATCGGATCTCAACAAACACACCGCAAAAAGAGATTATATCGAATAGATCTCCTCGAAGACCGAGGAGAACTTTGTATTGAGATCCAGAGAGAGAGAAGAACCATCTAGATACTAGCTATGGACCCGAAGGTCTGTGGTAACCTACTCACAACTCATGGTGAGGGCGATAATGATGATGATGAAGGCCTCCGTGATGGATCCCCCTCCCGGAATAAGCTCCAAGATGGGATCTCCACAGGAACAGTAGCTACGGCGGTGGAATTAGGGTTTTCTCTCTGCGTATAGAGTTTCTGGGGTACGTAGGTATATATAGGAAGAAGGAGGGCACCGGGGGCCGTGTGGGACAACCTCGAGGCAGGGGGCGCCCCCTCCCACCCTCGAGGGCAGCCCAGCTGTCCCCTGACTTGGTCCTGACGCTTTCCGTTCGTGATTTTCTCCAATAATATCTCTCGCGAAGGTTTCATTCCGTTTGGACTCCGTTCGATATTCCTTTTCTACAAAACCGTGAAATAGGCAAAAAACAGCAATCTGGACTGGGCCCTTGGGTTAGTAGGTTAGTCCCAAAAATGATATAAAAGTGAATGATAAATCCCATTAAACATCCAAGACTTCATAAATAATAGCATGGAACAATAAAAAATTATAGATACGTTGGAGACGTATCAAGCATCCCCAAGCTTAATTCTTGCTTGTCCTCGAGTAGGTAAATGATAAAGAAAGAATTTTTGATGTGGAATGCTAACCAATATAGTTTTTCAATGTAATTCTCTTAATTGTGGCATGAATGTTTAGATCTGAAAGATTCAAGATAAAAGTCTATATTGACATAAGAAATAACAATACTTCAAGCAATACTAACAAAGTAATCATGTCTTCTCAAAATACCATGGCTAAAGGAAGTTATCCCTACAAAATCATATAGTCTGGCTATACTCCCTCTTCATCACACAAAATATTCAAATCATGCAAAACCCCGATTTAAGCCAAGCATTTGTTTTCATACTCTATTTTTTTCAAACCTTTCAACTTTCATGCAATACATGAGCGTGAGCCATGGATATAGCACTATGGGTGGAATAGAGGTGGTTGTGGAGAAGAAAAAAAGAGGAAGATAGTCTCACATCGACTAGGCGTATCAACGGGCTATGGAGATGCCCATTAATAGATATCAATGTGAGTGAGTAGGGATTGCCATGCAACAGATGCACTAGAGCAAAATATGAATGAAAGCTCAACAAAAGAAACTAGTGGGTGTGCATCCAACTTGCTTGCTCACGAAGACCTAGGGCATTTGAGGAAGCCCATTGTTGGAATATACAAGCCCAGTTCTATAATGAAAATTCCCACTAGTATATGAAAGTGACTAATCATGAGACTCTCTACAATGAAGATCATGGTGCTACTTTGAAGCACAAGTATGGAAAAAGATAGTAGCAATTGTCCCTTCTCTCTTTTCTCTCATGTTTTTGGAGGGGCTTTTCTCTTTTTTTATTAGCCCCTCTCTATTTTTTTGGGCCTTCTCTTTTTTTATTGGCCTTTCCTCACACGGGACAATGCTCTAATGATGGTGATCATCACACTTTTGTTACAACTCAAAATTACAACTCAATACTACAACAAGTATGACTCTACATGAATGCCTCTGGCGGTGTACCGGCATAAGCAATGAATCAAGAGCGACATATATGGAAAATTATACATGGTGGCTTTGCCACAACTACGATGTCAACTACATGATCATGCATGGCACTATGACAATATGATGCGTGTCATATGAACGGAACGGTGGAAAGTTGCATGGAAATATAACTCGGAATGGCTATGGAAATGACATGATAGGTAGGTATGGTGGTTGTTTTGAGGAACAATATGGTTGCTGTTTTGAGGAAGGATATATAGTGGGTTTATGGTACCGGCGAAAGTTGCACGATACAAAAGAGGCTAGCAATGATGGAAGGGTGAGAGTGTGTATAATCCATGGACTCAACATTAGTCATAATAACTCATATACTTATTGCAAAAATCTACGAGTCATCCAAAACAAAGCAATCAACGCATGCTCCTAGAGGGGAGGTTGGTAGGAGTTAACCATCGCGCGCCCCCGACCTCCACAAAAAGGTTGGCACTCTACAAATACCAAATGCTCTAACTTCGTCACATAGCGGTTCAGCATACGTGCATGATACGGGAATCACTAACCTTAACACAAGTATTCTTAAATTTCATAATAACTACACTAGCATGACTCTAATATCACTATCCTCATGTCTCAAAACAATTATCAAGCATCTAACATCTCATTCTATTCAATGCACTTGGTGTGAAAATTTTACTACATTGACATTGGATGTTTATCATGTGAAGACTACTTTATTTAGCCTAAACACATTACCATTCTGTTTTAATGGACTCTCAAATAGATATAAGTGAAGCATGAGAGTTCAACAATTTCTACAAAATATTACCACCACCGTGCTCTAAAAGATATAAGTGAAGCACTAGAGCAAAAACTATTCAACTCAAAAGATATAAGTGAAGCACACAGAGTGTTCTAATAATTTCTATGCCATATTTAACTCTCTCAAATAGGTGTGTCCAGCAAGGATGATTGTGGCAAACTAACAAGCACAGACTCAAATTATACAAGACGCTCCAAGCAAAAAACATAGCATGTTGCGAATAAAAATATAGCTCCAAGTATAGTTACCGATGGATGAAGACGAAAGAGGGGATGCCTTCCCGGGGCATCCCAAAGCTTAGGCTTTTGATTATCTTGAATTTACTTGGGGTGCCATGGGCATCCCCAAGCTTAGGCATTTGATACTCCTTGTTCCATAGTCCATCAAAGCAATACTCAAAACTTGAAAACTTCACAACACAAAACTTAGACAAAAATTCTCGTGAGCTCCGTTAGTAAGAGAAAGCAAACCACTACTCAAAGGTACAGCAAGGAATTCATTCTTTGTTTATATTGGTGTTAAACCTACTATACTCCAAGTTCTCTATGGTTCATATCCTCTAATATTACTCATAGATACATCGGAATAAGCAAACAACACACGAAAAACAGAATCTGTCAAAAACAGAACAGTCTGTAGTAATCTGCTGGGTTCGCCTACTTCTGGAACTCCAACAAATTCAAACTAAATTGATAAATTTGCACAATTTGTCTACAAATCAGCATAAAAAAGAATCAACTAAAAATCACGCTCCAGTAAAATCTGAAGACTACTTTAGCGAGCACTAACGATTCTATTTCTCACAACAAGATCAAATAAACTTCACACAAGTCTTACCAAAGGCTCTACTTGGCACAAACACTAAACAAAACATGAAACCACATCAAATCAGAGGCTAGATGCAATATTTATTCCCTAACAGCAACAAAAGCAAAAAACATAAAATTGGGTTGCCTCCCAACAAGCGCTATCATTTTACGCCCCTAGCTAGGCACGATACAAGATAGATCTAAGTATTGCCATCTTTGGAAGGCAATCCATAAGTGGCTCCCATGATAGATTCATATGGTAATTTGATTTTCTTTCTAGGAAAGTGTTCCATGCCTTTCCTTAACGGAAATTGGAATCTAATATTTCCTTCCTTCATATCAATAATTGCACCAATCGTTCTAAGGAAAGGTCTACCAAGAATAATAGGACATGAAGGATTGCAATCTATATCAAGAATCTACGGGCACATAATTCCTATTGGCAACAATAAGAACATCATTAATTCTTCCCATAGGCTTCTTAAGAGTGGAATCTGCAAGAGGCAAATTTAAAGGACAATCATCAAGCTCATGGAACCCTAGCAAATCACACAAAGTTTTCGGAATAGTGGAGACACTTGCACCCAAATCACACAAAGCATAGCATTCATGATCTTTTATTTTTATTTTTATAGTAGGTTCCCACTCATCATAAAGCTTTCTGGGTATAGAAACTTCCAACTCAAGTTTTTCTTCATAAGATTGCATCAAAGCATCAACTATATGTTTAGTGAAAGCTTTATTTTGACTATAAGCATGCGGAGAATTTAGCACGGATTGCAACAAGGAAATACAATCAATCAAAGAGCAATAATCATAATTGAATCCCTTGAAATCCAAAATAGTGGGTTCATCACTATGCAAAGTTTTAATCTCTTCACTCCCACTTTTAGAAATTTTAGCATAAAAAACTCCGAATCATTGGGACACCTTAAAGCAGAACATCTCCAATCCTATTCTCATCAAGATTAATACTAGAAAATAAGGATCTAATAGGAGACACATCAATAACTTTCTGATCTTCATCTTTATTTTAATGATAACTAGCAGAACACGATTTAATATAATCTTCTCTTTTAGAACGCATTCTAGCGGTTCTTTCTTTGCATTCATCAATGGAAATTCACATGGCTTTAAGAGACTCATTGATATCATGCTTAGGTGGGATAGATCTAAGTTTCAAAGAATCAACATCAAGAGTAATTCTATCCACACTTCTAGCCAAATCATCAACCTTAAGCAATTTCTCTTCAAGCAAAGCATTGAAATTCTTTTGCGAGATCATAAAATCTTTAACACTAGTTTCAAATTCAGAAGGCATCTTTCCGTAAGAGTTGTTGTAGGAATTACCATAATTATTAGAGGAATAACTAGGAAAAGGCCTAGGATTAAAATTACCACTATAAGCATTATTACAAAAATAATTCCTACCAATGATGTTGCCGACATAACTGACAGGCTATCATCTGACATGCCTTGCTTACATGATCGTGCAAGATGTCATGACACTTCCTATTTTTAACCCACATGGTGGGCCCATAACCCACGGTTCCACATGATCGAAACCTGACTCTCTTATACACCCCCGTTTCCAAAGTTATTCCAACCGCTTGGCTTTGTATGAGATTCATGAGCCACCTTCCTAGTATTCTATTCTGGAGTCAGGTACAATACCTAGATATCCCCGTTGCTCTGAACCCCTCTCGCGCTCTATTTCAGACATCAAACGTTTACCTACCCGCTTGAAGATTCTCATGCATACTTATGTTTCTCTTGAGGTATTTCTTGAGTTCCGACTCGAGAGGTATTCATATGCTCATCCATGGGATAACCCCAAGTTATTACCCTTATAACATTCTCTCGTTGCCGAGCTGCCCCTTTCCTATTCATAAGTATGAAATTCTCGAAGAAAGAAAGACGACTTCATCATGATGACCCGAAGCAGAGAAATGAAGACATCAATCTAATGGATCGACCTATTCGAGAAGAGCAACCAAGACCGACAAGACCCGTTAGAATTTCATAACCAGAATTTCCCCCCTTACTCTACATCCTAAATCTCAGGACAAGATTTCTTGTAGTGGAGGAGAATTGTGACGCCCGGATAATCAAGCTACAGAAACCTCACCCTAATGATGTCATGTCACCATGATTTCTAAGCTACTGAGTGCCGCAACTTTCGTCTTCATCATCTTTGTCGCTGGATCGGAGCCGAGACGCTCGAACGATGATGCCCACGACCATCTTTGTCACCACGACCACCGGAGCTACACCGCTCGATCCGTCGTCGTTCGACCTTTCCCAACTATGATGAGCCCTTCTGAAGCTCCACTATGAGCCCCACATGTTTCCCCTCTCTTCCTGGCTTGATTCCCCCTCTATTGTCGTCCCTGCGAGCTCCGGCTCCGAGCTCCGCCATTGCTGCCGCCCACGTCACCTTGGCCGCGTCCACTACCGCCCGGGGCACGCCCTGCCTCGCCCGAGGCTGCGCTCGTCGCGCCCGCCTGCACGTGGACGCGCCCTGCCGCCTGTCCCCCCCACACGCGCACCTCCGTGCAAGCCCGAGCTCCACTGCCGCGCGTCTGCACCGCCATCGCCTGAGGCTGCCCTCGCGAACCAGCCACCACCACCACTGCTCCGCCCCCGGTCCCCTGGTCCCACTCCAATTCCACCACCCCGCGGCCTCCCCTGGCCGACGACGTGCTCGCCGGCGGCCGCACCGTGGGTCTCGCCCGAGCCAGCGCTCCCCCCACCCACTCGAGCTCACCTCGCCACCGACCCGCGGCGACCGCGGCCTCCCCTGCCTCTCCTGGCCACCGCGCCCTCCGCCGCCGGCTCTGCCGAGCCGCCGCTCGCGCCGGCTGCGTCTGCCTCCCCCTGCCCTACTCGCTCGCCGGTGGCCGCGTCAGCCGTACGCAGTCGTGGCCGGCCTGGGTCGGCGCCCGCACCGGATATCCCCCTTGCCCACGCGCCCGTTAGCCCGCCCCATGTGGCCTGGGTAGATGACAGTCGGGGCCCACGCCCAAAAAGTTTAGCACAAAAAATATAATTATAAATTAATTAATTAATTAATCGCTTAATTAATTAATTAACTTAATTAACTTTGTTTTCTTAACCTAATAAGCATATTTAGTTTAGTTAAACTTGCTTAATTAAACTAGTCAATGAAGAATGGGCCCCACTGCCCAGTTTGACCAGTCAACTACACAGTTGACCGCTAATGTCATAATGACATCATGTTGATGCAATAACCCCCATTTTAGTATTAATAATAATTCCAGAATATTGTTTAAAACTTCTGAAAATCATATAAAATAATTCGTAACTTGGATGAAAATACATGTACATGAAAGGTGCTCAGAATTTTGAGATGAATTCGAATACGCGGTCCGTTCGTCCGCCACATGCTCCTAGCATAGCGAACGTGCAACATCCCCTATTTGTTTCATCTGTCCGAAAATATGAAACACCGGGGATACTTTCCCGCATGTTATCCCCCTTCGCCGGTATCGTGTTGCACCGCGTTAGAGCACCCTAGCACTTCGTGTTGACATGTCGTACTTCTTTGTTGCATATGTATGATTTGTATTTATAGTTTCTTCCCCCTCTTCTCTCCGGTAGACCTCGAGATTGATGCTACCTCGGTGATCGACTGCATCGATGATGACCCCTCCTTCTCGTCTGAGCAACCAGGCAAGCCAACAACCTTGATCATTCCGATAGCGCCCACTCTCTTCTCTCTTATGCTTGCATTAGAACTGCTGCTGCTTTTTGTATGATCCTATTCTGATGCATAGCCTGTTGTTGATACCTGCTTTCATACCTTACATGTTTACACGAAACTGCTTAGTATAGGCTGGTTAGAGATGCATCAGAGCCCCCCCCCACTTTGTACTAGTTGCCTCGCTTTATGTTCGAAGACCCGATCACTGGGATCGAAGACCAGGCCCCGGCACCGCACATCACACCCCCCCTTAGTTGTACGACTCTGCAGAGTTAGTATCAAGTGATGAGGGTGAGACCTCATCAGCACTTCTGGTGTTAACCCTGTAGTGTAGCTATTCGGTCGTGGTCATCGAGGGTGATTCCGCCTTAACCACTTCCGATACGACTCTGTCATGCAACCCCTCAAGTGTGAACCTCGAGGGTGGATCCTCTTACGTTCACCTTGATGATTACATCGAGTGGAATACACTGAGGGTGGTTACTTGGAGTTTCCGCTTGGTGTTTGGATACACTGATACTTGGACTTTACAACTGTTACTTGGAAAGGTGGGTCGACCCTGAGGGGTACCCGCGAGTGATGTGGAGACGGGTTGACCTGGAGGGTACCCGAGAGTTGAATACGAGGCGTGGCCGGGCATTCTTAGCCCTTGTCGCAAGTCCTCGAGATGGGGCGACGGGGTCACATCTTTCGTGAGTCTCTGCTCGTGACCGCACTACCAACACACTAACGATTTGGATATTTGATCCAAGGGGCCTCTGGCCTGATAGCACTAACCATCACGTGGGCATAGTATGGGCGTTCTGCGTCGTATGCATTAGCCGAAGCTTAACTCACGTCATCCAACTGAGCAGCGCACGGCAGGTTGGGTTGGTTATGCACTTGCCTTTTTAAGGAGGTAGCTAGGTCTGCTCACCGGCCACGTACGCAACGTGCAGGAGTTACCGGGGAGATGGCCCATGACCCTTGGGGGCATAGGTTTAGTCTGGCGTGCTTGACCTCTCTATTAAGCCTAGGTCGGGTTGCAGCGTATTTTTTGGCCGAGGTCGGGCATGACCTGATGGTGTCTCCGGCTGGAGTTAAGCCAGCGTGGTGGGTAAGTTCATGCATCCCTGCAGGGAAGAAAACATCTATCGATATCATGTCCTGCGGTAACGGACACTTGGAGTTGTATCCTGATCGATACAACTAGAACTGGATGCTGAGACATGATTCGGATATGTGGCTTCGGGATTGCTTCCTCGCAGGGAGTCGAGGAAGGATCTCTGGGCGTTAATGCTACAACATGCTTGAAAATTATAATATGTTATTCTATACTCTCTTCTACTGCTGCAAGATTGGTGGTTCCAGAAGACGCTAGTCTTCGATAGGACTAGATTCTCCCGCTGTTATTCTGGCATTCTGCAGCTTAGTCCATAGATACTACCCTTTTCATTGATACCGATGCATATGTAGTGTAGATCCTTGATTGCGAGTACTTTGGATGAGTAATCACGGTCGATTTTCTCCCCCTTTCCCTACTTCTTTCTTCTTTCTGGTTGATGTAACCAGATGTTGGAGTCCAGGAGCTAGAAGCCACCTTTGATGACTGCTATTACCCCGATGGAGGCTACTACTATGTGCAGACCACCGACGACCAGGAGTAGTTAGGAGGATCCCAGGCAGGAGGCCTTGCCTTTTCGATCGTTGTTACTTTTGTGCTAGCCTACTTAGGGTAAACTTGTTTAACTTATGTCTGTACTCAGATATTATTGTTTCCGCTGCCTCTTGTGTATTCGAGCCCTCGAGGCCCCTAGCTTGTAATATAAAGCTCGTATTATTTTATTTGTGTCTAGAGTTGTGTTGTGATATCTTCCAGTGAGTCCCTGACCTTGGCCGTTCACGTTTGCATGCATGATTAGTGTACGATCAAATCGGGGGCGTCACAAGGGTGGTCGTGGATGGAAGCTGAGGTACGTCCCGTGAACACCCATGTCGCTCTAGCAGTCGAAGCTTTGCAAGCGACGTCGTTCATAAAAAAGACAACGAGTCGCACGCTGCCAAGTCCAAAGGCGGAGTTGGGCCCCCCGCAGGCGGCGCGGGGCCCTCCAAGAGCGGCGTCATGCCACGAACGGGCGGTGCGGCGACTTCCAAGACGCCCACGCTGGCGCCCACAACACGCTCCTCCTAGGCCGTGCGCGATGAGCAGCATCGCCACGCTGGTGACCCCGGGCGCCGCCGTGGAAAGAGCCCTGCGCATCTGATACGTCTCCAACGTATCTATACTTTTTGATTGTTCCATGCTATTATTTATGATGTCTTGGATGATTAATGGGCTTTGTCGTACACTTTTATATCATTTTTGGGACTAACCTACTAACCCAAAGGCCCAGTCCAGATTGTTGTTTTTTGCCTGTTTCAGGGTTTTGCAGAAAAGGAATATCAAATGGAGTCCAAACGGAATTAAACCTTCGGGAGAGATATTTTTGGAGAAAATCACGCACGGGAGACTTGAGAACCACAGAGTAGGGGCCACAAGGTGCCCACAAGGGTGGGGGGTGCGCCCCCCTTCCCAGGGCGCGCCCCCTGCCTCGTGGGTCCCTCGAGAGTCCCCCGGTGTCCTTCTTCCTCCTATATAAGCCTACGTACCCCGAAACCATCAGCAACAGAGCGAAAACCCTAATTCCATCGCCGTAACCTTCTGTTCCCGTGAGATCCCATCTTGGAGCCTGTTCCAGAGCTCCGCCGGAGGGGGGATCCATCATGGAGTGCTTCTACATCATCATCATCGCCCTCACCACGAGTTGTGAGTAGTTTACCACAGACTTTCGGGTCCATAGCTAGTATCTAGATGGCTTCTTCTTCTCTCTCTCTCTCTAGATCTCAATACAAAGTTCTCCTCGATCTTCGAGGAGATCTATTCGATGTAATCTCTTTTTGCGGTGTGTTTGTTGAGATCCGATGAATTCTGAGTTTATGATCAAGATTATCTATGAGAAATATTTGGTTCTTTTCTGAACTCTTTATGTGTGCTCATAATATCCTTGCAAGTCTCTTCGAATTATTGGTTTGGTTTGGCTTACTAGATCTATAGTTCTTGCAATGGGAGAAGTGCTTGGCTTTGGGTTCAATCTTGCGGTGTCTTTTCCCAGTGATAGTAGGGGCAGCAAGGCACCTATTGTATTGTTGCCATCGGGGATAAAAAGATAGGGTTTATATCATATTGCTTGAGTTTATCCCTCTACATCATATCATCTTGCTTAAGGCGTTACTCTGTTCTTATGAACTCAATACACTAGATGCATGCTGGATAGCGGTCGATGTGTGGAGTAATAGTAGTAGACGCAGGCAGGAGTCGGTCTACTTGTCTCGGACGTGATGCCTATATACAATGATCATGCCTATATAGTCTCATAACTATTCGCTTTTCTATCATTTGCTCGATAGTAATTTGTTTACCCGCCGTAGAATATCGCTATCATGAGAGATGCCACTAGAGAACACTATGGCCCCCGGGTCTATTCTGAACATATCAATCTACATCTACTTTACTTTTTCCGCTTTTACTTTCTGTTCTTATAAACAAAAAATACCAAAAATATAAACTATCATCTCTATCGGATCTCACTTTCATAAGTGACCGTAAAGGGATTGACAACCCCTTATCGCGTTGGCTGTGAATTTCTTATTTGTTTGTGGAGGTGCGAGGGACTCACGCGTGGTCTCCTACTGGATTGATACCTTGGTTCTCAAAAACTAATGGAAATACTTATGCTACTGTGCTGCATCTCCCTTTCCTCTTCGAGGGAATACAACACAAGCTCGAGAGGTAGCAGCATCATTCGCGGGACGTAGAAGACCAACATGCTCACTGAGGTGCTGGAGAAAATGGCGTACAGCCGTAGGGCCGTGATAGAGATCCTTCTAACGTAGTTAGAAGTCGGAGCGCATCACGGTCCATGCAGCTTTCGTCGCTGCCCACATTGGCGGAGGCCTTAGCATGCACGCAGTTGCTCCACGACTTCCCTCCTGCTGCGGAGAAGCTCGACGAGTGGAGAGCCACCATCCGGAGCCTCGTCGACATCGCCAAAAAAGACGAGCCACGGCCAGCGGGGCCCTCAGGCCGACTCTCTGTCGAACCACCGCACGCCAGTGGTGGGAGGACCGGAGGTGCTGCAGCCACGGTGCATTCTCCTCCTCCTCGCCAGTTACCGCGGGCACCGGTCCGTCGGGGCGACACTTGTGATAACATTTCCATAGCGTCGTCCGACCCGCGGTTCCACTGCGATCAGCGCCAAGTACTTTGGGAGCGAGCCCATGAAGACGCTCAAACTACCATCGAGCGCTGGCGCGAAGCACGCCATCAGTCAGATAGGCGGGCAGGGCCCACTACGGACCACCCAGCATCGGGAGGCCCTGGAGGCTTACCTTACGAGGTAGGCTGTCCAGCCTTTACCCATGAGCTGTGGTAGTTCAAGTGGCCCACTCACCACACATTCAAGCCTGACGTCGGCGAGAAGTACAATGGCAAGACTCACCCGTTAGAGTTCCTCGGCATCTTCACCATCGCGATGCAGGCCGCCGGAGCACGTGACAACAAGGTGCTTGCCAATTACTTCCCGTTGGCGCTTAAACCCAATGTCATGTCATGGCTGATGCACTTGCTAGTAGGTTTTATTTCTTCCTGGTCGGATATGTTCCATGAGTTTGTTGGCACCTTTACGGGAGGCCACCAGGCTCATGGCTAGGCTTGCTATTTGCTTGTCATCCCCCAGAAAGAAGGTGAAAACCTGCGCAAGTACATACAGAGGTTCAACCGAGTGCAGTACAACATCCCAGATGTTCATCCCGTCGTCGTCATCAGCACATTCCATCAGAATGTGCGTAACCGCAAGATGCGCGAAGAGCTGGCGATGAATAAGGCTAAGGATGTGGCCGAACTCTATGTTCTGGCCGACAAATGCGCTCGGCCCGAAGAGGGAAGGAAGTACACCGGCGAAGACGCTGGTGTGGAAACCGATTCCTTAGATGAAGACGCCATCCCCCGGAGAAGAAGGGCCGATGCCGCAACTGGAAACGCAAGGGGCAAGGTTGTGCTTGCCGTTGAGGGATCCGACGACGCTGGCGCTGCCAAGAAGACCAAGGCAGACAACCCCGGCAAGGAAGTTGCCAGGTGTGTCGCCTGCCGGGCCTTGGCGGCCGCCGGTAAGCCAGGAGGCTTCGACAAGCAGTACTGCAAGATCCACTGCACCAAGGGCGATGACCTCCAGAACTACTGGCAAGTCGAGCAGCTCGCAGAGAAGCAGAAAGCTGAATATGAAAGGCGGGACAAGGAGAAGGTCCAAGATGGTGCTGAGGGATCTGGCAAGAAGCGTGGCGGCCAGCCTGGCCTCCGCGGCAAGGATAACCAACAAGAAAGGCCTGCCCGAGGCTACGACAAGAAGCAAGAAGACGATGATCATGATGAGGACGATGAGTCCGGTGAGCAAGAGTTCTAGAAAGCTACGGAGGCCATGTGCGTTGAAAGTGGTGCCTCTCTGCACACCTCTCACCGCTAGTTCAAGCAGTGGGCGCGTGAGATCACAACAGCGGAACCATCGTCTGATGCCTAGAAGCCGCTGAAGTGGTCCAGCACACCTTTCATTTTTGACACCGAGGATCAGTCTGATCGCACGACTGCGGTTGGGTGTTTGCCATTGTTGGTTTTTCCAACAATACGCAATCTCATGGTGACGAAAATGCTGGTTGATGGCGGTGCCGGACTGAACTTGATCTCGCCCGTTGTGATCAAAAGGCTGCAGAGTCCTGATGGGGACCTCAAAGAGACAGGCACGTTTCAAGGGGTCAACCTGGGAAGAAGTCAGCCGAAGGGTAAAGTCACGCTGCCCATGACATTCGGAGGCAAGCTTAACTATAGGACAGAGAGGGTTGTTTTTAATGTTGCCGAGATCCCCTTGCCTTACAACGGGATCCTTGCCTGTCGAGCGTTAGCCAAGTTCATGGCAGCATCACATTACACCTATAACACACTGAAGATGCCTGGGCCGATGACCATCATCACCGTCCCCTCCGACAAGAAGGATGCGCTGATCAACTTTACTGGGAGGCAGTTGCAGCGACTGTCGCCAAGGCACTTGCTCCCGCCGCTGAAGCCCTAGGAGGGAGGAAGACTAGTAAGACCTCTCGCACCCACTCTGGCAAGTGCACCTCTTCGCAGTGCAGTGCTCCCGTCGAGGACGTGCCAGACAGCTCCACCGGCAAGAGCAAGAAATCTAGAGCTGCACCACCAGAAACCAAGAAGGTGTCCGTCAAGGAGGATGGCACGGGAGGGGCTTTCACCATAAGCTCCACCCTCGACAGCAAATAGGAAGGCGCGCTCATCACGTTCCTGCGGGCAAATGTCGACGTGCTTGCATGGCAAGCATCCGACATCCCGGCATTCCCAGGGAGGTGATTGAGCACCATCTTGTTGTCTGCCCTCACGCGTGGCCCGTCAAGCAGAAGGTTAGGAAGCAAGCTCTAGAACGGCAAGAGTTCATCACAGAGGAAATCAGGAAATTGGAGGCGGCAGGCTTGGTGAGAGGAGTAGTCCATCCAACGTGGTTGCCAATCCAGTGGTGGTGCGCAAGGAAAATGGGAAGTGGAGAATGTGTATTGATTACACCGACATCAATAAGGCATGCCCAAAGGATCCTTTCTCGTTGCCGCGCATTGACCAGACTGTAGACTCCATGGCTGGGTGTGACCTGTTATCATTCCTTGACGCCTACTCAGGATACCATCAAATCATCATGACGACAGAGGATGAAGAGAAGACAACATTCATCACCCCATGTGGTACGTATTGTTTCATACAAATGCCTTTCGGGTTGAAGAGTGCTGGATCAACATTCACAAGAACAGTCCAAATTGGTTTTGAGCCTCAGCTACATAGAAATATGGAAGCCTATATGGATGACATAGTGGTCAAAACCAAGGACAAGGCAACGCTCATATAGGATTTAGAAGAGACATTTGTTAATTTGCGCAAGATCAACCTCAAGCTGAACCCTGAGAAGTGTGTCTTCGGCGGCCTGTCCGCCAAGCTTCTCGGTTTCTTCGTGTCACAGCGTGGGATCGAGGCGAATCCAGACAAGATCAAGGCTATCGAGCAAATTGAGGCACCTAGGCGGATGAAAGATGTGCGTCAGCTTGCTGGCTGCGTTGCCGCCATGGTCAGATTCATCTCCAAATCTGCCGAGCGCACCCTTCCATTTTTCAAAATCTTGAAAAAGGTGGGCCCAATGGAGTGGACCCTAGAAGCTGAAGCAGCACTACAAGATTTGAAGAAATACCTCTCCTCTATGCCAATACTGATCATGCCCAAACCCCAAGAGCCGTTGCTGCTATATCTAGCGGCGACGAATCAAGTGGTCAGTGCTACGCTCGTAGCCTAGAGAGAGGTCAATGTGGAAGTAATAGCAACGACAGAACCTGACGCCACTCGGGCAGAAGCGACGCAACCAAATGAAGTAGTGCAAAAGAAGAAGATGATGCAGCACCCGGTTTACTTTGTCAACTCCCTCTTGCAGGGGGCTAGGTCAAGGTACTCCGGTGTGCAGAAATTGCTCTTCGGCCTCCTTATGGCCTCGAGGAAGCTGCGTCATTACTTCCAAGCACATGAAATTACCATCGTCACCCGCCTCCGGTTGCAGCGGATATTGCATAACCCAGACGCAACCAGGAGGATTGTGGAATGGGCCTTGGAACTGTCGAGCTTTGGTTTGAAGTTTGAAAGCACTTCGATGATTCAGAGTAGAGTCTTTCCGGAGTTCGTTGCAGAATGGACCTCAACGCCCGACGAAGAGATCCAGGAGACCACTCTCCCCGGCAAGGAAACAGGTCACGACTGGATTATGTACTTTGATGGAGCTTTCTCGCTGCAAGGTGCCGGTGCTGGTGTGCTGCTCGTTGCGCCCACCGAAGAGCACCTCAAGTATGTGGTCTAGATGTACTTCCCCAAGGAGATGTCAACGAACAACACTGCGGAGTACGAGGTACTGCTTGCCGGTCTCAGGATCGCTGCAGACCTCGGAATCAAGAAGCTCATCGTCAGGGGAGATTCACAGCTTGTCGTCAAGCAAGTTAACAAGGATTACCAGATCCCGTTGATGGAGGCCTACATAGATGAAGTGAGGAAGCTGGAGGAGCGTTTTGATGGTATACAAGAAGAGCATGTTCCCCGAGCGGAGAACGACATCACCGACTACTTGTCAAAGCGTGCCGCCCCTAAACTACCCGTGGAACCAGGTACTTTTGTGCTTCGATTAACTCAACAATCCGTTGAACCATCGACAGAGCAGAACAAGCGAAGGAAATCAAGCCCCGGCAAGTACTTTCCCGTCGAGCTCCCAGGGGCCGCCGGCAAAGATGTTGCCGGGGACGCTGAGCCTGTCATAGGGCAACAGACTCTGGCACGGCGTCAAGCCCTGGCCGTGGAGACAGCCGCTCCTATGGCAGAGGAGATGCCTTTAGTCCTTACCTTCGAGCCCCAGGCTCCGGCATGGGCACAACATACCGTCCGATTTCTCTAAGTAGGGTAGCTTCCTGAGGAGCTGGAAGAAGCGGAGGAAGTAGCTCATCGGTCTGCCATGTATCAGTTCATCGATGACGTCTTGTACAGAAAAAGGCCGAACGGTGTGAAATTTAAGTGCATTCCCCGGGAGGAAGCACTGGAGCTGTTGGAGATACACGGAGGCATATGTGGCTCCAACATAGGGTCAAGGGCCCTTGCGGCGAGGCATTCCGGCAAGGTTTCTTCTGGCCCACTGCCCTCCAGGATGCAACGGCACTAGTAACCAAGTGTGAAGCGTGTCAGTTCCATTCAAAGAAGCTTCATCAACCAGCTCAAGCTGTCCAAACAATCCCTCTTTCCTGGCCATTCTCAGTCTGGGGGATCGACATACTGGGCCCCTTTCCCCGTGATGTCGGGGGCTTGAGTACTTGTAGTTGCAATCGGCAAGTTCACAAAGTGGCCAGAGGTGGAAGCAGTGAGAAAGGTGACAACACAATCAGCCGTCAAGTTCTTCAAGGGTCTAGTCTGCCGTTTTGTTGTACCAAACAGAGTCATCACCGACAACGGCACACAGTTCACAAGCTGCACCTTCATGCAGTAAATTCAAGACCTCGGCAGCCAGGTCTGTTTTGCTTCTGTTGCGCATCATCGAAGCAATGGCCAGGCAGAGAGGGCAAATGCTGAAGTACAGCGAGGCCTCCGGACAAGGACTTTTGTCAGGCTGCACAAGTGCGGAAGGCGTTGGATTGATGAATTGCCGGCGGTTCTTTGGTCAATCAGAACGACACCAAATCGAGCCACCGACCAGACACCCTTCTCCCTCGTTTACGGGGTGGAAGTAGTTCTCCCCACGAAACTCACATACGGGTCACCCCGAGTGCTCTCTTATGATGAGCTTGAGCAAGAGCAACTGCGGCAAGATGACGCAACGCTCCTCGAGGAAGATCGTCTTCGGGCAGCTGTGTGAGCAGCACGCTACCAGCAAGCCTTGCGTCGCTACCATAGCCGCAAGGTTCATGCCCGAAACTTTGAGGAAGGAGACCTTATTCTTTGGCGCGTTCAGTCAGCCAAGAATTCCAAAAAGTTGACGCCGAAGTGGGAAGGCCCTTATCGAGTAATACGAGTCACCAGGCCTGGCGTAGTCTGCCTTGAGACCGAAGATGGTATTCCAGTGAGCAACTCCTGGAACATCGAACATCTTCGCAAGTTTTACCCGTAAGGCGCGATTGTTGGGCTCCCCGGCAAACCACCCTTTTGTACAAGCCTTGCCGGCAAGGCATGTAACCCTTCGTACAAAGCCAGACGTAGACCCTGAGCATAAATAAATGAAGCGCTGGCGCCCTAAGTTTTTAGCATGCATGCTAGGTTGAGTCTCTTTCTCAGTTAGGGTTGATAGTGCTTGGCGGCGACTAACCCCTAGCATAGAGGTCGAGTGTGCGTCTCTTTGTTCCTTTCCATCCTTTTTGTTCACAAGATATATGGACATTTCTGCTGAGCTGTTTGGAAGAAAGAGGATGGGCCGACGCTCTGACCCAGTGAACTAAGGTTGCCGGGAGCTGCAGATCCAAGGATCCAACCACGACAAGACAAGGTTGTCGGGGGCTACAAAATCAGATAAGCCTTTCATCCCCACTCCTTACTTCCGTATGAAACTTGAACGTACGAGACTTCGCTCACTCTTATGCCATCATGCTCCTTTTTTCCTGTGTCCAACAAACTTTATTTTGGACCGGAACTCGGTAGTAGCATGATGGGAAAGGAGCAGACGAAGGGCATAATCCTACTCTGCTCCCACTTTCGCCAAGGGCATGAATGTGGTCAAGCTATAGAGCAGGAAGACGGTAAGGCCTGTTGTCGGGATACGATTTTTATCTTAAGATAACAAGGGTGCGTTCCTTGGTGTGGTCCCTTCCCACGCACAAAAGAAACCCGGTAAACACCCTTCTCTCCATTAATACGTTGTAAACAAGTAAAATTCATATGGAATGCATACATGAGCAAGGGGGTTACAAGATTTAAATCTTACAAAGGCCCGTAGGCTTAAAAACTAAAAAGAGATAAGGTGCCCGTAATCCCTTTCTTGTCCCTCGCCTCAGGAAATGGAACAAGATGGCAAAAAGGCAAAGGGAGCGCCTAGGCGAAGCACGAGCAGCAGAAAGCACCAAGAGAACACCTCGGTGGATGTCCCGAAGAGGGCTGGTGATGATGGCGCCGGGAGAAGAGCTGAAGGATGAGGCAGCGGGCCGGCAATACGCGATGAAGGCATTTGATGCCCTCGTACTCCAACTTGAAGTCCGCCGCCCACCTCCTTCATCTTCTCCGGCCTCCTAACACCAGCCGCCCAAGGAGGCGACCCCGGGAAGCTCAAGGGGCTGGCGATGCAGACAATTGTGCTGCCGGCGTCGCCCAGGGACGGTGTGTCTGACGCCTAGTTGGACACGTCATCCTCCCGCCTACTGCCATCGTCATCGCTATCACTGTCCTCCCCATCACTGTCGCTCGAGGAGGAGTTTTCGTCATCGGTCGAGCTCTCCGCACAACACCCTAGCCTGTGTCCCGAGCGCCCGAAGACCTTGACGGAGAGCAGATCGCTCTCCGCTAACTTGAAGTAGAGGACGTGCCCCTTCATCAAGCACTGGGCACGCGCGAAGGTCTTCCACCCCCGATGGAGAAGCATTACATAAGGGGTGGGGAACTTGGTGTTCACCCACACGATACCATTACAACACCCCTTCATGTGAAGCCTCAACCTCGGTGGCCGGTCAACCTCCAACACCCTCGCGAACGCTTCAGGAAGACGAAAGCGACTGCGTGGCGGCTCACGTAGTTGCAGAATGAACTCCAACGCCGTGTCCTCGACATGGTCACATGGCAAGGCATGAGGAGACGAGGGAGGATATGGAGACGGAGATGATAACAACGCGGGTGTCCCCCGTCCTCGCCCGCCTCTGCCTCGACCGCCTCACCGACCACGACCCTTGCCGGCACCTCTGCCTCTAGCATGGCCCTCATCTTGTGTGTGCGGCTCTTCTTTGACTGCCGCCGCCCTCTGACGAGAGGAAGACCTGGTTGCCTCCACAGGAGCATGGCCACGTCCACGCCCTCTCGCCATGACTTGGGAAGGAAAGGGATCGGACTGGAAGATGACGAGTGGGGGGGGGGGAAGCACTGCCCCTCCTCCCTTCTTTATACGAGGGCGAGACGAAGCAAGCCTAAAGGCGACCGCCTGAATCGACCAATCCAATCGCCGGAGACGCAAGGAAACAAGACCGACCCGCTGCTCCAGTCAGCAGCGCCCGACCCCCCGCCCCGGTGTTAAAGCCCGCACCCTCTGCATCCGCCGCCTGCCCTCCCCGATGCTTGAGGGGCACGTGGCGGGCGGATCAGGATTCAGATGGCGCGTGGTATGACTGTTTCGCGCCCCGTGATCATGGGGCGACCCTAGTCCACTTAGTAAATGAGCCGCGCCCCCGCAACTTCCTCTATTTTTTATGAGGAGGACGCGAACCGCCTCTTTACTATTTGGGACCATGGGGTGACGCAAGCATGCTGCGGTCACCCCACGCACAACCCCAGTGTCCCGCACTCAACGCGAGTCATGGGGAAGCGCAACCACCGGAGGAGTTACTGCAGTAAAAAGAATCTAGCCCCAACTGCCCGCGCACCGTTCTAGCCCTAGCCCAACAACACATCGCGCTTATGTATGGCCCAAGCCCGGGGGATCCTGTGTAATTCTCCACATGTAATACTTTCCAATAATGGCAATATAGCTTTCTCAATTTGATCCTTGTCCTTATCCTTGGGGTTCTCGTCATTCATTTTCTTTGCATTGCCATATCATTTATTATTTTTGCATCCTTGCATTGCTTCATCATCATATCATCATGGCATCATAGTTTATTTTTGTTGATGAGTGTGTGTGAGGCCTTGTGTATGTTGTGTGTGTGGGTTCTAGCTATGCCTAGCTAAACCCTAATCCACCCCTTCTTCCTCTTCCTTCTTCTTCTTCTTCTTCTTTCTTTTCTTTTTCTGGCCTTTCTTTGCTCCATTGTGCAAGCAACCTAGCCAAGTGCTTTATTGTTCTTTCTTTTCCTAATAATCTTGCACCATGCCTACAACCTCTCCACCAAATATCACCCTAATTGAAAATGATTTGGTTGGGTTTTAAAATACCAAGAGTTTGAACCATATTCAAACTCCTTTTATTTTTCTGCCCCTAAAAATGTCCAAGTCAACTTTATTAAATAGGGCGTAAATCACTGAACATGGGGATATTTTGTTTTTCCCTAACTCATTTTCTTTCAGCCTGTGTTTTTCTTTTTCTTTCTATCTGAAGAAATAAAGAAAAAGAAAGAAAAGGAGCAACTCAGCAGTGGCCTGGGCTTCCTCTCCTTCTCTCCCCCAGTCCCATCTCCTTTTCCCTCACACCGTAGGCCCATCTCTCCCGCAGGTCCAGCCAACAAGCCGCAGCAGTCGCACCGTGGCTCCCCCCCCTTGGCTCCACATGTCTGTCTCACAGAGCCGCGTCGCCGTCTTCCTTCGTCAGCAAAGCAGAGCAGCACGCGCTCACCGTCGTGTCGTGAACTCATGAACGTCGAGGTCTCGGGGTCCGAGCCCCCCATTTAAACCCGCACCGTGTCCTCCCCTCCTCTCTAGGTTTCCTCTTCCCCCTCAAGCCGTCTGGAGAGCCGAGCTCCACCAGATCCGCCGCCCCAGTCGATTCCCGAGCGCATCGGAGAGCAGCCCTCTTCGCCGGCGAGCCCCTCGTTGACCTCAGCCTCGCCAAAGGTGTTCTTCTGCTTCCATGACGTCGACTACCTCGACTACGACGCCTACGCGGACCCGATCGCCTTCACGCCGAGCTCTTCTTCCTCTTCTTCATCTCCGGTGGCCGTATCTGTTCGAGAGCCGCCGCCGTCGACTCCGTCCACGCCTGGGCCAGCCGAGCACTTCTCCGTGCTCATGGTGAGCTCCTCTCTCTCCCCGTACATTTTCCCCTTCCTGTGCGCCCTCTAGGCCCTAGTTCACCAAGCGCCCGAGCGCATCGCCGTCGGACCTCGTCGCCGGCGAGTGTTCCGACCCCTCTAGGCCGTGTACTTCTGCCCGTTCGCTTCGCCTCGTCGTGTAGATGCCGCATGTGCATTCGCCGTGCCGCCTAGGCCTCTGCATCGCCTCATAGTTGCTCTGTCGCCGCCGTTCTATCGTTGCTCGTCGTCGGCGCTGTAGTGCTCCTTAGGTGCTGCTAGTGCGTCGTTTGGGTGCGGAACTCCTCCAGGAGCATCTCGCACCACTCCGCCATCTCGTTTGGTCACCGGAGCAGCTCCGACGAGGCCAGCGCTTCCCCTGTTTCTGCTGTTTAGTCTTTAGTTTTACTTCCTGCTATCTGTCGAGAAACTTTCAGTAGCGCAGTGGCTTGTCTCCGCTAGTTAACGCAGGGGGTCGCGTGTTCGATTCCTCACGGGGAAGGTGATTTCGCCCCCTTTTGTTTTTCTTCTGTGGCTGACAGGCAGGCCCCACCTGCCAGCCACTCAGCTGCTTCCCAGCCCCCGCGCGCAACCGCTGGCGCCAGGTCAGCGAGGCCGGGCCCTCTGTCAGTGGCTTGGGCTAGCTGAGCCTGGGTCACTCTGGACCCTGGCGCTTGTATTGTTTTTTTCTGTTTTGAGTTTTCTTTTCTTTTTCTTTTTCTTCTTGTTTATTTAATATCTACATAAATATGTTTCTGGTGAATATGAGTTATATATGAAAAGTGCTTAGAATTTTATGTAGATTATGAATATGTTGTTTGTTGCCATGTTTAAAAACATTTAAAATGATGTTTGAATTTAAACTTGTTTTAAATATGCTTAAACTTGTAAAAAATCATAACTAAATATCTACAACTCCAGATTTAACAAACTTTATATGCATTTGGGGTAGGAAAATGTGTAGAGTATTTTGGTGCTGTTGTTTAGCTTGTTTGGCAACTCTATCACGGGAGTTGTTCAGATCTGTCCCAAATGCTTTTAATTTAATATGGGAGTTTCTGGATATTGTTGTTATTTATTTCCAGCCCATTTAAATGTGCTAGCATGTTGCTGTAATGTTAGTAGCACCCTTGCCATGTTAACCAACTCCTTATAAACTTGTTGGATGTTTGTTTGATCAACTACATAAACTTGTCAGTTGATCCTTTACTTGTTTCTTTCTTGTGTATGATCTTGTTGGATGTGATGTTGTTGCACTCTTGTGACCCGTAGGCCATGCATCATTTCTTTCCGTGTTCATATGCTTCATGTTCATGCATCATGTGCCTGAGCATTGCATTGTGATTGATTTTGTTCCGTTGTTGCATTGTTGTGTTTGGTTAGAGCCCGGTGACGATACGGAGTACGAGGTTTCTAACGAGGTTGAGTGTGAGGAGCAAGGTTACGATCCCTCCGTGGAATCAACAGGCAAGATGAACTTACCCCGATATCACTACTACCTTTGCCTCTGCTAGATGTCTCGCGCTTTAGCTTATTGCCTCGATGCCTATGTCTGTTTGTCAGCCTCCTATTGTTGCCATGAAACTCTCTAACCACCCAACCTAGAAAACCGTTGTTTGGCTACGTAAGCATCGCTCAGCCCCTCTTATAGCGTTGTTAGTTGCAGGTGAAGATTTGAAGATTCTTGCTTCATGTTGAAGTATTGTTGGGATATCACAATATATAATATGTTAAACTAAATCATCTATATATTTTGGCAATGGGTGGAAGGCTAAGCCTTTGCTTGGTGTTTTGTTCCACTCATGCCACCCTAGGAACCGTTTAAACCGTTGGTATGTTCCTTGATTTTGCGTCCCTAACACAGTTGTGGTTTATGGGGCCCCCTCGATAACCCGCTTAGCGCTAAAGCTTTTCCAGCAAGGCCCAACATGGGTTTTACATTTGCCTAATAACTAAAACTTGCATAAGGGCGTTGCAAACCCGAGTTCTTAATTAACAACCCTGGGCCAGTGCTCCACATGAGTGTTGGTCCAAACTGGGCAGGCTGTGGGGCCACCTCGAGGAAACTCAAGGGCTGGTAAAAACCCGTAGGATGTCCCATCCGGTCGTGGCCTGAGACGAGATAGGCACGGATACTATCAGGGTGTCGGCACGCCGGGAGGTCTTGCTGCATTAGTTTTACCTATGCCGGAATATCTTGAGCACGGGATTCCGAGAATACTCGGGTCTTCCCACCTTGGAGTTGCGACTCCACAGATCGTGAGCTTGTGATGGGCTAAGTTGGGACACCCCTGCAGGGTTTGATCTTTCGAAAGCCGTGCCCGCGGTTATGTGGCAGATGGGAATTTGTTAATATCCAGTTGTAGATAACTTGACACCATCTTCATAATACACTACCAGCATGAGTAACCATGACGGACGCTTTCCGAAGGGGTTCGGGAAGTGAACACGGTGGGGTTATGTTTGACGTGCTTAGTTAGGATCACTTCGTGATCACTTTGTCGATCGTTGGCACTTTCTCTTCTCACTCTAAACACGTAAGCTAGTGCTAGTGCTGCTGCAACCTTGTTTTCAGCCTTGTTCCACACCCAAGGCTTTGATAGTATTGCTACCCGGGAACGGGATTGCTGAGTCCTCCGTGGCTCACAGATTCTACACAACACCAGATGCAGGTACCATTGAGAACTACACAGCTGGTGGTTCAGAGTTGTATTGGGAGTTCAATGAAGAACCTGGGCGATACTACGTGTCTTACCCAGATCATGATGATGTATGTTAATGTATTTCATTGTGTGACGTGGCGAGTGTAAGACAATTACTCTTTTACATTTTCATCCCCTCTTTTACATGAGTTGTGCAAATATACCATACTTGAGATCATTCTAGTATGAGATTATGCCTTTAAGTCGTGCCTCGACACGTAGGAGGTATAGTCTCATACTGGGCATTACATCCTGTCAGTGTACAAAAGTAGGGGCTCTCCATTGTACCCCCTCACTTGTGCACGGGCAGTCAGAGCCATGCCTACGGCCACACCTAACAGGGCAGAGGAGGGAAACCGAAGCACAAGACTACCAGAGCAGCGCCAAGACAGTGGCGCAAGAAGGCCAAGCAACAAGATAGGATTCCCCCGACAAGACCGTTGTCGGGGCGGCCTGCACGACCCCGGGAATAACCCTTGCCGGGGCAACTCACCCAACGACTTCATTGCAGCCACCCTTGAGCCTAGGAGCTCCGACACAATCAACAATGTTGGAACCAAGGCTCGGGAAGCGCCTACGTGATGGCATGCAGATCTTTGTGAAGACAAAGGGTCTATGAATCCTAGATAAGAACCAAAAGACAAGACGACTGCAAGGCTCCTTGCCAAGGATGCCCACGACGCCCCGGCAAGGCTCCTTGCCGAAGATACCCCCGAAGCCCCGTCAAGCCTCTTACCGAGGGCGCTCACAAAGGCCCCAAAAGGACCCTTGCCGGGAACAGACGCAAGACCGAGGCAAGCCCTTGCCGCCCCATCATTGCCCCAGCTCGGCGGCCGACCCACTAGCCCAGGCAAGTACCCACGTGGTAGTACATGGTTCCTGATCCAGCTAGTCAAGCACCTGCGTGGTGGCATGCAGCTCTTCGTGAAGACCCTACCACCACGCTAACTCAGCTGCCTGCCAACCTACATGGCGTTGCATGCCTCGTTGGCCTGGATGCACGTCGCAGTCAGACGGAGCGACGGCGGACAGGACGGCCCTCGATGCCGTCCCTGATAAAGCAAGTGGACACCTAAGTAACGCATTTAATGCATCTTGTCCCGTAATGGCAGGAGATAAGCGTGTACACTATATACCTTTCCACCTCGTGTGTGTCACTGTGGCAACCCATTTTTACTATAAAAGGAGGCCCGAGGCATACTAGAGGAGGATTCGGATCTTTTGGACTAGGCATGCACCGTAGCTAGTTCAAGAGCTCAAGAACACTCAAGTACACACCAAAGGAGGACTAGGGTATTACGCATCTTCGCGGCCCGAACCTGGGTAAACTATCCTTGTGCTGACTCTGAGACCCGCTCTATGCACAACCCCGCGACCGTCAACCGTAGAAGGGATTCCAGTGATCCCACAGGTGTCGATCGGTTCATCCCCGACATAAAGAAAATGATGAAAACCGAAGAAATGAAACAAAAAAACACCTCATAAATGAAGAAAAATGAAAAACATGAAGAAAACCATAAAACCCATGAGGAAACCAAGCAAAACAAAAGAGAACCAAAGAAAACTGATGAAAACTAAGAAAGACACACAAAAATGAAGAAAATAAGAAATAAAATGAAAGGGCATTAAAATGGATAAAGGTACAAAAAGAAAAACAAAGAAAAAATAAAGAAAAGAAAAAACTAGTAAAAAACGAAGAAGCCAATGAAAATTAACACAAAAACATAGAAATATGAAGAAACTCAATAAATAAATAAAAAACAAAGAAAACAACATATGAAAACCAAACAAACTTCAAAAGAATGAAACCGAGCAAGGAACAAAGAAACCAAGGGAGAAAAACAAAAAAACTAGAAAGAAATGACGGAAAACAAAAAACCTGTAAAAACCAAGAAAGAAACGAAAAAACCAATGATAAGGCAAAAAAAACTGAAACCGAAAGAAAATTAGAGAAAAACAGAAAATTAAATTGAATAAAGAAGGATTCAAACCAATGGTCGCGTGCTAGCGAGCGGACCAAAAAAAAAGACAAACGGGCCTGCTTAGTTGCTATGCGAGATAAGATGTCCTTCTCGTGAGAGAAGAAGCTATAAGCAAGGTCACAACCCATAAAACCATCATTCAGGTGGACGTGGAGTTTTTAAGCTCCAACTCAAATGCTCCTTCATGAGCAGTAAATTCGAAAAAAAAGTAAAAAACAATTAAAAAATCTGACATTTTTTATGTGAAACTTTAAAGAATGTTAGGAGTGCACGCAAAAATTCATCACAAAATTACATTGATGCAAGGTGTGGTAGAAAAAACAAAATTGATACTCTCAAAATGTTACTTTCAAACGCATTTTGGAGTTCTAATTTTGTTTTTTTACCATGACTTGCTCCAATGTGATTTTGTGATGAAAATTTGCATGAACTTCAAACATTTCTTAAAGTTTGTCACAAAAAACAAAGTTTTTTGAATATATTCATGGCAGGAGAATTTGAACTCGACACTAGAAGGACACTTTCACATTCAGGTATTTTATTTTGGACGTCGAGAAGTGTCAATGGACAACCGACCACACGATCATGTGTGACATACCAGCAGGCAGCCCACACGATCCTTGTGTGGGCGAAAATAAGAAGTGCCCACACGTTTGGGCGCAGCTACTTCGTGCCACACGCCGAACCAAGAATATGTACTCACCCCCACCCCGCATGTGTGGCACGAAACAATCCCGCCCTACCTTTTTTTATGGCAATCTTAGTTACTCCGGGATGGCAACTTTAGTTGTAAAGTATGGAAACTTCTTTGTTTTGGATGACAAGTTACGGGTTTTTGGGGTTTTCTTCAGGTTAACTATAGTTGCCATGTCTAATTAACGATAGTTTCCAAGTGTGATTAACTAATTTCCACATGCGGTCAAACCATAGTTGCCATGCATGGTTCAAAATAGTTGCCATGTGTGATTAACTACTTGCCACGTGTGGTCACCTGTAGTTGTCGTCTATCATGATGTGAGCGTCGTGTGGGCGAAGAGCAGTTTCGCCCACATGTTCAGGCGAGCATCATGTGTGCCGTTCGGGCGAAGAGCATCCACATGTGTGGCACCAAATGATAACACTCACACGACGCTGAGTGCTTACGTGACTTCCCATCCAGATGACAATTGCTTCAAAATTCATGCAAATGGATCAAACCGTATCTAACGCGTGTGAGTATGTTGATACATGTCATACGTATGAGCGTTCTCATTTGGGTTTATTTTTGCTTGAATCAAAATAGCCCACCAAGTGATGATAGGGTCGGAAGGCCATATGTTGGTCGAAGCGCTGACAGCCCAGAGTCATAGGACCGAAAAATAAGAGAGCAACTAGTTAACGAGCGCTCCCCCGGGAGCCTCGCAACGATCAGCGCCACTTGGCACGCTCTCAGCCATTCGCCACGTGTCGTGCTCTGGCACTTTCTCCGAATTTTTTATTTTCTGCACACGTTTTCAGTTTTTTAAACGGGTTTTTCCAGGTTTTTTCGACGTTTGGGTTTTCCACCGGTCTTCCTTAGCTTTTCGATAAAAAAATCGAATTTTTTTTGCGCGAAAAAACGTGTTTTCTTTTTTCCCCTTTCACGAGAGTCACGGGTTTGCTTGCGCGAGAGACACGGTTTTGTTTTCACGAGAGTCACGGCCGTGCCTCTCGGAAACGGGAAAAAAATGTGTTTTCTGTTTTTTTTCTTTCGCGAGAGTCACGTTTTTCTTCCGCGAGAGGCACAGTTGTGCTTTAGCGAGAGTCATGGTCGTGCCTCTCGAAAATGAAAAAAACGTTTTTTTTTGTTTTTTTTTCCTTTCGCGAGAGTCACGGTTTTGCTTCCGTGAGAGGCACGATTGTGCTTCTGCGAGAGTCACGGCCGTGCCTCTCAGAAACAGAAAAAAAACACATTTTCTATTTTTTTTTCGCGAGAGTCATGATTTTTCTTTCGCGAGAGGCACATGTGTGCTTTCTCAGGAGTCACGACCGTGCCTCCTCGGAAATGGAAAAAATGTGTTTTCTCTTCTTCTTTTTCCTTCCGCGAGAGTCACTATTTTGCTTCTGCGAGAGGTACGGTTGTGATTTCGTGAGAGGCTGCCTCTATCAAAAAAGAAAAAACACGTGCTGATGGTTTGGTTTTTTCGTCCATTTTTTCGTGATTTTATTTCGTTAAAGTCTATAAACATGGGATCTAGTTTTGAAGATCTGGACATGAGGAATTCAACGATGAAAGCGGTTCGACATTTGGATGCACGATTTAAGAGATAAAATGTTTTGAATAAACGAATCTACGAAAAAAGGGACAACTCCTAGGTTGCGCCAAATGGCGCACATGCATCGCGTCACTTTTCGCAACCTGGGGAGGTTGGAGTGATCTTTGCAACTAGTGATTTCGGGAAAACAAAAATGAAATAATAAATGTACACTTCTTCTTCGGTACAACCCCCCTAAACACATTAACGGTGGAGATCTCTTCCTACCCCTTCATAATAAAGGATATTGATGGTCCTTTTGGAATATACGTGTACACAATCGACATACGTGGCATACCGAAACAATATTTGTTGCCCTCAGCTTATTTTCGTGAAAAAATGTTCATCAAAATCTATCAACATGGGATGTAGTTTTGAAGATCTGGTCACGAGGGATCCAACGGTGAAAGCGGTTCGATATTTGCACACACGATTTAAAAGATAAAACATTTTGAATAAACGTATCTACGAAAAAAGGGACAACTCGTAGATTGTGCCAAGTGGCGCACATGCAGCGTGCCACTTATCGCAACCTGGGAGGTTGGAGTAATCTTTGCAACTAGTGATTTCGGGAAAACAAAAACAAAATAATAAATGTCCACTTCTTCTTCGGTACAACCCCCCTAAATACATCAACGGTGGAGCTCTTCCTACCCCTTCATAATAAAGGATATTGATGGTCCTTTTGGAATATACGTGTACACGATGGTCCTTTTGGAATATACGTGTACACAATCGACATACATGGCATACTGAAACAATATTTGTTGCCCTCAGCTTTTTTCTCTTTCTTTCTCAATTTTTTAAAAATATGCACCTCGGGAGATTCGAACCACAAACCTCAAGGTTACCTTCAAGTTCTGTTAACCAACCCAAACAGGTTACTTCGTGTGTCCATTTGATTTACTTTTTGCTTCTTATGTGGCAAATATAACTTTGTCAAATTACTTGCCCATTTTTCCTACTGTTAAACCGGGTTTTGTACTATTTTCTTTTTCTTTTTTTCACATGCATGAACTTTTCAACAAAAAAAAAACAGAAACGTTTCCTCAAATTTGTAAATCATTTTTGATTTCTTAAAAAAATTGGCAACTTGTTTTTTAAAATCTACGAAATTGTGTATAGGTGTGATTTTTTTATAAAAACAAACTCTAAAAAATTCATAGTTTTTAAAAAAGTTCTGAATAGGTGGAGTTTTTTGACAAAACATGTGTGTTTATACAAAATTGCTACGAAAAAAATAACTTCTTTAAAAATACACGATCGTTTTGCCCTGTCCCATAGGCATGAGCGATGGGGTCGCCTAGTTGTGCCAAGGCCTAATCACTTTTTTCTCTTTATTTTTGTTAGGATACATCTAAGCCATTATCCCACGGAATTGGTAATATCCGTTATTAGGATAAGATTATCCGGCCAAATTCATTCAGATTTATGCCATTTTAGTTCCGCCATCGTCAATTAAAAATAGGAACATGACAATAACAAACATTTTAGTAAATTCATTAATTTCATTTTAAAAAAGGACAAGGCCCAGCCCCGGAGTCTATCGAGTCAATGCATTATTTGGTCGATCTCAACCAGCCCCACCTAGCCGGTCTTATAAGAGAACTTTACGTACCATGTGCTCACCTAAGCGAGGTGGTACTAAACAATTTACCCCCGGCACCGGCTAATCATAGGTGGATATGGTGGAAGTTATGACATGCCCGGCCATTTATCAGCTTTTTCAACCGACAAAACCCTAGAAAAAATAAAACTTGTCGAAGACCCAAATAACTTAGCATAGTACTTTAAATTGGTCATACGAGACCATGAAACAAAATTGGGGTCATTTAAGGGATGTCCAGAAATGAAGTGCTCCCAAACGGACCCTTCTGGCCTACCCAAAGACTCTTCGTTGAACATGGTATTTTTTGGAAATCTCGGGGATTGACCTCAGCTTTTGCAAGAAAGGTGGGCATGCCCATGTTAGGCATCCATGCCTGGTTCAAATGACTTATGATATCGTATGCACGTTGCGACACGTCCGACCATTTATTGGCCTTTTTTCACCCAAAAACTCCAGAAAATGCAAAACTTGTCAAAAACCCAAACAACTTGGCATGGTGCCTTGAATTGCTCATCCAAGGCCATGGAGAAAAATGGGGTCATTTCAAGGGTGTCCAGAAACACCATGCTCTCAGACAGAGCCTATTGTATGATAGGCATCCATGTAAGGTTCAAACTATGTTCGGCACCGTATGAAAGTTGAGGCACATCCGACCATTTATCAGCCTTTTTTTACAAAGAAAACTCCAGAAAATGCAAAATTTATCGGAAACCAAAATAATTTGGCACGGTGCCTCCAATTGGCCATACAAGCCCATAGAAAAATTGGGGCCATTACAAGGATGTCAAAAAATAACTTGCTCTTAGATGGAGCCTCCTAGCCCTAACCGGACACTCTCTGTTGAACATGTTCTATTTTTGGACATCCATCAAATTGTGAGCAGGTGTGAATGCCCATGTAGGCATCCATGTCAGGTTTGAATTATTTTTGACACCGTATGCAAGACGCAACACGTTTGGCCATTTATTGGCATTTTTTATCCGAGAAAACTGCAAAAAAATGCAAATTTTGTTGAAAACCAAAACAACTTGACATGGTGCCTTGAATTCGTTATACAAGTCCATGGAAAAGAATAGGGCCATTTCAAGGATGTCAAACAACAACGGGTTGTTAGGCTAACCCTTCTGCCCCAGTCGTACACTCTCCTGGTGTTCTTGTGGACATCCTTGAAATGTCCCCAAATTTTGCCACCAAGTGGGCATAATCATGTTAGTCATTCATGTTAGGATTGAACGACTTTTGACACCGAATGCAAGTTGCGACACGTCTAATCATTTATCGGCCTTTTTGACCAAGAAACTACGGAAAATGCAGAACTTTTCGAAAAACCAAAAAACATTGCATGGTGCATTTAATTTGTCATACAAAGCCTTGGGAAAAAATTAGAGTCATTTGACGACCCTAGACACTCTCGAACGAAGCCTTTTGGCCAACCCTAGACACCATAAGTTGAACTTGGTCTTTTTTGGACATCCCTATTATGACCCCACCTTTGCCACCAGATGGACATGCCCATGGTAGGCATCCATGCCAGGTTAGAATGACTTTTGATAACGCATACAAGTTGTGACACACCCAGTATTTATTAGCCCTTTTTAACCGAGAAAACTTCAAAAATGGAAAACCTTGTTGAAAACACAAACAACTAGGCATTATGCCTTGAATTGATCATACAAGGCCATGAAAATATGTTGGGGTCATTTCAAGGATGTCGAGAAACAACATGCTCTCAGACGAAGCCTTTTGACCTATCTGGACACCTCGGTTGAACATGGTCTATTTTTAGACATTATTGAAATAATCTCAAGTTTTGCAAGCAGGTGACCATGCCCATCGTAGGCATCCACTCTAGGTTTGAACTCTTTTGGAAATCGTATGCAAGTTGCAACACGTCCGTCCATTTATCGCAATTTTTTGATCGAAAAAGACCAAAAATGCAAAATTGGTAGAAAGCCGAAAAACTTGGCATCGTACCTTAAATTACCCATACAAGCCAATGAAAAAATGGTATCATTTGACGGATGCCCAGAAACAACATGCTCTCAAACGGAGCCTTCAGGCCTACCCAGTACCCACACACCCAACGTTAAACATGGTGTTTTTTTTGAACATTCTTGAAATGACGTCAACTTTTGCCAATGATGACCCACAAGTATAGGGGATCAATTGTAGCTCTTTTTGGTAAGTAAGAGTGTCGAACCCAACGAGAAGCAAAAGGAAATGACAAGTAGTTTTCAGTAAGGTACTGCCTGCAAATGCTGAAATTGTAAGTAGCGAGTTGTTTGATAGCAAGATAATTTGTAGCGAGCAAGTAGCGATAATAGTAACAAGTATGCAGCAAGATACCCAAATCATTTTGAGGCAAAGGACATGCCAAAGTGGTCTCTTATGATAAGCAAAGTGTTCTTGAGGGTACACGGGAATTTCATCTAGTCACTTTCATCATGTTGGTTTGATTTGTGTTCGCTACTTTGATAATTTGATATGTGGGTGGACCGGTGCTTAGGTGTTGTTCTTACTTGAACAAACCTCCTACTTATGATTAACCCCCCCGCAAGCATCCGCAACTACGAGAAAACTATTAAGAATAAATTCTAACCATAGCATTAAACTCTAGGATCCAATCGGTCCCTTACGGAATAGTGCATAAACTGGGGTTTAAGTTTTGATCACTCTCGCAACCCACCATCTATTTACTACTCCACAATGCATTCTCTTAGGCCCAAATATGGTGAAGTGTCATGTAGTCGACGTTCACATGACACCACTAAGGGAATCACAACATACATACTATCGGTGTACAAAAGTAGGGGCGCTCTTTTTTACCCCTTACTTGTGCACGGGTAGTCAGAGCCTCGCATGTGGCCGAACATAACACGGTAGAAGGAGGAAGCCAGGAACGCAGAGTTACCAGAACAAACACCAAGACAGACAACACAAGAAGACCAAGCAAGGAGACAGGCTCCCCCAGCAAGGACTCTTGCCGGTGCGGCCTGCGCGCCACCAGGCAAGGGCTCTTGCCGGGGCGATCCACTCAGACGCCTCCGTCGCGGCCACCCTTGAAGCCTACGGGCTCCAATGATACCAACAACATTAGATCCAAGGCTCGGAAAGCGCCCACGTGATGGCATGCAGATCTTTGTTAAGACAAGGATCTATGACTCCCAAGATAAGAACCAGAAGACATGGCGATCACGAGGTTCCTTGCCGAGGACGCCCGCGAGGCCCCGGCAAGGTTCCTTGCCGACGACAACCCGAAGCCCTAGCAAGCCTCTTGCCGCAGGGCACTCACGGAGGCCCCGGCAAGACCCTTGCCAGGAACGGAAGCAAGTCTACGGCAAGCTCTTGCCGCCCCGTCGCCGCCCCGACTCGGTGGCCGATCCGCTGTTCCAGGCAGGCACCCACGTGGTGATAAGTGGTTCCCGGGCCAGCTAGCCAAGCACCTGCGTGGTGGCTTGCAGATCTTCGTGAAGACCCTACCACAACGCCACCTCAGATGCCTGCCTCGCTGGCCTGGACGCGTGTCACGACCAGACAGAGCGGCCACGGATGGACGGGTTTCTTTCCTGTCCCCGGTAAAGTAAATAGACACCTAAGCAGCGCATTGAATACGCCTTGTCCCGTAATGGCTGGGATAAGACCATGCACTGTACACCTTTCCACCTCCTGTGTGCCACTGTGGTAGCCCCTTTTAACTATAAAAGGACGACCGCGACATAATGGAGGAGGATTCAGATCAAAAGCTGGATAGGCACTGTAGCTAGCTTAAGAACTCAAGAATACTCAAATATACACCAAAGCATGACTAGGGTATTAGGCATCCTCGCGGCCCGAACCTAGGTAAACGATCGCTGTGCTGACTCTTAGACCTGCTCTTTGCACAACTCCGCGCCCGCCAACCGTAGAAGGGATTCCAGTGATCCCATAGGTGTCGTTTCGTAGCGACATCTCTGGCGCGCCAGATAGGGGGGTGTAGTGGTGAAAATCTGGTCTAGTTGTTAGGGTAGCGATTCTCCACCGCCATGGCTCCTAAGAAGAAGGCGATCGCGGTGGTTGGTTCGTTTGCCGCCGAACGGCCCATGCCGGCGCAGGCTGGCGACGGGGTGGTCGTGGATGGGAGCTGAGGCGCGATCCGCGAACACCCGCGCCGTTCCAGTAGCCGAAGCCTGGCAAGCGACATCGTTCGTGCGCGAGGCGATGAGCCACACGCCACCAAGTCCAAGGGTGGAGCCCGGGGCCCCGCAGGCGGCGCGGGGCCCTCCAAGAGCGTCGCCGTACCCCGCACGGGCGACGCGGCGACTTCCAAGACGCCCACGGCAGCACCCACGGCGCGTTCCTCCCAGGTCGCGCGCGATGAGCAGCATCGCCGCATGGAGGACCCCGAGCGCCGCCACGGAAAGAGACACCCGCATCAGTCACAAGATGCAGAAGATCAGCATGCTCGCCGAGGCGCTGACGAGGGCGACGTGCAGCTGTGGGACCATGATAGAGCTCCTTCTAACATGGTTAGAAGTCATAGCGCGTCTCGATCCACGCAGCTCTCCCCGCCACCCACGCCGGCGGAAGCCTTAGCACGCGCGCAGTTGCTCCTCGACTTCCCTCGTGCTGCGGAGAAGCTCGACAAGTGGAGAGCTACCGTTCGTAGCCTTGTCGCCATCACCAACAAGGACACACCTTGGCCGGCGGGGCCTTCGGGCCGCCGCTCTCTCGAGCCACCACACGCCAGCGCTGGAAGGGCTGGGGGTGCCGCGGCTACGGTGCACTCTCCTCCTCCTCGCCAGCTATCACGCGTGCCGGCCCGTCGGGACGACGCTTGTGACAATGTATCCATAACGTCATCCGACACACGGACCCACCATGATCAGCGCCAAGTTCTTCGAGAGCGTGCCCATGAGGACGCTCGAACCACCATCGAGCGCCGACGCGAGGCGCGCCACCAGTCGGATAGACGAGCGGGGCCTGTTGTGGACAACCCAACACCGGGAGGATCTGGAGGCTTACCTTACAAGGTAGGCTGCCCAGCCTTTACTCATGAGATGTGGCGTTTCCAGTGGCCCACCCACCGCACCTTCAAGCCCGACGTCGGCGAGAAGTATAACGGCAAGACTCACCCATCAGAGTTCCTCATCATCTACACCATCGCGATGCAGGCTGCTAGGGCACGCGATGACAAGGTGCTTGCCAATTATTTCCCGTTGGCACTCAAGCCCAACGTCATGTCATGGTTGATTCACTTGCCAGTGGATTCCATTTCTTCCTGGTCGGATTTGTGCCATGAGTTTGTTGGCGCTTTTACGGGTGGCCACAAGGCCCATGGACAGGCAAGCGATTTGCATGGTATCCCCCAGAAGGAAGGTGAAAGCCTGCGCAAGTACATACAGAGGTTTAGCCGACTGTAGTATAACATCCCAGACGTTCATCATGTCGCCGTCGTCAGCGCGTTCCACCAGAACGTGCGCAACCGCAAGATGCGTGAAGAGCTGGCGATGAACAAAGTCAAGGATGTAGCCGAACTTTACGTTCTGGCCGACAGATGCGCCTGGGCTGAAGAGGGAAGGAAGTACCCCGGCAAAGACACCGGTGTGGAAACCGGTTCCTCGAACGAAGATGCCGTCGCCCCAATGAAAAAGGGTCGACACCGTCACAGGAAATGCAAGGGCAAAGTTGTGCTTGCCGTTGAGGTATCCGACGACGCCGGCGCCGCGAAGAAAACCAAAGTGGACAACCCTGGCAAGGAAATCTCCGGGTGTGCCGCCTGCCGAGCCTTGGCGGCCGCCGACAAGCCGGGAAGCTCCGACAAATAATATTGGAAGATCCACCATACCAAAGGCCATGACCTCCAGAACTGCCGACAAGTCGAGCAGCTCGTGGAGAAGCAAAAAGTCGAGTACGAGAGGCGAGACAAGGAGAAGGGCCAAGATGGTGCGGAAGGATCTGGCAAGAAACGTGGCGGCCAGCCTGGCCGCCGCGGCAAAGATAACCAACAAGAATGACCCACCCGGGGCCGTGACAAGAAGCGAGAAGATGATGATCGCAAAGAGGACGACGAGTCCAGCGAGCAAGAGTTCCAGAAGGCCACGGAGGCCATGTGCATTGACGGTGGTGTCTCCCTGCATTCCTCCCACCGCCAACTTAAACAGTGGGCGCGTGAGATCACAGCAGTGGAGCTGCACGCTGCCCATGACATTTGGGGGCGAGCTAAACTACAGGACATAGAGGATTGTTTTTATGTTGCCGAGATCCCCTTGCCTTCCAACAGGATCCTCGGCCGCCCAGCGTTGGCCAAATTCATGGCGGCGTCGCACTATGTCTACAACACGCTGAAGATGCATGGGCCGATGTCCATCATCACCGTCCCCTCCGACAAGAAGGATGCACTGATCTGCGTTGATCAGCTTTATCTGGAGGCGGTTGCAGCGACTGCTGCTAAGGCACTTGCTCCTACCACTGAAGCCCCGGCAGGAAAGAAGACCGCTGAGACATCTCACGCCTACTCCGGCAAGCGCTCCTCTTCGAAGTGTAGCGTTCTCGTCGAGAACACGCCACAGAGCTCCACCAGCAAGAGCAAGAAATCCAGGGCCGCTCCACCAGAAACCAAGCGGGGGGGGCTTTCACCATAAGCTCCGCCCTCGACAGCAAATAGGAAGACACGCTCATCACCTTCCTGCGAGCGAATGTCGACGTGTTTGCATGGCAAGCGTCTGACATCCCCGGCGTTCCCAGGGAGGTGATTGAGCACCATCTTGCTGTCTGCCCTCATGCGCAACCCGTCAAGCAGAAGGTCAGGAAGCAAGCTCTAGAGTGGCAAGAGTTTGTCAGAGAGGAAACCAGGAAGTTAGAAGCAGACGGCTTAGTGAGAGGAGTGCTCCACCCGACGTGGTTGGCCAATCCGGTGGTAGTGTGTAAGGCAAATGGGAAGTGGAGGTTGTGTATAGACTACACAGACATTAATAAGGCTTGTCCAAAAGACCCTTTCCCATTGCCACGCATCGACCAGATTGTGGACTCCACAGTCGGGTGTGACTTGTTATCATTCCTCGACGCTTACTCAGGCTACCACCAGATCTTCATGACGAGAGAAGATGAAGAGAAGACAGCATTCATCACCCCATGTGGTACTTTATGCGGATGCCTTTCGGATTGAAGAGTGATGGCTCAACATTTGCGAGGGCGGTCCAGATCAGTTTTGAGCCTCAGCTACATAGAAATATGGAAGCTTATATGGATGATATAGTGGTCAAAACCAAGGACAAAGTTATGCTCGTGCAATACTTGGAAGAGACATTCACAAATCTGCGCAAGATCAACCTTAAGCTGAACCCTGGAAAGTGTGTCTTCGGTGTCCCGTCCGGCAAGCTTCTCGGTTTCTTCGTGTCACAGCGTGGAATTGAAGCAAATCCCAACAAGACCAAGGCCATCGAGCAGATTGAAGCGCCCTGGCGAATTAAGGATGTGTGTCGGCTTGCTAGGTGCGTTGCCGCCATGGGCAGGTTCATCTCCAAATCTGCTGAGCGCGCCCTCCCCTTTTTCAAAATTTTGAAAAAGTCGGGCCCGATGGAGTGGACCCCAAGAGCCGAAGCGGCACTGCAAGATTTGAAGAAATACCTCTCCTCTACACCGGTACTGGTCGCGCCTAAACCACAAGAGTCGTTGCTGCTGTATCTAGCGGCAATGAACCAAGTGGTCAGTGCCGCGCAAGTGGCCCATAGGGAGGTCAATACGGAAGTGATAGCAACAACAACACCTAATGCCACTGGGGCCGAAGAGGCGCAACTGGATGGAGCGATGCAGAAGAAGAAGATGATGCAGCACCCGGTTTACTTTGTCAGCTCCCTATTACAGGGGGCTAGGTCAAGGTACTCCGGCGTGCAGAAATTGCTCTTTGACCTCCTTATGGCCTCGAGGAAGCTGCGTCATTACTTCCAAGCACATGAAATCACCGTCGTCACCCGCCTCCCGTTGCAAAGAATTGCATAACCCAGATGCGACTGGGAGGATTGTGGAGTGGGCCCTAGAGCTGTCAAGCTTCAGTTTGAAATTTGAAAGCACTTCAACGATTCAGAGTAGAGTCTTGGCAGAGTTTGTTGCAGAATGGACCTCAACGCCCGACGAGGAGATCCAGGAGACTACTCTCCTCGGCAAGGGTGAGAGTCGCGACTGGATTATGTACTTTGATGGGGCTTTCTCGCTAGAAGGCACCGGTGCTGGTGTGCTGCTCGTTGCACCCACCGGAGAGCACCTCAAGTATGTGATCCAGATGCACTTCCCCAGGGAGGTGTCAACAAACAACATAGCCGAGTACGAGGGACTGCTTGCTGGTCTCAGGATCGCGGCGGACCTCGGGATCAAGAAGCTCATCGTCAGAGGAGATTCGCAGCTCGTCGTCAGGCAAGTAAACAAAGATTACCACAGCCCGGTGATGGAGGCCTACGTGGATGAAGTAAGGAAACTGGAGGAGCATTTCGATGGTATACAAGTTGAACACTGATACGTCTCCAACGTATCTATAATTTTTTATTGTTCCATGCTATTATTTATGAAGTCTTGGATGTTTAATGGGCTTTATCATTCACTTTTATACCATTTTTGGGACTAACCTACTAACCCAAAGGCCCAGTCTAGATTGCTGTTTTTTGCCTATTTCAGTGTTTTGCAAAAAAGGAATATCAAACGGAGTCCAAACGGAATGAAACCTTCGCGAGAGATATTTTTGAAGAAAATCACGCACGAAAAGCATCAGGACCAAGTCAGGGGACAACTGGGCTGCCCCCGAGGGTGGGGGGCACGCCCCCCTTCCTAGGGCGCCCCCCTGCCTCGAGGCTGGCCCACACGGCCCTCGGTGCCCTCCTTCTTCCTATATATACCTACGTACCCCAAAAACTCCATACCCAGATAGAAAACCCTAATTCCACCACCGTAGCTGCTGTTCCAGTGGAGATCCCATCTTGGAGCCTGTTCCGGGAGGGGGATCCATCACGGAGGCCTTCATCATCATCATCGCCCTCACCATGAGTTGTGAGTAGTTTACCACAGACCTTCGGGACCATAGCTAGTATCTAGATGGCTTCCTCTCTCCCTCTGGATCTCAATACAAAGTTCTCCTTGGTCTTCGAGGAGATCTATTCGATGTAATCTCTTTTTGCGGTGTGTTTGTCGAGATCCGATGAATTGTGAGTTTATGATCAAGGTTATCTATGAAAGATATTTGGTTCTTCTCTGAACTTTTTATGTGTGCTCATAATATCCTTGCGAGTCTCTTCGAATTATTTGTTTGGTTTGGCCCACTAGATCTATAGTTCTTGCAATGGGAGAAGTGTTTGGCTTTGGGTTCAATCTTGCGGTGTCCTTTCCCAGTGACAGTAGGGGCAGCAAGGCACGTATTGTATTGTTTCCATCGAGGATAAAAAGATGGGGTTTTCATCATATTGCTTGAGTTTATCCCTCTACATCATGTCATCTTTCTTAAAGTGTTACTCTGTTCATATCAACTCAATACACTAGATGCATGCTGGATAGCGGTCGATGTGTGGAGTAATAGTAGTAGATGTAGAATGGTTTCGGTCTACTTGTCTCGGACGTGATGCCTATATACAATGATCATGCCTAGATAGTCTCATAATTATTCGCTTTTCTATCAATTGCTCGACAGTAATTTGTTTACCCGCCGTAGAATACCGCTATCATGAGAGAAGCCACTAGAGAAAACTATGGCCCCCGGGTCTATTCTCAACATATCAATCTACATCTATTTTACTTTTCTTACTTTTATTTGCTGTTTTATTAAACCAAAAATACCAAAAATATAATTATCATCTCTATCAGATCTCACTCTCGTAAGTGACCGTAAAGGGATTGACAATCCCTTATCGTGTTGGTTGCGAAGTTCTTATTTGTTTGTGCAGGTGCGAGGGACTGGCGCGTGGTCTCCTACTGGATTGATACCTTGGTTCTCAAAAACTGAGAGAAATACTTACGCTACTATGCTGCATCTTCCTTTCCTCTTCGAGGGAATACAACGCAAGCTCAAGAGGTAGCAAGAAGAATTTCTGGCGCCGTTGCCGGGGAGGCTTACGCAAAAGTCATATACCAAGTACCTATCACAAACTCTTATCCTTCGCATAACATTAATTTGCCTCTCGTTTTCCACTCCCCCACTTCACCCTTGCCGTTTTATTTGCCCTTCTTCCGCCGTGTGTTTTTCGTTTGCTTGCTTCTTGTTCGCTTGTGTGTGTTGGATTGCTTGCTTGTCACTATGGCTCAGAATAATGCCAAATTGTGTGACTTTTCCAATACCAACAACAATGACTTTATTAGCACTCCGATTGCTCCTATTACCGATGTGGAATCTTGTGAGATCAATGCTGCTTTGTTGAATCTTGTCATGAAAGATCAATTCTCCAGCCTTCCTAGTGAAGATCCGCTACCCATCCAAACAACTTTGTTGATTTGTGTGATATGCAAAAGAAAAGGGATACAGATAACGATATTGTTAAACTGAAGTTATTTCCATTTTCACTTAGAGATTGTGCTAAAACTTGGTTTTGTTCTTTGCCTAGAAATAGTATTGATTCATGGAATAAGTGCAAAGATGCTTTTATCTCTAAGTATTTCCCTCCTGCTAAGATCGTCTCTCTTAGAAACGATATTATGAATTTTAAGCAACTAGAGCATGAGCGTGATGCACAAGCTTGGGATAGAATGAAATTGATGATACGTAATTGCCCTACACATGGTTTGAATCTATGGATGATTATTTAGAATTTATATGTTGGCTTGAATTTTGCTTCTAGAAATCTTTTAGATTCGACCGCCGGAGGCACTTTCATGGAAACTACCTTAGGAGAAGCTACCAAACTCCTAGATAATATTATGGTTAATTATTCTCAATAGCACACCGAAAGATCTACTAGTAAAAAAGTGCATGCTATCGAATAAATTAGTGTTTTGAGTGGAAAGATGGATGAACTTATGAAATTGTTTGCTGCTAAGAGTGCTTATTCTCATCCTAATGATATGCCTTTGTCCACTTTGATTGAGAATAACAATGAATCTTCGGATATGAATTTTGTTGGTAGGAATAATTTTGGTAACAATGCTTATAGAGGTAATTTAAATCCTAGGCCTTTTCCTAGTAATTCCTCTAATAATTATGGTAATTCCTACAACAACTCTTATGGAAAGATGCCTTCTGAATTTGAAACTAGTGTTAAGGAGTTTATGATCTCGCAAAAGAATTTCAATGCTATGCTTGAAGAGAAATTGCTTAAAGTTGATGAATTGGCTAGAAGTGTGGATAGAATTACTCTTGATGTTGATTCTTTGAAACTTAGATCTATCCCACCTAAGCATGATATCAATGAGTCTCTCAAAGCCATGAGAATTTCCATTGATGAATGCAAAGAAAGAACCGCTAGAATGCGTGCTAAAAGAGAAGATTATATTAAATCGTGTTCTTCTAGTTATCGTTAAAATAAAGATGAAGATCTGAAAGTTATTGATGTTTCTCCTATTAGATCCTTGTTTTCTAGTATTAATTTTGATGAGAATAGGATTGGAGATGATTCTTCTTTAAGGTTTCCCAATAATTCGGAGTTTTTAGATCTTGATGCTAAAATTGCTAAAAGTGGGATTGAAGAGATTAAAACTTTGCATAGTGATGAACCCACTACTTTGGATTTAAAGGGATTAAATTATGATAATTTCTCTTTGATTGATTGTATTTCCTTGTTGCAATCCGTGCTAAATTATCTGCATGCTTATAGTCAAAATAAAGCTTTCACTAAACATATAGTCGATGCTTTGATGTAATCTTATGAAGAAAAACTTGAGTTGGAAGTTTCTATACCTAGAAAGCTTTATGATGAGTGGGAACCTATTATAAAAATAAAAATAAAAGATCATGAATGCTATGCTTTGTGTGATTTGGGTGCAAGTGTCTCCACTATCCCGAAAACTTTGTGTGATTTGCTAGGGTTCCATGAGCTTGATGATTGTTATTTAAATTTGCATCTTGCGGATTCCACTATTAAGAAGCCTATGGGAAGAATTAATGATGTTCTTATTGTTGTCAATAGGAATTATGTGCCCGTAGATTTCATTGTTCTTGATATAGATTGCAATCCTTCATGTCCTATTATTCTTGGTAGACCTTTCCTCAGAACGATTGGTGCAATTATTGATATGAAGGAAGGAAATATTAGATTCCAATTTCCGTTAAGGAAAGGCATAGAACACTTTCCTAGAAATAAAATCAAATTACCATATGAATCTATCATGAGAGCCACTTATGGATTGCCTTCCAAAGATGGCAATACCTAGATCTATCTTGTATCGTGCCTAGCTATGGGCGTAAAACGATAGCGCTTGTTGGGAGGCAACCCAATTTTATGTTTTTTGTTTTTGTTGCTGTTAGGTAATAAATATTGCATCTAGCCTCTGATTAGATGTGGTTTCTTGTTTTGCTTAGCGTTTGTGCCAAGTAGAACCTTTGGTAAGACTTGTGTGAAGTTTATTTGATCTTGCTGTGAAAAACAGAATCGTTAGCGCTTGCTAAACTAGTCTTAAGATTTTACTGGAGCATGATTTTTAGTTGATTCTTTTGGCTGCTGATTGGTAGACAAATTTCGCAAATTTACCAATTTAGTTTAAATTTTTTGGTGTTCCAGAAATAGGCGAACCCAGCAGATTACTACAGACTCTTCTATTTTTGACAGATTCTGTTTTTCGTATGTTGATTGCTTATTCCAATGCATCTATGAGTAATATTGGAGGATATGAACCATAGAGAACTTGGAGTACAGTAGGTTTAACACCAATATAAACAAATAATGAATTCCTTGCTGTACCTTTGAGTAGTGGTTTGCTTTCTCTTACTAACAGAGCTCACGAGAATTTTTGTCTAAGTTTTGTGTTGTGAAGTTTTCAAGTTTTGAGTATTGCATTGATGGACTATGGAACAAGGAGTAGCAAAGGCCCAAGCTTGGGGATGCACATGGCTCCCCAAGTAAATTCAAGATAATCGAAAGCCTAAGCTTGGGGATGCCCCGGGAAGGCATTCCCTCTTTCGTCTTCATCCATCGGTAACTGTACTCGGAGCTATATTTTTATTCGCAACATGCTATGTGTTTTGCTTGGAGCGTCTTATATAATTTGAGTCTTTGCTTGTCGGTTTGCCACAATCATCCTTGCTCGACACACCTATTTGCGAGATTTAAATATGGCCTAGAAATTATTAGAACACTTTGTGTGCTTCACTTATATCTTTTGAGTTGAATAGTTTTTGCTCTAGTGCTTCACTTATATCTTTTAGAGCACGGTGGTGGTAATATTTTGTAGAAATTGTGGAACTCTCATTCTTCACTTATATCTATTTTAGAGTCCATTAAAACATCATGGTAATGTGTTTAGGCTAAAGAAACTAGTCTTCACATGATAAACATCCAATGTCAATGTAGTAAAATTTTCACACCAAGTGCATTGAATAGAATGAGATGGTGGATGCTTTATAATTGTTTTGAGACATGAGGATAGTGATATTAGAGTCATGCTAGTGGAGTTATTATGAAATTAAAGAATACTTGTGTTAAGGTTAGTGATTCCCGTATCATGCATGTATGGTGAACCGCTATGTGACGAAGTTAGAGCATGATGTATTTGTAGAGTGCCCACCTTTGTGTGGAGGTCGGGGGCGCGCGATGGTTAACTCCTACCAACCTCCACCCTAGGAGCATGCGTTGATTGCTTTGTTTTTTATGACTCGTAGATTTTTGCAATAAGTATATGAGTTCTTATGACTAATGTTGAGTCCATTGATTATACGCACTCTCACCCTTCCATCATTGCTAGCCTCTCTTGTACCACGCAACTTTCGTCGGTACCATAAACCCACTATATATCCTTACTCAAAACAGCCATCATATTGTTCCTCAAAACAACCACCATACCTACCTATCATGGCATTTCCATAGTCATTCCGAGATATATTGCCATGCAACTTTCCACCATTCCGTTCATATGACACGCATCATATTGTCATAGTGCCATGCATGATCATGTAGTTGACATCGTAGTTGTGGCAAAGCCACCATGCATAATTTTTCATATGTGTCGCTCTTGATTCATTGCTTATGCCGGTACACCACCGGAGGCATTCATGTAGAGTTATACTTGTTGTAGTATCGATTTGTAATTTCGAGTTGTAACAAAAGTGTGATGATCATCATTATTAGAGCATTGTCCCGTGTGAGGAAAGGCCAATACAAAAATGAGAAGGCCCAAAAAATAGATAGGGGCTAATAAAAAAAAAGAGAAAAGCCCCTCCAAAAAAATGAGAGAAAAGAGAGAAGGGACAATTGCTACTTTCTTTTTCCATACTTGTGCTTCAAAGTAGCACCATGATCTTCATTGTAGAGAGTCTCATGATTAGTCACTTTCATATACTAGTGGGAATTTTCATTATAGAACTTGGCTTGTATATTCCAACAATGGGCTTCCTCAAATGCCCTCGGTCTACGTGAGCAAGCAAGTTGGATGCACGCCCACTAGTTTCTTTTGTTCAGCTTGCATTCATATTTATCTCTAGTGCATCCATTGCATGGCAATCCCTACTCACTCACATTGATATATATTAATGGACATCTCCATAGCCCATTGATACGCCTAGTCGATGTGAGACTATCTTCCTCTTTTTGTCTTCTCCACAACCATCTCTATTCCACCCATAGTGCTATATCCATGGATCACACTCATGTATTGCGTGAAAGTTGAAAGGTTTGAAAAAAATAGAGTATGAAAACAAATGCTTGGCTGAAATCGGGGTTGTGCATGATATGAATATTTTCTGTGATGAAGAGGGAGCATAGCCAGACTATATGATTTTGTAGGGATAACTTCCTTTAGCCATGGTATTTTGAGAAGACATGATTGCTTTGTTAGTATTGCTCGAAGTATTGATATTTCCTATGTCAATATAGACTTTTATCTTGAATTTTTCAGATCTGAACATTCATGCCAAAATTAAGAGAATTACATTGAAAAACTATATTGGTTAGCATTCCACATCAAAAATTCTTTCTTTATCATTTACCTACTCGAGGACGAGCAGGAAATAAGCTTGGGGATGCTTGATACGTCTCCAACGTATCTATAATTTTTTATTGTTCCGTGCTATTATTTATGAAGTCTTGGATGTTTAATGGGCTTTATCATTCACTTTTATATCATTTTTGGGACTAACCTACTAACCCAAAGGCCCAGTCCAGATTGCTGTTTTTTGCCTATTTTAGGGTTTTGCAGAAAATGAATATCAAACGGAGTCCAAACGGAATGAAACATTTGCGAGAGATATTTTTGGAGAAAATCACGCACGGAAAGCGTCAGCACCAAGTCAGGGGACAGCTGGGCTGCCCTCGAGGGTGGGGGTGCACCCCCCTTCCCAGTGCGCGCCCCCTGCCTCGAGGTTGGCCCACACGGCCCCCGGTGCCCTCCTTCTTCCTATATATACCTACGTACCCCAGAAACTCCATACGCAGAGAGAAAACCCTAATTCCTCCGCCGTAGCTGCTGTTCCCGTGGAGATCCCATCTTAGAGCCTGTTCCGGGAGGGGGATCCAACACGGAGGCCTTCATCATCATCATCATCGCCCTCACCATGATTTGTGAGTAGTTTGCCACAGACCTTCGGGTCAATAGCTAGTATCTAGATGGCTTCTTCTCTCTCTCTGGATCTCAATACAAAGTTCTCCTCAGTCTTCGAGGAGATCTATTCGATGTAATTTCTTTTGCGGTGTGTTTGTCGAGATCTGATGAACTGAGACTTTATGATCAAGGTTATCTATGAAAGATATTTGGTTCTTCTCTGAACTTTTTATGTGTGCTCATAATATCCTTGCAAGTCTCTTCGAATTATTGGTTTGGTTTGGCCCACTAGATCTATAGTTCTTGCAATGGGAGAAGTGTTTGGCTTTGGGTTCAATCTTGTGATGTCCTTTCCCAGTGACAGTAGGGGCAGCAAGGCACATATTGTATTGTTGCCATCGAGGATAAAAAGATGGGGTTTTCATCATATTGCTTGAGTTTATCCCTCTACATCATGTCATCTTGCTTAAAGCGTTACTCTGTTCGTATGAACTCAATACACTAGATGCATGCTGGATAGCGGTCGATGTGTGGAGTAATAGTAGTAGATGCCGAATCGTTTCGGTCTACTTGTCTCGGACGTGATGCCTATATACAATAATCATGTCTAGATAGTCTCATAATTATTCGCTTTTCTATGAATTGCTCTACAGTAATTTGTTTACCCGCCGTAGAATACCGCTATCATGAGAGAAGCCACTAGAGAAAACTATGGCCCTCGGCTCTATTGTCAACATATCAATCTACATCTATTTTACTTTTCTTGCTTTTATTTGCTGTTTTATTAAACCAAAAATACCAAAAATATAATTATCATCTCTATAAGATCTCACTCTCGTAAGTGACCGTAAAGGTATTGACAACCCCTTATCGCGTTGGGTGCGAAGTTCTTATTTGTTTGTGCACGTGTGAGGGACTGGCGCTTGGTCTCCTACTGGATTGATACCTTGGTTCTCAAAAACTGAGGGAAATACTTACGCTACTGTGCTGCATCTCCCTTTCCTCTTCGAGGGAATACAACGCAAGCTCAAGAGGTAGCAAACACGTCCCCCAAGCGGAGAATGACATCGCCGACTACTTGTCGGAACACGCCACCCTCAAGCTACATGTGGAACCAGGTACCTTTGTGCTCCAATTATTTCGCCCATCTGTTGAACCATTGACTGAGCCAAGCAAACGAAGGAAATCAGGCCCCGGCAAGTACTTTCCTGTCGAACCCGCAGGGGTGGCCGGCAAGAGTGTTGCCAGAGACGCTGAGCCTGCCATGGGGCAACAGACTCCGGCGGGGCGTCAAGCCCTAGCCATAGAGGCAATCGCTCTCATAGCAGAGGAAATGCCTTTAGCCCTTGCCGTCGAGCCCCAGGCTCCGACATGGGCGCAGCATACCATCCAATTCCTCCAGACCGGGGAACTTCCTGGAGAGCAGGAAGAAGCAGAGAAAGTAGCCCGTCGGTCCGTCATGTACCAGTTCATCGACGACATCTTTTACAAGAAAAGACCGAACGGCGTGAAATTGAAGTGTATCACTCGAGAGGAAGGACTGGAGCTGTTGGCAGAGATACATGGAGGCATATGTGGCTCCCACATAGGGTCAAGAGCCCTTGCTGGCAAGGCGTTCCGGCAAGGTTTCTTTTGGCCCACTGCCCTCCAGGATGCAACAACACTAGTAACCAAGTGTGAAGTGTGTTAGTTCCATTTGAAGAAACTTCATCAACCAGCCCAAGCTCTCCCAACAATCCCTCTCTCCTGGCCCTTCTCGGTCTGGGGGCTCGACATATTGGGCCCTTTTCCCCATGCTGTCAGGGGCTTTGAGTACTTGTACGTGGCAATCGACAAGTTCACAAGGTGCCCGGAGGTGGAAGCGGTGAGAAAGGTGAGAGCACAGTCGGCCGTCAAGTTCTTCAAGGGCCTGGTCTGCCGTTTTGGTGTACCAAACAGAATTATCACCGACAACGGTACACAGTTCACAAGCAACACCTTCATGCAATATATGCAAGACCTCGGCGGCAAAATCTGTTTTGCTTCTGTTGCACATCCACGAAGCAACAGCCAAGCAGAAAGGGCAAATGCTGAAGTGCTGCGGGGCCTCCGGACAAGGACTTTTGACAGGCTACACAAGTGCGGAAAGTGCTGGATCGATGAATTGCCGGCGGTTCTTTGGTCGATCAGAACGACGCCAAATCGAGCCACCGGCCAGACACCACTCTCCCTCATTTACGGGACGGAGGAAATTCTCCCCATAGAACTCACATACGGGTCACCCCAAGTGCTCGCTTATGATGAGCTTGAGCAAGAGCGACTGCGGCAAGATGACGCAACGCTCCTCGAGGAAGATTGTCTTCGGGCAGCTGTACAAGCAGCACGCTACCAGCAAGCCTTGCGCCGCTATCACAGCCGCTAGGTTCATGCCCAAAGCTTTGAGGAAGGCGACCTTGTTCTTCGGCATGTTCAGCCGGCAAAGAATTCCAACAAGTTGACGCTGAAGTGGGAAGGCCCTTATCGGGTAATATGAGTCACCATGCCTGGTGAAGTCTGCCTGGAGACCTGAGATGGGATCCCAGTGAGTAACTCCTGGAACATCGAACATCTTCGCAAGTTTTACCCGTAAGGCGCGGTTGTCGTGCCTCCGGCAAGCCACCCTTTTGTACAAGCCCTGCCGGTAAGGCATGTAACCCTTTGTACAAAGCCAGGCGCAGACCCTAAGCATAAATAAATGAAGCGCTAGTGCCCTAAGTTTTAGCATTCATGCTAGGTTGAGTCTCTTTCTCTGTTAGGGTTGATAGAGCTTTGTAGCGGCTAACCTCTAGTGTAGAGGTCGAGTTTGCGTCTCTCTGTCTCCTTTCTGTCCTCTTGATTCACAGGATCCACAGACGTCCTTGCTGAGCCGTTGGGAAGAAAGGGGCGGGCCGACGCTCCAACCCCGACAAGGCCAAGGTTGCCGGAGGCCGCACAACCAAGGATCAAACCACGACAAGACAAGGTTGCCATGGGCTATAGATCCCAGATAAGTCTTTCACCCCCCCCCACTCCTTCCTTTCGTATGGAACTTGAACGTACGGAGCTTCGCTCACTCCTATGCCATCGTGCTCCCCTTTTCCCTATGTCCGACAAACTTTGTCTTGGACCGGGGCTGGGTGGTAGCGTGATGGGAAGGGAGCAAGCAAAGGGCCTGACCCTGCCCCGTTGCTATTCCCATCAAAGGCATGGATACAGTTATGAGGCGGGGAAGGAACGGCAATGCTTGTTGCCGGGGCACGCTGCTTATCTTAAGATAACAAGGATCCATTCCTTGGTGTGGATCTTGCCCGCGCAGAAATGAACCCGACAAACACCCTTCTCTTCATAAATACGTTGTAAACAAGTACAATTCATACGGAATGCATACATAAGCGAGGGGGTTATAGAATTTAAATCTTACAGAGGCCTGTAGGCTTAAAAACTAAAAAAAGATAAGATGCTCGTGACCCCTTTCTTGTCCCACTCCTCGGGAAATGGAACAAGGTGGCGAAGGGCAAAAGAAGCGCCTGGGTGAAGCGCAAGCAGCAGGAAGCACCAAGAGAACATCCTAGCGGCCGTCCCAAAGGAGGGTGATGATGATGGCGTCGGGAGAAGAGCTGAAAGATGGGGCAGCAGGCCGGCAATGCGCAGGTTGACGCCCGCGTACTCCGACATGACGACCGCCGCCCACCTTCTTTGCCTTCTCCGGCCTCCCAACGCCAGCCGCCCAAGGAGGCGACCCCGAGAAGCTCGAGGGGCTGGCGGTGCAGATGATGGTGCTGCCAACACCGCCCAGGGATGGCGTATCCGCCGCCTAGTCGGACCCGTCATCCTCCTGCCCGCCGCCCTCGTCGTCGCTGCCGCTGTCCTCCCCATCGCTCCCACTCGAGGAGGATTTTTCGTCGTCGGTTGAGCTCTCCACCCAGCACCCTAGCCTGTGTCCCGAGCACCCGAAGACTTTGACGGAGAGCAGATCGCTCTCCACTAGCCTGAAGCAGAGGACGTGCCCCTACACCAAGCAGTGGGCATGCGCGAAGGTCTTCCACCCCCGACGAAGAAGCATCACGTGAGGAGTGGGAAACCCGGTGTCCACCCACATGGCACCATGACAACACCCCTCCATGTGAAGCCTTAGCCTTGGTGGCTGATCGACCTCCAACACCCTCGCAAACGCTCCAGGAAGGCGGAGGCGACTGCGCGGCGGCTCGCGCAGTTGTACGATGAACTCCAGCGCCGTGTCCTTGACATGGCCGCGTGGGGAGGCAGGAGGAGACAATAAAGGAGATGAAGACGGAGACGACGAGGGCGCGGGTGTCCCCCGACCCCGTCCGCCTCTGCCTCGACCGCCTCGCCGACCGCGGCCCTGTCCAGCGTTTCTGCCTCCAGCATGCCCCCCATCTGAGGCATCCGGCTCCTCTTTGACTACCGCCGCCCTCTGACGGGAAGACGACCTGGTCACTTCCGCAGAGGAACGGCCATGACCGCGCCCTCTCGGCATACCTAGGGGAGGGAAGGAATCAAACAGGAAGAAGATGGGTGGAGAGGTGAGAAGCGCCGCTCCTATCCTCCCCTCCTTATCGGAGGGCGACCGCCCGAACCAACCAGTCCAAACGCCGATGGAATGAGGGAACATGACTGACCCGCTGCTCCAATCAACGGCGTCCCCCCCCCCTCCGCATTAATGCCCATGCCCTGCACGTCCGCAGCTTGCCCTCCCCGATGCATGAGGGATATGTGGCGAGCGGATCGGGAATTGGGTGACGCGTGGTATGGCCATTTCGCACCCCCGTGATCGTGGAGCGACCCGGGTCCACTTAGTAAATGGGCCGCACCCCCGCGACTTCCTCTATTCTTTATAAGGGGGACGCGGACCGCATCTTTACTATTTTTGGAGTCACAAGATGATTCAAGCACGCTTTGGTCATCCCACGTCCGACCCCCACGTCAGCACATATCATGGGGAAGCGCAACCATCGGAGGAGTTACTGCGGTACAGGGAAACCAGCCTCACTGCCCGTGCATCGTTCTGGGCCTAGCCCAACAACGCGTTGCGCTTATGGGTGGCCCAGGCCCGGGTGCTCCTGTCGGTGTACAAAAGTAGGGGCGCTCTTTTTTACCCCTTACTTGTGCACGGGCAGTCAGAGCCTCGCTTGTGGCCGAACATAACAGGGCAGAAGGAGGAAGCCAGGAACGCAGAGTTGACAGAACAAACACCAAGACAGACATCACGAGAAGACCAAGCAAGGAGACAGGCTCCCCCGGCAAGGACTCTTGCCGAGGCGGCCTGCGCGCCACCCGGCAAGGGCTCTTGCCGGGGCGATCCACTCAGACGCCTCCGTCGCGGCAACCCTTGAAGCCTACGGGATCCAATGATACCAACAACATTAGAGCCAAGGCTCGGAAAGCGCCCACGTGATGGCATGCAGATCTTTGTGAAGACAAGGATCTATGACTCCCAAGATAAGAACCAGAAGACATGGCGATCACGAGGTTCCTTGCCGAGGACGCCCGCGAGGCCCCGGCAAGGCTCCTTGCCGACGACAACCCGAAGCCCTAGCAAGCCTCTTGCCGCAGGGCACTCACGGAGGCCCGGGCAAGACCCTTGCTAGGAACGGAAGCAAGTCTATGGCAAGCTCTTGCCGCCCCGTCGCCGCCCCGACTCGGTGGCCGACCCGCTGTTCCAGGCAGGCACCCACGTGGCGATAAGTGGTTCCTGGGCCAGCTAGCCAAGCACCTGCGTGGTGGCATGCAGATCTTCATGAAGACCCTACTGCAACGCCACCTCAGCTGCCTGCCTCGCTGGCCTGGACGCGTGTCACGACCAGACAGAGCGGCCACGAACAAGACGGGTTTCTTTCCCGTCCCCGATGAAGTAAATAGACACCTAAGGAGCGCATTGAATGTGCCTTGTCCCGTGATGGCGTGGGATAAGCCCATGCATTGTACACCTTTCCACCTCCTGTGTGCCATTGTGGCAGCCCCTTTTAATTACAAAAGGAGGCCCGCGGCATACTGGAGGAGGATTTGGATCATGAAAAGCTGGATAGGCATCGTAGCTAGCTAAAGAACTCAAGACCACTCAAATATAAAACAAAGCAGGACTAGGGTATTACGCATCCTCGCGGCCCGAACCTGGGTAAACAATCATTGGGCCAAGTCTTAGATCTGCTCTTTGCACAACTCCGCGCCAGCCAACCATAGAAGGGATTCCAGTGATCCCATAGGTGTCGTTTCGTACCGACACATACTATAAAAATATCGAACACATATCAAATTCGTATGATCCCTTGCAACATGATTTCTTCCGTGACCTCAAGAACAAATTTAACTACTCACAAGTGATGAACATGTTCAAGATCAGAGGGGTATTAATTTGCATAATGGATCTGAACATATAATCTTCCACCAAATAAGCCATATAGTAATCAACTACAAGATGTAATCAACACTACAAGTCACCCCCTAGCAACAATCTATAGTTCTGGTAACAAGATTGAATACAAGAGATGAACTAGGGTTTGAGATGAGATGGTTCTTTTGAAGATGTTGATGGAGATTTCCCTCCCCAAGATGGGAGAGTGGTTGGTGATGATGATGACGATGATTTCCCCCTCCGAGAGGGAGGTTCCCCCGGTGGAATCGCTCCGCCGGAGGGCAAAAGTGCTCCTGCCAAAGTTCCGCCTCGAGACGACGGTGCTTTGTCCTGAAAGTCTTCTCCCTATTTTTTCTAGGTCATAATCACTTATATACCAGAAGATGGGCAAAGGAGGTGCGCCGAGGAGGCCACAACCCCGCTAGGGGGGCCTGGCGCGCCCAGGTGGGTTGTGCCCACCTGGTGGCCCCCTCTGGTGTTTATTGGCTCCAGTAATTCTTAAATATTCCATAAAAAATCCTCGTGAAATTTCAGCTTGTTTGGAGTTGTGCAAAATAGGTGGCCTGGCGTAGCTTTATCAGGTCCACATTTCCAGCTGCCGGAATTCTCCCTCTTGGTGTGTTCCTTTCAAATTATGAGAGAAAAGGCATTAGAATTACTCCAAAAAGCATTATTATGGATAAAAACATTATAAATAATAGTAAGGAAACATGATGCAAAATGGACGTATCAACTCCCCCATGCTTAGACCTCGCTTGTCCTTTTGCGAAAACCGAAATTGAAAAATATGTCAACATGCTTTGAGAGAGAGGTGTCGATAAAAACAAAATATGGGCATAGAAGCATCATGTTGATTATTATAACAGCAATAAACTTAAACATAAACTTTTTATCATAGAAATTTTATCATACACTCCCCATGAATAAGTGATAGTTTATCACACGGTCGAAGTATAAAGCAAAAACTCTATTACAAACGAACAAACTATGTTCTCAATCAACTTTGCAACTACAATTCATCATCTTTTCAGGAAGGGTCACGTGTCGGAGCCTTTAGGCAAGTCCACATACTCAATCATCATATAGCCTCCTATGATTGCTAACACTCACCTTGTACACATGAGCAAAACATTTCAACCGGACACAAAGAAAGATAGGGGCTTATATTTTCGCCTCTCAACAAACTCACCTCAAGGGTGATGTCAATAATAATAACTCATGCTATCTATATTCAGCTGGACATATGTGCCTAGATCTTTCCTCACCACATGATGCTTGCCAATGGAGAAAATAAAAAATGAATAGAAGGGAAACTTTGACTCTTTGCATAAAAGGAAATACATAAAAGTAAAAGATAGGCCCTTCACAGAGGGAAGGAGATGTTACCATGCGCTTATTTGTTTGCATGCTCAATCCCTTAGTGCAAGAGAACGTCAAGTTACATTGCCCCTTAAGATGACAACCTTTATTACACAGTCTGTCGCTTTTATTCTTTGTCATCCAAGTTCATGCAACGCTCAATTTTCTCTTACACTAAATGATATCAAAGATTTAGAAGCAATTTTTATTGCCTTATTGCACCGATGACAACTTACATGAAGGATCTTACTCAATCCATGGGTAGGTATGGTGGACACTTGAAAAAGATTTGGATTTAAGGGTTTTTGGATGCACAAGTAGTATCTCTACTTAGTGCGGAATTTTTGGCTAGCAAAGATAGGGGACAAGCATCACATGTTGAAGGATCTATGACAATATGACTTCTATGTGAATATAAACATACATAAACCATTACATTGTCTTCCTTGTCCAACTTCAACAATTTTGGCATATAATAGTTTGATGAGGGCTCACAATCACAAAATATTTCTAGCATAATATATTTATATGTGAATCTTCTCTTCCCTTATTAATTCTTTCATGAGTTGCATCATTGACCAATGCTATGTTTGTCAATCTGAAATAAAATTTTCTACTTATACTTTTCCTTATGTGGTGCTATCACCTACCATAGGATTAGTATATGATCTTATTGATTTATTTCCTTTATTTTGTTTGCTTTCTTTCTCTTTTTCTTTTCTTCATTGCAACATGAAACTGAAAGTAAAGAAAATTAAAAGCTTGAACTAACTTTATTATATAACTTGCACATGATAGCAACGATATATCACTAAGCAAACTCTCAAAGAATAAAAGATCAAACTAAACTTTATTTCATCTAAAGCAAAAAGATTGATCTAAAATAAATAAAAGCAAAAAGATAGTGGGATGATACGATACTGGGGCACCTCCCCCAAGCTTGGTGAAAGCCAAGGGGAGTGCCCATACCCGATACTAAATTCTCTTTTCGTGATGAAGAAGGTGATGGTGATGAAGAAACGATCCTATCCTTAAGGATCAAGAGATTCTCCAACCGTTTCTTGTCTTTGTCACCATTCACAGCCTCAATGACTTCTTCCTTCTTCAGCCCGATCTTCATAAGCCAATCATCCTCTACCATTGGTCTGAGGAGGAGGAAGACATGATGCCGGGCTTGATAGATCTGTCTGAAAACAGCAAGAAAAGAAAACAGAAGATTTCTTTGCGATACAATGGTCAACAGGTTCGTGGAGTATATATAGAATTTTTATCTTGGGAAACAAGCAACTTGTAGAAAAACGGAGTCCGGAAGGTGCCCGAGGTGGGCACAACCCACCTGGGCGCGCCGGGCATGCCTAGCGCGCCCTAGTGTATTATGCTCATTATGGGACGCTTCCTCAAAATTTCCAAAATTTTAAAATATTCCAAAACTGACAGAAAATATTTTTGTGGATTTTTCGAGGTCCGTTTACTTACCGTATCACGTACCTCCTTATTTTCATGATTCTGGAGTGTTCCGGAAGGACTCTTTTATGTGCTCTTCCAGTGTCAAAGTTTGGATAATATTACTTTCAACATTAATGGGCGTACATGAGATATAATGCTTTATTCGTTGCCCATTAACAACCTTCGGGTTAGTACCTTCAGAATTATTTATTTTGATGGCTCCAGACCGGTAAACCTCCTCGATGACATAGGGGCCTTCCCATTTTTAGAGGAGTTTGCCTGCAAAGAATCTGAAACGAGACTTGTACAAAAGAACATATTCTCTGACTTTAAACTCACGTTTTTTAATTCTTTTGTCATGCCATCTTTTAACTTTTTCTTTGAATAACTTTGCATTTTTATAAGCTTGGGTTCTCCATTCATCTAATGAGCTAATATAAAATAACCTCTTTTCACCAGCAAGTTTGAAATCATAGTTGAGTTCTTTAACTTCCTAGTATGCTTTATGTTCTAACTCAAGAGGAAAATGACAAGCTTTTCCAGAGACCATTTTATAAGGAGACATATTTTGGGTAACGTAGTATTTCAAAAAAAATCCTACAATCACGCAAGATCTATCGACTAGAAACATAGCAACGAGAGGGGAGACTGTGTCTATGTACCCTCGTAGACCGAAAGCAGAAGCATCTAGTGACGCGGTTGATGCAGTCGAACGTCTTTGCGATTCAACCGATCCAAGCACCGAACGTACGGCACCTCTGCGTTCAGCACACGTTTAGCTCGATGACATCCTGCGAGCTCTTGATCCAGTTGAGCGTCATGGGAGAGTTTTGTCAGCACGACGGTGTGGTGACGGAGATGATGAAGTTACCGACGCAGGGCTTCGCCTAAGCACTACAACGATATGACCGAGGTGTGTTTCTGTGGAGGGGGCACTGCACATGGCTAAAACAATGATGCGTGTGTGTTCTAGGGTGCACGTCTGCCCTGTAAATAAAGGAGCAAGGGGGAGCCCGGATGGCCCTTGGGCGCGCCAAGGAGAGGGAGGAGTCCTCCTCCTGGTAGGAGTAGGACTCCTCCTTTCCTAGTCCAACTAGGAGGAGGAAGGGGGAAGGAAGAAGAGGGAAGAGGAGAAGGAAAGGGGGGAGCGCCCCCCCCCCCCTCCCTAGTCCAATTCGGACTCCCTATAGGGAGGGGGCGAGGCTTTCCCTTGTGGGCTGCCTACCCTTTCCCTATGGCCCATGTAGGCCCAATAGTCCCCCGGCGGTTCCGATAACCCCCTGGCACTCCGATAAATATCTGGTGACCCCCGGAACTCATCCGGTGTTCGAATATAGTCATCCAATATATTAATATTTATGTCTCGGACATTCCGAGACTCCTCGTCATGTCCGTGATCTCATCCGGGACTCCGAACTACCTTCGGTACATCAAAACTCATAAACTCATAATACAGATCATCATCGAATGTTAAGCGTGCGGACCCTACGGGTTCGAGAACTATGTAGACATGGCCGAGACTCATCTCCGCTCAATAACCAATAGCAGAACCTGGATGCTCACATTGGTTCCTACATATTCTAGGAAGATCTTTATCGGTCAAACCGATAAACAACATATGTTGTTCCCTTTGTCATCGGTATGTTACTTGCTCGAGATTAGATCGTCGATATCATCATACCTAGTTCAATCTCATTACCGGAAAGTCTCTTTACTCATTCCGTAATACATCATCTCGTGACTAACTCATTAGTCGTTTGCTTGCAAGGCTTATTATGATGTATATTACCGAGAGGGCCCAGAGATACCTCTCCGGCACTCGGAGTGACAAATCCTATTCTCGATCTATGCCAACACCACAAATACCTTCGGAGACACCTAAAGAGCATATTTATAATCACCCAGTTACGTTGTGACGTTTGATAGCACACAAGGTGTTCCTCCGGTATTCGGGAGTTGCATAATCTCATTGTCATAGGAACATGTATAAGTCATGAAGAAAGCAATAGCAGTAAAACTAAATGACCAAGTTGCTAAGTTAACGGATGGGTCTTGTCCATCACATCATTCTCCTAATGATGTGATCCCGTTGATCAAATGACAACTCATGTCTATGGCTACGAAACATAACCATCTTTGATCAATGAGCTAGTCTAGTAGAGGCATGCTAGGGACACTCTGTTTTGTCCATGTATTCACACATGTACTAAGTTTCTGGTTAATACAATTCTAGCATGAATAATAAACATTTATCATGATATAAGGAAATACAAATAACAAATTTATTATTGCCTCTAGGGCATATTTCATTCAGTCTCCCACTTGAACTAGAATCAATAATCCAGATTACATAGTAATGATTCTAACACCCATGGAGTCTTGGTGTTGATCATGTTTTGCTCGTTGAAGAGGCCTAGTCAACGGGTCTGCGACATTCAGATCCGTATGTATCTTGCAAATTTCTATGTCTACCTCCTTGACTTGATCGTGGATGGAATTGAAGCGTCTCTTGATTTGCTTGGTTCTTTTGTGAAACCTGGATTCCTTTGCCAAGGCTATTGCTCCAGTGTTGTCACAAGACATTTTTATTGGACCCGATGCACTAGGAATTACACCTAGATCGGATATGAACTCCTTCATCCAGACTCCTTCATTTGCTGCTTCAGAAGCAGCTATGTACTCCGCTTCACACGTAGATCCCACCACGACGCTCTTCCTGGAACTGCACCAACTGACAGCTCCACCGTTCAACAAAAATACATATCCAGTTTGTGACTTAGAGTCATCCGGATCAGTGTCAAAGCTTGCATCGATGTAACCGTTTGCAATGAGCTCTTTGTCACCTCCATAAACGAGAAACATATCCTTTGTCCTTTTCAGGTACTTCAGGATGTTGTTGACCGTTGTCCAATGATCCACTCCTGGATTACTTTGGTACCTCCCTGCTAAACTTATAGCAAGGCACACATCAGGTTTGGTACACAACATTGCATAGGGAATGACTTTCAGTTTCTCTCTATCTTCTCCAGTGGTCGGGCATTGAGTCTTACTCAACTTCACACGTTGTAACACATGCAAGAACCCTTTCTTTGACTGATCCATTTTGAACTTTTTCAAAACTTTATCAAGGTATGTGCTTTGTGAAAGTCCAATTAAGCGTCTTGATCTATCTCTATACATTTTGATGCCTAATATATAAGCAGCTTCACCGAGGTCTTTCATTGAAAAATTCTTTCAAGTATCCTTTTATGCCATCCAAAAATTCTATATCATCTCCAATCAACAATATGTCATCTACATATAATATCAGAAATGCTACAGAGCTCCCACTCACTTTCTTGTAAATACATGCTTCTCCAAAAGTCTGTATAAAACCATATGCTTTGATCACCTCATCAAAGCGTATATTCCAACTCCGAGATGCTTGCTCCAGTCCATATATGGATCGCTGGAAATTGCACACTTTGTTAGCACCTTTAAGATCGACAAAACCATCTGGTTGCATCATATACAACTCCTCTTTGAGGTATCCATTTAGGAATGCAGTTTTGACATCCATTTGTCAGATTTCATAATCATAAATTGCGGCAATTGCTAACATGATTCGGAAAGACTTAAGCATCGCTACGGGTGAGAAAGTCTCATCGTAGTCAACTCCTTGAACTTGTCGAAAACCTTTCGCAACAAGTTGAGCTTTGTAGACAGTAACATTATCGTTGGTGTCAGACTTCCTCTTGAAGATCCATTTATTTTCAATGGCTTGCCGATCATCGAGCAAGTCAACCAAAGTCCACACTTTGTTCTCATACATGGATCCCATCTCAGATGTCATGGCCACAAGCCATTTCGCGGAATCTGGGCTCATCATTGCTTCCTCATAGTTCGTAGGTTCATCATGGTCTAGTAACATGACTTCCAAAACTGGGTTGCCATAACACTCTGGTGCGGAACGTACTCTGGTTGACCTACGAGGTTCAGTAGTAACTTGATCCGAAGTTTCATGATCATCGTCATTAGCTTCCTCGCTAACTGGTGTAGGTATCACTGGAATTAGTTTCTGTGATGTGCTACTTTCCAATTCGGGAGAAGGTGCAATTACCTCATCTAGTTCTACTTTCCTCCCACTCACTTCTTTCATGAGAAACTCCTTCTCTAGAAAGGATCCACTCTTGGCAATGAATATCTTGCCTTCGGATCTGTGATAGAAGGTGTACCCAACAGTTTCCTTTGGGTATCCTATGAAGACACATTTCTCTGACTTGGGTTCGAGCTTATCAGGTTGAAGCTTTTTCACATAAGCATCACAGCCCCAAACTTTAAGAAACGACAACTTTGGTTTCTTGCCAAACCACATTTCATAAGGCGTTGTCTCAATGGATTTAGATGGTGCCCTATTTAACGTGAATGCAACTGTCTCTAAAGCATAACCCCAAAATGATAGTGGTAAATCGGTAAGAGACATCATAGATCGTACCATATCTAATAAAATACGGTTACGACGTTCGGACACACCATTATGTTGTGGTGTTCCGGGTGGCGTGAGTTGTGAAATAATTCCACATTGTTTTAAATGAAGACCAAACTCGTAACTCAAATATTTGCCTCCATGATTAGGTCGTAGAAACTTTATTTTCTTGTTATGATGATTCTCTACTTCACTCTGAAATTCTTTGAACTTTTAAAATGTTCAAGACTTGTGTTTTATCAAGTAGATATACCCATATCTGCTCAAGTCATCAGTGAAGGTCAGAAAATAATGATACCCGCCGCGAGCCTCAACACTCATCGGTCCACATACATCAGTATGTATGATTTCCAAGAAATTTGTTGCTCGCTCGATTGTTCCGGAGAACGGAGTCTTAGTCACCTTGCCCATGAGGCATGGTTCGCAAGCACCAAGTGATTCATAATCAAGTGATTCCAAAAGTCCATCAGTGTGGAGTTTCTTCATGCACTTTACACCAATATGACCTAAACGGCAGTGCCACAAATAAGTTGCACTACCATTATCAACCTTGCATATTTTGGCTTCAATATTATGAATATGTGTATCACTACGATCGAGATCTAACAAGAATAGACCACTCTTCAATGGTACATGACCATAAAAGATATTACTCATATAAATAGAACACCCATTATTCTCTGATTTAAATGAATAACCGTCCCGCAACAAACATGATCCAGATATAATGTTCATGCTCAACGCTGGCACCAAATAACAATTATTTAGGTCTAAAACTAATCCCGATGGTAGATGTAGAGGTAGCGTGCCGACGACGATCACATCGACTTTGGAACCATTTCCCACGCGCATCGTCACCTCGTCCTTAGCTAATCTTCGTTTAATCCGTAGCCCCTGTTTTGAGTTACAAATATTAGCAACCGAACTAGTACCAAATACCCAGGTGCTACTACGAGCATTAGTAAGGTACACATCAATAACATGTATATCAAATATACCTTTGTTCACTTTGCCATCCTTCTTATCCGCCGAATACTTGGGGCAGTTCCGCTTCCAGTGTCCAGTCCCTTTGCAGTAGAAGCACTCAGTTTCAGGCTTGGCTCCAGACTTGGGTTTCTTCGCGGGAGTAGCAACTGTCTTGCTTTTCTTCTTGAAGTTCCCTTTCTTTCCCTTGCCCTTTTTCTTGAAACTAGTGGTCTTGTTAACCATCAACACTTGATGCTCCTTTTTGATTTCTACCTCCGCAGCTTTGAGCATAGCGAAGAGCTCGGGAATTGTCTTCTGCATCCCTTGCATATTATAGTTCATCACGAAGCCTTTATAGCTTGGTGGTAGTGATTGAAGAACTCTATCAATAACACTATCTTCGTCAACTTTGCAACCAAGTTGAGTCATATGATTGTAGTACCCAGACATTCTGAGCAAGTGTTCACTGATAGAACTGTTCTCCTCCATCTTGCAGCTATAGAACTTATTGGAGACTTCATATCTCTCAATTCGAGCATTTGCTTGAAATATTAACTTCAACTCTTGGAACATCTCATATGCTCCACGACGTTCAAAACATCGTTGAAGTCCCGATTCTAAGCCGTAAAGCATGGCAGACTAAACTAAAGAGTAGTCATCAGAACGAGCTTGCCAGACGTTCATAACGTCCGAAGTTGCTCCTGCAGCAGGCCTGTCACCTAGCGGCGCTTCTAGGACATAATTCTTCTGTGCAGCAATGAGGATAATCCTCAAGTTACGGACCCAATCCGTGTAGTTGCTACCATCATCTTTCAACTTATCTTTCTCTAGGAACGAATTAAAATTCAAGGGAACGGTAGCATGAGCCATTGATCTACAACAACATAGATATGCAAAAACTATCAGGACTAAGTTCATGATAAATTAAAGTTCAATTAATCATATTACTAAAGAACTCCCACTTAGATAGACATCCCTCCAGTCATCTAAATGATCACGTGATCCAAATCAACTAAACCATGTTCGATCATCATGTGAGATGGAGTAGTTTTCAATGGTGAACATCTTATGTTGATCATATCAACTATATGATTCACGCTCGACCTTTCGGTCTCCAGTGTTCCGAAGCCATGTCTGTACATGCTAGGCTCGTCAAGTTTAACCCGAGTATTCTGCATGTGCAAAACTGTCTTACACCCATTGTATTTGAACGTAGAGCTTATCACACCCGATCATCACACGGTGTCTTGGCACGACGAACTTTCGTAGTGGTGCATACTCAGGGAGAACACTTGTACCTTGAAATTTTGTAAGGGATCATCTTATAATGCTACCGCCGTACTAAGCAAAATAAGAAGAATAATAAGATAAACATCGAATGCAATCAAAATATGTGACATGATATGGCCATCATCATCTTGTGCTTTTGATCTCCATCTCCAAAGCATTGTCATGATCTCCATCGTCACCGACTTGACACCATGATCTTCATCATAGCGACGTGGTCACCTCGCCAACTATTGCTACCACTACTATCGCTAACTCATAGCGATGAAGTAAAGCAATTACATGGCCTTCGCAATTCATACAATAAAGAGACAACCATAAGGCTCCTGCCGGTTGCCGATAATTTACAAAACATGATCATCTCATTCAATAACATATAACTCATCGCGTCTTGACCATATCACATCACAACATGCCCTGCAAAAACACGTTAGACGTCCTCTACTTTGTTGTTGCAAGTTTTACGTGGCTGCTACGGGCTTAGCAAAAACCGTTCTTACCTACGCATACAAAAACCACAATGATTTTTTGTCAAGTATGTGTTGTTTTAACCTTCACAACACTACAAACAAATACACTTCCGTGATGATACGTGTTTGTCACAATAGGTCACGTTTTCTGTCATGCATGTACATCCATGAAAAATTTATGACAGAATCAAGATAGTCATACATGTGCTGTCGTAGAAGTGTTCCATGACATTACCAAAATTATCATCATGGAAGTGTCCACTTCCATGACGATAAATCCCGCGTCACAGAAGTGCTTTCGTCAAGGGTGACCGACACGTGGCATCCACCGTAACGGAACGCCGTTAAGCTATCGGGTCCATTTTTGGATCCGATAACCCGTTAACATCCCTGACCAATGGGGATTTTCCACGTGTAAAATCATCATTGGCTGGAGGGAACACGTGTCGGCTCGCTGTTGGGACAGATGTCATCCACTCATTGGACCCAAAGCGCCTAAGATACGTTGACATGTGGCACAGCCCAACAGAGGCCCATTCTTGTGAAAAGGCCGGCCCGTTTGACTTGGTCAAAAGGTGGCAGGCCGACCCACGGCAAGCCTGTTAACGGCATGTTCGCATATAGCCCATTTACAGCCTGCTAACCCAGGGCCCGTTTACGGCCTATCCGAATTAGGCCCAGTAGCGTCATCTGGGCCGTCCAACATAATTCCAGTCCGTTTTAACTTCCGGCCCATGTATGGCCCATGACGTCTTTCGGCCCATATGAGGCCCTTAGTAACCCTCGGCCCATTAACGGCCCGTGGTAAAACTGGCCCGTAATGAACAGTGCCCAACAGAGGCCCATTCCTGTGAAAAGGCCGGCCCATTTGACTTGGTCAAAAGGTGACGGGCCGGCCCACGGCAAGCCTGTTAACGGCATGTTCGCATATAGCCCATTTACGGCCCGCTAACCCAGGGCCCGTTTACGGCCTATCCGAATTATGCCCAGTAGCGTCATCTGGGCCGTCCAATATAATTCCAGCCCGTTTTAACTTCCGGCCCATGTATGTCCCATGATGTCTTTCGGCCTGTATGAGGTCCTTAGTAACCCTCCGCTTTAGCCGTCCTCTATGCACTGGGGCTTCTGGAGGCCTACGCTGAAAATGCCCAAACCATCTCAGACGATGTTGGACAAGCTTCTCTTCAATAGGTGCTACCCCAACTCTATCTCGTATATCATCATTCCGGACTCGATCCTTCCTCGTGTGGCCACACATCCATCTCAACATACGCATCTCCGCCACACCTAACTATTGAACATGTCGCCTTTTAGTCGGCCAACACTCGGCGCCATACAGCATTGCGGGTCGAACCGCCGTCCTGTAAAACTTGCCTTTTAGATTTTGTGGCACTCTCTTGTCACAAAGAATGCCAGAAGCTTGGCGCCACTTCATCCATCCGGCTTTAAAAAATAGGCTATTACGGCCACTAGCAAACCGTAGAAAAAGAACTGCACTGACTACAAGAATACAAATAAACAAGACAATAAGGAAATAAATAGGCAAGCAACTTACGCTAGGCTACCATGGCTATTACACATACTACATCCACTGGGCATCAAAGTTAGCCACCAGTGCAAATATAGGGAACAAAGCAGCATATAAACGCCACAGCAAAACAAGTCCAAAACTGAAACCACTTCAGAAGAGCTCAAGAAACAATATCCTGGGTACCCATAATGCTGGTAAGATGCTTAGCAAGCTTAGTAACTTTCTCTTGTTTGGCGCTTAATTCCTCCAGCACTTGCTGTTGCACTAGAAAGTATGCATCTGAATCCCGTAGGGACTTCCTCGGTCCTTTGGCTTCCTGTCGCATAACATCTGATCGATGTCTTTCAACTTGAAGTTGAGACTCAAGAAGCCAAACTGATTCAGGCAGTGATTTTGAAGAGCTGGTGCCAGCAGTAGTAGCCAGTAACTCAAACACTACATCAAGACAGGACTTTGGGGTTGTCTCAGTGTCTTCAATATAGTTTTTATCAGCTTTCTTGGAGACCAACATGGATGTCTCACTATCTTGAACCTTATCTGCATTACTTACTGTACCATTGCATAACAGGGTACTCTTCTCCAATATTTTATCCGCATTCTAAAAGAGAAACAAACAAACACATCACAAGTTTACAATGTAGTATATGAAACTCATTTTGGTAAACCAGTTCAGTAGTAAGGTGGACAGGATAACAGCATGAAACATACATATATCTATGTAGTACGGTCATTGTATGGTCTATATCATTCTAGTTTATGTTGCCAAATCAAGATAGATACAGTTCGAATCATATCTATTTAAGACAAAGCAGCTTAGACAAGATATAAGTGTGGGAAACTACACAGCAATAACAACACTTGTAAGGTGCATGGCATGAGAATATAGATGTTTATTCAATTGAAACTGAAATCAACATAGAGCAAGTTACAACAGTAAACGCGTTAAAGAAACATGTTTAAAATATACATGTTGCACCATTGGAGTTTCAATTGCATCCTTCAAATTTGAAATTAGTTGGTATGAGTAAATGCAGTGATGCAAGAGCAAAGTAGTATGAACCATAGCTACGGAACCTGACCTGAGAACAATTCTTCTTCTGCTTTAAGCGTTGACTTGGGGTTCGGAGTGGTGGTCCTCGTGCTTTGGGCATTGCAGTTGCCTTGCTAACTACTCGTGTTTGGGTGCTCTGTGGTGGAGACGGTGTTGTGTCAACGGGAACTGGGTTACTATCTGCTGGGGTTGGGGTTAGAAGGGGTGTAGCTGGTTCTCTGTCCAACTGTGTAGGGGTACAATCTGCGTGAGTCTAGGTTATGTGTGGTGGGGCTGGTTCTTGGGCAAGTACAACCGTGGTTCTATCTCCATCGACAGGTAGCACGATCTTTTCTGAAGACCGTGTTTTACTCCCACAGATACTGCCATCACCCCCTCCAATTGAAATGGCTGATAAACAAGAAAAGTAATTGAATGTACAGACATTGTAAGATAGACAGGTGCAATGGATAGTAGGGAAGAAAACAAGGCATGAAATAATTCACATTTATGTTGCCTAACCAAACAGAAAAGCAGGACATAATTTCACATATATGATGGCTAATTAAACAGGATAGCATGACACAATTTCACATGTATGATGGCTAACTAAACAGGATAGAATACCATACTTCAAAATATGATGACTATGTAAACATGATGGCATGATATAACTATACGATGTGTCTATTAAAGTGGTTGACATGCCATAAATCACAAACATGTCGTTGATGGAAACATGATGGCATGATATAATTCACGAATAGAATGGCATAATTCAAAATATGATGACTATGTGAACAGGATGAGATGATATAACTACATTATGTCTTTAGAAAATGGGTTTGCATGCCATAATTCAGATACATGCTGTCTATGTAAACATCATGGCATGATATAATTCAAATATATGATTTATATACTAAGGAAGTGAGCAGAGGGCAATCGCATATATGATGTGTCAGCTAAGGAGATGGCATTCAATATCGTGTATATGATGTAAAAATTAAGCATTGCAATAGAACATATGCATGATATGAGTAATATAACCCTGCCAAGTTTGAGCATACACCTCAGGGGGATAATATGACTGGTCATCTGCCTCTGAATCCTCCTCTGAAGAGCTATCTGTAACCAGCAAGATATCTGCTTCACCAGGTAGCATTGTCTGCTCTGAAGACCTTGTTTTCACTCCAGATTTCTCCATCACTAATTCAAATGGTTGATGCATAGGAAGAGCAGTTGAATATACAAACATTGTCGACAAAAGCAATGAGAAATAAAAAAAAAGGACAGCATGATATAATTGACATATATGACGCTTGGCTAAACAGCATGGCATTGCATAATTCACATATATAATGCCTTGCAACAAGATAGCATTGCATAATTCACATATATAATGTCTTGCAAAAAGATGGCATTGCGTAATTCACATATATGGTAATTAGACACTAAATAGGTGGCATTCACACAAATCATGTCTAAACTAAGCAAATGACATGGCAATGCAAGATACCATACACACGATATGAGCAACCTTTGCGCTCACCATGGAGCGGCGTCTGCATGAAATTTTATTGCCATGCAAGGCTCGTCTCTTTTGCTCTACATGTTCAGTTCCATTGTGTACAATAATTGACATGCATAGGAATAAAACATAGTGAGATTATGTAAGGAGTGCATGCACAAATCCAGAGTGAAAGTAGCAAACTGTTGATAGACCCAAAACCAATGATAGCATGCAGATAATAGCTTTAGTTAAAAAATACAGATAATGGCTCCTTTAATGTTTGTTTGCACCCAACATGAAACTCATAGTAGACACCCGAGATTAACTAAATAGTAGACAGATAGTACTGATTGCTGCCCCAATATGTACCCCACAACCATTTAAAAACTCAAGTTTTAGCATAAGTTTGGACCCGAGTCGGAGTCTAATAGGTGAACACGACGATAAAGTAGCATGTCATCATATTAAGCGATGCATAACGTAAGCAGACACGGAAGAGTGCGACCTCTCTTGCGGACCCGTGTAGTCCTCAAGGTCATCTGCTTAGTTGATGATGGTAATGCAGTTGTCGTGGCTGCCGGCGGCGGGGAAGAAGATCTGAGGCGGCAAAAGACTGTCTGGATAGCGCATCCCTGCTGTGGTGAACCCTTCCGTCGTTGGAGTAGCTGAGCTGGGGTGGAACACAGCACCGCAGGAGCAGGACAAACCACACAAGGTTTTCTTTGACACATATCTGTAACAGAAGTAATTCTGTAAGGGCTTGTTTGAATTTGAGGATTCTAACAATGCAGGGATAGGACACAGACAAGAATATGATAGGAATGCACGTGCAAAACAGAGAATTTAAAAACATAGGATTTCTGCCAATCTGGGTGTTCGGTTCACAAGAATTGGAAGATCACAGAATGCAAAGAAGCATGGTGAGATTAAGTCAAACCACAAGAAGTATACAACCTCTTTGGCGAAGCCATGTCGATCTCAGCGTGATTGGGTTGGCCGGTGAGGATGCTCCGGCTGACTTGGCTATCGGAGGAGGGGAAGAAGATCTTAGGCGTCTGGAGATGGAGCACGAGGTACTGCTCCACTGTGATGGAGGGTTTCGTTGTTGGAGCAGCTCCGGTGAGTTGTACGACACCGAGGCTGAAGTAGGACAAGAGAGACAACGTTAACCTGAGTGGAATTCTAATAGCATCTCCAATAGATGACGTAAAATACATAACCACAAAGTGCTAGATGTATACATCAGCCGCTCATCTCTGAACTTAACTGTCGAAACTAAATTTAACTGTCGAAACTGAACTTAACTGTCGAAACTGAATTTTGCTGTCGAAACTGAATTTTACTGTCGAAACTGAACTTAACTGTCGAAACTGAATTTCATTGTCGAAACTGAATTTTACTGTCGAAATTGAACGCACTAGAGGAGAGGCTACACGTGAGTCGAATGACTTTTTCATCTCTGGTCAGTCGATTTTGCAGCCGTTGGATACGAAATCAAGGGCCTGTAATTCATCTTCAACCTCCACCCCCCTGAGCCGCCAGCCACCAACGGCCAAACAGCCACCCCCGCCGCCCACGGCCGGCGGTGCGCCGCCCCGCCCACCCCGAAAACACTCCCCACCGCCGGTCCGCCGCCGCCCCGTCCATCCCTGTAGGCCCCCCATGCCGAGCTTTTTCTCTGGCGATCCCCACGCCATCGCCCCACCACCGCCGGCGACCATCGCCCCCACCCTGAACCCTAAGATACATAGTAGGTTACCTCTCCGGCGAGCCCCCCTCCCCGCTGTGGCTGGTTCTTCCTGAACTCCGGCGAGCCCCCCACCCCCTGAAAATCGACTGACCCAAAAGTCGATTCAGTCGACTGAAGTGTAGCTAAATCGGAGCAGCATCGCAAGCAAGAGAAAGAGCGAGAGCAGCAGCAAGAGCAAGAGCAAGAGCAAGAGCAAGAGCAGACCAGGCAGGGGACCGAGAGCAAGAGCAGAGCAGCAGAGCGAGTGAGAGCTAAAGCAGCAGCAGCAGCTCCTACTAATGTGGACGTCGCCGCCGAGGGAGCGATGCCATGGAGGAAGTGGCCGGTGACGCCACCGTGGATGGAGCCGCACCATGTCGGCTCGGGACCAAGCGCTGGTAGCACCGTGAGATCGAATCAAGAAGAAAATGCGGCGATTAATATACAACCTCTTTGGTGGCACCGATTAGGCCGCAGCTTCATCCGAGGAAACGGTGATGATGATGGTCTTCCAGTGGTGCAGGTGAAGACGGCGGTGTGGGAATGGAGGTGGCACGAAAGACGAGGGGAACATCGGGGCAGCTCCTTGGAGGTGGAGGACTGGGTGGCTGAACCGGTGGGACGACCAGATCGACGACGGATCCTCATCCAGTACGGTGGATGAGGGACGTCGAGGTGTTGCTGTGGACGACATCATCGGGGAAGAGGCTTCGGCTGGGTGGCAGACGGAGGAGGGTGTGGGGCTTTGCGGGTTTTGCCGGCCTCGGTGTACGAGTGGGTGGGCGGATGGGATGGGAGTGGGGAACCATGGCTTAGGGACGCGCTTGTCTGAAATGTGGGGTAAGTTACAAAAGTACCCCCCCCCCCACCGATTTGAGGTGGTTCTTTCGGTTCAGGGGTATCACGGGCATTTCATGTGTCGAGATTTCACAGGAGGTGGGAGTTTTCGTGCGCATTGAAATTTTAGAATAGCAAGGCGCGGGTTGAGATGGAGGGAGTTGTCGGAGCACAACGAGACAAAGATATATCTTAAATATTTCGGGCTAACAAGGTGCGGGTTGAAATTTCCGGACAAGCCTAACGTGTACTGTACCAAATCAATTCGCACTACAAATGTCATTCAAAACTTTGAATTCATGTTATGTTCAATTAAAATATTTCGCTACGTGTATAATGCATGCAACCTAGTACTCAAATGAACGTTTTAGTGCATTCCAAACGTATATACTACCGCTTCAATATGAACTAAATTTGAATTCGTTTCTCTATTTGAATAAGATCTACAATGATGATTGTTGTGAAGTCAAAGCATTTGAATTCGTTTCTCTGTTTTAATAAGATCTACAATCGTCATTATTGTCAAGTTAAACCATCGTTTGTGTATTATCTTCACAGCACACCACATGATTAGTCTCGAGTTACATATGAACTATGTGTACTATATGAACTCGAACTCGATTTTTTGAATCCACTTTACGTTGATTTCAAATCATAGTACATCTCAAGCTCTAGCTAGATCTTCACAAAGTAAACCATGTCTCATATGTATAATGTGTTTATCACATTATGTATGGTGCCCCGCCCCCTACGCCTACAAGTATTTAGATGTGAGTTGCAAACACCACACATTACCACAAATTCAAATAAAATGTGAGGATGTTCGATATATTGTATTGTTTAGAGTGTTTGATATATAGTTGTAAGCTGCAAATGCCACACATGATCACAAATTCAAATAAAATGTGAGATTGTTTGATGTATAGTATGGTTTAGATTGTTCGACATTTAGCTGTGAGTTGCAAATGCCACGCATTATCACATTATGGTATAACATGTGCAAAACCACAAGACGCGTATCACCGCTATATTCATGCATGCATATGTTTAAAACACTATGATCTCCTATTCAAATATATGAATCCACTTTCATATCAAATTATGATTTTGTTAGTCTCTTACACCCACACAATCCTCTAACCTTTGTAGCTACCACTAACCTTCTCTCGTGCATGCACACGCCCTCCTCGCCCTCCCCCTCCCTCAGCATTCTATCCATCACGCACATTCATTTTGTTTTCTTTAGGTCGTTCTCCCACAGTCTCCACAACTCCTTTCCGACACACACCGATCAATAAACCTCTCCAGCGATGTCTGCCTACAACATAAACACGCACCTTCAATCTCCTCCTTTATGTGTCCTTGCCTCGTGTCTCTCATACGGTCCCACACACGTGTAAACTCTCGCCCCTCTTTTCATCGATCTCACAACCGCACACTCCTCCCCCTATCTAACTAGTAGTTGGGCCTCTCGCACCACCTCCTAGCTCCATTCTCTCTGTCTATCCGTCTCGCCGTGCCTTATTTGCCTCTAACAAATGGACTACACCGACCGATCTCCCGCTATACATATAGCTAGCTAGGTCCTTATAACTCGTTTTTCCCCACGCGTCGATCGATCTACCTCATTAGTTATGTCTCTCCCTTCCTCCGACAAACAACAATTGATCTACCGATCTAGTTAGGTTTGCTTACCAAACACATGGTTCCCCTTCATCATCCATGGATGTGTCCCGACAGATCTATCACGCACAGGCACAGACAGAAACACATCCCCACTCCTATTGATAATATTGCAGTTCCACCCTTAGTTTGTCTAGTAGGCCTCTCCCTCCCTCTCTCCTCTCTCTCTGTCCCATCCTATTTCCCGTCCTTCAGTTATGTATGGATGTCGACCGATCTCCCTCAAGACATAGTTGGGTCTCTCCTTCTCAACACATATATGAGTCATTCTACCTCTATAGTTAGGCCTCTGCCTACCCCTCCCCAAACCCCCTCCCCCCCCCCACACACACACACCGATACATCGAGCGCTCTAGTCATGTCTCCCTGCCACACACAAACTTGAACTGTGCCCTCTGACGTTCCAGTAGCTAGGTCAGTCGCCCTATATCTTTGACTTGCACACACACACAATTTCGATGGCTCTCTTCATCGATCTCACACCCACCCACTTGATCCTCTCTTCGACTCTATCGATATCTATGACCCCTCCCTCTCTTCTCGTGGATCGCCCGACCCTCTATATATGATATGGATAGGCCTCCATTTCACACACATTGCATGCAAAATTTTGTTTGATATGTCATCGACACATATCCCCACAAATACATTCACGAAATTAACCTCCCCCCCCAAACAAAAAAACACTCACAAACGCACACAAGCCATTTGTCTAGGTTTGTATCTCTCACACACACCCACGTAGGTGGGGGACGTGCACGAAGAGAAGAGGTGCACGCACGGCGCACGTACTCCTGTCTCTTTCCCAACCACACCCGTGCGGGTACACGGTGGAGCTCATTTCTGTACGAAAAGGCAGCCCATGTGGTAACTTGACACGTGTACTGGTTGTCCACTAGATGGAGGAAGGATTGTCTACCACGGGTGAACAAACAAATTGCGACATGACGCGTTATGTTAAAAAAGAAGCAAACCATGTGGGGCCTACCTTAGAGGCAAGGATCTATACACTGGAGTACTTTTGATGTGTCCCGTCAACTCGCAGAACGAGGAGAAGCTTGCTTAGTACGCCGTATCCCCCCGCCCACGGGTACGGTGGCTCGCAGGATGAGGTGAAGCTTGCTTACTACGCCTTACGCCCGCTCCCTCGCCCACGCGCGTGGTGGCTCGCAGGACGAGGAGAAAATTTTACTACTCCCTCCGTTTACTCCTCGTCCCAAGTACCTTGGTTAGAGAGATTATCATATTGTTTGAAATATATATGTCCTTTAGTAGATTTCAATATGAACTACTAATACATACTCCAAACACTGATGTATATAGACGTATTTTAGAGTGTAGATTCACTCATTTTGCTCCGTATGTAGCATACAGTTGAGACACTTATTTTGGAACAGAGGGAGTACATATTTTCTATGATCTGTCAATCATTGAGATGCAATAGCATGCATGTTAGTCTCCTTTGTATTTGATGAAATGTTGCAACGGGCAACCTTGGATGCAAGATACATGTAACAGAATCTGGAAGTTTCATAGCATTGTACTATCTCGCTGATAAATTACAGTACGTACTATACAAGTACTTCCTCCGTTCCTAAATATAGGTCTTTGTAGAGATTTCACCATGAACCACATACGGATGTATATAGATGCATTTTAAGTGTAGATTCATTCATTTTGTTCCATATGTAGTCCACCTAGTGGAATCTCTACAAAGACTTATATTTAGGAATGGATGGAGTACTATGTAAAGTGTTAGGTGTCGCACGGTGTCCAGAAAATATGGTGATAGTGTGCTGTGGGCCATGTAATCACTGAGCCTGCGTGTTTCCATTGCTCTTGCACTCCTCCGCCGTAAGAATGGAGAAAATTGTAATCTAGTAGTACCTCCTTTCGCCGAAAGCGTGGGACATCCAGCAGTCCTACCACCTCAGTAATAATGACCAATGAGCTGTCAAATCACATAGACCCAGCAGTAAGTTGGACGGACGAAGCAACCATCACTCTTGAATCCGCTTCTCCCTTCAACACAGGCGCCAGTGAGAGGTCGCATCCGCTCTGCCCGGGCATGAATGCAGCACCGATTCTTTGGAGCGGCGTTGACCATTTCGGGCAGGAAGCGCGCGCAGGCGATGGAGGGGCTTTGGGTGGGCCAGGCTGGTCAGGAGCGGGCGTGGCAGTGTCACACCCTGCATTTTGTAACATGTCATTTGCATCAATAAAGCATGAAAATTTGGACCAGCAAATTTTTTTGGCATCATTTGGCTTTTATTTGGAATTAAGTTTTTCTTCCTGTGTTTTTCAAGTGCTCATTTAAGTCAACTACTCCCTCTTGTAGAATTCATCTCCTTACCCAAAACTTCTGCCCAATGATCATACCAAGTGTTTATAGCAGTATAGTATTTTTTTATAAAATTAATTTGGCCAAAATGTATTTTCAAAAATTAGTATTCCAAAAACCCCTGAATTTAGGTTTGCACTGCAAGTGCTTGATTTAGGGTGAGAAAATTATTTCAAAAAGTATATTTGAGACCTAGTAGTCATAGGACTCCCAGAAACCACAAAAGTATAATTTTAAAAGTTATTTTCCTATTTTATTTAAAAGCTTTTTCTTAAGGCCGGAAATGGTCTTTAATAGGGAAAAATTATTTAGTTATTTCAAAAATATTTGCCAAAATTCAGGGAGACTCATAGGACATATATTGTTCATATATAAGAGTTTCGACACTTGGTCATGTTCAAAATATTGGACAAATCGCTCAGAAACCCTTTCTGGATATTTCAAGCTTTTGAAATATTTACAAAGGAAATATTATCTAAAAATTCCAGGGAAATTCTATCATGTCATATATGACATATTGGATGATCTTGCCAAGCCCCATGCCTTGGGAAGCAAGAAAACATCATCAAAACCCCTCAAAACCATTGTGTCCATATCTGAAGTTTGAGCAACTTTACATTGCCAAACTTACCCAAATGCTCTCAAACTTGGTGCACATGCTGGAATGGTATAATAAGGCATCTAGACCAAATGACACAAGCCTTGGAGAAGGGTAACTTGATCAGAGTACCCTAAAACCAATTCTGTTCAAATTCAAATTTGAACAACTTTACATTACCAATTTTTTAGTTGGGGCTTCAAACTTTGTGGGCATGATCCTAACCCCAAATGATGACACTACACCAAGTGGTGCATCAAGGGGAGATGATTAGCTTGACTTAAACATGGTGAAACCATTTCTTGTGATTTCTAGGGTTCACCAAAGTTACATTGGCAAGTTTCATCAAATAAGCCCAAACTTGGTGAAACACCCTATTTCCATATGCCATTCAATCCTGTTAAGTGCCATGTCAATTGGAAGTCATTTACTTGCCCAAAACATCATCAAACACCTTCTGCCATTTTACCAAAACCACTGTTTTGGCCCCTTTTACTATTTACCTTGGACTCAACTTTTTACCACAGTACCACCTAGTCACCCTCTACCTCCAGTAACTTCCCCATGGCTAGAGCTCAATAATTGGAGGGTGAAAACCCCATTTTACCTTGCTGGACAGCCCAGTTCTTACCTTCCCTCAGCCTCCCTCCTCTTCCATTGGATAGCCAAGGCATCCAAGGCCTCAACCCGTTTGTTTACTCCATGCTTGACACCCCAGACACGGTGGACGCGCCCAGCTAGCCAACGGCATGCCCTGGCATGCAAAAGGCACGCTCCAGAGCACGCTATAGTGCACGCCCGCACTGTAACCTCGCCCAATCAGCCGCCCCCGACCACCTCGTGCTCCCCCCTCGCGCCGTTCGATGCGCCTCGGCGTCCGCAACGCCCCCCGGCACTGTCCCCCTCCTCCCTCTCCCTCCAGTGGACGCCCTCGCACGTGCGCCGGCCGCCCGCGAGCTCCAGTCCTCGGCCTCACACGCGCGCAGCTCCGGAAGCTTCCCCCGCTCCCTCTCTTCCTCTCCCCTGCCCTGGACCTCGTCCAGCAACCCCGCAGACACCTCCCGAGCGCCTCCCGTGCCCTGTGGCAACGAGCAGAGGCTCGCCGGCGCACAAGTCCACGGCACCTCGCCGTTTGCCTATAAAAGGGCCCCCCGAGCCCCTCCTCTCCTCACCAGTCGCTCTCTCCCTCACTCAATCTTCCCCCTGAGCCACTCGCCCCACTCCAGACAGGCCCGAGCTCGAGATCGAGCTCGAGCTCCGCCGCGGCGGCTCACCATCATCTGCTCGGTACAGGCCGCCCCAGCCACTCCTCTCACTCGATCTAGCACCACGGCACATCACTGACCCGTTTCCCCCTCTTTCCCCTATCTGCAGCTGCCGGAATCGACCGGAGCAACACTCGCCCGAAGCTCCTCCGCCGCGTGACCTCGCCGCCGGCGAACCAGGCCCCTCCGGCGACCCGCACCACCTCCACAAGATCGGCGACACTCCGCTGAATCCATCCCTGCCCTTAGCTCGCCCCGTCGTGCCCCGAAACGTCGCCGGTGAGCTCGCCGGCCCTCTGCCGGAGGGTTAGGGATGACAGGCGGGCCCCACCTGTCGGCATCCCCTTGCCCTCGCCCCTCTCTTCTCTCACTGACGTCGAGCCCCGCCCGTCAGGTTTAAAAACCAGGCACGCGCGCTGGCGCCAGTGCGGTGGGTTGTTTTCGCCCTGGGCCTGCAGCACTGTGGCCGTTCTGGCCTAGTTGCACAGGACCATTTTTCCTTTTTCTTTTCTGTGAGATTTTTAAATAATTCCACAGAATTAAATAATTGTCCAAATGAATTAATTCCAGTTCCTAAAAACTTGTAAAAATCCAACCTATTTAATGATGTCACTTTCACACATATCCATGGACCTTTTATGTTCAGTTCAAATTTAAATTCATATTTGAACACTAAAACCTCTGTTCAAATATTCATGTACCCCATTCTGCCACTCCAAAACTCAAACTAAGGATTTTTGCCATCTTAGTTTTCCCTCTAGTATTTGATAAACATAAGTTGACATTTTTCTGAGCAGTTTTTTTTTCTGTTTTTATTGTGGTCTTATTTTCCCGTTGTTTATTGCGACGATTAGATACCGTATTTGATGAGGTTGCTGAAGAAGAAGGAGGGGGAGGATTTGAAGACCTTGAAAACCAAGCCAATCCAGGCAAGCAGCCCTTTGACCATGATACCCTTGTGTTCCTCGGAACCCATTTATTTCCGAATGCATGATGATAAGAGTGACGGTGGTGACCTAGTTGAGAACCACCACATGATGCATGCTTTACTCATGATCTTGCTATATGCTTAGATGCAATGCAAATGATTAGTAGTGATGCTTAGAGATGCATGTGTGCCATGAAACCTTCGTGGTTGCATTCTTTACAAAAACCCCCATCGGGTGCCCCTAATGCCCGAGGGTGATGTTGAGTTAGGTCATCACTTGAGGAAGAAGTGATGTGCCAATAAAGATCTTGTGTGTGGGTGAAATGATGGATTAGATTTATGTGTGACTACCGTCCCAACCAAACATGTGCAACCACTCTACCCCTTATGGGACGGGGCATTATTGATTACTTAGGCTGATACTAGCATGGTGCCCACATTACTAGTGATGGGAAGGACTTGAGGTCACTCCCGGGACGTGGTCGTGCTTGGATAGCCGACCATGACTGTTTTCACAGGGCACCGGACACATCGTTGGTCCCTTCGTGTATGCGTGACATTGAAAATAGGGCAAGTCCCATGATCTACTGTTTGTACACGAGGGTTGTGCACCAACGAGTGGACCCTATGTTAGTATCGTCTAGGGAAAGATAATGACCGGGTGCTTCCCCCGAGTACTTGAGGTACTGCGAGATCGTGGGTGACACGAAAGCTTCCCGGATCTTGTAGGAAAAGTGCGCAACCTCTGCAGAGTGTAAAACTATTCGAATAGCCGTGTCCATGGTCATGGACAGTTGGGTGGTGCTACTTAAACTATATCCAGAATTTTACTATATCGGTGAAAGTATGTGTGTGTGATGAGTCAAGGTGGTGACTTGACTCGTTGAGTTGAATCCTATTCATGTTGATATCTGTAACCTGTCTTCGAGGTTACCTAAATTTATTGATGCATGTACTTGATGGTAGAATATTTATTCTAGCTTGTAGCTAGATTGCTCGTTGTTGAACATTGCAAATGTTACTTTGAACCAAATCATGGGTTGCTTGCGAGTACATTCAAAGTACTCATTGGCTTGCCACTGGTTATTTAATTGGCCAGGCATGGAGGAGCAGGAATATGGAGAAGAATTCTATGGAGACGAACATGCGAACTAGGACGCTTTCCCAGTCAGAATGCATGTAGGGTTAAGGCGGATGACATGGGTTCTACTTATCTACGAAGACTTCCGCTATTCGAGTTATTTGCTATTCACCCCTTGAGGCTTTATCTATGTAAGACTTGGCCATAATGGTCATAATTTGTGTAAGACGGTATGTATGGATGTAAGACTCTTGTTATTCAGCTTCTGTGTGTTCAGTGAGCATTGATCTCTGGGATCACTGTACGCGTGCATTCGGTGATCTCGACTCTTAAGTCGGGGTCCCCACAGAGCTGGTATCAGAGCCATCCTGACTGTAGGAAGCCTTAGTTAGCATGGGCATTAGTTAGATGAGACCCTCTTTTTTCAAAAACCCTCTGAACCTCTCTTCTTTTTTCTAAACCTTACCAACCTGAGATATCATCAGCTTATTAACCTCTCCTATTCAACCTTTGTAGATGGCCGCTGTACCTGAAGAGCACCTGACCACTGGGTTTCCCTTGCTTCTCGAGGATAGCCTCCAGGAGTGCCAGTTCCATCGAGCACCCATCCTCACCTACCTTGAGCATTGGGTTAGCGACACTGTGGTGGAGTACCATGTGGAAGTGATCGTGAAGGCAAACGATCCTCCCACAAGTTGGTTCTTCGAGGGACCCCAGATGGCAACACTACCTCTCGCTGTCGAGGCTGCTGCACTCAAGGCACTGACCCATCTCCGCGAGCTTCTCTCGGAGATGGCAGCCAAGATGACAACCCGCTTCTTGCCTTACCGGAAGGAAGGTGAAGATGAAAGCAGCACGCAAGCCCCTCCACTGAAGGAAGGACTTCCACTTCGATTCCAAACCTACTTCAGCCTATGTGCCGACAGCTTGGCACAAGATTTGGCCTCGGAATCGATGAAGCTCCGAGAAGAACTTCACAAGACCAAGGCACTTCTTCGTCGAGCACAAGAGAAGACAAATAGGATCAAGAAGGAAGGTGCACCTCCCGGACAGTCCGCTATCGCGTACCGAGGCGGAAGGCCCTCAGGAGATGTATCTTCCAAGGATGATAAACCACCCCGGCAACGTCGTATGACGGCAAGGGAATATCGCAAGCTTTTCCCTGCACCACCGACAAAACACAGTCGTATCCAACTCCTCCACTCCCCCACACCCTCAAGTGACAAGGGGGCCCAGACAGATGAAGACAAGGAGGAAGACCCAGAAGAGCCAGAATACGCGACCGAGCATTCCGCCGCTTAGGCATTATTCGTGACTCGGATATGCCAGTTCGTGACCTCTACGGTAGGATAGGTCGTGTAACCCCTATGCACAGTCGAGTCCTTGTATGGTTCATATGAAGCCATCTAGTGTTTACTTTTGTCGTGTTTGGATGCACGTCATATTCTCCCTTCAGGAATATGTAAACGACTGCATCACCCATTTGGATTTTAATGAATGTGTTTGGCCCTTTCGGCCCTTGCATGATTTGATTAGTGTCACACCCACCCCCTTACTAGGCACCCATCTTTATTGCTTTCCCTCTTCCAAATCATGAGACCTTTTACCGCTCCAACAGGATGCATGTTGTAACTCGTACTGGTACCTCTACCCAGCAGCCTGAAGCCGGAGCATCCGCTCAATCAGAGGCCGGCCACGACCAAACCAACGACCAAGCTCCACCACCACCACCTCCTCCGAAGATGGACATGGCTCAGCTTCTCCAAGCTTTCCGAGAAGAATGCCAAGCCAACACCGCAGCCCTTCAGATGATTGCTCAAGCTGTCACCAACAACCGCCAGCCAGTGGGGAATGGCAATGGACGTTCCACATTGGCAGAGTTCAAGAAGCATGCACCGCCAACTTTCATCGAGACTGCTGAACCCCTAGATGCAGACGACTGGGTCCGCACCATTGAGGACTTGCTGGAACTAGTCGGATGCACCGAAGACCGTGAGAAGGTGGCTTATGCAGCCCACTGCCTCGGGGGGACTGATAGAGCTTGGTGGGATGGATTCAAGGTCATGCATGCTGGGCAAGACATCACTTGGGACAACTTCAAGGCAGAATTCCGCAAGGCCCATATTCCTTCTGGAATCATGGCTATCAAAAAGCGTGAATTCCGAGCCCTGAAGCAAGGAAGCAGCACTGTCAAGGAGTACATGCAGAAGTTCAGTGTTCTATCAAGGTATGCTCCTGAAGATGTCAGCACTGATGCTGCAAAAAGGGAGCGCTTCATGGAAGGCCTCAATCAGACTCTGCAGTACTCGCTTGTCGTGTGCGACTGCCCAACCTTCCCTGACCTGGTGAACAAAGCACTCATGCTTGAAGACAAGCGGCGTGCTTTGGAAGACACTCGCAAGTGCAAGGTGGTCAGCAAGGGAAGTTCCAGCAACCAGAAGCCTCGCCCGTGGCAGTCAGCCCCGGTCAAGCCAACCTATCAGCAACCAAGAGCTCCTGCACCTCGCACCAACTATCAGCCTCAGCAGTATGCCAACCCAAGGCCAGCATTCAACCCCAATAATAGTGGTGGCAACAAGATCAATAATCCAAACCAAGTCACTTGCTTTGGATGTGGTCAGTCAGGACACATCTCAAGGGTGTGCCCCAACAAGAAGCCTGATGCCTCGCGCCCCAATGCGCAGAACCCAGGACAAGGCCGCGGGATGCCACCAAGGAACCTAGCTCCTCGCAACCCGCCTAACCATGGGAAGGGGCGTGTGAATCACGTCACTGCTAAAGAAGCCCAGGAAGACCCAGACGTCGTGCTGGGTACGTTCCTTGTCAACTCAGCACCTTCAACTGTCTTGTTTGATTCTGGAGCCACGCATTCATTTGTCGCTCAAAGATTTGCATTAAAAAGTGGCATGACCCCTACACCCCTGAATAACCCCATGGTGGTACAAACCCCCGGAGCAGAGATGAGAGCCAAGATAGGTTGTAAAGGAGTCAGTGTTATCATTAATGGTGTAGACTTCCTAGGAGACCTTATCATCCTAAGATCGCAAGGCTTGGATGTGATCTTAGGGATGGATTGGCTCAGTAAGCACCAAGGCTTATTAGACTGTGCCAATCGGACTGTCACTGTGACCAATGACCAAGGAGTCGAAGTTAAGTTTGCTTCCCACTCCTCTTCCGCTCAAGCCGCTCAAGTCAACTGTCTGTCTAAAGTTGGGCTGGAGCAAGTACCGGTAGTATGCGAGTATCCCGATGTCTTTCCGGATGAACAACCGGGAATGCCCCCTGACCGTGACATTGAGTTCTTCATCGAGCTCGTGCCCGGGGCAGGACCCATCTATAAGAAGCCTTATAGAATGGGGACGGAAGAATTAGCCGAGTTGAATAAGCAACTGGAAGAGCAGCCGAGGAAGGGATTTATCCGCCCAAGTGCCTCTCCTTGGGGATCACCTATTCTGTTTGTGGCAAAAAGGGACAGTACCATCCGCTTATGCATTGACTACCGTTCCCTCAATGAGGTTACAATCAAGAACAAGTATCCACTTCCCAAGACTGAAGATCTGTTTGATCAGCTCAGCGGAGCCAAGGTGTTATCCAAGATCGACCTCTGATCTGGGTACTACCAGCTGAAGTTCAGACCCCAAGATATTCCGAAGACGGCATTCGTAACCAGATATGGCATGTACGAGTGCATGGTCATGTCCTTTGGGTTAACCAATGCCCCAGGTTACTTCATGTATCTCATGAATAAAGTCTTCATGGAATATTTGGACAAGTTTGTTGTTGTCTTCATCGATGACATTCTTGTCTTCTCGAAGACGGAGGAAGAACACGAGCAACATTTGAGGATGGTCCTAGACAAGCTTCGGGAGCACCAACTATACGCCAAATTCAGCAAGTGTGAGTTCTGGCTGCATAAAGTTGGATTCTTAGGTCATGTCTTGACCGAAGAAGGATTGTCAGTTGATCCCGCGAAGATCGAAGCTGTGACCCAATGGCAATCTCCAACGACCATCAAGGAAGTCAAAAGCTTCCTCGGACTTGCGGGCTATTACCGCAAATTTGTGGAAGGATTCTCTAGCATTGCCCGGCCAATGACTCAGCTCCTCAAGAAGGACAAGAAGTTCGAGTGGACGCCAAAATGCGAAGAGAGCTTCCAAGAGCTCAAGAAGAGATTGACCACCGCCCCAGTTCTGGCAACACCTGATATTCACAAGGAGTTCGTGATATATTGTGATGCCTCTCGAACCGGATTGGGAAGCATTCTGATGCAAGAAGGCCGAGTCATAGCTTACCTCTCCAGGCATCTACGACCTCATGAAGAGAACTACGCTACTCACGATCTTGAGTTAGCAGCAGTGGTTCATGCCTTGAAGACATGGCGACATTACCTCGTAGGGAAACGGTGTGAGATATACACAGACCACAAAAGTCTGAAGTACATTTTCACCCAAAAGGAATTGAACATGAGGCAACAAAGATGGTTGGAACTCATCAAAGATTATGACCTCAGTGTTCAATATCACCCCGGGAAGGCTAACGTGGTGGCCGATGCCTTAAGCAGAAAGGCTTGCTCCCTGAATGCCATAATTCAAAAGAGGCAGCCAGCCCTGTTTAAGGAGCTCGAACAATTCAGTTTGGAATTGGTCACCCCTAGATTTTTGGATCATCTGGAAGTCAAACCAACCCTGATGGACGAAGTCAAGAAGACGCAAGGTGGGCACGCAAGCATTGAAGGCATCAAGAAGAAGATGAAGCTAGGCAAGGCCCCAGGATTCTCCGAGGACGAGCACGGGAATGTTTGGTACAAAGGCCGCATCTGCGTACCAAACAAGATGGAGCTGAAGAACCTGATCCTGCAAGAAGCCCACGACACTCCATATTCCATCCACCCTGGAGGTACCAAGATGTATCAAGACTTGAAGGAAAGATTTTGGTGGCATGGGATGAAAAGAGAGATTGCAACCTATGTTGCAAAGTGTGATGTGTGCCAAAGGGTCAAGGTTGAATATCAGCGACCCGCTGGATTGCTTCAACCACTCAAGGTTCCTGAGTGGAAGTGGGATAAAGTCGGAATGGACTTCATCAATGGATTACCAAGGTCGAATAGAGGACATGACTCCATCTGGGTCATAGTCGACCATTTGACCAAGGTAGCCCATTTCATTCCTGTCAAGACTACTTATGATGGCAACCGGCTGTCAGCTCTCTACATCGACAGAATCGTAAGCCTTCACGGCGTTCCCAAGGAGATTGTGTCAGATCGAGGAACCCAGTTCACCTCAAGGTTCTGGAGGAAGTTCCAAGAAGCCTTGGTAACCAAGTTGTCTTTCTGCACAACTTTCCACCCACAGACCGGAGGTCAGACAGAACGAGTAAACCAAATTCTCGAAGACATGCTCCAAGCCTGTGTTTTGGCATATGGAGACAAGTGGGAAGATTGCCTCCCTTTTGCCGAGTTCTCCTATAACAACAGTTATCCGTCGAGCCTTCAGATGGCACCATTTGAGGTGTTGTACGGACGCAGATGTCGCACACCCCTCAACTGGTCAGAGACTGGAGAAGGGCTAGTCTTTGGACCAGATATCCTCCGCGAAGCAGAAGAGCAAGTCCAACTAGTCAGAGAACGTTTGAAGGCAGCCAAGTCAAGGCATAAGAGCTATGCTGACACTCACCGCCGGGATATGAGCTTCCATATCGGGGACCATGTATACCTACGGGTAACTCCTCTAAAGGGAACCAAGCGTTTCCACGTCAAGGGGAAGCTCGCACCAAGGTTCATTGGACCCTTTGAGATCACTGCACGACGAGGTGAAGTGGCTTACCAGTTGGAACTACCACCTGAGCTATCTGATGTGCACAACGTATTCCACGTGTCACAACTCAGGAAGTGTCTCCATGTTCCAAACAAGCATGATCTCTACAAGGATGTTGATCACCAAGCTATTGGTCTTCAGCCTGATTTGACCTACCGCGAGAAGCCCATTCACATTCTGAATGAAGCAGAACGACGGACGTGAAGCCGCACCATCAAGTACTTCAAGGTCCAGTGGAGCAACCACACGGAAGCAGAAGCAACCTGGAAACGTGAAGACTATCTTAGATCCGAGTATCCCGATCTCTTTTAAGACCTAGTTTAGGAATCTCGGGGATGAGATTCTTCTAAGGGGGGTATGTCTGTCACACCCTACATTTTGTAACATGTCATTTGCATCAATAAAGCATGAAAATTTGGACCAGCAAATTTTTTTGGCATCATTTGGCTTTTATTTGGAATTAAGTTTTTCTTCCTGTGTTTTTCAAGTGCTCATTTAAGTCAACTACTCCCTCTTGTAGAATTCATCTCCTTACCCAAAACTTCTGCCCAATGATCATACCAAGTGTTTATAGCAGTATAGTATTTTTTTATAAAATTAATTTGGCCAAAATGTATTTTCAAAAATTAGTATTCCAAAAACCCCTGAATTGAGGTTTGCACTGCAAGTGCTTGATTTAGGGTGAGAAAATTATTTCAAAAAGTATATTTGAGACCTAGTAGTCATAGGACTCCCAGAAACCACAAAAGTATAATTTTAAAAGTTATTTTCCTATTTTATTTAAAAGCTTTTTCTTAAGGCCAGAAATGGTCTTTAATAGGGAAAAATTATTTAGTTATTTCAAAAATATTTGCCAAAATTCAGGGAGACTCATAGGACATATATTGTCCATATATAAGAGTTTCGACACTTGGTCATGTTCAAAATATTGAACAAATCCCTCAGAAACCCTTTCTGGATATTTCAAGCTTTTGAAATATTTACAAAGGAAATATTCTCTAAAAATTCCAGGGAAATTCTATCATGTCATATATGACATATTGGATGATCTTGCCAAGCCCCATGCCTTGGGAAGCAAGAAAACATCATCAAAACCCCTCAAAACCATTGTGTCCATATCTGAAGTTTGAGCAACTTTACATTGCCAAACTTATCCAAATGCTCTCAAACTTGGTGCACATGCTGGAATGGTCTAATAAGGCATCTAGACCAAATGGCACAAGCCTTGGAGAAGGGTAACTTGATCAGAGTACCCCAAAACCAATTCTGTTCAAATTCAAATTTGAACAGCTTTACATTACCAACTTTTTAGTTGGGGCTTCAAACTTTGTGGGCATGATCATAACCCCAAATGATGACACTACACCAAGTGGTGCATCAAGGGGAGATGATTAGCTTGACTTAAACATGGTGAAACCATTTCTTGTGATTTCTAGGGTTCACCAAAGTTACATTGGCAAGTTTCTTCAAATAAGCCCAAACTTGGTGAAACACCCTATTTCCATATGCCATTCAATCATGTTAAGTGCCATGTCAATTGGAAGTCGTTTACTTGCCCAAAACATCATCAAACACCTTCTGCCATTTTACCAAAACCACTGTTTTGGCCCCTTTTACTATTTACCTTGGACTCAACTTTTTACCACAGCACCACCTAGTCACCCTCTACCTCCAGTAACTTCCCCATGGCCAGAGCTCAATAATTGGAGGGTGAAAACCCCATTTTACCTTGCTGGACAGCCCAGTTCTTACCTTCCCTCAGCCTCCCTCTTCCATTGGATAGACAAGGCATCCAAGGCCTCAGCCCGTTTGTTTACTCCATGCTTGACACCCCAGACACGGTGGACGCGCGCAGCTAGCCAATGGCATGCCCTGGCATGCAAAAGGCACGCTCCAGAGCACGCTATAGTGCACGCCCGCACTGTAGCCTCGCCCAATCAGCCGCCCCCGACCACCTCGTGCTCCCCCCTCGCGCCGTTCGATGCGCCTCGGCGTCCGCAACGCCCCCCGGCGTTGTCCCCCTCCTCCCTCTCCCTCCAGTGGACGCCCTCGCACGCGCGCCGGCCGCCCGCGAGCTCCAGTCCTCGGCCTCACACGCGCGCAGCTCCGGAAGCTTCCCCCGCTCCCTCACTTCCTCTCCCCTGCCCTGGACCTCATCCAGCAACCCCGCAGACACCTCCCCAGTGCCTCCCGTGCCCTGTGGCAACGAGCAGAGGCTCGCCGGCGCACAAGTCCACGGCACCTCGCCGTTCGCCTATAAAAGGGCCCCCCGAGCCCCTCCTCTCCTCACCAGTCGCTCTCTCCCTCACTCAATCTTCCCCCTGAGCCACTCGCCCCACTCCAGACAGTCCCGAGCTCGAGATCGAGCTCGAGCTCCGCTGCGGCGGCTCACCATCGTCTGCTCGGTACAGGCCGCCCCAGCCACTCCTCTCACTCGATCTAGCACCACGGCACATCACTGACCCGTTTCCCCCTCTTTCCCCTCTCTGCAGCTGCCGGAATCGACCGGAGCAACACTCGTCCGAAGCTCCTCCGCCGCGTGACCTCGCCGCCGGCGAACCAGGCCCCTCCAGGCACCCGCACCACCTCCACCAGATCGGCGACACTCCGCTGAATCCATCCCTGCCCTTAGCTCGCCCCTCCGTGCCCCGAAACATCGCCGGTGAGCTCACCGGCCCTCTGCCAGAGGGTTAGGGATGACAGGCGGGCCCCGCCTGTCGGCCTCCCCTCGCCCTCGCCCCTCTCTTCTCTCACTAACGTCGGGCCCCGCCCGTCAGGTTTAAAAACCAGGCGCGGGCGCTGGCACCCGTGCGGTGGGCAGTTTTCGCCCTAGGCCTGCTGCACTGTGGCCGTTCTGGCCTAGTTGCACAGGACCATTTTTCCTTTTTCTTTTCTGTGAGATTTTTAAATAATTCCACATAAATAAATAATTGTCCAAATGAATTAATTCCAGTTCCTAAAAACTTGTAAAAATCCAACATATTTAATGATGTCACTTTCACACATATCCATGGACCTTTTCTGTTATGTTCAAATTTAAATTCATATTTGAACACTAAAACCTCTGTTCAAATATTCATGTACCCCATTCTGCCACTCCAAAGCTCAAACTAAGAATTTTTGCCATCTTAATTTTCCTTCTAGTATTTGATAAAAATAAGTTGACATTTTTCTGAGCACTTTGGTTTGTCTGTTTTTATTGTGGTCTTATTTTCCCGTTGTTTATTGCGACGATTAGATACCGTATTTGACAAGGTTGTTGAAGAAGAAGGAGGGGAAGGATTTGAAGACCTTGAAGACCAAGCCAATCCAGGCAAGCAGCCCTTTGACCATGATACCCTTGTGTTCCTCGAAACCCATTTATTTCCGAATGCATGATGATAAGAGTGACGGTGGTGACCTAGTTGAGAACCACCACATGATACATGCTTTACTCATGATCTTGCTATATGCTTAGATGCAATGCAAATGATTAGTAGTGATGCTTAGAGATGCATGTGTGCCATGAAACCTTCGTGGTTGCATTCTTTACAAAAAAAACCCATCGGGTGCCCCTAATGCCCGAGGGTGATGTTGAGTTAGGTCATCACTTGAGGAAGAAGTGATGTGCCAATAAAGATCTTGTGTGTGGGTGAAATGATGGATTAGATTTATGTGTGACTACCGTCCCAACCAAACATGTGCAACCACTCTACCCCTTTTGGGACGGGGCATTATTGATTACTTAGGCTGATACTAGCATGGTGCCCACATTACTAGTGAGGGGAAGGACTTGAGGTCACTCCCGGGACGGGGTCGTGCTCGGATTGGCGACCATGACTGTTTTCACAGAGCACCGGACACACCGTTGGTTCCTTCGTGTACGCGTGACATTGAAAATAGGGCAAGTCCCATGATCTACTGTTTGTACACGAGGGTTGTGCACCAACGAGTGGACCCTATGTTAGTATCGTCTAGGGAAAGATAATGACCGGGTGCTTCCCCCGAGTACTTGAGGTACTGCGGGATCGTGGGTGACACGAAAGCTTCCCGGATCTTGTGGGAAAAGTGCGCAACCTCTGCAGAGTGTAAAATTATTCGAATAGCCGTGTCCACGGTCATGGACAGTTGGGTGGTGCTACTTAAACTATGTCCAGAATTTACTATATCGGTGAAAGTATGTGTGTGTGATGAGTCAAGGTGGTGACTTGACTCGTTGAGTTGAATCCTATTCATGTTGATATCTGTAACCTGTCTTCGAGGTTACCTAAGTTTATTGATGCATGTACTTGATGGTAGAATATTTATTCTAGCTTGTAGCTAGATTGCTCGTTGTTGAACATTGCAAATGTTACTTTGAACCAATCATGGGTTGCTTGCGAGTACATTCAAAGTACTCATTGGCTTGCCACTGCTTATTTAATTGGCCAGGCATGGAGGAGCAGGAATATAGAGAAGAATTCTATGGAGACGAACATGCGAACTAGGACGCTTTCCCACTCAGAATGCCTGTAGGGTTAAGGCAGATGGCATGGGTTCTACTTATCTACGAAGACTTCCGCTATTCAAGTTATTTGCTATTCAGCCCTTAAGGCTTTATCTATGTAAGACTTGGCCATAATGGTCATAATTTGTGTAAGACGGTATGTATGGATGTAAGACTCTTGTTATTCAGCTTCTGTGTGTTCAGTGAGCATTGATCTCTGGGATCACTGTACACGTGCATTAGGTGATCTCGACTCTTAAATCGGGGTCCCCACAGGCAGTTGTTTGCCTGTCCCTACCGGACGCCCGGAAACGAGAGGATGCACCGACTCTCGCGGCTAAAATCGTACACTACACACCATCTCTCTATAGGAGTAGGTCGATCTGTCGCTCTCTCTAACACACACATGTTGTTAAACACGCACACGCACACGCACACCCACACACAGGTTCATAGAATAGGAAAATTGTGCGAGTGCGAAGCCACATGAAGTGATATACAAATGGAGTACGTACAAGAAGAGAAGAGGTGACGAATATTCCATCAAACCTGGACTGAGGAGTAGTACTCCCTCCATCTAGGTGTTATGTCATCCTACGGTAATCGGATATGTAGCGACCAGACCTCAAACAGTCTGATCTCTGTGCATCAGTGTCATCCCTGGATCAGTAATGCTGACACACACAGTACTTGAAGGATTTATAACAGAGTAGCAATCACACACTTATTACATCGATAGACCAACGATGAATTTATTACAAATAATATGGCTGAAGGCCATCTAATACGATAACAGCGGAAGGCTTGGAAGATAAGTGAGTCCATCAACTCCAGCGGCATCACTGAGTATAGAACCACGACCTAAAAAGGGGCATCTTACTCATCGTCTGAAAAGTCTGCAACATGAAACGTTGCAGTCCGAAAACGGGTCAGCACATGGAATATGCTGGCAAGGTAACACAAGAGAATGCAATGAAAGTAAAGCTATACTATATGCAATATGGCTGGTGGAAAGCTCTATGGTTAAGTTTTTGCGTAAAGCCAATTTTTCCCTACTTCAAAGGAATAGATTTTAATTAACTATCATGGTAGTTGAAACATCGTTGAGAAGATAGACATCCTCTCAACCCCAATTAAAAGTAATCATTAAACCCAACAATATTAAATTAGAGTAACATGTTGAGATTCACATGAAAATCCAAGTACTAGATACTCAAGACGTCCATAACCGGGGACACGGCTAATCATGATCAGTTTGTACACTCTGCAGAGGTTTGTGCACTTTTCCCATAAGACTCGATCGCCTCCGTTTGGTTTCTCGCACTTCATGGTGTTTGAGAAACGGATGACCGAGACATAGTCTTTCAGAAGCGCTAGCACCTTACGATCGGGCGGACCGTACCAACCTACATCCCCTACATCTGCTAGTCCACCACTGTAAGAGTTCGCACGACTTACTCATACTATGCTAGAGCCCATAATAGCATTGTGGCTGCACACGGAAGTTTCTAGTATGAATAATCTCATGATCCCTTTGAGCCTAAGAAAAACAGGCAATCGCTGGAATACCCAGGTGCCTCAATCCACCCAGATGTGTATTAATGTTACCACCTTAAGTTGAACCATTAATTAACAAACTCACATCTGTCATGGATTTCACTCACCCAATCCACGTCTACGAGCATAGCATGTCCTAACAGCAAACGTAGAAGTAACTCCCAAAGGTTTGAATGTAATGCAGGTAATAGGTACTACCTCAATCTACTTCCCAGTCCCGCAAGTTAATTGATCCTACTCATGCAATGTGTGAGGGTTTGGACTAATGCAATGAAAACTGGGTAATTGGAAAGTATGATCAAAGTGTTACTTGCCTTGCTGATGATCCGCAAAACCTAGAGACTCAAAGTAGCAAGCGGCGCACTCCGGGTACTCTATCACAATCAAACAAGCATACAATAAGTACTTAACTAATGCACGGGTAAAACTCAAATAAGAGATCTAACCAGAAATTTCAACTTAAGAACTCCGGTTTGCAAAAAGAATCAACTCGAAAGAAGCAACGAAACTCAAACTGCGAAAGAAACGAGCTCCGGTTTACTAATTGGCCTAAAGTCAAATTTTACAGTAGCCAAAATCTTGTTCCAGTTGATTAAACGTAAAGAGGGCGTCGAGACAAATATCTAGGATTTTGAATCACCTGATTCCGACTCTCGAGCGAAAAGAAAAACGAAAAACAAGATCAGGGCAGAAATCACGATCGGAATAACCGCGGATAAATACCCCGAAAAAGAAAAACAACGAACAGGCTAACAAACGAACGTTCGCTGTCTGCGGCTAACTAACGAAAACCATTCGTTAAAACGAACGTATGGACGAACGTCCGCTAAATAACTAAACCGACGGAAAAAACGAACCGATCTATTCTAAAAAGAAAAAAAAACAGATCTAGGGTTTTCCTGAAAAAACGATCGGTCTTTTTTTTAAAAAAACCGATGGCGGCGGCGGGGTCTACCTCGGCGATGGCGGCGGGGTCCGGCGACTCCGGCGGGCGGGGCGGTGGCGGCTCCGGCGGGCGGCGGGCGGCACGGCGCGGCGGCGGCGGCGTGCGGCGTGGGGCGGCGGCGTGCGGCGCGGCGGGGACGGCAGCGGGCGGCGGCTGGCGGCGGCGGCGGCGACGGCTGGCGCGGCTAGGTTTTGGGCAGGGGGCGGCTGCGGGCTGGGGGGCGAAACGGGCCGGGGCGCTGGCTTTTAAAGCCCACAGTCCTACTCCTACAAGAATCCTAAGTCGGTTCACCCTTTTTTTTTCTAAAAGAGTCCCGGCGCAGAAAAACTAACGAAAGAAATATCAAACGGACTCCAAAATTCCCGAAATAAATTTTCACCGTCCTCTAATAATATTTAGGAAAAAATGAACATTTTTTCCGGATCTAAATGCAATTTTGAAAAACGCGCATTTTTCCTATGCAAATAAATTCAGAAAATACCAAAAGTGATTTTAACATTTTTCCTCCAATATTTCTGTTATTTTGGAGAAGTCATATTATCTCCGCTCATATTTTGTCTTTAGAAATATTTTTAGGAGAGAAAAATAATTAGAATCACACTGTCCTCGTACTGGTATTCGAGCGAACTCAAATACGAAAACGGTAAAATTCCCAACTCTCTCCGTAGGTCCTTGAGTTGCTTAGAATTTCGAGGAACGCCACGAACAAAAATGCAAAAACATGAAATGCAAGTATGATCTATGTATAACATTCCAAATTGAAAATTTGAGATGTTACAGGATATTCCCAAAATGTTTAGGCATCGTCCATTAACTTCGCATCTCAATCCCCTCCTGGCCTCGTTGCTAGCGAGCGTTGTTACTTAGGGAGCGTTTGGATCCCTAGCGAGAACAACTTATAGCATATCCGGGCAAGGTTAGGCGTTTGGAACTATTAAAATATTTAGCTTTTGTGGGCCAGCTAGCTTGGGTGGGCTAGAAAATCCTTGTTAGCTCAGGAGAGCTAGATCGGCTCGCTTCCGACGGCAAACTTCGCGTAGTAGTAACATAGACTAGTAACATATGCATGTTGTACTAGTCCAAGTTACTCACCACTTTGACCAGCCTAAGCAATGTAACCAAACGCTCCTTACTCTACCTTGTTATCTCCCCCGAAAACCCAATGCATGGAGCGCAACTACGCGTTGATCAGTCAAGAAATCAAAGTCGGCTTGCATGCGAGTTAATACGTGGCCCTGCATGGTAGCTAAAACGGCATCTCGGATTCTCAAAGGAATTTTGAAGGATTCAATTCCGTAGGATTTTTTCTTATGTGGGTTGTTTGATTCATAGGATTCTAAACCATAGGAACTTTTCCATATGATTCATTTGCACTAGATTTCATAGGAAATTTTCAATCCACACTAGCCTCTTTGAAAGAATTCGACGGTTTTTCTATGCATGATCAAACACTCATAGAATCATGTAGGATTCAAGATGACATGCCACCCCAATCCCACGTTTTTCCTATTCCTGCGTTTTGGAAATCCTACGAATCAAAGAGGCCCTTAGTTTTTTGGATCAATTGTTGCGTTTAGAGACATAAATCAGGGCTTTGATTGGAGGAATGACCGGTCAAGTTTCTCATTCTCCTCCAATCTGCTTGCACCTTGGTCCCGCTGCACCTTCTAACATGACTTATTACACCTAGACGGAGGGAGTCGTACGAGATACGGTGTCACACTGACTTAGGTCGAATACAAGTGCCCAAAATTGTGTGCTTGTTATAATAAGGATTCACTTAAAATAGTACATGAGCGAACAGAGGGATCAATTGGACAGTGTTCCTGAGCAGTAGCGAGATGTGTGAGGTAAGATACACCGCTGGTGCTTTTAATTTTTCTTATTAATTTGTTTGTTTCACCCTCTTACTGGTGGGACCCAACGTACTACGTGGAGAGAGGTAAGGTGACTAAGGCTGCATTATTTTTGCACCACTGTGGATAGTCTTACCACCAAAGCCACATGACACGATTATGATTTAAATCCCAATGACTCCCACACACACACAAAAAAATATGGCATGCTTGTCACACGAATGCAGGAATGTATAAAAGGTTATTTTCCTCTCGTTGAACATAACGGGAGGGTTGTGTAGCTGGTTAGCCTGTTCGCTCATCAAACTTGAGGTCTCGGGTTTGATAACTACACTTGAGCATAATTCGTGCCAGGAGGATTCTTTGACTGGTCAAAATGGATGGATACGGAGCTAAGCTGCAGCCTCGGCGCTTGTTTTCTAGGGTTTGCACTCTTCACACTCTCTCCAGTATATATATACACAGTGGAGCCTCAGCGCTTGTAGTTGCTCTCTTCACACTCTCTCACCCTCTCCAGATCTAAACAAGACTTCGTTGGCCTCTCTCTCTCCCCTCACTGTTGGTCTGCTTGTAGTTTCTCTCTTCACACTCTCTCACCCTCTCCAGATCTAAACAAGACTTTGTTGGCCTCTCTCTCTCCCCTCACTCTGGTCAAAGAGCCGGCAGGATCCGTCCGCCAGGAAGGGAAGGAGGCTTAACGTTGTCGCCGTCGGCGAGAGAGGGAATCCACTACCGGCGTAGCTATTCACTTTCACCCAGCGGCAGCGCGGGAGGGCCTCCGACCCCTTCTTCTTCGCCGCCGTACATAGTGTGGGTCAAACGGCCTCCGGTCGCCCACCGAACCACACCCCAAGAACCTTAAGGTATAATTTACTTATTCCACATGCATTGCTCTAGCTGCATGTGGGATTTTTCCGCTTCTTCACTCGAATCTAGGTGTTGGATCAAATAGGAAAGTAGTGGGGAAAGTTGTATACCATGAATCTAGGACGTGGTTCAAAGAGGAAAGGAATGGGGGAAAGTAGTGGGAAAAGTTGTATAGCATGAATCTTGGACGTGGTTCGAAAAGGAAAGGAAGGGGGAAAGTAGTGGGGAAAGTTGTATCGCATGAATCTAAGACATGGTTCAAAGAGGAAAGTAGTGGGGAAAGTTGTATAGCATAAATCTAGGACGTGGTTCACAGAGGAAAGGAAGTGGGGAAAGTACTAGTATAGACTGGCTATCCAGCACCTACGTTGGTCGAAAAGGGAAAACAATGACAAACGCAGTACACACATATGTAACGAACTGATTTTTTTTGGGGACAAGGCTGTAGAGTTTGAGCAGGACTAGATTTGATGCGCTCACATAGGGAAAGGTGTCTAAATATAACAAAATTGGGACCAACACAAATATGCTCCTTGGTTGTTTGTTCTTTGTTGCAACAGACTATGCATCACCCCAGTACATTGGTAGATGCACATGGTGCTGGTGCGTCCACTGTCCCGTGCAACTCTTTCGCTGTTGTTAATCTAAGGCCATGTTTGGTTAAAAACTCCCTAGTCCCTACTTGCTTAGTTCCAGGGACTAAACATGGACTAGAGGTTATTAAATGACATGCTAAAAGACCATGTTACCCCTAGTAATGAACTAATAGAGACAAGGTGCCATGCGTGGCAGGGGCAACTATTGGAAAAAGTCCTAAAAAGACTCTCCCTCGGGGTCTTCTTTCTTTAGTCCCAGATGCCCACTTTTAGTCCCTAAAAGTCCCTCCTGCTTGGTTTAGATGGGACTGACACGGAGTTTTTTAGTCCCTCCACCAAAATGTCCCTGTAAACAAGCACCCTCTAATAATGCCGCTGGAAAATTGATGCAATGCCACAGTTAAAAGCATATTGCATGTTTAACGAATTTTATTGTTAATATAATCTCTCTGTTAATATTAATCAATGCCACCGTTTGAGAAATGCTACTGTCTTGCTTTCTTTCCCATTTAGATAAGGTAGATGCTTCTTTTTGTTGGCTTCTGTGTCATCCACCGTTATTGGCCACTAGTTGTTTCCTTTGCACCTTTGTGTAAATAGGGTTATCTACTTCACCTCGTTGCCATTGTGACCTTTTGTTGCACTGCACAAAACACTTTTGTTGCACTGCACAAAACACTTTTTTTGCACTGCACAAAACACTTTTGTTTTAAGAGTGTTTTGTGCAGTTCAACCAAAATGTCACACCGACAACGTTGCTTGATTGCTTGATCTTAGTGGAACTGCACAAGAGGAGATCTTACTTCCTATCCGTGTTGGTAAATTTGGTTCAGATCTTCTTCTTGTGAGTTGTTTGAATTCCGCGTCATGAGAGGTCAGTACTAGCCTTCTTTCACATGATTCTGTAGTGTGCTTTCATATGTTGTGCTACTTGTACGGTAATGTTGTTTGATTTTAGTGAACTGCAAAAATGGAGACAATACTTCCAATCTGTATGTGCACCGCAATATCCCATTGAGGTAAGATAAGGATATGTCACAACTGTTGGCCTGTATTTTGCCACTTTCATCAGAAAATTAATGTCATTGTTTAGTGATATACTTGTGCAACCTAATTGACTTGCCAAATCTTACATTGAAGGCGAAGCTTGTCTGTTATTGAACCAAGTGATGAAGGGGAAGAACAAGCAGAAGAAAAACAAAAATCAACTCCTGGTGATGTAAAGAAGCACTGGAACTGTGATAACACAAGTAATGATATAGTTTTGCATCTTAATTTATTGCTATGGCTGGAACGAGCAATTGTTTTGCCACTGATTTGATGCCACTCTTAATGTAATACGTAATTATCTCTACTTGTGCAAACAGGGATCTTCTTTGAAGATACCATATATTTTAGTGGAACTGCACAAGAAGATGTTGGAAACATTAATCTAATCGAGGAGTATATAGTAAGCATGGCCACAACAGTAGATAGCAACAGATGGTTCGGGAGAAGTGCTTCATCTGTATGCTCTACACAATAAGCCTCCTCACAAAGGTTGGTACTCGCCCATTGATTTCATCCATATGATTGAGCTTTGTCATCCCTATTGGTGTTGTGCTACTGTTTAGATATTGTAATCAAAAAGTGGTATTGTCCTTGAGAAGTGCTTCATCTATGTTGTTTTAAATATTTCCTTTCCTTTTTTCGAGCTAACAGGGATGCTAGCATTTAATTATCCTCTTGTCTTTGCACAACAGGATCCTCCTCCTCTGAGGCCTTGTTCGGTTGAGGTGGTTTTTGAAGGGGAATGGCAGGGTTTGAGGGGGATTAGATCCCCTACAAGCAGAAATCCTCTCCAATCCACTCCAATACCCTTGGGAGGAGGATTAAACGAACAAGGCTTGAAGAAGAATATGGAGTATGTGAAGTGACTAGTTCCGATTATGCCAGGATGAAGAAGCCATGTCTATCTTCTCATCAGAAGAAGCAGTTGAAGGATGGTTACATTACCCCCCACAAGACCAAACTAACTTCATCTCAGAAGGACTGGCAAATCTCCATTTTCTTGTTGTGATGCGCGAGTACAATGTTGTTCTAGGATTCTTTCTGGCGAGTTTCATTTTTCTAAAAGTGTGCTCTACATGGACCATGTAGGTGCCTATTTAAACAGTCAATTCATAGTACAGTTTGCTTTATACTAATCACTTTTTTTGTATTTGTGCAAATAGGGGTGCTCAGCTTGATTTCAATGGGAACTGCACAAAATGTTCATGAATACATCGAATCATTCATTTCCACCACAAGAAAGGAGGTGCCGATAAGTTCAAGGCGTTGCAACATATAAGAGCGAAATCATACAAGCTACGCACGAATTTGGTTGATTTTGGTGGAACTGCACAAAAAGAGTAGCTGGTTTATTTAGCATGAGGTGCCATGTCAATGTTCGAACTGATGGCAAACCCTGCCCATTCCACAATCGTAGGCATTTGATATTTTGGAACGGGAAAACCTTGTCAAATTTTGCTCATTGATTTTAGCAAGAAGACATGCATTTGATATTTTCGAATGGGACGCCCTTTGCTGTTAGCAGCGTCGATCCATTTTTTTTATTCTTTAGTTGTGAAGTAAATATTGGCTCTGACATGTGAATCGCTGAGATGCATAATCATCAATTGTTTTGAATGTTCTCTATGAACTACCAGGCCTGTGTGTTTGATTGCAATGTACAGGAACGCTAAAAAGCTGCTCAAACTCTTTGTACTCCTTCTGTTCCTTTTTACTTCGCACATTGTGAAAGTGCATACTTTCTCTATAAGATTGGTCAAAGTAGAAATACTTTGACTGCACACATAACTTGTATGCAGACTAGAAAGGACCGGGGGGAGTACATGTGAAACTGCTGCAAACGAGGTGATCACCCTGGGAATAATGCTAGTACGTATTGTTTTGCATGTTCATCCAATGCTAGTGATACAAGAATTCGAACTAATCGAAATAAATTCATTCATACACAATCGGATTACATATAAACATGTCGGATTTCATTACATTTCATACATTCTTCAACTAAAAAGGGATGCGCTGGAGGTATAATTAATTAACCGAAGCTACCCACCTGTGTCCGGCTGAGCCGAACAGAAGCTTCGGTGACTTAACTGCAGGTGCAGTTGCGTAACTGACATGTGGCCCAGATGCCTGTTGGACCCACGTGTCAGTCAGCCAACTACAATAGCCGTTAAGTAGAAGCAGCGTCCTTCTCAAACACAGCACTCTGACTCCACGTCGCCGCCAAGAAGCTAACCGGCCAACAGTGGTCAACCCCCCTAGCTTGTCATAGCGATTAGGGCAGTGGTGGCCTTACTTGGACCCGAGCGGCGGCGACCTACCGTGTTCTACTCTTCCTCGTTTCTGTGTGGTGCGGCCTCGTTGGCAGCGGGGCGGGGCCTCGGCGGAGCCGGCGATGTCCTCTGTCTCGTTGCTGGCGGGCGGTGCCTCGACGGAGCGGGGGAAATCCTCCCCCTCGTTGCCGGCAGGGTGGGGCCTCGGCGGAGCTGACGGTGTCCTCTGCCTCATTTTTGGCGCGGCGAGGCCTCGGTGGAGCAGGGCCTCGACGACGTCAGCGGAGCGGGGACTCGTTGGAGCCGGCATTGTCCTCTGCCTCATCCTCGGTCTCGCCAAACAGCGCCTCGCCCGCTTCATCGCCCTCTTTGTAGGTGGCCGCAGCCTCCGCCACCCGCATGCGGTACAGCCAACACTCGAGGCGGCCCTCGTGGGCGGAGCGGTACGAGTCGAGCAGCGCCTTCTGCTCCGCCCACTCCGCGGCGATCTGCTCCTCCTCCTGCAAGTGCTCCTGTAGGAGATGGTGGTTGTAGGCAACGTCGACCTGCGCCTCCCGGAACTGCTCCTCATGCTTCAGCCTCACCGTGTCCATATATTGGGCACGGGCCTCGTCGATGGTCATGGTGCAATGCACCGACAAGGATGGCGCGGAGGAGGGGGTTGGCGCCGGATCGTCGACTACCATGTTCTCCATTGGGATGTCGTCGTCGTCCGGCTGCCTGCCGGCCAGCCAGTCGGCAACAATGGCTGCCATCTCCTTGTGGTTTGTCGTCCGCCGGTCCCGAAGAGCACTGGAGCGCGAGGAAGCCATGGTGGGCAGTAGTGGTGTGGACAGGAGAATAGGAACGGATGCGGATGACTGCGGCTATGGCCGGTGCAGCAGTTTATATAATAATGGTGGGCGGCGGAGGGACGGATGTGTGGCGTCGGAGTAGCCGCCTCAGCAACCACGTATAATTAATGTGGGCGGCAGAAGGACGGATGAACGGCACTTGTGTCGTTTGAAGGCGGAGCTATCGCATGCACCGGGAAGCGGGGCGGGCGATGCTGACCGTTTTGGGCGGAAAGTGCGCGCGGGCGAGGGAGGCGGTCCGGGTGGGCCAGGGCAGTCAGACTCGTGCTTGGCAGCGGGTCGGTCCAGCAGTCGGACATGCTGGCTTGCCAACTACCTCGCCGAGCTGAGTGACGACAATCAGACGATGGACGTAGCTTCCGACCAGGAGCCGGCGCCACTGTCCAAGCCGGTTCATGCCGTGTTCACCATAGAGCAGGTGCGGCCGCACTTCGATGCCCTAATGGCGGAAGAGCTACCAGCGCAGGAGGACCTGTGCTGCAACCTCCGTCTCCTCAACGAGCACCGGTGAACAAGCGAACTACAATGTCGTTGCGGACATGTGGCCCTATGATCATGGCTTCCCGAATGAGCAGCGGGCGCTGTATTAGACCATCCGTAGGGCCCGCGAGAGCCTCTCCGTCATCCTTAGAGTTGTTGCGCTCGCCGTGGCACCGCCGTCTCGCGTTGTCAACATGGTCAACGGACATGAGGATGAGGAGATGACTTTACTTGGAGAGGATGACAGTGGGGACCCACCAGGGCCATAGCTGCACGTACGCAAGTGCCTCCTTATTAGTATATAAAACTATAATTTTTTTGCTTCCTCCTGGTTTCCTGACATCACGGTCCCACACCATTGTCAACCTATGTAGTCAATAAATGAGAGAATTGCACAAGAAGCGGCCGACAACTGGGACCAAGCAGCTCGAGCAGTATTTGTGTTTTTGAGGTGTGAGCACTGCAGAGTTTTTCTTGAGCGATGTTTAGCCCAGATATAAATTTTTCTCCTCTGAACAACAACAAAAACATCGCTGCAGCTATTAACTCGGCGGGTTGTGGCCCGTCTAGCCCAGGCCAGATATCCAGCCCAGATTTTTTTTTTTTCCAGCTGAAAATGGCTAGCCCAGCTATACTTTTTTTAGGAATACCCACGCAAGGTCAAGTGATTATTTTTCCGTCATGCTGGGCTGCAAATCTTTCCTAGGAGGGATGCATTAGACTTAACAAGAAAATGGGCTTTAAGAAATAATAAATGGGATGTAATTATAAAAACTGGGCAGTAACTATAAAAAATGCACCAAACACGTAATTACTTTATAAATATTATTTTTGGATATTGAAAATTTTAATTTCATTAATTGTTGCGAGCGCAATGTTTCGTTGGATTTTTACGTAATATAAATTTATATTGAAATTGCATTTAATCTGATTAGAAATTTCGGGATAAAAATATTTTGGATCCCATCAAAATGTGGAAAATTTTATTGAATTCTGTTTTGAACGGTTGGTTGAAATGGGTTGTACTTTTAACAAACTGTAAATTGGTTGTAGTAAATTCCATTAGAATTCAAAAATTGACTACACATTGTTACAAATCTCAAATGGGCTATAAGTACTCTGCCACACACTTGTGGCCTTACTAAGTTGATGCATCCCCTAAAAAAAGAGATTTGACGCGTATACAAGGCTTTGTCAACTTATAGTCAACACACGGTTCTAGCAGCAGTGGCCGTTGGATGTCCATCCAATGGATGTCGTGCTTCTTCTTCAATCTCGGATATTCTAGCTTCACCTGCCCAAAAAATGATTCCTCCCCCTGACATCTGGGGCGCACCATTTCGGAAGCTGACCTGTGGGCCTACTAAGTTGACGCGTACCAAGGGCTTTGTCAACTTAGTCAATATAAACGATTCTAACTGCAGTGACCGTACGATGTCCATCCAACGGTCATCATGCTTCTTCAACCTCTGGTCTTCTTGCTCCAGCCGCCCAAAGCAGCGCCGGTCGTGCCGCCTGCTCTTGCCTCCTGTGGCCGGCTATGCTGCCGCGCAGGCCTCACCGCCCCTACTACTCCCACCGCTGGCCAGGCCATCCCTTTACTCACCCACACCCCCTGTTATTCCGCGGCGACAGGATCCTCACACCGCAGCCGAACCAGTGAACCCTCGTACTCCTCTCCGCGCAGGCTTCCACTGCCGCGTCTTCCGCGGCTTCGCATCATCCCCTTTCTAGGCCTCGCCGTCGTCCATCGCCCTGGTGCTCTCGGCGCGGCGTGGTCAACATGGTCAAGGAACGGCTTCCATCGGGCGTGGACTGTATGTGGAGAGGCTGACAGCTGGGTCCACGAGGGCAGCAAGGAAGTGTCTCCTTATTACGCGGAAAATAATGATTCCTCCACCTGAAAGCAGGGACCCACCGGACGGGCCAACGTATTTCGGGAAAAAACGTTTCCCCCCTCACTGCTGGGAACCACCGGACGGGCCACCGTATTGCGCGAAAAAACGTTCCCTCCGCTGTCAGCTCGGTCCCACCGGAAGTGCCTCCTTATTACGCACAAAAAATGAATACTCCCCCTACTGGTTGGGACCCACCTTGGTGGGAGGCCGACTTGTGGGCCTACTAAGTTGACGGGGATGGAGTGCTTTGTCAACTTAGTCAATATGAACGATTCTATCTGCAGTGACCGTACGATGACCATCCAATGGCCGTAGTGCTTCTTCAACCTCTGGTCTTGTTGCTCCAGCCGCCCAAACCAGCGCCGATTGTGTCGCATGCTCCTGCCTCCCGTGGCCGGATGTCCTGCCGCAGAGGCCTCACCGCCCCCTACTATTCCCACCACTAGACAGGCCATCCCTCTACTCACCCACACCCCCTGTTATTCTGCGGCGACGACAGCCTCACACCGCAGCGAACCAGTGAACCCGTGTACTCCTCTACACGTGGGCATCCACTGCCGCGTCTTCCCCGGCTCCGTGTCGTCCCCTTCCTAGGCCTCGCCGTCGTCCACCGCCCTGGTGCTCTTGGCGCGGCGTGGTCAACGTGGTTAAGGAACGGCTTCCATCGGACATGGACTGTACGTGGAGAGGCTGACAGCTGGGTCCGCGGCCGCAGCAAGGAAGTGCCTCCTTATTACGCGCAAAATAATTATTTCTCCACCTAACAGCGGGGACCCACCGGACGGGCCACCATATTTCGCGAAAAAACGTTTCCCCCTGACTTCTGGGACCCACCAGCTACATCTTCGCACGCAAGGAAGTGCGTTCGGACAAAAAAACGATTCGCCCCCTGACTGCTGGGACCCACCAGCTACATCTTCGCATGCAAGGAAGTGTCTGACAGTCGGGACCCACCTGGTCGAAGCGTACGTAGCATTGTCATTCTGGTCGCGAACGTGTACGTACATACTGGTCGATGTAGAGGTGCGCACATGTCGTAGCAGAGGCGCACACGTAGCATGTACACGTACGTACAACGGCTAGGGTGAAAGAAAGTAAATACGGCCATGTACGTACATACGGGCGGGGTCTCGAACGTCTACTCGCGCGTACGTACGGCCAGGGCTCGTGTACATGGCTGGGTCGAAACGGAGAAACAGCGTCGTCGTCGTGTTCATGGGGAGCCAACCGGCTGGGTCGGAACGGAATGTGTCGTCGTGTTCATCGAGAGGGCTTGGACGGAACAGCTAATGGAAACGAGGCCTGGCGTATCGTGGAATGGAGGAAATGGCCTTTTGTTCGATCGGCCACATTCGAAACGGGATCTTGTTCATCAGGAGGGGTCTGGCGTACTGCAAAACGGAGGAAACAGATCTCCTACAGTCGAAACGGGGGTCCTGTTGATCGGGAGGGATGTGGCGTACCGCAAAACGGAGGAAACGGACTTGTGTTGGAGCGCTATAGTCGAAATGGGGTCCTATTCATGTGGAGGGGTGTGGCGTACCGCAAAACGGGACTCCACGAGACACTGTTCATCTCCACCGTCGACCCCCTCCAGCCTCCACGGGCTACTGTTCATCCATCGTCGACCTTCTCTAGCCTCCACCTGCGATTGTTCATCCACGGGCTCCTGGTCATCCAGCCTCCACTGCGCGCTACTCCACCGGCTACTATTCAACCAGCCCTCTCCACAAGCTCCTGTTCAACCACCCCTCCACGGGCTACTGTTCATCCAACCCTCCACCGTCTACTGTTCATCCAGCCCTCCATGGGGTGGTCCTGTTCATCCAGCCCTCCACGGGGTCCTGTTCATCCAGCCCCAACCGGCTCGATCGATCGGGGTCCTGTTCATCCAGAGGCAACACCACGGGGTCCTGTTCATCCACCCCCACCGAGAACTGTTCATCCACCC
>LR738710.1:482426000-482472389 GCA_902687465.1 Secale cereale | reverse complement strand
CCCCGCAACGCTCACTGTTCATCCAGAGGCAGCATCGATCGGCTTTAGTTAGCAGCAGTAGCGAAAGAATCGCTCGATCAGGTTCAGTTAGCAGCCATCGATCGATCGCTCGGGTTGAGTAACGCGTAGTCTGTAGTGCAATCGCTCGGGTTCAGTTAGAGCCCAACGCCTCGTTCGGGTTCAGTTAGAGCCCAACGCCTCACACCCACGCGCGTGTGTGTACGAGAGAAACGCGCATCGCTTGGCCCCGACCACCCACCGTAACCGGGAACACCCCGATATATTCCTCGCCCTCGCTTCTACCATGGTTTTTTCCGTCATGGACGGCCTAAAGAATGTCATGGACGGCCTAAAGAATGCCCGCCCAGGACGAAAAGCCCATTTTCTGTCATGATTTTTTGTCATAGAAGTAGGACCCCAGCACATCTATGATGATACCGGGTTTTGTCACAATTATCGTCATAGAAGTGTCATAAGTATGACAAAAAAATTTTATTCGGCCCAAAATGTCACGGATGTGTCTTTTTTTGTAGTGCAAGGACTGGGCGTAGCCACACTTGATTCAACTAAAGTGAGAGAGACAAACACCTGCCAGTCACCTTTAAGCAATGAGTGCTCGTAACAGTGAAACCAGTCTCGCGTAAGCGTACGCGTAATGTTGGTCTGGGCCGCTTCATCTCACAATACCGCTGAATCAAAGTATGACATGCCGGTAAGAAGTATGATTATTATCGCCCACAACTCATTATGTTCTACTCGTGCATATCATCTACGCATAGACCTGGCTCATGATGCCACTGTTAGGTAACATAGTATTTCAAAAAAATTCCTACGATCACGCAAGATCTATCTACTAGAAGCATAGCAACGAGAGGGAGAGTGTGTCTACGTACCCTCGTAGATCGAAAGCGGAAGCATCGAGTGGCGTGGTTGATGTAGTCGAATGTCTTCGCGATTCAACCGATCCAAGCACCGAACGTATGACACCTCCGCGTTCAGCACACGTTCAGCTCGATGACGTCTCACGAGCTCTTGATCTAGTTGAGTGTCATGGGAGAGTTTCTTCAGCACGACGGCAAGGTGACGGAGATGATAAAGTTACCGATGCAGGGCTTCGTCTAAGCACTGCAATGATATGACCGTGGTGTGTTTCTGTGGATGGGGGCACCACACACGGCTAAAACAATGTTGCTTGTGTGTACTACGGTGCCCCCTGCCCCAGTAAATAAAGGAGCAAGGGGGAGGCCGGCTAGCCCTTGGGCGCGCCAAGGAGAGGTAGGAGTCCTCCTCCTAGTAGGAGTAGGACTCCTCCTTTCCTAGTCCAACTAGGAGGAGGAAGGCGGAAGGAAGGAGAGGGAAGAGGAGAAGGAAAGGGGGGCGCCCCCTCCCTAGTCCAATTCGGGCTCCCTATAGGGAGGGGGCGCAGCTGCCCCTTGTGGGCTGCCTCCCCTTTTCCCTATGGCCCATGTAGGCCCAATAGTCCCCCCGGGGGTTCCGATAACCCCCCGGCACTCTGATAAATATCCGGTGACCCCCGGAACTCATCCGATGTCCGAATATAGTCATCCAATATATTAATATTTATGTATCAGACATTCCGAGACTCCTTGTCATGTCCGTGATCTCATCTGAGACTCTGAACTACCTTCAGTACATCGAAACTCATAAACTCATTATAACGATCGTCATCGAACGTTAAGCGTGCGACCCTACGGGTTCGAGAACTATGTAGACATGACCGAGACTCATCTCCGGTCAATAACCAATAGCGGAACCTGGATGCTCATATTGGTTCCTACATATTCTACGAAGATCTTTATCGGTCAAACCGCATAACAACATACGTTGTTCTTTTTGTCATCGGTATGTTACTCGCCCGAGATTCGATGGTCGGTATCATCATACCTAGTTCAATCTTGTTACCGGCAAGTCTCTTTACTCGTTCCGTAATACATCATCTCGTGACTAACTCATTAGTCGTTTGCTTGCAAGGCTTATTGTGATGTGTATTACCGAGAGGGCCCAGAGATACCTCTCCGACACTCGGAGTGACAAATCCTATTCTCGATCTATGCCAACACCACAAATACCTTCGGAGACACCTGTAGAGCATCTTTATAATCACCCAATTACGTTGTGACGTTTGATAGCACACAAGGTATTCCTCCGGTATTCGGGAGTTGCATAATCTCATAGTCATAGGAACATGTATAAGTCATGAAGAAAGCAATAGCAGTAAAACTAAACGATCAAGTTGCTAAGCTAACGGATGGGTCTTGTCCATCACATCATTCTCTTAATGATGTGATCCCGTTGATCAAATGACAACTCATGTCTATGGCTAGGAAACATAACCATCTTTGATCAATGAGCTAGTCTAGTAGAGGCATACTAGGGACACTCTGTTTTGTTTATTATTCACAAATGTACTAAGTTTCCAGTTAATAATTCTAGTATGAATAATAAACATTTATCATGATATAAGGAAATACAAATAACAACTTTATTATGGCCTCTAGGGCATATTTCCTTCAACATACCCATAGGATTTTTATATGATGTTCTATACGCCCAAAGTGCATCATCTAATTTCTTAGACCAATTCTTCCTGGACCTATTAACAATCTTTTGCAAAATTAATTTTGTTTCTCTATTGCTAAGTTCAAGTTGACCACTAGACTGAGGATGATAGGGTGATGCAATTCTATTGTTAACATCATACTTAGCAAGCATTTTACGGAAAGCACCATGAATAAAGTGTGAACCACCATCAGCCATTAAATATCTAGGGAATCCGAACCTTGGGAAAATAACTTCCTTAAGCATTTTAATAGAGGTGTTGTGATCAGCACTACTAGTTGGAATAGCTTCTACCCACTTAGTAACATAATCAAAAGCAACCAAAATATGTGTATACCCATTAGAGGAAGGAAAAGGTCCCATGTAATCAAATCCCCAAACATCAAATGGTTCAAAAGCAAGTGAATAATTCATAGACATTTCTTGATGCTTACCGATATTACCAATTCTTTGGCATTCATCACAAGATGAGACAAACTTACGGGCATCCTTGAAGAGAGTAGGCCAATAAAAACCAGACTATAATACCTTATGAGCAGTTCTATCTCCAGCATGATGCCCTCCATACGCTTCGGAGTGACACTTCCATAGGATTTGTCCCTGTTCATGCTTAGGTACACAACGTCTAATAATACCATCTACTCCTTCTTTATAAAGATGTGGGTCATCCCAAAAGTAATGTCTTATCATAGAAGAATTTTTTTTCTTTTGTTGGTATGTAAAGCTAGGTGGCAAATATTTAGCAACAATGTAATTAGCATAATCAGCATACCAAGGTGTACTATGAGAAACATTTATTGCAGCTAACTACTCATCAGGAAAACTATCATCAATAGGTAGTGGGTCATCAAGCATATTTTCAAGCCTAGACAAGTTATCAGCTACGGGGTTCTCAACTCCTTTTCTATCAATGATATGTAGATCAAATTCATGCAACAAGAGAACCCAACGAATAAGTCTAGGCTTAGCATCTTTCTTTTCCATAAGGTATTTAATAGCAGCATGGTCTGTGTGAATAGTTATTTTAGAGTCAACAATATAAGGTCTAAATTTATCACAAGCAAACACCACTACTAAGAATTCTTTTTCAGTTGTAGCATAATTTCTTTGAGCGTTGTCGAGAGTTTTGCTAGCATAATGAATAACATTCAATTTCTTATCAATTCTTTGTCCTAGAACAACACCAACATCATAATCACTAGCATCACACATAATTTCAAAAGGCAAGTTCCAATCAGGTGGTTGAACAATAGGTGCAGAGATTAAGGCTTTCTTGAGTGTTTCAAAGGCTTCAAGACAATCATCATCAAAAACAAAAGGAATATCCTTTTGCAAAAGATTAGTGAGAGGCCTAGAAATTTTAGAGAAGTCTTTAATAAACCTTCTATAGAAACCAACATGGCCTAGGAAACTACAAATACCTTTCATGTCCTTGGGACATGTCATTTTCTCGTTAGCATTAACCTTAGCTTGGTCCACTTCAATACCTCTTTCAGAAACTTTATGACCCAAGACAATGCCTTCATTAACCATAAAATGGCACTTCTCCCAATTCAAGACAAGATTTGTTTGTTCACATCTCTGCAAAACTCAATCAAGATTGCTTAAACAATCATCAAATGACTTCCCATAGACGGAGAAATCATCCATGAAAACCTCTACAATCTTTTCACAAAAGTCAGAGAATATAGCAGTCACACATCTTTGAAAGGTAGCAGGTGCATTGCATAAACCAAAAGGCATACGTCTATAAGCATAGGTTCCAAAGGGACAAGTAAAAGTGGTCTTTTCTTGATCAGGTTGAGAAACAGGTAATTGTGAAAAGCCAGAATATCCATCAAGGAAGCAAAAATGTGTGTGCTTAGATAGTCTTTCAAGCATTTGATCAATAAAAGGCAAAGGTAATGATCTTTTCTAGTGGCTTTATTTAATTTTCTAAAATCAATAACCATTCGATAGCCCGTAACAATTCTTTGTGGAATAAGTTCATTCTTATCATTAGGAATGATAGTTATACCTTCTTTCTTAGGGACACAATGAAGAGGACTTACCCATCTACTATCAGCTATGGGATAGATTATACCTGCTTCCAGAAGTTTTAATATTTCCGTTCTTACCACTTCTTTCATCTTAGGATTTAACCGACGTTGGTGATCAACAACTGGTTTAGCATCACATTCCATATTAATTTTGTGCTGACATACAGTGGGACTAATGCCCTTTAAATCATCAAGAGTGTATCCAATAGAAGCTATATGTTTCCTTAGAACTTTCAATAATCTTTCTTCTTCATGTTCTGAAAGGTTAGCACTGATAATAACATGATATATTTTCTTTTCATCAAGATAAGCATATTTCAAAGTGTCTGGCAATTGTTTTAGTTCAAACACATGATCACCTTTAGGTGGAGAGGACCTCCAATAGTTTCAATAGGCAGATTATGTTTAAGTAGGGGACGTTTTCCAAAGATTTTTTTATTTATTTCATTTCTTTCATGCATATGTGAATCATTTTCATGGTCTAGTAAATATTGCTCTAAAGGATCAGTAGGTGGTACCGTAGAAGCAAGACAAATTAATTCATCCTTACTAGGCAATTCTTTTTCATGAAGATTCATACTAAACTTGGAAAAATTAAATTCATGAGACTCGCCGTCAAAACTAACACCGACAATTTGCTTCTGACAATCTATTTGAGCATTAACAGGGTTCAAGAAAGGTCTACCAAAGATAATGGGACAAAAGTCATCTTGTGGGGAACCAAGGACAAGAAAATCAGTAGGGTATTTTATTTTCTCACACAAGACTTCAACATCTCTAACAATCCCAATTGGTGATATAGTGTCTCTATTAGCAGGTTTAATAGTGACATCAATGTCTTCTATTTCTGCAGGTGCTATGTCATTCATAATTTCTTGGTATAAAGAGTAGGGAATAAAACTCACACTAGCACTTATGTCACATAAACCATGATAGCAATGATCTCCTATTTTAACTAAAATAACAGGCATGCCCACAATTGGTCTATCTTTATCCCTTTTATCGGGTTTGGCAATTCTAGCAGGCTCTTCATTAAAGCAAATAACATGTCAATCTACATTTTCTTCTAAGAGATCCTTTACCATAGCAATATTAGGTTCTACTTTAATTTGCTCATCTAGTTTAGGTGTTCTAATATAACTTTTGTTAACCACAGTTGAAACTTTAGCATGCTCCTTTATCCTAGCAGGGAAAGGCAGTTTCTTAATATAAGCAGAAGGAACAACTAGATCAACATTATAAAGTATAGTCTCTTCTTTGACAGGTACCGATTCCTTAATTTCTTCTTTAATAGGTGGGTGATATTTAAACCACTTCTATTCAGGGAGATCAACATGAGTAGCAAAATATTCACAAAAGGAGGCTACTATCTCAGAGTCAAGTCCATATTTAGTGCTAAACTTTTGAAAAGTATTGGTATCCATAAACGATTTAACACAATCATACTCAAGTTTAATACCTGACTCTTTACCTTCGTCAAGTTCCCAATCTTCAGAGTTGCGTTAAATTCTTTCCAAAAGATCCCATCGGAATTCAATAGTCTTCTTCATAAAAGAACCAACACAAGAAGTATCAAGCATGGATCGACCATTATGAGAAAACCGAGTATAAAAATTCTGGATAATAATTTCCCTTAAGAGCTCATGATTGGGTCATGAAAACATTTACTTAAGCCTCCCCCAAGCTAGAGCGATACTTTCTCCTTCACGAGGCCAAAAATTATATATATAATTCCAATCACGATGAACTAAATTCATAGGATATTCTTTTTGGTGGAACACCATTTTAAATCGGTTCCAGTTCCAAGATCCAATATCATCGCATAGCCTATACCATGCTAATGCTTTTTCCTTCAAATATGAAGGCAAAACGTTCTTCATAACTTTATCCCTGGGTAGACCTGCAAGCTTAAACAATTCAAAAATTTGTTCCACATATATCAAATGCATATGAGGATGTTTGGTTCCATCTCCTGCATAAGGATTAGCTAGCAGTTGTTCAATCATACCGGAAGGAATTTCGTATTCAATATTTTTCAGTAGGTGTAGCAAGTTGAGGGGTTGCTAATTGTGGTTCCGGTCGAGGTGAAGATACCCCGAACAAACCCCTCAAAGGATTGTTTTCCATAGTAACAAGTGACAATAAATTTCAGCACACTATATAAATATTTCCATACCAATTTCCACTTACCAGAAGCGCTTCACCCCCCGGCAATGGCGCCAGAAAATAGTCTTGATGACCCACAAGTATAGGGGATCAATTGTAGCTCTTTTTGATAAGTAAGAGTGTCGAACCCAACGAGGAGCATAAAGAAATGACAAGTAGTTTCAGTAAGGTACTGCCTGCAAATGCTGAAATTGTAAGTAGCGAGTTGTTTGATAGTAAGATAATTTGTAACGAGCAAGTAGCCATAATAGTAACAAGTATGCAGCAAGATAGCCCAATCCTTTTGAGGCAAAGGACATGCCAAAGTGGTCTCTTATGATAAGCAAAGTGTTCTTGATGGTAAACGGGATTTTCATCTAGTCACTTTCATCATGTTGGTTTGATTTGTGTTCGCTACTTTGATAATTTGATATGTGGGTGGACCGGTGCTTAGGTGCTGTTCTTACTTGAACAAACCTCCTACTTATGATTAACCCTCCCACAAGCATCCGCAACTACGAGAAAAGTATTAATAATAAATTCTAACCATAGTATTAAACTCTAGGATCCAATCGGTCCCTTACGGAATAGTGCATAAACTGGGGTTTAAGTTTCTGTCACTTTCGCAACCCACCATCTATTTACTACTCCACAATGCATTCCCTTATGCCCAAATATGGTGAAGTGTCATGTAGTCGACGTTCACATGACACCACTAAGGGAATCACAACATACATACTATCAAAATATCGAACACATATCAAATTCATATGATTACTTGCAACATGATTTCTCCCGTGACCTCAAGAACAAATGTAACTACCCACAAGTGATGAACATGCTCAAGGTCAGAGGGGTATCAATATGCATAATGGATCTAAACATATAATCTTGCACCAAATAAACCATATAGTAATCAACTACAAGATGTAATCAACACTACTAGTCACCCCCTAGCAACAATCTATAGTTCCGGTAACAAGATTGAATACAAGAGATGAACTAGGGTTTGAGATGAGATGGTGCTTTTGAAGATGTTGATGGAGATTGCCCTCCCAAGATGGGAGATTGGTTGGTGATGATGTTGACGATGATTTCCCCCTCCGGGAGGGAAGTTCCTCCGGCGGAATCGCTCCGCCGGAGGGCAAAAGTGCTCCTGCCCAAGTTCCACCTCCAGACGGTGACCCTTTGTCCCGAAAGTCTTGTATACCAGAAAATGGGCACCGGAGGTGGGCCGAGGAGGCCACAACCCACCAGGGCGCGCCAGGGGGGCCTGACGCGCCCAGGTGGGTTGTGCCCACCTGGTGGCCACCTCTGATGTTTATTGGCTTCAGTAATTCTTAAATATTCCATAAAAATCATCGTGAAGTTTCAGCTTGTTTGGAGTTGTGTAGAATAGGTGGCCTGACGTAGCTTTTTCAGGTCCAGATTTCCAGCTGCCGGAATTCTCCCTCTTGGTGTGTTCCTTGCAAATTACGAGATAAAAGGCATTGGAATTACTCCAAAAAGCATTATTATGGATAAAAACATTATAAATAATAGTAAGGAAACATGATGCAAAATGGACGTATCAGCCGACATGTAATCATGTCCATGGTAGGCATCCATGCTAGGTTTAAAGAAAACAAATTATTTAAAATAATAATTTAAATAGGTTCTTAAAACCATTAATTTATTTTTTTAATATAACTAACAAATACCATGGGATAAAATTGGAAACAGTAAATGCTTTTGTTTAAAAGCACTAGTAAATATTCAAAGGGAAAAATAAAAAATTATCACAATTGAAAAACAGTTACTCAAAACTGTTATTTTGTATTCCAAACAACATTTCAAATTATTGAACGTGTTTCAAAAATAATATTTTTTTTCAAAAATGAGACAAAATAAATTAACAAAACATAGAGGCAAAAAAAGCTTAGGCCTTTGAAAAAAGTTCACGAATTTGGAAAAAATTTGTAAAAGTTGAAAACTGGATTTGAATAACATTCGTGCATTTGCAAATAGTTCATGGATTTGGAAAAAAGTTCACCAGCTTAAAAAAGGTTCATGATTTTTAGAAAAGAAAGTAAAATTAAGATAGAAAAAGAAAAAAGAAAAAGAGAAAAAAAACCCGGCCAGAACAAAACTATAAAAAAGAACCAAGCAGGTTGACGTATGATTGCTTGATTGAAGTAAAGAAAAGAACATAAACAAAAAGAACATCAGAAGTGTCTGGTTCGTTTGTGTAGTGTGATCCTTTATAGGTACTGTATTAGGAAATAAAAGATTTAAATGGGCCGACCGCGGAGGAGGGTATTCGCTCAAAGAAAAAAAATCAGGACGTATACATACGGGCTGGTGACTTATCATATATATAAAAATGGATATAATTTGTGAAAAGTCCGTATTGCCATTTATACGTTTTGTGAGGGGGTTGTATCGAAGCTGGACTTCTTCTTGGGTATGTCTCATTTTTGCAAAAAAAAAAAAAAATGACCAAGGGGAGAACCAGCTGCTGGTTTTGTGAGTGGCTAGAACTTGGGAGCTGATTGGCTGGAATAGGATAATGAGATATCTGTGGAACATGGGACCGAAATGTTTCCGGAGATTTGGCCTTTTCGATCTCTCAAATCGAAACCGGAAAGAGCGATAGAGCGCGCGTGTGTGTAGAGATGCGGTCGCTCACCTCAGTATGGCTTGATGCCTTGATCAATTCGATTTTGCATTCGAATATGCTCGTCTCGTGTGGTTCGTTCGAATATGCCGGTGCGTCAAAGGCCAAGGGCAAGTGGGAACCACTGACTTTCGTCCACTCACCTCTCCACCCGCTCTTCTTCTTTGTTCGCCTCGCGCGAGTGAGCGAGTAGCCTCAATCGATTCGATTCGATTCGATTCAACCAAAGCAAAGGAATAATCGGAAGGGGATTAAATTGCCGCAAGGACGAGGCAAGGATGGCGAGGGCGCCGCCCATCCTCGCCGTGTCCAAGCCGTCTCCTCTCCCTCTAATCGCCCCGTCGTCTCGCCCCCGGGCTGGCTCCCTTCGCCTGCATCGCCGCCGCCTCCTCCCATTCTCGCCGTCGTCGTCATGCAGCACCAGCACCAGCACCAGCGCCTCTTCCTCCTCCTCGTCGCCGGTCTTGCTGCGGGACGACGAGCTGGACCACCAGGAGGAGCCCCCGCCCGCTTCGGAGGCCGACTCGCGACCCCGCCGCATCGCGCTCTTCGTCGAGCCCTCCCCCTTCGCCTACGTCTCCGGCTACAAGAACCGCTTCCAGAACTTCATCAAGTACCTCCGCGAGATGGGCGACGAGGTCATCGTCATCACTACCCACGAGGGCGTGCCCGACGAGTTCCACGGCGCCAAGCTCATCGGGTCATGGAGCTTCCCTTGCCCCTGGTATCAGAAGGTCCCGCTCTCGCTCGCCCTCAGCCCCAGAATCATTGGAGAAGTCGCTAGGTTCAAGCCCGACATTATCCACGCCTCTTCCCCTGGAATCATGGTATGCTACTAACCAATTTCCTTTCTGTATTTCGACGATAAGAGTATTGGAGATTTCATACTTTTCCTTGAAAAATTGAATTAAATTCACAGGTATTCGGCGCCCTTATCATCGCAAAGTTGCTATGCGTCCCTCTAGTAATGTCCTACCACACCCATGTTCCAATGTGAGTTGACTTCCCTTCCTCCCTCACAAATTTACAAATCATACACACCCGTTTCGAAAACACAAGGAGGAAAAGAAACTGGGTTATGCCAGCAACAGAACTGCAACTTGAACAAAACTGAGAAAATATCTTCTCTTATCTAGGCCGACACAACTAGACCATTTAATTAATCTTCAGCTCCTAGCAGAAAAACACCATCCATGGTGTTATGTGCATTTTGTGAATGATATCTATAATCCAATGAATTATGGGTTTATTTATCCAGCTAGAGAGGCGAGCTGATCCTTTTTTTTTATCTATGGCAGTTATATTCCCAGGTATACATTCAGTTGGCTTGTCAAGCCCATGTGGCTAGTTATAAGTAAGTTTTCACTTATGTACTGCACAAATGCATAACCTCTCTTGCCAGACTAGCCAGCTGATACAATCTTCGCTTGCTATAGAATTCTTGCACCGAGCTGCGGATCTCACACTGGTACCATCGGTCGCTATTGGCAGGGACCTTCAAGCTGCCCGTGTTACAGCAGGTTTGCACAAACACAAATACTGCTTCCATGTTATTACTTTTCCCAAGCTCCAATATCTTCCTCTCACGGTGCATGTTTCCAGCCAATAAGATACGCCTTTGGAACAAGGGCGTGGATTCTGAAAGCTTCCATCCTCGTTTCCGTAATCAGGAAATGCGGTCAAGGCTAACGTATGTAATCAACTTTACTCAGCTGGTCCATTTGTGATGCAGTTTCACTTATGCTAATGGGTTCTTGCCTCAGCCAGTATCTCGAGAAAACTGCAGAATGAATCAATATGATCAGATATATCTTTCATGTGACTAACTGTGTTGCTTGTATGCTTCTTCTATTATGACAGGAACGGTGAACCAGACAAGCCACTGATAATCTATGTTGGACGCTTAGGAGTTGAGAAAAGCTTGGATTTTCATAAGAGGTGAGCTCATGACATTTCTGATTTTTAACTTTGCATTGCAAACTGAATGGCGTTTGTGATAGAAGCCTTACCATAATGTTTTATTGACATAATTTAGGTTTGATATCTAGTTAAGTCATATCCTCTGTTCACTCACTTCTGACATCGGGTCCTGTTTATTCCAGGGTCATGGACCGACTTCCAGGTTCAAGAATTGCATTCATTGGAGATGGCCCATTCAGGTGTGCATCGTTACCTCATACTCCCTCCGTTCCAAAATAGATGACCCAACTTTGTACTAACTTTGTATTAAAGTTAGTACAAAGCTGAGTCATCTATTTTGGAACGGAGGGAGTAGAAACTAGAAGTAGTTAACTTCTTCCTTCAGTAGAAAGAGCAACAATGGAGCTGGTTTAACTGTTGAAATTGCTAATTACTGATTTATTCTCCGCAGAACTCTTGCATATTGCCATGAAACTTGCTTCTTCTTTTATGTAATGAGAGGCTAAAACACTCTTATAAGATGAGTATACACTGTTGCCACTCTTAACATGTGCCTTCCACTGCAGGCCTGAACTTGAAGAGATGTTTTCAGGAATGCCTGCAGTGTTCACAGGGACATTGCAAGGGGAAGAACTGTCACAGGCCTATGCCAGTGGGGATGTGTTTGTGATGCCTTCTGAGTCAGAGACGCTGGGTTTTGTTGTCTTGGAGGCAATGTCATCCGGAGTCCCGGTGGTCGCTGCTCGAGCTGGAGGCATACCTGACATTATACCTGAGGATCAGGAAGGAAAGACCAGCTTTCTGTACACACCGGGTGATGTGGATGACTGTGTTGGGAAGGTTGAACTCCTGCTCTCCTGTGAAGAGTTGAGAGAGACAATGGGGAAGGCCGCCAGGAAGGAGATGGAGAAATTCGGCTGGAAGGCGGCGACGAGGAAGATTCGGAACGAGCAGTACAGCGCCGCGATTTGGTTCTGGCGCAAGAAGAGATCGCAGCTGCTGAGACCTCTCCAGTGGGTGTTCCGGAGGCTCTTCAGGCCTGCTCCTGCTCCTGCCCCCGCCATAACAAATCAGTCATAGGAGATTCGTTGTATTCAAGTCCTAGAATCAATCAACCATCCTGTTGAGTCCATCAGTTTGGTCAACCCGAAAGATAGAAAGAATCATGGGGCACCTAATGTGAATATGTAATGCTCAATTAAATTGGAGCCAACAGAAATAACTCCAGTTTGCTCCGGTGGTAGGTTGTAAATGTTATATACTGCTTGCTATTCGTTGACACCAGATTTCGGCATACACAAGGCCGCCTTTAACATGAAAGTTGTGGGTCTTATAAAGACAAACAACTTTGATTGCGACCTCCATAGCCAAAACACGGTGTACGCCCAGACATGTCTGAGGTAAGGTGTGGATGATTTCGTTGTCAAGATGACTTTCAAATGTGCTGAACATGGAAGTAATGCGGGTCATTAAGATGAACGACTTTGATATTTGGATCATCTCGATCTGAGGCCGTATGCAACCTCCAAAGCCAAAATACGCGGAGGGAGGGAGGGAGAGAGAGAGAGAGAGGACTTCATGGATCTCATAGCCCGAGAATGGGCTGACGGGGTGTATTTCGAATATTGATCGATGGCACAATAAGATTGGATATTTGAGGCAGTTCTTGAGGGGCTGGGCAAAACATGAAAGCGGGATTTATAAGGTGAAAAAGGAAAGACTTATTCACCTTATAAAATGAGCTCAGACTTAAAAGCGGAATCCAATTTACTAGATGCGGTAGAACAACATCTAAGACGGTGCTCGAGCAGAAACTACGTGCACTTCTAAGAGAAGAAGAGATGAAGCGGGCACTTGAGTCAATGTGCGGCAAGTCGTCCAAGGTGACCACAACACGCAGTTTTTTCATTTGATTGCAAATGGAAACATAGAAAGAATAAGAAAATTCAGTTAGAGCAGTATGGGGTACAATTGTAGGACATGAAAACCTGTAATTGTACATCTCTAACTACTATTAACAAAATTTTGGAGCTTCAGAGGACAATTTTGTGTCGCTCAATGAGCACATGGTTGGGGATGTACCTCAACTCGAGGCAGATGAGAATGAGATTATATCCGTGTCATTCAGTGAGAAAGAGGTGTAACGGACAATTTCAAAGATGAAGAACAATAAGGCACCAGGGCCGGATGGCTTCCCAACAGAGTTTTATAAGAAATGATGACACATCATTAATGGTGACCTCTTGCCAATGTTCCATGACGTGTTTAACGGCCAACTGTAGTTATTCCACCTAAACTTTGGAACGGTAATGTTGTTGCCAAAGAAGGAGACGGTGCATAATGATCATTTTAGACCGATATGTGTGCTCAATGTGAGCTTCATTTTTTTAAACTAAAGTTGGCACAAACCGATTGACGCGGATTGCACATAGCGTGGTCCAACCAACTCAGACGACTTTCATGTCGGGCAGACACATACTAGCGGGTGATGTCGTCCTACATGAAACACTTCATGAAATCAACTCGAAGAAACTAGATGGGGTGGTCTTCAAAGTGGACTTTGAGAAGACGTACGATAAGGTTAAATGGTAGTTCCTCCAACAAGCCTTACATATGAAGGGATTCGACGATTCCTGGAGGAAACATGTCGATTCATTTGTACAAAAGGAAGCGTCGGGATTAAAGTGAATGATGACATATGTCATTACTTACAGACGCAAAAAGGTCTCAGACAGGAGGACCCGGTGTCTCCTATCTTGTTCAATATAGTGGTAGACATGTTGGCAATTCTTATAGGTAGAGCTAAAGAGGAAGGCCAAGTAGGAGGACTCGTACCCCGTCTTGTGGATGGGGGTGTCCATACTACAGTATGCGGGCGACAACATTATTTTCATGGAACATGATTTGGCGAAGGCTAGAAATACTAATCTGGTGCTATGCCTGTTTGAATAATTGTCGAGATTGAAGATCAATTTTAACAAAAGTGGATTGTTCTGTTTTGGGAAAGTCAAAGATGAACATGACGTGTATAGATAATTGTTCGAATGTGAACTAGGAGCCCTTCTGTTTAGCTATTTGAGCATACCAATTCATCATCGCAAGCTATTCAACAAGGAGTGACAGTTTATAAAAGATCGTTTTGGAAAAAATACTAAGCTGCTGGAAGGGCAAGCTTATGTCTTATGGTGGTCGACTGGTACTGGTAAATTCAGTGCTCATGAGTATGCTGATGTTCTTATTGTCTTTCTTTGAAGTACCCGTAGGGGCGCGAAAAATGCTAGACTTTTATCAATCATGATTTTTTTTTTGGCAAAGCGATGAAATGAAGAGAAGATACATGTTGACTAAGTAGGATATTATTTGTAGACCGAAGGGCTAGTGTGGGCTCAACATTGAGCATTTGGAGGTAAAGGATATATGTCTGCTCAGGTTACAGTTAGACCCAATGATTCACAATTATGGAAGGGGCTAATGAGGATGAAAGCAGCCTTTTTCCATAGGACTAAATTCATCATAGGAAAACGGTAGCTCCACTAGATTCTGGGCGGATACATGATTAGGGGAGATGCCTTTAGCTACTCACTATCCATCTCTTTATAATATTTGTACAGCGTAAGGACGCCTATGTTGCTATAGTATTATAGTATGTCCCTCTAAACATCCAATTCAGGAGATCTTTGGTAGGGGGCCGATGGGTCGTGTGGTTGCATCTCGCAGGGAGGTTGATGGACATTCACCTCTCTGATGAACCAGATGCGATTCACTGGAGACTATCTTTCAATCGTATTTTCTTAGTGAAATCTATGTATTTAGATTTAATTAACTCTGGCCCAATATAGAGGTGTGAAACCTCTGTTAGCGAAGAATCGGCAAAAACTCCAACACCGAAAACACAAAAGTGATGCATACAAAATTTGTTTTCGATGAATTCGAGCTTGTTATGAAGATGACCACAACCCCCAAATCATAGAAGGAGAAAAACCAAACAAGAACTAAGAAATATGATGCCAAGAATGCAATGGTTTGAGCTCTCTACGAATGATATGATCAAGCTGCTCACTTGAGAGCCCCCATTGATAGTACGACAGTCACTCCTATAACCCGGTCTTCAACTACCACCATGAGACCGGTAAAATAGAAAACCTATCAAGGGTAAACCTTTGCCTTGCACATAGTCCACTTGAGCTGGATGAAGACGATCTTGAGATCCTCAAGTTGGACCACCTTTCTAGATTGCGTAGGCTCGATGAAGACTAGTAGATTACTCCCCCCATACTCCACTACGGGTGAGCCACTCTTTAGCACATCTTCACAAGTCCATTGTCAGCACAATGGACGGAAAGTTTCAAGCATGTGGTCCCTTCATGACGATCCACTTGAACATGCACACCACAACCTAACCCCACAAAGAACTCTCTTGTAGACAATGGGTTAGTACACAAAGCGTAATGGACAATGCTTACCATACCATGGGATCACTTGGTCCATCTTGGTACATCTCACACGATTGGTGAGAATAAACTGGGTGGGATCTACTTGATTTGAATTACAAAATGGGGTCACATCGACAATGGACGGTGTTTGAATTGGTAGACCTTTTATCTGCAGTGAACATGCAACTGTATGTGTGTCATAAAAGAATTGGAATTATTCAGGGTTCGTTTGGACATTTCATACATTGAACTGGTTTTCTAGCCATTTCTGGTGCACAATTCAAAATTAAACTACATGCACATGCTCCGGTGCATACAAATTGGTTGAAAAAACAAATCTGTGTCCTTTAGTGCACGATTAGGTCCCATGGAAGAAACGAGAATGAATTTTTCGGGGTTCCTTTGGCCTTTTTATACATTAACTGGGGTTTCTAGTCATTTTATGTGCATAATTCAAATTTGAACTACAAGAACATGCTCCAATGCACTAAAGTTGGTTGAAAAATCACATGTGTGTCCTTGGGTGAATTTCTAGGTCCCATGCAAGAGATGGGAATGAATTTCAAACACCAGGGCACTGTTGATTGCCGACAAAACGTTGAGATACCTGGTTTTTAAATTCTAGTAATCCAAAACTTGTCTGAAATTCATGAAACTTGGCATGCTATCATGGAGCGGCATCAACATGCCGTGGTGAAAATTTTGTCCCATTTGGGGCAGGTTTGGGTATAAGCTTCTCACAAACCAGAGCTTCTCACAACAAACATGATGGTTTCGATAGGGAACGTACCACCTTTCGGGATGAAACGATATTCGTTACCTTTTATTGCTTTAATTTTTTTTTTCTAGTGTCAATAAAGAACAATATGAGTGTTGTGTTCAATCTTGGAATTTTTTGAGGTTCGTTTGGCCTTTTTTATACATTAACTGGGTTTCTAGGCATTTGATGTTCATAATTCTAATTTGAACCACAAGCACATGCTCCAATGCACCAAAGTTGGTTGAAAAATCACATATGTGTCCTTGGGTGAATTTCTAGGTCCCATGCAAGAGATGGGAATGAAATTCAAACATCATGGCACCGTTGATTGCCGGCAAAATGTTGAGATGTCTGGTTTTTAAATTCTAGTAAATTCAAAACTCGTCTAAAATTCATGAACCTTGGCATGCTATCATAGAGCGACATCAACATGTCGTGGTGAAATTTTGTCCCATTTGGGGCAGGTTCGGGTATAAGCTTCTCACAAACCAGAGCTTCTCACAACAAGCATGATGGTTTCGATAGGGGAACGTACCACCTTTGGTGACGGACGATATCCCTTGCCTCTTACTGCTTTCAAATTTTTTCTAGTGTCAACATAGAACAACAGGAGTGTTGTGTTCAATCTTAGAATTTTTCGGGGTTCGTTTGGCTTTTTTATACATTAACTGGGTTTTCTAGGAATTTTATGTGCATAATTCAAATTTGAACTACAAGCACATGCTCCAATGCATTAAAGTTGGTTGAAAAATCACATATGTGTCCTTGGGTGAATTTCTAGGTTCCATGCAAGAGATGGGAATGAAATTCAAACACCAGGGCACTGTTGATTGCCGGCAAAATGTTGAGATGCCTGGTTTTTTAAATTCTAGTAAATCCAAAACTCGTATGAAATTCATGAAACTTGGCATGCTATCATGGAGCGGCATCAACATGCCATGGTACAAAAATTGTCCCATTTGGGGTATGTTCGGTTATAAGCTTCTCACAAACCAGAGCTTCTCACAACAAGCATGGTGGTTTTGATAGGGAACGTCCCACTTTTGGGGACAAAACGATATCCATTGCCTCTTATTGCTTTTAAAAAAATTCTAGTGTCAACATAGAACAAGAGGAGTGTAGTGTCAATTTCTGTGATTTTTCGGTGTTCGTTGGACATTTTTATGCATTAACTGGGTTTTCTAGGCATTTTATGCGCATAATTCAAATTTTAACTACAAGCACATGCTCCAATGCACTAAGGTTGGTTGAAAATCAAATATGTGTCCTTGGGTGAATTTCTAGGTCCCATGCAAGAGATGGGAATGAAATTCAAACACCAGGGCATTGTTGATTGCCGAGAAAATGTTGAGAAGCCTGGTTTTTAAATTCTAGTAAATCCAAAACTCGTCTGAAATTCATGAAACTTGGCATGCTATCATGGAGCGGCATCAACATGCCGTGTTAATTTTTTTGTCCTATTTGGGGCAGGTTTGGGTATATGCTTCTCACAAACCAGAGCTTCTCACAACAAGCATGAAGGTTTCGGTAGGGAACGTCCCACCTTTGGGGACGAAACAATATCCATTGCCTCTTATTGCTTTCAAAAAAATTCTCGTGTCAACATAGAACAACAGGAGTGTTGTGTCAATTTTTGGGATTTGTCGGGGTTCGTTTGGACATTTTTATGCATTAACTGAGTTTTCAATGCATTTTTGTGCATAATTCAAATTTGAACTACATGCACATGCTCCAGTGCATATAAATTGGTTGAAAAATCAAATATGTGTCCTTGGGTGCATTCTTAGGTCCCATGCAAGAAATGGGAATGAATTTCAAACACCAGGGCACCGTTGATTGCCGGCAAAACATTGAGATGCCTCGTTTTTAAATTCTAGTAAATCCAAAACTCGTCTGAAATTCATGAAACTTGGCAGGCTTTCATGGTGCGGCATCAACATGCCGTGGTAATTTTTTTGTCCCGTTTGGGGCAGGTTTGGGTATATGCTTCTCACAAACCACAACTTCTCACAACAAGCATCATGGTTTCGGTAGGGAACGTCCCACCTTTGGGGACGAAATGATATCCACTGCCTCTTATTGCTTCCAATTTTTTTCTCGTGTCAACATAGAACAACATGAGTGTTGTGTCAATTTTTGTGATTTTTCGGGGTTCTTTTGGAGATTTTTGTGCATTAACTGAGTTTTCAATGCATTTATGTGCATAATTCAAATTTGAACAACATGCACATGCTCCAGTGCATATAAATTGGTTGAAAAATCAAATATGTGTCCTTGGGTGCATGCTTAGGTCCCATGCAAGAAATGGGAATGAATTTCAAACACCAGGGCACCGTTGATTGCCGACAAAACATTGAGATGCCTGGTTTTTAAATTCTAGTAAATCCAAAACTCGTCTGAAGTTCATGAAACTTGGCATGCTATCATGGAATGGCACCCGACATGATGTGGTATTTTTCGTGTCCATTTTGAGAGAAGGCGCACTCGAATATTGACAGCCAACAAAGGCATTTTGAAAAAATAGCTGCCAGTTTAATATCTCAAACGTTTGTATAATTCAGAACATGTGCGTTCTGTTAACCATTCACGTGACGCCACATGTCTTGGTTTTAATGGTTGTAACTGACACTGTTTTCAGCAGAATTGCCATGGTGTTGTTTTATGCAGAAATAAAAAGTTCTCAGAATGACATGAAAATCCACGGAGAATTATTTTGGAAAATATAAAAAATATCTGCGGAAAGATCTATGTCAGGGGGCCCACACCCTGTCCACGAGGGTGGGGGCGCGCCCCCTCCCCCTGGGTGCGCCCCTGCCTCGTGGGCCCCCTGATGCTCCACCGATGTACCCCCGGACTACATATATTCACTTTCGGGGAGAAAAAATCAAAGAGAAAGAATTATCGCGTTTTACGATACAGAGCCGCCGCCAAGCCCTAATCTCTCTCGGGAGGGCTGATCTGGAGTCCGTTCGGGGCTCCGGAGAGTGGAGATCGTTGCCATCGTCATCATCAACCTTCCTCCATCACCAATTTCATGATGCTCACCGCCGTGCGTGAATAATTCCATCGTAGGCTTGTTGGACGGTGATGGGTTGGATGAGATTTACCATTTAATCGATTTAGTTTTGTTAGGTTTGATCCCTAGTATCCACTATGTTCTAAGATTGATGTTGCTATGACTTTGCTATGCTTAATGCTTGTCACTAGGGCCTGAGTGCCATGATTACAGATCTGAACCTATTATGTTTTCATGAATATATGTGTGTTCTTGATCCTATCTTGCAAGTCTATAGTCACCTACTATGTGTTATGATCCGGCAACCCCGAAGTGACAATAATCGGGACCACTGCCGGTGATGACCGTAGTTTGAGGAGTTCATGTATTCACTATGTGTTAATGCTTTGGTCCGGTACTCTATTAAAAGGAGGCCTTAATATCCCTTAGTTTCCACTAGGACCCCGCTGCCACGGGAGGGTAGGACAAAAGATGTCATGCAAGTTCTTTTCCATAAGCATGTATGACTATATTCGGAATACATTCCTACATTACATTGATGAACTGGAGCTAGTTCTGTGTCACCCTAGGTTATAACTTTTACATGATGAATTGCATCTGACATAATTCCCCATCACTGATCCAATGCCTACAAGCTTTTCACATATTGCTTGTTGCTTATTTACTTTTCCGCTGCTACTATTACAAAAACTACAAAAACACTGCCGTTACTTTTATTGTTTTTTACCACTATTTCCTTGGTCATGCTGGTTTCTATAAGATGTTTATTAAAGACTTCTCTAAAATTTCTAGGCCTCTTACAAATCTTTTACAAAAAGATGTTCCATTTGTTTTTTATGATAATTGTGTGGAAGCCTTTGAAACACTCAAGAAAGCCTTAACTTCTGTACCTATTGTTCAACCATTTGATTGGAACTTGCCTTTTGAAATTATGTGTGATGCTAGTGATTGTGCTATTGGTGTTGTTCTAGTGATTAAATGTTATCCATTATGCTAGCATAACTCTATACAGTGCCCAAAGAAATTATTCTACCACTACTGCAGGATGGTGTTAACATGACACTATGATCAGAGACACTTCGACGAAACTATGTGCGATGCAATAATCGCAAACGGTGATGTAAAAACCGTCAAAAAGATGCAAAACGTTTGCGATGACGGATGCATCAAACACGGTTCAGAATTTAGTTGCGTGTGCGATGAGGGGCATATGGTTCAGTTCAATGAATTGTTTGCGATGAGGCATAAGAACAGAAACGGGCATCCAGATGAAGGTGTGTGCAATATACGACATACGGTTCACTCGGATGAACTGTTTGTGATTAGCACTGTTCAAGAAATCTTATGATTCAGCGATTTATCGTCCGATTTATTGCTACTCTTGGGGTGACCGATAAGATTATGCCTTATCTTCATCATTTATCATTTTGGCCGATTTATCGCTATGAAAAGCGATTTATCAGGAATCTACCAATAAATCGGGCCTATTCGTAGCACTATGTTTGCAAGAACTATGTTTATTTGTGTTTTGTGGACCTTGTTATGCAATATGTAATGTTTTTCTATTTTGTTTGTCATTATATCACAATTCAAAGGCTAGGATTCAAGGTAACAATTTTGTCCAATATTGTTTTGGTGTTGAATATAACATATTTTAGTGTTGGGAACCTGTGATTTGAAAAAAATGTCCGATTAATAGTCGACCGATAAAATCGATTAATCGGCCGATTTCCGATTAATCCCTAATCCCCAGGTGACCGAGACGATAACGATAAGCGATATCCTCAACATTGGTGATTAGGCGAAAAAAAGAAACGGTCAGCGGATCAAGGTGTGTGCGATAGAGGGCAAATAGTTCACTCGGATGAACTATTTGCGTTGAGCCAAGAAAACAAAAATGGTTCAATTTAACAAGATGTGTGTGATACGAGCAAACAGGTCTGTAATCAGAAATGTGTGCGAAGACCGACAATAACACAGATGATTGCTGCTAATAAGACACACGTGTTGTCGTGGGTGTGCGTGTTGTGTCGTCGGGCGCGATCAAAAGGTTGAAGAGACTAAGGTTATCATGGCCACGGGAATTAAAGGGAAAGCCGGACGGCCTAGAATATCGGCACGCCCGGATGGCAGTTCTAATTTGCAGCGTGTAACTCCATCGTGCCGCACGTAACTGCATCATGGCGACTTGTGCGGCACAACCGCATGCATATGGGGCCCCCGACGTGATTGTGAGCATGCCCAACCGCTAGCAGAGCGCACGCGGAGGGACGCGAGTAGAGCGCTCGGCGGTGGCCTCAACGACAAGCAACCATATATATGCATATAGCAGTTGAACACGCAAGGAAAAGTTGTCCACAAGCCGAGTGTGTGGAGGTACGCGAGCAGAGCATGCTGACGGACACGAGCAGAGCACACAGAGATGCCTAAAGGCGAGCACAGCGCGCCGAGGGACGTGAGCAGAGGTTGGCACGGTGATACATGGCAAATAAGACGAACTGTGTGAGCGATGACGGAGACATCAAGCATGAATCAGATTAGAGTTGCGTGTACGACACGTGGCGTACATTTGATCCATCTGAGCTGTTTGTGATGGAATAAGATGTGTGTGTTGTGGGCAAATGCTTGCTGGAATACAACCATTTCCGATTGATGAATTTGGGGTTGACTAGTGTGGTCCGTGTGCGATGTGATATGCTCTGTCTACAGAGCATCAACATATATACTTATAAGAAGATAATTGCATGACCAAATTAAGCATACAATTACATACGTGACTACACACGTAGTATTTCCACACACCAAAGTAAGCAATTATATGCATACTAAACTAGGGGAAACGAGCCTATAATCATCTATATCTTGTTGCGATGACATTTGGCATTGCTCTGCTTCTGGCTGGATCCCTGGTCGTGAATGGTTAATAAAATCGAAGTCTATTGCATATTAAGGTCAAAATAGTACTACCAATCTATGAGTCTCATACGGTGCCATTTCAACGATTGTACCATAAAAGCCCGAAATATTACAAGGTTCAAATTCCAAAGTTACATGGCTCAAATTTCAAGATTACAAGGTTCAAACTAATATTAGAAATGAAATTTAGCTCATTCAGCTATAAATGCCCATGCTGATCGGCTGAACATGGATATAAGAGAGGTTCAAACTAAAAATAGAAATAGTAGGGCTGCTTTCAAAACCTCATCATTTCTACAAACGGATCAGCCACCGACAAGTCATGTATGAGTTTGACACAATGACTACCAATTACTCTGTCATATGCACTTCCAATACGAAGTTTACCTTTTTTGGAGCCTCTTCCATTCTGCAGTAGCTGCCAACTCTGATGAACAAACCATTCATATTTCCTATTTAAATGCATGTTCAACCTCATTACCTTCAACACCCTTGCTCTAGCAACAAAGAACCTGGAAAATGTAATCTCTGGTAAGATCCCTCAGTAGGAGTTCAGAGTAATTTTTGAGAGATGCAGATCCAGGCATTTGATGGGATTGTCGTTATAAACATTATCCACCTCCGGGCCTATTATTATCTGCAAAAGAAGAGAACGTGTTAGTGCCGACATGCAGTTTTGAACACTACTACACGCCTATTTGGTTTGTAGGATTTGTAAAATGCACCAATGTGCCATCTTCGATCTGACATGATTAACATGGGCATTTGATTACAATCTATAAAAATGTAGCCTTCGTCACAAGAGGTTTGAGTGGATCAAATATTCCCTAAGAAAACTAGTACATATGAATCCAAAGGCGAAATGCTTATGGATTGTAACCATATGAATAAAGCAACCAATATGGGATGGGGGTGTATGTCCTGAAATCCTCCAAAATTCCTTTAGAAATCGTAGTACATTGTCATTGTAAACTTGGTAAAAGGTGCAAAAAATTGAACTCCCTTATGGTTAACATTTAATAGGAAAGGAACATCACCTCGATATATAGCTTCTTTAGGCACGGAAAGCATCTCAGGTGTAGCGACCTCGATCCCAATGGACCGGAGACTCTGTGCTTAAGTGTCATCCCTGGATCAGTATGTTGACACACACAGTACTTGAGGTTTTATAACAGAGTTCAATCACACACTTACTACATCAAGATCCTCATAAAGAGTATTATTACAAAAATAACTTAGCTAAAGGCCAACTAAAATAAATAAATTGCGGAAGCATCGAAGATAGTTGAGTCCGTCCAACTCCACGGCAAACACTGAGTGCATGACAACGACCTACCGCACCTTACTCTTTGTCTGAAAACTCTGCAACATGAGACATTGCAGCCGTATATGTCAGCACATTGAATATGGTGGCAAGAATGCACTGTAACAAGTAATGATGAACAAATGTCTACAACTATATGCATATTTGGCTGGTGGAGGCTGTAAGGTTTATTTTTGCAAAAAGCTAATTTTTTCCCTACAACAAAGGAATACATTTTTATTTACTACTCACTTTAGTTAAGCAATATTGAGAAATGGTTCCTCCATCTCAGTCCCAAAATTTACCAAAGTCATTAATAACCCAAAAAGTTAATTAAATAGAGTGTTAAGATTAGTCCATAATTCAAATACCACGATACTAAAAAATGTCCATAACCGGGGACACGACTACTCATGAATAGTTTGTACACTCTGCAGAGGTTCGTGCACTTTTCCCCACAAGACTCGACCGCATCCATGATCGAAAGATCAAGACATGGTCTTTCAGAAACATTCACTCTTTACCGTGGATAGACCGGTACACCTACTTTCCCCTACATCTGCAAGTCCACCACTGAAAGAGCTCACACAACATACTCAACTATGCCAGAGCCCATAATGGCTTGTGGCTGCACAAGGAAGTTTCTAGGCATGAATGATATATGATCCCTTTGAGCCTGGGTGGCATTCCATAGGATGATCACACGGTTTCTCCGGGATATCCTAGGACAACACTAGATTCTCCAGGTGCCCTGCAACCAATCCACCCAGTTGTGTATTAAAGTTGCCACCTTAAACTTTCCCTTAGTTGTTATTACACTCACAACTTTCATGAAATTTCACATACCAATCCACGTCTACGAGCATGGCTAAGGAATAAGTAACAAAGCGTATATTCCCTAGGTTGATCTCAAGTCACTGGGTTCCTACCTCATGAACTACACATCAATACCACATGAAATCAAGTCCTACTCATGCAATCTTTGAGGATAGAACTAATGCAATAAAACTGGGTATTGAAAAGTATGATCAAATTATGAACTTGCCTTGCTGATGATTGTTGAAACCTAGAGATTCGTAGTAGCACGCTTCGCACTCCAGGAATTCTATCACAAGCAAACAATAGCATACATAAGCAATCATGCAAAACAATCAAAGAAAGATCTCGGAAAACTTTGAAAATAAGCAAATTGTTCTCTGATCAGAAAACAATTCTTAACAGTACCAAAATTAATTGAATTTGGCCTTATCAAAAAGTTTAGATCATGAGCTTTGATTTGCAAAAAGAATCAACTCAAACGGAGCTACGAAACTCAAATTATGATCAAACGAAGTTCAAATACAAATCTGTTTGAACTCAAAATTTAAAGTTTTCAAAAATAAACTTTAGTTGGTTTTCTGGATAGAATAAACAATTCTAAAACTTTTGGTGTTGGTTTCACCTAATTCCGACAAACGAGTAAAAGTTGTGACCAAAAGAAAACCAGGGGCTAAACTGCAATTAAAAAACTACAAACGGGTCCCTCGCTACTAAAATAGATCTAATAGGTGAACGTTCACTACAGAGACATATCTAACGAAAACGTTCACTACCAAGGCTAAACGAACGAACGTTCGTAAACTAAAAGAAAACGGTTAAAAAAACTAAACTAGATCTAATCCTAGCTGCACGTTCCAGATCGGATGGCGAGGGGAGAGGCGAGGCGTTACAGACGGAAGAAGTCGCCGGCAGCGAGGGTTGACGGCGGCGGCAGCTCGGCTTCGACGGAGCGGCGGCTCCGGCGAGTCTCCAGCGACGGCGAGGGCACGGGGGCGTGCGGCTCGGCGCGGCACATCAGATGGAGGGGCGGCGGTGGCTCCGGGTGGTAGGGTGGCATGGGGCGAAGGCGGCGAAGCTCGGCGGCGGCGGCAAACTCCGACGAGTCGAGATGGCTGCTGTGGGGCTCGGGTTTTGGGGAGGAAAAAGAGGCCGGGGTGCTCGGTATTTAAAGGGGGTGGCTGCTTGCCGAACGAGCGAGGTCGAGGCGGTTGGAGGAGGCCGAGGCGAAGACGGCGGCGGCCGGCGATGTCGTGCGGGGCTCGGACTCCGCTGGAGGTCGGGGACGACCCGGGAGTCGGGCTGGGCCGAGGCCCACTGCGGGCGCGCGCGGCTAGGCTGCGGTGAGGTGGCGCGGCTGGGCTGGCTCGGCCTCTGGCGGGGCCGGCTTGGCTCTCTCTCCTTTAAAAAAACAAAACAATTTTTTGTTTTTCTTTTATAGAGATAAAAATAATCAAAAATTAATACTGAAAATATCAGGAAAAAATCACATAATTATATGGTCTCATATATGACCTAGTGAACATTTTTCTCACCTAAAAGTGCCTAAAAATAAAATAAACTTTTTAGTGCATATAAAATAATAAAAATAAATATTTTTGCAAATAAAATCCAATAAGCACATTTTTACTCAAAATTCAATTTCTAGCATTTTTATTCTGTTTTTGAAGAAGTCATATTATCTTCTCTCATTTATTTTAAAATATTGAAAATCAAAATTGGCAAAATATTTGATCCAACCCCACTTGTAAAATAATAAAAATAGGGGGTCCTATTTGGGAAAACTTCCAACTCACTCACTTGGTCCTTGAGTTGCTTAAATTTTTTGGATCAATTTTCAAATAAAACCAAATTCAAAATGCTCAAATGATGAATGCATATGAATGATCTATGTTAACATCCAAATTGAAAATTGGGATGTTACATCAGGAAATTGACAACTTGGTCCAGGTTGGGGCCGACAAATTTTAGTGCCATGAACTTCATTGTGCGCAGAATCTGGGTGAAGCTTTTCTGGATGACAGATGAACATACATATTCAAAACTAGAAATAATGTTGATATCAAGAAGGAGAGGTAGAAGGCTACTGTTGTACCTTAAAGTAGTAGTATTTGACAGACGAGAAGCCCACCACTGTCAATTTTGGCGCCGAAATGACATTGATTCTTGTTGGACCTTGTTGATCAACTACAAGTAATCTCTCAAGTGAAGGTGTGTCCTCAATGACCATATTGTGGTCCACCTTTTGCGATCTCTCGTTGCAGCACCAGCAACACACATAAATAGTCCGGAGAGTCCTAGAGGTGATGTGGAAGCTACTTGACCAATTCATCACCTGAAGACAAAGGAACTCGAGTGCAGTACAGCCGTTGAGCAGGCGATCCATGTCATCCTTTTGGATACAGACGATGACGAGTTTGAGGTGCTTCAGTCGTGGTAGAAAAAGAGTGGGCGTGTCATTAAGGGGGTGGCAGTTCATGAACTTGGCGAGACGCAACGTGGGCGCGAAGCGGAGCGCGGACGTTGGCAGCAAGTGCATATGCCTATCATTAAAATTGAGCTCCTCGAGCTGATCGAGGGCGGGGGATCAGAACCATTTGTCAAGCTTGGCTCGGTCCTTGCCATTGGAATAGAACTTTCCCGTGATAAGGTCTCTGATTGGTCCATGGTGACTGCGGAGGATCTGGGAGAATGCGTCCAAGCTTTTGCGATAGCCATAGCAGTGCTCGTGGGCGTCGAGGAGGTTGAGAGGGGTGGAGAGCCATAGGGGGAGCCACCGCTGAGAAAGGGCGGTTGTCCTCACCCCATATTTGATTGGGAGGAGGGATATGATGACTGTTAACATATCATCGGGGAGGCTGCTGATGAAGTCTAGGCCTACTGATTCGCTTGCGATTATTTCTCGACCCGCCTTCTCTTGTTGGCAGCCCCGTTCTCTACCTCGTCGGCAGCGACCTAAACTTTTGTCTCCATATTCACGCCATGCTCCGGTGCTTCAGCAGCCACGGTGTCACCACTCCCTCCGATGGGCTTTTCGGTGGCATCCTCATACATTGACGAGGACTGAGAGCGACGTCGAGGATGCGGGCGGAGAGAGAGGATTGTGTGTGTGACGAGGATGGGGGGTGCCGTCTTTGAGGACTGAGAGCAGCGTCGAGGATGCGGGCGGAGAGAGAGGATTTTGTGTGGCGAGGATGGGGGTGCAGCCGCTCGGGCGTGCCTTTAATACGCACTAGTGGGAGCGAGGCGAGCGTTGGTCAAAGGGCTGGCTCGCCTCCCGGTGAGCCTGAGCGGCGGACTGCTGGCACACCTACCATCATTTCACACAGCTACTAGCATGCTCCACGGTGAGTGCATAGTGAACACGCGCATGCCTCGGCCTCCCGGTCTGCCTGCTAGCATGTGTCTCGTCAACTCATGCATGCTCGTACGGCACACGGGATGCGTGCATGACACATATTATATTTGATTTTTCCTTTTTGATGATTAATTCTGCCACTTTATTACTTAACCGAAGCATGACACTTACATTGTTGGTCCAACGCACACGGTTCGTATAAAGAGTTAGTTAGCGATATTGGTTGATAAATATTTATAATTTCTTGTATGTAAGAAGATTATATCAAAACTTGTCTCAAATTTGAAAAAAATCACAGTCTATTGGTGTCCATATGACACCACGATATGTTTCATGATTTTCAACTTAGTTTTGGATTTGTTGGATTTTAAAATCAAGATTCTAGATGTTAGAAATTTCTTGCATGGGGACTAAACATGCACCCAGGGATACGTACACATATGATTTTGCAATCCATTTTCGTGCACTATCATGGGTCTCATGTAGATCAAATTTGATTTTTGCACATTTAAATCCCTGGGAAATCAATCAATGTATAAAAACGGACATATGTTATCTTTTTTTTTCAATTTTCAACACTAAACTCCTTTGATCACATGTTCGCTGCAGAAAAAGTTTGGCATGCATCTTTGGGCCACATGCACGTGGTGGTCCTAGGACACTCACTCGCGTGGGCCCGTGAGGTCGCCGTCCAGCACTATGGCATGCGATGAGAGGGGTTAATTTGACCAACAAGGATGGTCAAATTTTGGTTTTTGTTATACGTATGGTAGGAGTATATATATAGTACGCGTTAAAGAGGGTAGCCAGGGGCAATACTACGCGTCATATAGGACACTCACTCGCGTGCGATGCTTCCATCTGTGTGCCCATGAGGTTGTCATCCATCACTTTGACCCAACAAGGAGGGTTTTTTGGGGTTGTGTTGTGGTACGAGTATATAGTACGCGTTGAAGAGGGGGGAGGGGGCTGGGGCAGCACATATATACTACAAACACGTCACGAATCGATCTTGCTCCGTGTGGGAACTTTTCGATTTCTGAGGCAGGTGCCACAAATAAGTTGTGCATATTGGGTATTATAAACATCACCAACACATTGGGCCATGTGCAGACGATGGTTGTCACTCATTCGCCTGGGACTCTTCCCTCCATGGGACCGCGAGGTCGTCGTCCATTTAATATATGACACAACGAGAAAGGTAATTTGACGAACAAGGCGGATTAGTTTTGGGTTGTGTTACGGTACGTACGTAGGAGTATATATTACGTGTCGAAGAGGGGAGGAGGGTGAAAGGGTCGATATGGTTGACTAGAGGGGGGTGAATAGGCAACTAACAATTTTAGCTTTTCTTGACCAAATTAAACTTAGCAACAATATAGGTTGTCTAAATATGCAACTAGGTGGGCAACCTATATGATGGAACAATAACAAGCACACAAGCAAGCTAGCAATGGAACACAACAAAAGCTTGCACAAGTAAAGGTAAGAGATAACCACAAGTGGAGCCCGTGGAGACAAGGATGTGTTACCGAAGTTCCTTCCCTTTGAGAGGAAGTACGTCTCTGTTGGAGCGGTGTGGAGGCACAATGCTCCCCAAAAAGCCACTAGGGCCACCGTATTCTCCTCACGCCCTCACACAATGCAAGGTGTCGTGATTCCACTAGTGTTGCCCTTAAAGGCGGTGACCGAACCTTTGCAAACAAGGTTGGGGCTATCTCCACAACTTAATTGGAGGCTCCCAACGACACCACGAAGCTTCACCACAATGGACTATGGCTCTGAGGTTACCTCAACCGTCTAGGGTGCTCAAACACCTAAGAGTAACAAGATCTGCAAGGGATTACTGGGGGAATCAAATTTCTCTTGGTGGAAGTGTAGGTTGATGCCTTGTCAACCAATCCCTAGGAAATCAACAAGTTTGATTGGATAGGGAGAGAGATCGGGCGGAAATGGAGCTTTGAGCAACAATGGAGCTTAGGGAGGGAAGAGGTAGTCAACTTGGGGAAGAAGACCCCCCCTTATATAGTAAGTGGTAAGATCCAACCGTTATCCACCAACTCAGCCTGCGACACACGGTACTACCGCACCAGACTTGCGGTACTACCGCAAGGCCATGTGGTAGCCAGATGCGGCCCTGTTGTGTATAGCAACAAGCGGTAGTACTATGGGAGCGGTACTACCACGCGCCCTTGCGTTACTACCGCAAGGCAGGTTACAATCTGGGCCGGGAAGAGCACGGACTAATAAAATTACATCTGTGGCTACTTCCGCAGAGTTTTGATCGATGCAAAAACCCGGCACGGTACTACCGCTCACCTGGAGCGGTACTACCGCGGAGGGTGCGGAAGTAAAAAATTACTTCCGCTCCTACTTCCGCGCTAGCCACGACGCTGGGGCAGAGGCCATGGTACTACCATGAACCTGGTGAGGTACTAACGTAGCTAGAGGGTGGTACTACCGTGGGTCTCTGCGGTACTACCACTGCCTTGAGCGGTACTACCGCATGCTACAGAACAGTAGTAGTAGGAAGCCTCAGTCTTTGCAACGACAAGGAAAACAATCGGTGCTCCAAAGAAGCAAAGGAAAGGTGGTGCAAAGGGATAGATGTGTACATGTTGATTCCACCCTAACCTTTCCGAAGCGGAACCCCTCTTAATAGTACATCTTTCCTATGACTCAATTCCATGAAAAATAAACAAAAGTAAACACCGTCTTCGATAGGCTCCGAGGGGCCATGAATCATCTTGTGCCTAGACATGAGATATCTGAAATGCTCACTGCACACGATTAGTCCGCAAATGCATTATTCTCATCAAACTCCAATTTACATGTCTCCTCAATGAGTTTGGTGGACTTGTTGAGGACGCGGTAAGCATGAGAGTTTGTAACATAACCAACAAATATGCCCTCATGAGCTCTAGCCTCAAATTTAGACAAATGAACACCTTTCTTGAGTATGAAACACTTACACCCGAACACCCAGAAGTACTTGAGGTTGGACTTGTTACCGGTAAGTGTCTCATATGGAGTCTTGTTCAAGCCTTTGCGGAATAGAGTTGATTGGATGCATGACAAGCGGTGTTGATGGCTTCAGCCCAAAAGTTGTACGGAGACTTGAATTTCGCCATCATGGTCCTTGCCGCGTCCATCAAAGTCCGGTTCTTCCTCTCCGCCACACCATTTTGTTGAGGGGTATAAGGTGCGGCATATTGATGCTTGATCCCCTCAGCACTAAGGAACTCATGCAAGGTGTATTTCTTGAACTCGGTGCCATTCTCACTTTGAATCATCAAGATCTTTGCATCATGTTGACGTTAAGCTTCATTTGCGAAGTTGACGACGGTTTGTTGGGTCTCACTCATCCTCTTGAAGAAATATACCCAAGTGTATCTTGAATAATCATCTACAATCACCAAGCAATACTTTCTACCCCCAAGACTATCAAAGGATGGAGGCCCAAAGAGATCCATGTGAAGGAGCTCTAAAGGCCTCGTCGAGTAGATGATAGTTGTGGGGGGTGAGCCTTGTCATGTACCTTTCCTTCGATACAAGCAATGCAAGCACGATCTTTGGCAAAACTAACATTTGTTAGTGCACGGAGATGGTCCCCCTTGAGAAGACTTTGCAAAGATCTCATATTGATGTGGTCTAAACGGTGATGCCAAAGCCATCCCACGTCAACTTTAGCCATTATGCATGTCGCGATATTAGTGGGTCGCTCCAATAAGTTGACCGCATAGAGACCGTTCTCGACATGCCCAACAAAGGCTACTTTGAGAGTCTTGCTCCACAAGAGGGCCACGGAATCAATATCAAAGAAAGTAGCAAAGCCCATGAGTGCAAGTTGACGAACGGAAAATAAATTGTATGCAAGGGACTCAACAAGCATGACTTTCTCGATTGTGAGATCATGAGAAACAACAACCTTGCCGAGACACAATACCTTAGAAGATGAAGCATCACCCCATTCGACATTGGTGGGCATAGATGAACCTTTGTGCACGTCCACCACCAAGTCTTTGCTTCCAGTCATATGATTTGTGGCTCCACTATAGAGCAACCAAGATCCCCCACCGGAAGCAAACTCCTACAAGAGATCAATTCTGGTTTTAGGTACCCATTTTGTAATGGGTCATTTGATGTTAGTAACAAGGGTCTTAGGAACCCAAATAGACCATTCAATGTACTCATAAGAAAAACCAACAAATTTAGCATAAACATGTCCATCACTAGCACGACATAGCACATAAGGCGGGTTAAAGTCGTCGGCTTTGTTCGAAGGAGTGGCAATGTCTTTCTTGACTCCACTACCCTTCACATTGGTATTCTTCTTCTCAGGAGTACCCTCTCCCTCCTTCACAAAGGTTTGCTTGAGAGGAGGAGGTTGCCTTGTCTTGTCATTCTTCTTCTTGGGGTTGGGTGCAAACCCATTCCCCTCCTTGGCTACGACATCCTTTTGATTGCTCAAAAGATCGTTGAGGTTCTTCTCACCTTGTATGCAAGACACAAGGCCTTTCTCAAGTTGCTTATTCAAATTGGCATTCTCTTCCACAAGATGCACATGCTCACAAACAAGGGTTAATAGCATTTGCATTATCAATTAAAACAATGTGAGGAAAGGTGGCTTTATCCTTGGTTAGCGAAACTTGAAGTTAACCTTGGGACTCTTTGAGGCTAGCATGTACAATCTTCATAACCTTGTGAGCCTTGTCAAGTGTATCAAACTCCTTCCTGAGTCTAGCATGTAAACAACAAGTTTTGCCTTCTCGGAATTGAGCACACGAGAGACAACTAACGCATGATCAAGATCTTTCTTTAATTTAGCATGATCATTGTTGTGTGACTCCTCAAGAGCCAAACGAAGGCCACACTCTTCCTCTAGAGCATTAGAGAGATCCGATATATCATCGACATAGTCTCGACTATGACCCTGCATTTTAGAGATGGTCTCCTCGTGAGCCTCAATCATGTCATTGGATTCACCAAGTTGTTCCAAGAGAGCAACAAAGTGTTTCTTGGGTTTACCTTTGAGCTTACTCATAAAAGACTCAAACTCATTTTCCTCCTCCTCCGCCTCCTCACTTTCATCAATGCAATCCATCAATGAAGGATTAGTAGTGATGATAGACTTGATGTTGGCGGTTACCTTGTTGGTGGCTTTAGCCATGAGGCACTTGGCGGTGATGTTCTCATTCGGTGAGTTGAAGAGGGATGACCGTGGAGTTGTTGCAATAGCAATGGTAGCCATGGTAACCATATCGTCATCTACTTCATCAACATCATCCTCATCATACTCTTCTTGGGCCACCAATCCTTTGGGAGGAATCTTCGTGGTGAAGTTGTTCTTGTTGGGAAAAGACTTGGCCTTGTCTTTTCGGATAAGCTTGCCTCCATTGTCTTCCCTTTTCTCATATGGGCAATCTACAACAAAATGACTCACATTGCCACAATTGTAGCACGTCATCACTCGTTGCTTTCCCTTCAAGCCACTTGAATTGTTCTTGTTGAAGTTGGGCCTTGAATTTTTCTTGTTGCCCCAAAATTGCCGTGACGCAAGAGCCATGTGCTCATGATAAGCATATTTGGTGTCTTCGGGGCAACACTCCTCTTCATCCTCTTCATCCTCTTCTTCCACACAAGCCTTGGCCTTCAATGCAAGGTTGGTCTTATTTGACCACTGAGCCTGCAATACCGCATTCGGCGGTCTTGTCATGAATCTTCATGGCAAAAAAACTCACCCAACACTTCACTTGAGGACAAGGTGTGAAAGTCCGGCCTTTGACGGATGACAGAGGACATGGCCTTGTGATAGGGCATCATGGCCTTGAGAAACTTGTGCTTGATCCAATTGTCATCTGTATCCTTGCTTCCATTATCTTAGAGTGACACCGCAAGAGTGGTTAATCTCTGATATATTTCTCGGGGTTCTTCATCTTCGATCATGGCAAACTCATCGGCTTCATCTTGCACAACTTCATAGTTTGAGCGTTGAATACTTGCGCTTCCCTTGTACAAGGAAACAACATGCTCCCATGCCTCTTTGGCCACGGAGAAGGGTCGGAGATGTGCAATATCTTCGCGAGGAATGGCTTCTTGAATAATGCAAAGAATGGACTCGTTGAATTGATGATCCATGGCTTCTCTCGGAGTTAAGTTGTATGGATCATGCGGGTAGAAACCTTGCTCCATGATTCTCCAAAGATTAGTAGAACAATGATATAAATGACATTTAAAGCGAAACTTCCAAGTGGAAAAATCCGCGTTTTTCACAAACTTAGGCGGAGGACCAATGAAATTTAGATGCGGGGAGGGAACGGGTCCTCCATAATTAATGGGTGGTTCCACATGGGCAAAGATGCCACTCCCGATCTTAGACACGGGAACTTGGTCACTACTAGCTTCTCCCTTTTCAGGAATAGCATCCGACACCTTGTTAGTGGGACGAGCCACTTCCAACGGTGCGGTGGGAGATTTAAGACAATTAAGAAATTCTTTGAACATGCCTTTGACCTCGGTCATCAATGAGTTTTTCAATGTGTCCAAAGCCACATTGAACTCCTCACGAGAGAGCGAGGGTCCCCCATCGGATGTAGACAAGGACAAATTCCCACCGGAGTGCTCCTCTGTCTCGACTACGTTGTCACCCATACTCTTTGGACGGTAAAGTCCTTAATAAAGAGACGAGGCTCTAATACCAATTGAAAGGTTCAATATGGTTGACTAGAGGGGGGGTGAATAGGCAACTAATTTTTTTTCTTTTCTAGACCAAATTAAACTTAGCAACAATATAGGTTGTCTAGATATGCAACTAGGTGGGCAACCTATATGATGCAATAACAACAAGCACACAAGCAAGCTAGCAATGGAACACAACAAAAGCTTGCACAAGTTAAGGTAAGAGATAACCACGAGTGGAGCCGGTGGAGACGAGGATGTGTTACCGAAGTTCCTTCCCTTTGAGAGGAAGTACGTCTCCGTTGGAGCGGTGTGGAGGCACAATGCTTCCCAAGAAGCCACTAGGGTCACCGTATTCTCCTCACGCCCTCACACAATGCGAGGGGTCATGATTCCACTAGTGGTGCCCTTGAAGGCGGCGACCGAACCTTTACAAACAAGGTTGGGGCTATCTCCACAACTTAATTGGAGGCTCCCAACGACAACACGAAGCTTCACCACAATGGACTATGGCTCCGAGGTGACCTCAACCGTCTAGGGTGCGCAAACACCCAAGAGTAACAAGATCCGCAAGGGATTAGTGGGGGGAATCAAATTTCTCTTGGTGGAAGTGTAGATCGATGCCTTCTCAACCACTCCCTAGGAAATCAACAAGTTTTATTGGCTAGGGAGAGAGATCGGGCGAAAATGGAGCTTTGAGCAAAAATGGAGCTTAGGGGGGGAAGAGGTAGAACTTGGGGAAGAAGACACCCCCCCCATTATATAGTAAGTGGTAAGATCCAACCCTTATCCACCAACTCAGCATGCGACACAGAGTACTACCGCACCAGACTAGGGGTACTACCGCAAGGCCATGTGGTACTACCGCATGGCAGTGCGGTACTACCGCTCGCGCGGCAGGAGCCAAATGCAGCCCTGTTGCATATAGCAACGAGCAGTAGTACTGCCGGAGCAGTACTACCACGCACCCTTGCGGTGCTACCGCAAGGCAGGGTATAGTCTAGGCTGGGAAGAGCGCAGACTAATAAATTTACATATGTGGCTACTTCCGCAGAGTTTCGATGTGTTGATTCCACCCTAACCTTTCCGAAGTGGACCCCCTCTAAATAGTACGGCTTTCCTATGACACAATTCCATCGAAAAGAAACAAAAGGAAACGCCGTCTTCGATAGGCTCCGAGGGGCAATGTATCGTCTTGTGCCTCGACATGAGATATCTGAAAAGCTCAATGCACACGATTAGTCCTCAAATGCATTGTCATCAATCACCAAAACCACTTAGGGAGAAATATGCCCTTACAAGGGGCAACATATATATACTACATGTCATGAACCCCGTTTCGTGTGGGGGACTTAAAGGTTTCTGAGGCAGGTTCCACATCAAAGTTCTGCATATATATTACGTATTAAAACATCACAACCACACATCTCCATACATGTGTTTGGCCCACAAGCAAGCAATGATGGTTGTCGAGGGAGTCCTAGATCGGGGGGTCCTCATGTGGCCGGACAAACTCCTGGTAGGTCGGACTGGTGGGCCGAATATTATTATAGAATATCATCTCTCGTATCCGGATAGGATTCCTGGATTCTTGTAATGGCAAGTTTTAGGCTCGGGTGTAGATTTTCCTTCCTCTGCAAGATGATATGTACAAACCCTAGGCCTCTCCGGTGTGTATATAAACCGGAGGGTTTAGTCCATAGAGGCTAGAGAAGAACGATAATATCCTCATAGGCTAGACTTAGGGTTTAGCCATTACGATCTCGAGGTAGATCAACTCTTGTATACATATTCATCCATACTAATATAGCAGGAAGTAGGGTTTACCTCGATCGAGAGGGCCTGAACCTGGGTAAACATCGTGTCCCCAGCTTCCTATTACCATCAATCCTCACACGCATTGTTCGGGACCCCCTACCCGAGATCCGCCGGTTTTGACACCGACATTGATGCTTTCATTGGGAGTTCCACTATGTCATCAACGGAAGGACTGATGGATCACGTCGTCAACTGCGATGGCTACGCCGAGGGGTTTTCCCTCCCGGCCAACTTTTCGTGTTCGGCGGCTTCGCGCTTCATGCCAACACTGAAGGCCACCTTGAGCAGATCGAGAGTTACGCCCCTGGCCATCATGTCAGATTAGGGAGTTTGAACTACGTTGCTGATATCCGCGGAGACTTGATCTTCGCCGAATTCAAGCCAGCGGCAACCCCTCTCTGCCACCATGATGATCATGACTTAACTCTGTCATCGGATCAGGAAATAGCACCTGCAACAGTTCTGGCCCTAGATCCAGAACAGATCGCGTCACCCAAAGATGGGAAGCTCAACCCCACCACGGGAGCCGCGGACTCTACGGAGTTGGAGCCGCACACGGACCCAACTACGGATGGGGTCTGTGTTACCGGAACTCCGGACTCGACTCCGGTCTCTGATTCCAAACTGGCGTAACTGCACCCCTCAAATCCAATCAGGCGCCTATCACCGAATTCTGTGATGCGGATATTTTCCAGCACTCACCACTTGGCGACATGTTAAGGTCGTTAAGATCTCTCTCCTTGGATGATAGCACACAACCACACTATATCCGGTTCGAACTGGAGGTTGATGAACAGCCGCGCTATACCTAGGGGGTGAAAAATTTCGTTCCCCACCCACCACCCACTTGGTAGCCACGGTTGAAGATCTAACCGATCTACTTGACTACGCTTTAGAAGACTTCGACGGGATGGACCTCGAAGCTGAAGCAGATACAAATCAAAGCCGACCCATAACAGGGCGGTGGAAAGCTATGTCTTCATACGACGTGTATATGGTGGATACACCCAGAGAGGCGGAAGGTGACGGCGAAAACAATCCCGTAGAGGATAAGCCCGCCGAAGAACTCGGGATCCAAAACGCCGAACAAAATCCCGTAAAGGAAACGACAGCAACACCGTGACTAACGACGGTGATATTCCGGAACAAGCCGAAGACCCCGCAGATCCAACGATAGAGCAGGAGGAGCGAGAGGACGGCGAACAGAGTCCGAAGCCGCACTCAGATGACAGCGATGCCGAAGATGGGGACTATGAACCGGTCTCCAAAGAAGAGGCTAGCCTGGATGACGATGAATATACTGTCCCAGAAGAACCCTCCGAACAAAAACGCTTCCATCGGCGGCTTATAGCCACTTCGCGGAGCTTTTAAAAGCAGCAGAGACGGCTTCGAGTTGCATAAGACACGTTCAATGATAGATGGAATGAGGTGCTAGATGCCAAACATAAACATGGCTTTAACGGCCAAACCAAAGGCTATCCAAAGCGCAAGCTGCTGCCCAAATTCGACGACGAGGCCATTGCGCCGGTCCCACCGAAAAATAACACCGCAAACAAGTTGGACCGACCACCCCACGGACAGGATATAGTTGCTAGCAATGGCGTAAACAAGCCCCCACCCCATAAAGGAAAGGAGGGTGCAGCCCAAGTCCGAAAACACGATCTGCGTGAGGACCTAAACAAAAAAGCTAGCAAGACTAGGTCTATATTCGGACCTAGAGACCGAGCTCCCGCACGGGACGACGCCTATCAAGCCAATCGTGCCGGTTACATACCAGTTCGGGGTCAATAACGAACACCACAACCATCGTACATACGCCACGATATAGCAAGATACAGAGGAGCTTCACACCCTCTATGCTTCACCGATGAGGTACTGGCTCATTATTTCCCAGAAGGGTTTAAACTCGTGAACATCAAAGCGTATGATGGAACGATGGATCCCGCCGTATGGATAGAAGACTTTATTCTTCACATCCACATGGCTTGAGGAGATGATCTCCCCGCCATCAAATATTTACCCCTCAATCTAAAAGGATCAGCTCGACACTGGCTAAACAGTCTCCCAGAAAACTCCATTGGGAGTTGGGAAGAATGTGAGGACGCTTTTTGGGCCAATTTTCAAGGGACTTATGTCCGGCCCCCGGACGCTAACGATTTAAGTCACATCATCCAACAACCCCGGGAGTCAGCCCGCAAGGTTTGGAACCGGTTTCTCACTAAGAAGAACCAGATCGGCGACTGTCCGGACGCCGAAGCCTTAGCGGTATTCAAGCACAGTATCCGGGACGAATGGCTAGCCAGACACCTTGGACAGGAAAAGCCGAGGACAATGGCAGCCCTAACTACACTCATGACTCGCTTTTGCGCGGGTGAGGATAGCTGGTTAGCTCATAGCAGCACCAGCGACCCTGGAACATCCGAAGTCAGAAATGGCAATGGAAAGCCACGACGTAACAAAAAAAACGTCGAAATAATTCTATAAGCCCAGACGATACAACGGTAAACGCCGAATTCAGTGGCTCCAGACCCGGTCAACGGAAGAAGCCATTTAAAGGCAACAAGGACGGTCCATCAAGTCTGGACAGAATATTAGACAGGCCCTAACAAATCCATGGCACCCCAGAAAAACCTGCCAACCACACCAACCGTAACTGTTGGGTTTTCAAGCAGGCCAGCAAGCTAAACGCCTAACACAAGGGGAAGGAGCCTCGGAGCGAAGACGAGGATGAACCTCGCCAGCCAAATATGGGGGGACATAAGAAATTTCCACCAGAGGTCAAAACAGTGAACATGATATATGCCACTCATATCCCAAAGAGGGAGTGCAAGCGCGCACTCCGATACGTCTATGTCGTTGAGCCTATCTCCCCAAAATTCAACCCATGATCAGCCTGTCCGATCACTTTCGATCGCAGGGATCATCCAACTAGTATTCGGCGTGGGGGTTTGGCTGCCTTAGTGCTCGACCCAATAATAGATGGACACCATCTAACCCGAGTCCTTATGGATGGCGACAGTAGTCTCAATATGATATATCAGGACACTGTCCACAATATGGGGATCGACCCATCAAGAATCAAGCCAAGCAGCACGACCTTTAAAGGAGTGATACCGGGTGTTGAAGCTCGCTGCACAGGCTCTTTAACGTTGGAGGTTGTATTCGGTTCTCCCGACAACTTTCGAAGTGAAGAACTACTCTTCGACATAGCTCCGTTCTGAAGTGGCTATCACGCTCTACTCGGAAGAATGGCCTTCGCCCGCTTTAATGCAGTCCCGCATTATGCCTATTTAAAGCTCAAGATGCCTGGACCACGTGGCATTATCACGGTCAATGGAAATATGGAGCGCTCTCTCTGTACGGAGGAGGACACTGCGGCCTTAGCAGCCGAAGTCCAATGCGGCCTACTCAAGCCAGATAATCTATCAACAGCAGACACAGCTAAACGTGTCCGGCACATGCTTCAGTGCGGCAACTCAGATTAACCTGAGCAAGATTGACAGCTAAGCCCCCGTCGGCTGCCCCATAAGGTGATAGCATATGTGCCTCGAGTACATAATTATGCCTTAAAATTCCTTGGGCGACGGCCGGGGGCACCTGCATATAGTCCATAGTTCGGCTAGACCCTATTCAGACTTTAAACTTACCTTGTTTAGGTTCATTAAACGAACCAAACTTGTTATGGCCACACCGGATCGATTTATTCTTTTCCAGGTTTACTTTTTTTCCTTTCTACAGACGTCCATCATACTGACACCTTCAAGGACACATTACAGATGAGGAAACAACGCAGACGTGCAGCAGGGACCCGCACTAAGGTTTCTTTTTTAGATTAAGACCCCGTGTAAACCTTTTTCCTCTTTCTAGTTATATACATTATTCGCATGAAAAATGTCCAAAAAACGTCATCGGCATTATCTGTAAAGTTTGCGGCTCGCCGTACTATAGAGGCATATTAATAAAACAATTTTATTCGTATTATGTCCAGAGTTTTATTTACTCACCGCGGAATGTTCTTTTCCCGCATCAGATTGGCATATGTGCCTTGTCAATAAGGGTTTATTACTAGGGGCTATACTCAACCCTGGTACATGTTGAAAAGACCGAACACCTATAGGGAGTGTTTGGCGTCCTGGATATTTGCATTATATGCATCAGTTCCGAATCATGTCTTGGGTCAATAGTTGGGTTGCCCGGCTCCTGTGGTTACCCCTACGTTCCCGATTGTTCGGCTAGGGTGTAAAGGGAGAAATACTGCGATAGTACTTCCGGCTAGTCCGGTCAAGTACCTCAGTAGATAAAGCTGAAAACTGACTCTCATGATAAGCGAGAACCTGGTCTACAATCCGGTGACTTAGTTTTATACTATGATCGATAGAGATCTACCCCGTGTTATACGAAGGGTTGGTTTTTTCGCTCAGCGAAGTGCAATTGGATACTTTATCCGCACCAGGGGCTAGTACCTAGCCACACGTGTCAAACTCCTATGACTAAGTGAAAGCAATAACGCCGCATAGTCTGATTGCCTGGTTCGCTCCGCATACACCTCCTATACGGACCAAGACGTTGGATAAAGAGTGTATTTACATATGATCGAACACCCCAGTACTATGTACCTGGGGGCTGAAGCCGACGAGTGGAAACTTTCAGATTTAAGATAAACAGTCACACAGGAGGTAAAAGACGCTGATATTATAATAGCGCAAAAGTTATATACACTGGATTCATAAGCCTAGTCTTTACATCCGGATACAATCACTAGAAGACAACATCTTTCAAACACTGGCCTTCTGCAAGGCGGGCACCTTCGACGACATCCTCAAAATACTCCTCTGGCTTGCGGTGCTCCTTGCCCGCGGGCGGGCCAGCAGTAGCTATATGCACTACGTCCATCTTCGCCCAGTGCACCTTGACGCGAGCGAAGGCCATCCGAGCACCTTCTATGCAGGCCGAACGCGTTAGTGCGTCGACCCGCGGACTCGCCTCGACGAGTCGCTTCACCAATCCAAAGTAGCTACTTGGGATTGGCTCAGCGGGCCAGAGCCGGACTATTAAGTCCTTCATTGCCGAACCCGCCATGTTGTGCAGCTCGACCCGCTGCTTCATCTGGTCGTTGAGGGGAACTGGATGTCGTGGCGCATAGAACTGCAACTAGAACAATTTCTCCGTGCCATTCCCCTCCTGGGCGCGGAAGTATTGAGCGGCATTTGCGCTGCTCCTCGGAAGATCAGCAAACACGCCAGGAGAACTCCACAATCGTGTCAGGACAATATAGTTCCGCCCTCCGAAGATGCTCTGTAAGAGAAATATCTTACCAGATGCTATCTGTCGCGCTTGCTTGATTTCCTCACAGGCGCTGCGCGCCTCGCCTCGCGCGTGACGGGAAGACTTTATTACCGCAGACAGCTGGTCGCCTACTCCAAAGCCTTCTTCTCCAATGCCTCACACCTACAGATGGCATCTTGGAGCTTGATCTCGACTTCGGACACCCAAGATTTGTGCTTCTCGCACTCTGCCTTTTCGGCCTCCAAATTAGCAGTCGCTTTATCAGCGGCCGCCTTGTTCGCATCGGCCTCCTTCTTGGCCTTGGCAACCTCGCCCTTAAGGGCCTCGAGCTAAGCGACGCCAACTGTGTCATACAGAATACAATATTAGAGTTTGTAAACATACTCAATCAATTAGGTCTTATTGACATTGAAAAAAATCCGCATACCTTGCGTTTCATCAAAACGCCAGTTGATGCGGTCGAGGTCCGCGTTGGCCACCTTGAGCTTCCGATTTAGTTCGGCAACCTCTGCGTCTCGCGCAGTCGTCGTAACTAAGGAAGCCTACACAACAGTTCAGCTCTGTAAATATGCTACTCTATGGATACTTCGTACAATTCTTTTCAGAATCATACAAAGCATCAGGGGCTACTGTTTATATATGTGTATTTAAAACAAATAAAATTTCTTAACAACATTACATTGCTTACCTCAAAGCCTGTTAAAAGGCTGTTGAAGGCTTCATTCGGTCTGCCCTTGACAGACTGAATCTTCTTCATCACCGCACCCATCACGGTGCCCTGTTCTTCAATGATAAGAGCACTTTGCGGTGCTCCCTCCATAGAATCCGGCGCCTCCGGATTAACTATGGGCGTCACCGTATCCTCCTCCGCTTGAGGAATCGGGTTTTTGGACCCCACAGTCGCGCTAGGCTCCAGGATGATGTTCGGTGGGGCCCCGGATTTATTGGGCCCCATATCTTCGGTCTCCATGGGGGCTGTCTCCCCATGGTAAGCGGCCGCCGAGGTTTTACCCTCAGCCGCCTTGTCTCCTGCCCCGCCCTCATCTCCTTGGGCGGAGAGCACCTGCTGGGACGACACTTCGGTGTCCCCGTCGATTATAGGCGATGGAGCCCGGACTGGCGGGTCACTCTCTGTCTCTCTAGGTCCAGAGAGTTCCCCTCCGATGAGGTAACATTGGGGTTTACACCGGGAGGGTTGTAGGTCAGCAGGAGAAAAATGCTAAGTAAGCATCAAAAATACTAGACAAACAAAGGTGAGCACTAGAATCTGGATTAACTTACGATTCGGGCAGGGGTTTCACCCTGGGCTTCACCATGAAACTATGTTCGGATGAATCCGAACTAGTAGCGAGGTTCATCTTCCTCTTGGGAGCGGCTTTGCCTGCTTCGGCAGAGGCCGCCCTCTTCCTCCCCCTACCTTGCGCAGGGGGCATTTCTTCTTCTTCCTCTTCCTCCTCATCATCTTCCTCTGCCTCGTCAGAGGAGAGGATGTGGAGGTCCTCGGGCTTATTGCCCGCAGGACGGGGGCTGTCTCCGGCCCCCTTGCCCTTTGTTTTCTTGGGCTTCTTGATCGGCGCCTTGAACGGCGCCGGAACCAGCACCGCCGCAGTAGAGCCAGTGCTGGCTCTTTGGGCAAAGGTGCCGGACACTTAATCCGGGTCGCTTTCTTCGTCAAGCCCTGTATATCACGTTAAAATTCCAACTCCTATTATCATTAAATAAAGGAAAGGGTAAGTGTTCGGCAAGGATTATTATTACCTCTGTGGCGGAAACTTCAGTGCTGAAGCCCACATCCTCGGCCTCTTCGGGCCATTCGTTCTGGCTCTTGAAGAGGCGCTTCCAGATATCTTTGTACGTAGAGCCGAAGAGATGCTTCAGCGGCTTGTCTCCTGCCGGATCGAACTCCCATAGGGAGGAATCCCGGCTTTGGCAAGGGAGAAAAAGCCGGGTCAGCATCACCTAGACCACGGAGGAGAGCAGGTGCCCCTTGGAGATCACGCCGGACACACGACCCACGAGAATCCTTACCTCAGTATGCGACCCCCAGTCCACACCCTTTTTGGTCCAGGAGGTCGGCCTCATTGGGGGTTTGGATCTGAAAGCAGGTTCCGCCGCCCACTTGGTGTTGCGGGGTTCGGTGATGTAGAACCATTCCTGCTGCCAGACCTTGTTCGTCTCCACAAACGAGCCATTGGGCCAAGTTGCGTTCGGGACCTTTCTGATCATGGCACCCCCGCACTCCATGTGTTCCCCGTCAACCACCTTCGGCTTCACGTTGAAGGTCTTAAGCCACATGCCAAAGTGTGGGGGATGCAGAGAAAGGCTTCACACATCACTATGAAAGAGGATATGTGAAGAATTGAGTTTGGGGCTAGATCATGGAAATCTAGCCCTTAGAAGAATAAAAGACCCCGAACAAACGGGTGGAGTGGAAACCCTAGCCCCCTAACAAAGTGAGAGGTAAAAACTACCCTCTCGCCCGCCTTAGGAACGGGAATCACATGTCCCGTAGGGGGGACTCGGTGTGTGATGCCGCAGGTGAGATACCCCGTGCTCTGTAGATACGCCACGGTCTTTTCGGTGACCGTGGAAGCCTCCCACTTGCCTCTGGCACCGGATCCGGCCATTGCTGGGAAAAGGAGTAGTGGTTGAGGAACGAGGAGTTGTGGGCACAGGAGATTAGAATACGGGGGCAAGGGAGATTGAGAGCTCGAGCTTGAGGAAGGCGTGGGGCCGATGAAAGGGATTGGTGTCATTTTATAACGCTGCGAATACAGAGCGTCCCCCCACTTTAGCCATAAAACACGCCGGTTCCCAAAGTGGTCGTGCGTAATGCGCGGCATGGGTGCTCACGTCACACTGATAAGAATCCCACAATAAGCGGGCACGATCTCTATTCTGATGGGACGTGCCAATGAGGATATACCTTGAAATGCGAAACTAGGACCAAATAAAACGGTTTGATATGTTAGTGGGTTGGACGCGATGCTTCACCCAAGAGTTGTGAGTAGCGACACATTATTCATTTTCTTTAAGAGACTTGCCTTCGCGGCTAAGGGTTGTACTAATCATGCAGAGCCAAACACAATCCATCTATTTGCAGAAGATATATTCGGGAGGAGGAACCCGCCTTGCAATGCGAAAGACAATACGGAAGCCGAACACATCGTCATCGAAGACATGTTCAGGGGCTACCGAGGGAGTCCTGGATCGGGTTGTCCTCATGTGGCCAGACAAACCCCTGGTGGGCCGGACTGGTGGGCCGTGAAGATTATTATAGAATATCATCTCTCGTATCCGGATAGGACTCCAGGATTCTTGTAATGGCAAGTTCTAGGCTCGGGCGTAGATTTTCCTTCCTCTGCAAGATGATATGTACAAACCCTAGGCCTCTTCGGTGTGTATATAAACCGGAGGGTTTAGTCCATAGAGGCTAGAGTAGAATCATAATATCCTCATAGGTTAGACTTAGGGTTTAGCCATTACGATCTCGAGGTAGATCAACTCTTGTATACATATTCATCCATACTAATATAACAGGAAGTAAGGTTTTACCTCGATCGAGAGGGCCCGAACCTGGGTAAACATCGTGTCTCCAGCCTCCTGTTACCATCGATCCTCAGACGCATAGTTCGGGACCCCTTATCCGAGATCCGCCGGTTTTGACACCGACAGTTGTCCTCTAGCACTCACTCACGGGGTTATCGACAAGATGCTTCGTCCATCTCTGTGTGCCCGCTTGGTCAATCACTTCGACCGATAGCGATAGAGGTTAATTTGACTTATAATTAGGAGTGGATTAAATTTTGCTTCATCTTATATGGTTCTGTACATGCAACTATACTTCGCGCGCATGTGTATGCACGAATCCCTCCCACCGGGTCGAAGTGGGGGGGGGGGAGCACACGACTCATCATGAATTAGATCTGTGTGGGGACTGTGCATTTTCCAACGCATGCATGCACCACATCAAAATATTGTGCTTTTGGTATTCAAACATATATGCATGCATCACGCATGTCCATAGATATGTTTGGGGCACATACATACAGTGGTTGTCTTTGGACACTCTCCCTCACTTGGTTATCATCGACGGCCTATATATTCTTGGGCCTCCGTGGATGTCTCCATCACTTCGACCAACAATGCGAGAGAGATTACCAGGGTGGATTCTTCTTCTCTTGGTTCGCGTTACCGTATAGTCGTACGTCGATCATGGTGAGATTCGAGACCTAAGTTCGAGGGCTCGCATACACATGAATCAAAGTTGTGCATTGGGTATATTCAAACACCACATGACACTTCATACATATGCTTGTGCCACATGCACGCAGTGGTTGTCTTCAGGCACTCCCTTGTGTGGTTATCGGCAACAAGCTAGCCTATTTTGTGGGGCCATGTGCAGAACGTTAATGCATGACTTTGACCCAACAAACAAGAGAGGTTATACGACCAAGGTGGCGATTCTTCTTGGTCAGTCTTACAATATGCCTTGGTGAGATGCCCCCTCCCACCAACTCAAAGTGTGTGGGGGGCATAATACTACTTCGTACTAGATGAACCTCCATGGGGTCGGGGACGCCCTGTTAATGTGTGATGCACATGTGCCGCATCAAATTTGTGATTTGGTTATTTAAATACCATAGCACATCGTTTTCACACACA
>LR738710.1:482327828-482425676 GCA_902687465.1 Secale cereale | reverse complement strand
TGTGTGTGTGTGTGTGTGTGTGTGTGTGTGTGTGTGTGTTTGGGGGGGGCTAGCAATAATAATGTGCGCTTTGTGCGACAGGTGCCACATCAAATTTGTGCATTGGGTATTTGAACAACAAATCACCCTTTTCATACATATATTTGGTCCACATGCAAGTGCGTTTGTGTTCTGACCCTTCCTCGCATTTTTTTCCCAAATTTATAAACAACACACGAGTCGGACGCAGCAACCGTCTGCGGACGGGTACGAAACAGACACAGTTCCTTAGGACTACCCGTGTGTCGCGCCCCTTCCCCTGTCACCCACATGATCAGAGTAGATTGGGCTCCACAAGGCTTCTCTCCCCCTCTCAAAAATATCTACTCCCTCGAAATCTCGAAAATATCTACCCGCATAGATGGTTTTTCTATTTGATAGCACATGATTAGTATGTCTGGATCGTGTGCGATGTCTATTACTCCCGCTCTGCTTCAACCAGTATATCCAAGTTTTGAGTAGCCCAAGCATTTTACTCCTACCTCCATCCCTTGCAATCACAAAAATATCTGCTCGGCTAGAGTGTTTTTCTGTTTGATAGCACACGATTATTATGTTTTAACCGTGTGTGATGTTTGTTACTTCCGCCCCGCTCTACTTCAATCCCTTGATCCAAATTTTCGGTAGCTCCGCCATTTTACTCCCTCCTAGTAAAATTTTCAGTAACCACGACATTTCCTCAAACACCACCTTGGACCCCCTCCACACACACACACACCCCATATCCTTTGCTCACCCCAAATCCCGCGCTCACACACATACACACCACCCTCCCTCGCTCCAAACCTAGCTAGGTCGCCGCCGCCGTGCCGCCTCCATCGTCAACCTCTGCCGGTCTGCCCGTGCAGTTTACCCACCGATATACATACCCTCACTGCCCTAAGTTTCTTAGATGATGCCTACGAAACGCCCCCTTTCACAGAGATCCCCATCCCCACGCCTCCCCCACTCCAGAGCGTGATAGCCTAAACCCGGCTACGCTTCCCGGGCTCGAGGAGCGAATGCCCCAAAAGATCTTTACCGCGGCCTCTTCGCCCGACGTCAGCGAGGTGGCCGCCGAGGAAGCTGACGATGATGACTGGACCTAGATTGAGCCTTTGAATCAGCGGTCTAGAGAATTTTGGCATGTCGCAGACGCCGGCTACAACATCGAGGTCGTCGACACCGATGGCTTGAAGCGGGTTATGTCACAGGTTAAGTTGCCCACCTCCAACCTGTCAGATTCAGGGCTTAATCACCCACAAGTGTAGGGGATCAGTTGTAGCCTCTTTCGATAAGTAAGAGTGTCGAACCCAACAAGGAGCTAAAGGTAGAACAAATATTCCCTCAAGTTCTATCGACCACCGATACAACTCTACGCACGCTTGACGTTTACTTTACCTAGAACAAGTATGAAATTTGAAGAACTTTGCGATTTTTGTGGGATAGGTTTGCAAGAATATAAAGAGCATGAAAATAAAACTAGGGGCTGTTAAGATAAAGACACAACTAAATTACTTTTAGTTGAGAGCTTTTTGTCACGAGAAATTTATTTGTCCCTAGGCAATCGATAACTAGACCGATAATCACTATTGCAATCTTATTTGAGGGAGAGGCATAAGCTAACATACTTTCTCTTCTTGGATCATATGCACTCATGATTGGAACTCTAGCAAGCATACGCAACTACTAAAGACCATTAAGGTAAAACCCAACAATAGCATTAAAGTATCAAGTCCTCTTATTCCCATACGCAAACAACCTACTTACTCGGGTCTGTGCTTTTGTCACTCACACCACCCACCATAAGCAGATCCTGACCATATTGCAAACCCTACAGAGAGGATCCCTCATGCTTGCGCAACACAGAGAGCACCATAGGACAGTACCAATAATTAAACATGCAACTCAAACCAATCACGATCATCAATTAACCCATAGGACAAAACAGATCTACTCAAACATCATAGGATCGCCATACATCATTGGGAAATAATATATAGCGTTGAGCACCATGTTTAAGTAGAGATTACAGCGGGTAGAAGAGGGTTTACACTGCTGCATAGAGGGGGGGGAGAGAGTTGGTGATGATGGCGGTGAAGTTGTTGGTGTAGATTGCGGTGACGATGATGGCCCCGGCGGCACTCCGGTGCCACAAGAAGCGAGGGGGGAGAGCCCCCCTCCTTCTTCTTCTTCCTTGACCTTCTCCCTAGATGGGAGAAGGCTTTCCCCTCTGGTCCATGGCCTCCATGGCGGTGGAGGGGCGAGAGCCCCTCCGAGATTGGATTTGTCTCTCTGTCTCTCTCTGTTTCTACGTTCCCAGATTCTGGCCTTTCACCGTTTCTTAAATTTCCGGAGATCCGTAACTCCGATTGGGCTGAATTTTGGACACGGTTATTATCCGGTTATTATATTTCTTGCGACGAAGGAAGGGCATCAACATCCTTACAGAGTGGCCACGAGGGCCCAGGGCGCTTCTGCCCCCCTTGAGTGCGCCCTCACCCTCGTGGGCCACCCGGGCATCGTCTCACGTTGGTTCTGCTTCCCAAAATTCACATATATTCCAAATAAAATCTTCGTCAATTTTTATCCCGTTTATACTCGGTATGATATGGATATTCTGTGAAACAAAAAGCATACAACAAACAGGAACTGGCAGTGGGCACCGGATCAATATGTTAGTCCCAAAAAATAGTATAAAGAGTTGACAAAAGTATATGAAAGTTGTAGAATATTGGCATGGAACAATAAAAAATTATAGATACGACGGAGACGTATCAGCATCCCCAAGCTTAATTCCCGCTCGTCCTTGAGAAGGTAAATGATAAAAAAGATAAATTTTGATGTGGAATGCTACCTACCATAATCTTGATCATGAAATCTAATCATGGCATGAATATTAAGACACGAGTGATTCAAAGCAATAGTCTATCATTTGACATTAAGACAATAATACTTCAAGCATACTAATAAAGCAATCATGTCTTTTCAAACTAACATGGCCAAAGAAAGTTATCCCTACAAAATCATATGGTCTGGCTATGCTCCATCTTCACCACACAAAGTATTTAAATCATGCACAACCCTGGTTTTAGCCAAGCAATTGTTTCATACTTTAGTATTCTCAAACTTTTTCAACTTTCACGCAATACATGAGCGTGAGACATGGACATAGCACTATGGGTGGAATAGAAGGTGGTGATAGACAAAAGGAGGGAGAAAGTCTCACATCAACTAGGAAAATCAATGGACTATGGAGATGTCCATCAATCGATATCAATGTGAGTGAGTAGGGATCGCCATGTAACGGATACACTAGAGCTATAAGTGTATGAAAGCCCAAAAGTAAAACTAGTGGGTGTGCATCAACTTGCTTGCTCATGAAGACCTAGGGCATTTGAGGAAGCCCGTCGTTGGAATATACAAGCCAACTTCTATAATGAAAATTCCCACTAGTATATGAAAGTGACAACATAGGAGACTCTCTATAATGAAGAACATGGTGCTATGATGAAGCACAAGTGTGGTAAAAGGATAGTAACATTGTCCCTTCTCTCATTTTCTCTCATTTTTTTTGAAGGGGCTTTTCTCCTTTTTTTAGCCCCCCTCTTTTTTTGGGCCATCTACTTTTTTTTATTTGGCCTTTCTCTCTTTTCTTTTTTCTTTTTTTTTGTTTCCTCACACGGGACAATGCTCTAATAATGAAGATCATCGAACTTTTATTTACTTACTACTCAAAGATTACAACTCGAAGCTAGAACAAAATATGACTCTATGTGAATGCCTCCGGCGGTGTACCGGGATGTGCAATGATCTAGCGTAGCAATGACATCAAAAAATGGACAAGCCATGGTAACATCATGCTAGCTATCTTACGATCATGCAAGGCAATATGACAATGATGGTGCGTGTCATAATAAATGGAACGGTGGAGTTACATGGCAATATATCTCAGAATGGCTATGGAAATGCCATGATAGGTAGGTATGGTGGCTGTTTTGAGGAAGGTATATGGTGGGTGTATGGTACCGGCGAAAGTTGCGCGGTACAAGAAAGGCTAGCAATGGTGGAAGGGTGAGAGTGCGTATAATCCATGGACTCAAAATTAGTCATAAAGAACTCACATACTTATTTCAAAAAATTATTAGCCATCAAAACAAAGTACTACACGCATGCTCCTGGGGGAAGGGTTGGTAGGAGTTAACCATCGCGCGATCCCGACCTCCACATGAAGGATGATAATCAAGAAATAAATCATGCTCCGACTTCGTCACATAACGGTTCACCTTACGTGCATGCTTCGGGAATCACAAACCTCAACACAAGTATTTCTACAATCCACAACTACCCACTAGCATGACTCTAATATCACCATCTTTATATCGCAAAACTATTGCAAGGAATCAAACATATCATATTCAGCGATCTACAAGTTTATGTAGGATTTTAGGACTAACCATGTGAATGACCAATTCATGTCAACTCTCTAAATAAATATAAGTGAAGCAAGAGAGTTTAAATTATATCTACAAAAGATATGCGCACGCTCTAACAAATATAAGTGAAGCAAAAGAGCATTCTACAAATGGCGGTTTTCTATGTGAAGAGAAACAGGCAATCCAAACTTCAAATGATATAAGTGAAGCACATGAAGCATTCTATAAAGCCATACTCAAAAGATATAAGTGAAGTGCAAAGAGCATTCTATAAATCAACCAAGTACTATCTCATATCATCATGGTTCATTTATTAAAAGGAAAAATAAAAAGCACACGACGCTCCAAGAGTTTACGCATATCATGTGAATGAAACGAATCCGAAAACATACCGATACTTGTCGAAGAAAGATGGGATGCCTTTCGGGGCATCCCCAAGCTTAGACGCTTGAGTGTGGGGACCCCGACTCATAAGTCGTGATTACCGAATGCACGTGTACAATGATCCCAGAGATAAATGCTCACTGAACACACATAAGCTGAATAACAAGAGTCTTACATCCATACATACCGTATTACACAAATAGGACCATTATGGTCTAGTCTTGAGTATATCGTTGCAGCGGAAATCTTAAATAACAACTTGGACCCATGCCATCTGTCTTAACCCTACAGGCATTCTGACTGGGAAGCGTCCTAGCTCGCATGCTTGTCACCAAGAAATCTTCATCATATCTTGTTCTCTCCTGCCTAGCCAATAAAATAACCAGTGGCAAGCCAATGAGTACTTTGAATGTACTCGCAAGCAACCCAAGGGTGATAACAGAATTAATTATGCAAGGCTCTACTGCTAAATTGGCAGTTTTGCGGAAAGCTAGTTTTTCATATGCAAGTATGATCAACATATAACAAGGGCATGCATGCGTCTGCAACAAGTACCAGGAGGTTACAGACATCAACATCAGAAAAGAGTTAAGAACAACTCTTGCTCACGCTCATCGTGACTTTCTCACAATCACATCAACAGATTTACGAAACCGTGTTGTTTTCCAGAAACTTATGGACATAGTCTAAGTAGCAACACCCAACTGTCCTTGACCGTGGACACGACTATTCGAATAGTTTTAAACTCTGCAGAGGTTGCACACTTTACCCACAAGATCCGGGGAACTTCCGTGTCATTCACGACCCGCGGTACCTCAAGTACCCGGGGTAAGCACCCGATCACTATCTTTCCCTAGACGACACTAACACAGAGTCCACTCGATTGGTAACAGCCCTGTGCCAAACATTTCACATCTTAAAAATTGTGGAGCCTTGCTCCCATATCCATCTCATACCACTGACACGGGGTACCAACGGTGTGTTCGGTGCCCTGTGAAAACAGTCATGGCCGCCTATCCAAGCGCGACCCCGTCCCGAGAGTGACCTCATGTCACCCCCGTCACTAGTAATGCGGGCACCATGCTAGTATCGACCTAGGTAATCATTAATGCCCTTTCTCATATAAGGGTAGAGTGGTTGCGCATGTTTGGTTGGGATGGTAATCATACATAAATCTAATCCATCTTTGTAAACAACACTTTCACCAAGCCTCGGTACACTACTTCCTCACCAAGTAGTGCCCTAGTTCCTCATCGTCTCCCAGGGGCCTTAGTGGCACCCACTGGGTCATTTGCAAGTATGTCAAACCACACTTGTTTCTCTCAATGCATAACCCTGACCCATTTTGCGTAGCCAACTACTATAGCACACATCTATCTACTCCCACCGGCATAACCCTCATAAGAAGGTAGGGTCACGCACAATGCAGGTATCAACGAGGAAGTGCAGTGGCAAACCATCAAAGTGGTTCCACCTCCATAGCAACAACATTATGGTACTATATGACATGCATAAAAAGGTTTTTGAAACATGGTCAAAGGGCTGCTTGCCTTGTCCTTCCGAGTGTTCAAACCTTCTGGTCCATCTCCGAGTACTCCGTTTAATTCGTCAACTAATGATGGAAACAATCATAATAAGCAACACAACAAGGCAAAAATAAAAGTGCTCTAAAAATAGGAGTTGGACTTTTCTAGGATACCTCTGGTCATATGAAAAATGGCCAAGGTGGTTTCATAAGTATTGGATCAATGGAAAGTTTGGAACATTTCAATATGATCGAATCAAGGGGTTTATGGATTTGAAAGAAGTGTACAGAAATATATTTTGAAAAATGAGCAAAGGCATCCATTTAACAAATCATGATTTTATAAGCATCTAGGAGTTGGTTTCACTGGATTTGGAGTTCAAATGAATTTCCTAGGATTTTGCAAAGTTGATAAATAGGAAGAAATGGCTCATTATTTGGTGGGGTACAGAAAGTATTAATAAAAATGTTCATAAACTAAGTTATGAACTTAGAAGCATCTAGGAATTTGAACAATTGCATTTGGATCAAATTTGAGCTCTCTATGATCTTCTAAAGTTTATCACAGAAATAGAAAAATGACATTTTGATAATATTTGTGAAGGAAAGTTCTATGAAAAAATGTGCATGCTGCACCAACAGGTTGATCAGGATTTTAGAAACTCCTAGAAATTTGAATCATCAAATTTGGAATCCATTTCATTTATTTATGGGTTTTTGAAGTTTACAGAAAAAGAATAAGGGAAAGGGAAAGGGTTTTTACCCTTATGCTACGCACTGGGCGAGCCTTAGCGCTGTAGGGCACTGGGCCGGCACAGCGGCTCAGCCGCGCGAGGGAAGGAGGGGACGTCGAAGGCGCCTCCGCCGAGTGCGCCTCCAGAGCGGAGAGGCGGAATCTGCCGGGGCCATCTCCACTTAAAATGGGCGGGCCCGTGCACTGGTTCGCTGACCTGCGGGTCCCACACCCACTCTCTCTCCCGCCTCCTCCTTCTTCCTCCCTACGGGCCGGAGCAGAGGATAGACGGCGCGCGTGCCGGCGATGATTCCGACCGCTCCGCTGCGCCCGGGGCCAGGCCGGTCGTCTGGGCGGATGCCCCGTTCCACGTCGCGCCCAGAGGTGGTCGTGTTGGATGCGGGGAGTGCCAGAGTCGGGAGGAGTGTTGGCCATGGCGGAGACAGGCGACAGCGAGGATGGGCACGGCGACCCGGCGAGATACGGGAGGGAATGGAGACCGAGATAGTTCGGCGGTGGTTGTGAGAGGGCGCTGGGGTGTCTAGGGGGGAAAGAGAGGGGCCGAGGCGCTCGAATCCGAGCGGCGATCGGCGGTGGCACTCCGGCCATGGAGGGGGTAGGAAGCCACGGGAGAGAGCTCGAGGGTGTCTGGGAGATGCACAACAGAGAGGGGGGGGGTCAGCAGAGGCGAGAGCGAGCTCGGAGGATGGCTTCAATGGGCGTGGCCGCGGTGCACCGTGGACGCGGTCCAGGCCATGCTCGGGCAAGCTCGCAGAGGGGAGAGGAGAGAGGGTCGGGTGGGGGCCGGCGACGTGCCGTGTCCCAGACGTCGAGGCGACCTCGGGGGACATGCTGGGGAGGCCCGAGGCTGTCGGGGCATCGGGATGGGGGCGGCTACAGTGCACCAGAGCACTGTAGCGCGCTCTAGAGCACGCATATGGCTGCCATTGGCATCGCTTTGGCGCCCAGGGCATGGCCAATAGTGTCTAGGGGGGTAGAGGGAGTAGTAAAATATAGGGAGGTGGTCTTGGATGCTCTGGGGAGCCAGTAGGAGAGGAGAGAGGTAGAAGAAGAGGGAGAGAGGTGCTGTTCAGGGAGGTAAAATGAGGGTTTTCACCCCTCAATCATTGATCTGAGGAGGGGAAGGAGTTCCTGGAGGTAGAGGGTGACTAGGAGCAGTTGTGGTAAAAACTTGAGTCAAGGGGGAGTAGTGGAAGGGGTCAAAACAGTGGTTTTGGTAGAATGGCAGAAGGTGTTTGATGTGGTTTTGGGCAAGCAAATGACTTCCAATTGACATGAGACTTAACAGGATGAAATGGCACATACATTTAGGCCCTTTCACCAAATTTGAGCTCATTTGGGCAAAGTTGCCAATGTAACTTTGGTGAACCCTAGAAATCAACATAAATGGATTTTCCAAGATTAATTTAAGCAAATCATCTCTCCTTGATGCACCACTTGGTGTAGTGTCATCATTTCGGGTTGTGAGCATGTCCACAAAATTTGAGGCCCCAAGTAAAAAGTTGGCAATGTAGAGTTGTTCAAATTTGGATCTGGTCAGAAAGGGTTTTGGGGCACTGAGATCAAGTTATGCTTCTCCAATACTTGTGCCATTTGGTCTAGATTCATAATTAAACCATTCTAGCATGTGCACCAAGTTTGAGAGCATTTGGAAAAGTTTGACAATGTAAAGTTGCTCAAACTTCAAAATGGACAGAAATGATTTTGAGGGGATTAGATGATGTTTTCTTGATCTTCAAGGCATGAGGCATTGTAAGATCATCAAATATGTCATATATGACATGATAGAATTTCCCTGGAATTTCTGGAGAATATTTCCTTTGTAAATATTTCAAAAGCTTGAAATATCCAGAAAGGGTTTTGGAAGGATTTGCCCAATATTTTGAACATGACCATGTGTTGAAACTCTTATATATGGACAATATATGTCCTATGAGTTTCCCTGAATTTTGGCAAAAAAAATTGAAATAGTTAAATAATTTTAACCTATTAAAGACCATTTCTGGCCTAAAGAAAAAGCATTTAAATAAAATATAAAAATAACTTTTAAATTATAATTTTGTGGTTTAAGGGAGTCCTATACCTAATAGGACTCAAATATACTTTTTGAAAGATTTTTCACACCCTAAATAAGGTACTTGTAGTGCAAACCTCAATTCAGGGGTTTTTGGAGAACTAATTTTAGAAAACATTATTTGGCCAAAATATTTTTATAAGAAAATACCATACTGGTCTATACACATGGCATGATCATTGGGAAAAGGTTTTGGATCAAGGACATGAAGTATAAGAGTTGGAGGATTTATTTGATTTTTAGAGCACTAGCAAACAACAGACAAAAATCAAATCAAGCAATGCCCAAAACACTCAAAAGTTTTTGTCAATCCACATTTTTAGCATGATTATTAGCTTAAGTGTTTTGGCATAAAAATCAAGGTGTGACATTGAGTCTCCTTGAATATTTACTTGGGGTGCCTTGGGCATCCCCAAGCTTGAGCTCTTGCCTCTCCTCCTTCTTTTCACATCGAGACCTCCTCGATCTTCGAACACTTCATCCACACAAAACTTAACCGAACTTTTAGTGGCAGGGTTAGTGCATATGATCAATAAAATCCCATCATGTACTGCTCTAACATTATTGTATAATTATAAACAAACATTAAATACTATATGCTATCACAATTCTATGGCCCCAAGGCAAGCAGGCATCAACAAGAATTCAAAAATATGCAAATAATGAAGCTATAACAGCAATCTGTGAAAACAGGACAATCTAAAGTAATTTGAACATTAACCATACTTCTGTAACCCTAAAAATTATGGAAAAATTATAAAAAATAAACAATTTGTATATCAAGACTTTTCAAAAAGTTTCAAATCCTTTCTATATTCCAGTAAAAAACGTAACATCGTGCACTACACCCAAAGTTTATGTTTTTGCACCGCACAAACCAACAAGTAGTTTAATCATCCTGAAGGAAACTCTTGGCACATTATTTTATAATACAATGGAATTGTACAAGGGGATAATTATTTTTATTGAAAAGTTTCTGTAATTCAAGATTTGCAAAGTTTCCATGGGCATGAACAAAGCTCAAGGAGCTCCCCCATTTCAACGGTGCTCGTCCTTCTTACTTTCACTTTTCTTTTTGAAACAGTTTTAGGTTCCCCTCTTTATTTTTTTGTTTTTAAACTTTATAAAAGCACACAACAGAAATAAATGACTCTCTAAAACTTCCGGGTTGTCTCCCTGGCAGCGCTTTCTTTAAAGCCATTAAGTTAGGCATATAGTGCTCAAGTAATGAATCCACCCGGATCCCAACGTATATCAAAGCCAATTTTAATTAGCAATGATTTGGCATTTAGTAGTGAGCACAAAGTGATATGTGTCATGCAAAAATGAAGTCTATCTCTCTTCCTATGCATAGGCATGTCAGACAAAAACAATTCATGCACATCAAGTAAAGGCCAATGCATAGTATAAGCAGTTTCTTGCAATTTTATCGTGTTGGAAACATAGAGAGGTGGAGATGTAGTTCCTCTCTCATAATAATTGCAAGTAGGAGCAGCAAGCACATGCATATTATATTCATAAAAATCATCATGTGCAACGGAAAAAGGCAACCCATCAATATAATCCTTAATAAGTGCAAACTTCTCCGACATAGTGTAGTTTGGAGAATTCAAAAAAATAAGGACTATCATGTGTGGGTGAAATAGCAACTATCTCATGTTTAACATAAGGAACTATAGGAAGTTCATCTCCATAAGCATAATTCATAGTGGCATCTTGGCCACAAGCATAGCAAGCATCATCAAAAAGGGATATTTCGAAAGAATCAACGGGATCATAATCCTTCGGTAAGCACGAAGGGAAATTAAATAATGTATGGGATAAAGAGTTACTCTCATTAGAAGGTGGGCACGGGTGATCAATCCACTCTTCCTCCTTTTGTTCTTCGCTCTCCTCCTCATCTTTTTCATCCAATGAGCTCACAATGTCATTAATTTCTTCTTCCATAGAGTCCTGCAAAATATTAGTCTCTTCTTGGACAGCGGAGACTTTCTCAATAAATGCATCAATATTGGAGTTATATTCATAATTAAAATAGCAACATTTCAATATAGCAAGATTTTCAGGGCTATAAACATCATCATCAAAAGCATCATTCTTTTTAAACAGAGATTCAATTTCATAAGCACCCTTAAAATAACGAATTCTTCTATTTGTTTCACATCATAATAATCATATATACCATTAGCATAAGAAGCTAAGGTTTCATCATCATTAAATTTTCATGAAAAGGGAAGGTTTGGAGCCTTCATCCTAGAGCAACAAGTATACTCATAACTCAAGCATAGTTGCCGAGCATACCAATGCAACATATGAATTCGATCCCATAATAGTTTCCCCTTATGAGTCAAGCGATAATCCCTAAAGTATTCACGTTGATACAATGTTACTCCCATTATATAGTTGAATGGGTTTTCTAAGGATTATCAAAGTAGTACATAATATCTTTCACATAACGAGCATCGAGGGTTTTAGGAGGTTCCCCATCTCCATGAGTAGCAAGTACACCTATTTTTTTTTGGTATTTTGTGTTCCATATCCATAACTAAAGATAGAGAACAACTTAGAACAACAAATAAAATATACTTAGTGATAAAGCAAACAAGCACACACGAGAATATTCACCCCACGCTATTGCTCCCCGGCAACGGCGCCAGAAAAAGGTCTTGATAACCCACAAGTGTAGGGGATCAGTTGTAGCCTCTTTCGATAAGTAAGAGTGTCGAATCCAACGAGGAGCTAAAGGTAGAACAAATATTCCTTTAAGTTCCATCGACCACCAATACAACTCTACGCACGCTTGACGTTTACTTTACCTAGAACAAGTACGAAACTAGAAGTACTTTGTGGTTTTTGTGGGATAGGTTTGCAAGAATATAAAGAGCACGAAAATAAAACTAGGGGCTGTTAAGATAAAGACACAACTAAATTAGTTTTAGTAGAGAGCTTTTTGTCACGACAAAGTTATTTGTCCCTAGGCAATCAATAACTAGACCGGTAATCACTATTGCAATCTTATTTGAGGGAGAGGCATAAGCTAACATGCTTTCTCTTCTTGGATCATATGCACTTATGATTGGAACTCTAGCAAGCATCCGCAACTACTAAAGATCATTAAGGTAAAACCCAACCATAACATTAAAGTATCAAGTCCTCTTATTCCCATACGCAAGCAACCTACTTACTCAGGTCTGTGCTTCTGTCACTCACGCCACCCACCATAAGAAAATCATTAAAATATTGCAAACCCTACAGCGAGGATCCCTCACGCTTGCACGACACGAAGAGCACCATAGGACAACACCAATAATAAAACATGCAATTCAAACCAATCACGGTCATCAATTAACCCATAGGACAAAACGAATCTACTCAAACATCATAGGATAGCCATACATCATTGGGAAATAATATATAGTGTTCAGCAGCATGTTTAAGTAGAGATTGTAGCAGGTAGAAGAGGGGTTACACCGCTGCATAGAGGGGGGAAGAGTTGGTGATGACGGCGGTGAAGTTGTTGGTGTAGATTGCATGACGATGATGGCCCCAGCGGCACTCCGGTGCCACCGAAAGCGAGGGGGAGAGAGCCCCCCTCCTTCTTCTTCTTCTTTCATGACCTTCTCCCTAGATGGGAGAAGGGTTTCCCCTCTGGTCCATGGCCTCCATGGTGGCGGAGGGGCGAGAGCCCCTCCGAGATTGGATCTGTCTCTCTCTGTTTCTGCGTTCCTAGATTCTGGCCTGCCACCGTTTCTTAAATTCCCGTAGATGCGTACTTCCGATTGAGCTGATTTTTGGATAAAAATTTTATCCGGATATTAGGTTTCTTGCGGCGAAAGAAGGGTATCAACCGTCTTACGGAGTGGCCACGAGGGCCCAGGGCGTGCCTGCCCCCCTGGGCACGCCCCTCACCCTCGTGGGCCACCAGGGCATTGTCTCACGTTGGTTCTGCTTCCCAAAATTCACATATATTCCAAAAAAATCTCCGTCTGTTTTTATCTCGTTTGGACTCCGTTTGATATGGATATTCTATGAAATAAAAAACATGCAACAAACAGGAACTGGCACTGGGCACTGGATCAATATGTTAGTTCCAAAAAATAGTATAAAAAGTTGCTAAAAGTATATGAAAGTTGTAGAATATTGGCATGGAACAATAAAAAATTATAGATACTACGGAGACGTATCAGGGCTCCACAAGACCCTTCTTGGTTCGAACACTGGGGTGTGTGCGAAGAACTCATCTCCGCCTATCTGCCGACTAGTCGTCCCACGAACTAGCTCGATGAACAAGAAAGTAAAAGAGACACTAGGCAGTTTATCCTAGTTCTGGCCACCTAGCGGTGAGCGGCCCTACTCCAGCAGTGTGGTGGATTAGCCTCCAGATGGGCTGAGGATGAATTAGTATAGTGGGTGAACAACCTCCGGAGGTGTGTTCTTGCTAGGTGCGGAGAGGAAGGTTCGAATGGTTCGTCCCCTTGCTGGGTGGTGGCTATCCTACTTATATAGTGGCATTGGTCCTCTTCCCCCGAAATGTTAGCGGGAAAGGATCCCACAACGTTCAATTTTGAAGGGAGACAACTAGTACATTTTATCCTGACTAAAGGTGGTCTTCGCCTGTACAGCCTCTGATCCTGACGCCACAGTGGGCTCGGCGATGACCTCCGTCCTACCGTCTTGGCGATCTTGGTCTTGTTGCATGGAAATGGAAACCTTTGGCAGATTCGTCAGGACTCTGTGCCTAAACCTGCTTCCTTAGCACCAAAGAGGAAACTGATGTACTGCGCCCGCTGGTGCCCACCTGGCCTTGGTCGTCATGGCTTGCGTCATGCAAACCTCGTGATGTGGGGGTTGCATAGAGTTCTCTGCTCCTCTGGAGCCGGCCAGACGAGGCCGCCCCTTTTGGAGGTCTTGGCGTCGTTAGCCCCGCGAGGCTTGGCCCCTCGCGAGGGTCTTGAGTGTCGATGCTAAAGATGGGCCGTACCAGGCCTGAGGAGGAGTCACGTCGCGGGCCGGGGCAGGAAAGTCTGGGTACCCTGGTTCCGGAACGCCGGCAGTAGCCCCCGGGCCCAAGGCGCGCTCGGACTTGGCTTCGAGGCGAAGCCAAAGGGCAAGGGCGAAGCACCGTGCGCCCTAATCGCCTGCGGACCTGGTCGACGTGTAGCACCTGGATTGGACGTGGGCGTCTCCACTTCCCCACATTGCCTCAGCAACCGCTCGACTTGACTGGAGCCAGAGGAGGGCCCCGTCGGACTGCTCCCCAGGCTTGCCATAGAGCTTGAGGGTGTTGTCGTCTGGTTGGGCCCCTTGGTGGAAGCAGAGGTCCGCACTTTTTCTGCCTCGGTCGTGACACACGTCTACCATCACCTTCATCTTCCCAGCCCCAACTTTGACTTTCGTGCCCTGCTTGAGCCTGCGGCTCCCGAGCTTCAAGACGCCACTGCCGAATTGTGACGGAGCAGGTGGAAGCTTTGCTGCAGCAGTTCTGCCTGGTTGAGCCTAGAACCGCCGCGGAGGGAGCCAGTGAGGGAGATGATGGTGAAGTTGCTGACGATGGGTCTGCCTAGGCGGACGATGGTGGCATCCAAGGCTGAAGAAGAGGACGATGGCACTGCTGCTCCCTGCTTTATTCCTGCGACATTTACCGTGCCTCGTGGAGGCGTAAGAACTTTGCCTTGAACTTTTGAAAACTAATATGATTTTGTTGGGGAACTTAGTATTTTCAAAATTTTCCTACGATCACGCAAGATCTATCTACTAGATGCATAGCAATGAGAGGGGAGAGTGTGTCTACGTACCCTCGTAGACCGGGAGCGGAAGCATCAAGTGACGCGGTTGATGTAGTCGAACTTCTTCGCGATCCAACCGATCAAGCACCGAACGTACGACACCTCTGCATTCAGCACACGTTCAGCTTGATGACGTCCCACGAGCTCTTGATCTAGTTGGGCTTCACGGGAGAGTTTCGTCAGCACGACGGCGTGGTGACGGATATGATGTATCTACCGGCGCAGGGCTTCGCCTAAGCACTGCAACGGTATGACCGAGGTGTGTTTCTGTGGTGGGGGGCACCGCACACGGCTAAAACAATTCAACTTGTGTGTCCTAGGGTGCCCCCTGCCCCCGTATATAAAGGAGCAAGGGAGAGGCCGGCCCTAGAGGGGGCGCGCCAAGTGTGGGGAGTCCTACTAGGACTCCCAAGTCCTAGTAGGATTCCCCTTTCCTTTCCGGAGTAGGAGAGAAGGAAAGAGGTGGAGAGGGAGAAGGAAAAGGGGGCTGCACCCCTTGTCCAATTCGGACCAGAGGGGAGGCACGCGCCTCCTTCCTTTTGGCCTTTCTCCTCTATTCCCGTATGGCCCAATAAGGCCCATATACTCCGAAAAATACCCGAATCACTCGGAACCTTTCCGATGTCTGAATATAGTCGTCCAATATATCGATATTTACGTCTCGACCATTTCGAGACTCCTCGTCATGTCCTCGGTCTCATCCGGGACTCCGAACTCCTTCGGTACATCAAAACTCATAAACTCATAATACCGATCGTCATCAAACGTTAAGTGTGCGGACCCTACGGGTTCGAGAACTATGTAGACATGACCGAGACTCATCTCCAGTCAATAACCAATAGCGGAACCTGGATGCTCATATTGGCTCCTACATATTCTACGAAGATCTTTATCGATCAAACCGCATAACAACATACGTTGTTCCTTTTGTCATTGGTATGTTACTTGCCCGAGATTCGATCGTCGGTATCTCTATACCTAGTTCAATGTCGTTACCGGCAAGTCTCTTTACTCGTTCTGTAATACATCATCTCGTGACTAACTCATTAGTCTTTGACACTCGGAGTGACAAATCCTAGTCTTGATCTATGCCAACACCACGAACACTTTCGGAGACACCTGTAGAGCATCTTTATGATCACCCAGTTACATTGTGACGTTTGATAGCACACAAGGTGTTCCTACGGTATTCGGGAGTTGCATAATCTCATAGTCATAGGAACATGTATAAGTCATGAAGAAAGCAATAGCAGTAAAACTAAACAATCATAGTGCTAAGCTAACGGATGGGTCTTGTCCATCACATCATTCTCCTAATGATGTGATCCCATTGATCAAATGACAAATCATGTCTATGGTTAGGAAACATAACCATCTTTGATCAATGAGCTAGTCTAGTAGAGGCATATTAGGGACACTCTGTTTTGTCTATGTATTCACACATGTACTAAGTTTCCGGTTAATAAAATTCTAGCATGAATAATAAACATTTACCATGATATAAGGAAATATAAATAACAACTTTATTATTGCCTCTAGGGCATATTTCCTTCAGTCTCCCACTTGCACTAGAGTCAATAATCTAGCTCACATCGCCATGTGATTTAATACCGATAGTTCACATCGTTATGTGAATAACACCCATAGTTCACATCGCCATGTGACCAACACCCAAAGGGTTTACTAGAGTCAATAATCTAGTTCATATCGCTATGTGATTAATACCCAAGAGTAATAAGGTGTGATCATGTTTTGCTTGTGAGAGAAGTTTAGTCAACGGGTCTGTCACATCCAGATCCGTATGTATTTCGCAAATTTCTATGTCTACAATGCTCTGCATGGATCTACTCTAGCTAATTGCTCCCACTTTCAATACGCATCCAGATTGATACTTAGAGTCATCTGGATTTAGTGTCAAAGCTTGCATCAGCGTAACCCTTTACGACGAACTCTTTATCACCTCCATAATCGAGAAACATTTCCTTAGTCATCCAGTTACTAAGGATAATTTTGACCGCTGTACCGTGATCTACTCCTGGATCACTATTGTACCCCCTTGACAAACTCATGGCAAGGTACACAACATGTTTGGTACACATCATGGCATATTTTATAGAACCTATGGCTGAGGCATAGGGAATGACTTTCATTCTCTCTATATTTTTCTGCCGTGGTCTGGCTTTGAGTCTTACTCAACTTCACACCTTACAAGTCAGGCAAGAACTCCTTCTTTGACTGATCCATTTTGAACTACTTCAAAATCTTATCAAGGTATGTACTCATCGAAAGTCTTATCAAGCGTCTTGATCTATCTCTATAGATCTTGATGCCCAATATGTAAGCAGCTTCACCAAGGTCTTTCTTTGAAAAACTCTTTTCAAACACTCGTTTATGCTTTCCAGAAAATTCTACATCATTTCCGATCGACAATATGTCATTCACATATACTTATCAGAAAGGTTGTAGTGCTCCCACTCACTTCTTGTAAATACAGGCTTCACCGCAAGTCTGTATAAATCTATATGCTTTGATCAACTTATCAAAGCATATATTCCAACTCCGAGATGCTTGCACCAGTCCATAGATGGATCGCTGGAGCTTGCACATTTTGTTAGCACCTTTAGGATTGAAAAAACCTTCTGGTTGCATCATATACAAGTCTTCTTTAATAAATCCATTAAAGAATGCAATTTTGTTATCCATTTGCCAAATTTCATAAAAGGCGGCAATTGCTAACATGATTCGGACAGACTTAAGCATCGCTGCGGGTGAGAAAGTCTCATCGTAGTCAACTCCTTGAACTTGTTGAAAAACTTTCGCAACAAGTCGAGCTTTGTAAACAGTAACATTACCATCAGCGTCAGTCTTCCTCTTGAAGATCCATTTATTTTCGATGGCTTGCCGATCATCGGGCAAGTCAACCAAAGTCCACACTTTGTTCTCATACATGGATCCCATCTCAGATTTCATGGCCTCAAGCCATTTTGCGGAATCTGGGCTCATCATCGCTTCCTCATAGTTCGTAGGTTCATCATGGTCCAGTAACATGACTTCCAGAACCGGGTTGCCGTACCATTCTGATGCGGAACGAACTCTGGATGATCTACGAAGTTCAGCAGAAACTTGATCTGAAGTTTCATGATCATCATCATTAGCTTCCTCACTAATTGGTGTAGGAATCACTGGAACTAGTTTCTGTGATGTTCCACTTTCCAATTCGGGAGAAGGTACAATTACCTCATCAAGTTCTACTTTCATCCCACTCACTTCTTTTGAGAGAACCTCCTTCTCTAGAAAGGATCCACTCTTAGCAACAAAGACCTTGCCTTCAGATCTGTGATAGAAGGTGTACCCAACAGTTTCTTTTGGGTATCCTATGAAGATTTACTTCTCCGATTTGGGTTCGAGCTTATCATGTTGAAACTTTTTCACATAAGCATCGCAGTCCCAAACTTAAAGAAATGACAGCTTAGGATTCTTGTCAAACCACAGTTCATACGGTGTCATCTCCACGGATTTAGCTGGTGCCCTATTTAACGTGAATGTAGCTATCTCTAATGCATAACCCCAAAAGCGATAGTGGTAGATCGGTAAGAGACATCATCGATCGCACCATATCTAATAAAGTACGGTTATGATGTTCGGACACACCATTACACTGTGGTGTTCCAGGTGGCGTGAGTAGTGAAACTATTTCACATTGTTTTTACTGAAGGCCAAACTCGCTAACTCAAATATTTTACCTCTACGATCATATCGTAGAAACTCTTATTTTCTTGTTACGATGATTCTCCACTTCACTCTAAAATTCTTTGAACTTTTCAAATGTTTCAGACTTGTGCTTCATTAAGTAGATATACCCATATCTGCTCAAATAATTAGTGAAGGTCAGAAAATAACGATACCTGCCGCGAGCTTCAACACTCATTGGTCCACATACATCTGTATGTATGATCTCCAACAAATCTGTTGCTCGCTCCATTGTTCCGGAGAACGGAGTTTTAGTCATCTTGCCCATGAGGCATGGTTCGCAAGCACCAAGTGATTCATAATCAAGTGATTCCAAAAGTCCATCACTATGGAGTTTCTTCATGCGCTTTACACCATTATGATCTAAACGGCAGTGTCACAAATAAGTTGCACTATCATTATTAACCTTGCATCTTTTGGCTTCAATATTATGAATATGTGTATCACCACGATCGAGATCCAACGAACTATTTTCATTGGGTGTATGACCATCGAAGGTTTTATTCATGTAAACAGAATAACAATTATTCTATGACTTTAAATGAATAACCGTATTGCAACAAATATGATCAAATCATATTCATGCTCAACGCAAATGCCAAATAACATTTATTTAGGTTTTACACTAACCCCGAAAGTATAGGGAGTGTGCGATGATGATCATATCAATCTTGGAACCACTTCCAACACACATCGTCACTTCACCTTTAACTAGTCTCTGTTCATTCTGCAATTCTCGTTTCGAGTTACTAATTTTAGCAACTGAACCGTATCAAATACCCAGGGGTTGCTATGAACACTAGTAAAGTACACATCAATAATCTGTATATCAAAATATACCTTTATTCACTTTGCCATCCTTCTTATCCGCCAAGTATCTAGGGCAGTTCCACTTCCAGTGACCATTTCCTTTGCAGTAGAAGCACTTAGTTTCAGGCTTGAGTTTTAGCTTTGGGTTTCTTCACGGGAGTGACAACTTGCTTGTCATTCTTCTTGAAGTTTCCCTTCTATCCCTTTGCCCTTAACTTGAAACAAGCGGTCTTGTTAACCATCAACACTTGATGCTTTTTCATGATTTCTACCTTCGCCGACTTCAGCATCGCGAAGAGCTCGGGAATTCATTTCGTCATCCCTTGCATATTATAGTTCATCACGAAGTTCTACTAACTTGGTGATAGTGACTAGAGAACTTTGTCAATTACTATCTTATCTGGAAGATTAACTCCCACTTGATTCAAGCAATTGCAGTACCTAGACAATCTGAGCACATGCTCACTGGTTGAGCTATTCTCCTCCATCTTGTAGGCAAAGTACTGTCAGAGGTCTCATACCTCTCGACACGGGCATGAGTATGAAATACTAATTTCAACTCTTGGAACATCTTATGTGCTCCGTGGCGTTAAAAACATTTTTGAAGTCCCGGTTCTAAGCCGTAAAGCATGGTGCACTTAAACTATCAAGTAGTCATCATACTGAGCTTTTGTCAAAACGTTCATAACGTCTACATCTGCTCCTGCAATAGGTCTGTCACCTAGCGGTGCATCAAGGACATAATTCTTCTGTGCAGCAATGAGGATAATCCTCAGATCACGGAACAATTCCGCATCATTGCTACTAACATCTTTCAACTTAGTTTTCTCTAGGAACATAAAAAATTAAACGCGGAGCAACATCACGAGCTATTGATCTACAACATAGATATGCTAATACTACCAGGACTAAGTTCATGATAAATTAAAGTTCAATTTAATCATATTACTTAAGAACTCCCACTTAGATAGACATCCCTCTAGTCATATAAATGATCACGTGATCCAAATCAACTAAACCATGTCCGATCATCACGTGAGATGGAGTAGTTTCAATGGTGAACATCTTTATGTTGATCATATCTACTATATGATTCACGCTCAACCTTTCGGTCTCCAGTGTTCCGAGGCCATATATGCATATGCTAGGCTCGTCAAGTTTAACCCGAGTATTCTGCGTGTGCAAAACTGTCTTACACCCGTTGTATTTGAACGTAGAGCTTATCACACCCGATCATCACGTGGTGTCTCGGCATGAAGAACTTTCGCAACGGTGCATACTCAGGGAGAACACTTGTACCTTGAAATTTTGTAAGGGATCATCTTATAATGCTACCGTCGTACTAAGCAAAATAAGAAGCATAGTAAGATAAACATCACATGCAAATCAAAATATGTGACATGATATGGCCATCATCATCTTGTGCTTTTGATCTCCATCTCCAAAGCACCGTCATGATCACCTTCGTCACCGGCGCGACACCTTGATCTCCATCGTAGCATCGTTGTCGTCTCGCCAACTATTGCTTCTACGACTATCGCTACCGCTTAGTGATAAAGTAAAGCAATTACATGGCGATTGCATTTCATACAATAATGCGACAACCATATGGCTCCTGCCAGTTGCCGATAACTTTACAAAACATGATCATCTCATACAAAACCGTATTACTCATCATGTCTTGACCATATCACATCACAACATGCCCTGCAAAAACAAGTTAGACGTCCTCTACTTTGTTGTTGCAAGTTTTAGGTGGCTGCTACGGGATTTAGCAAGAACCGTTCTTACCTACGCATACAAAAAGCACAACGATGTTTCGTCAAGTATGTGATGTTTTAACCTTCACAAGGACCGGGCGTAGCCACACTTGATTCAACTAAAGTGAGAGAGACAGACACCCAATCGCTTCTCTTCTCTGCTTGCCTTCTCTACCCCCTCCTGCTTGCCGCCATGCAGCGCGGGGCGAAGAAGAGAGGGGACGGCGAGCCTGGCATATCGCCGCCGGTGCTCGAACCGGCGCTTGGTTGCTCTGCCATAGTGAACCAGGAGGGTCTGGACAAGGTGCGACGCGCCTTGGCCAACACAACTAACGAGTGGGGACCGACCCGTGTCTGGCTCGCTTCCCGGCCGGTGAGGGAGCTTGGTGCTAATGACATCCAGCTTCATCTCCATGCTATCTTCGGGGGTCTCGTCCCCCCTTTCTCCGCCTTCTTCTACACAGTGCTCACGCATTACCAGATTCGGGCATTACACCTGGACCCTGGGTCCATCATCCTTCTTTCTGGCTTCGCGTTCCTGTGTGAGGCTTTCGTTGGCGTTTCCCCTTCCGTGGCCTTGCTCCACCACTTCTTCGCTCTCTCCTTGGTTGACGGGGGGTAGCGCTCGGGGTGTGTGTCATTGCGCGCGGTGGAGGCGACTGCTGCCTCCGGAATTGACTTCTCGCTTCATCCTACCACAGAGGGATTTCGCCGACAATGGGTGTTCGTTGACGCCGTCGCGTACAGCCCCCAATTTCATCTTCCTGATGCACCGGCGGTGCCGAACTCTGGCTGGAGGCATGAAGCCCTTTTGGATCCTCGGGCGGAGGCTGTGATGCGCCGACTGACCAACTTGAGGAAGAGCGGGTTGACCCTGGCGATGGTGGTGAGGGACTTCCTTGTCCTCCGTGTCGCCCCACTCCAGCGCCATTCCAACCCGATGTGGGTTCTTGACGATCGCGCGCGTCTTCAGCAGAAGCAGCTCCCTCCTAACACGACCCAGGGGCTGATGTGGCTGCTCGTTGGTGGAGTGCCTGAAGCTCGCCCTGGTTCCGCGGTTCCCTTGTACTTGGCTCCAAAAGCCGGAAGGGCCCTTGCTGACAGGATGCCCCGCTTCGATGCATGGGGGCTGATCCCTGGGGGCACCCCTGATCCGCGTGACGATTCCTTGGTGGTATTCGGGCCCGCGAGCCCATCCTTCCTTTTTGGGGCAGGCGCACCTGGCGGAGTCCCTGGCATGGGGTCGGCCCCATCCTTGGAGCGAGTGGACGAAGCTCCGGCGCCGGTGTTGGTGGAGGTGGCGGAAAGCGCTGAGGCGCCGCTGGCTCCTGAAGCAGCCGAGGGGGAGGCGCAGCGGCCTCTGGCCGAGGCGAGTCCGGGAAGCACTACCTCACGGAGCGAGGTGCCGGCTGCGGGTGCCTGCTCTGGCCTTGCTCCGGGACTAGGCATATCTGCCTCAGGCAGCCTCCTGTCGTCCTTCGCGATGCTAGGCAAGAGATGGAGGCTGGGGGGCGTCTTCGGTCCCGCTCCGAGGGCACTGAAGAGGATGAAGCCGACTGTGCCAAGCAGGTGTGTGTCCTTTGGTCTCCCCATCTCTCTTAATGCGGTTCTGCTGACCTCTTGATCCGCAGGGTCTCTTCTGCATCGTCCGCGAGTCACCCGACGAGGCCCGCAGGAGCTTTTGCTTGCATTCCTTCTCCGGACCAAGCTGGGCCTTCAGGAGGCCTTCCGCGGGCTCTCGAAATCACGCACGGGTCCTATTGCACAGGTCGTACCCCCAGCCCCCAAGCATCCTTGGGGCTAGGCAGCTCTCGGTACATTGGGAGCCCGCTCCGTGCCCCGGGTCTTGCCTTCACCATGGGTCAGCCAGCTCTTGAGGCGGCTCGAGCAGCTGTCGGTCCATCAAGACCATACCCTGCTCCCAGCGCTGGAGGTGCCGCGCGCCCTCGGAACTAGATCCGGGGTACACGCTGAACCCGAGGAAGAGGGGGAGCCCCCTTTGGGCGACGCGGGTGCTGGGGACAAGCCTGGTCGTCTTCTGGAACTTGCGGTGCGCCGGAGCGTGGTCCTCCATGACCTTGTGTGGGAGGCGTCGGACGCCCTGAAGCGTATCAAGGTCGAGGTTGCTGAAGTCGATAAGCGCGTCGAGGCCGAGGGTCTGCATCTGGCGAGGGGTTGGCGCCAGCTGAGGGCCGTCGTCAACCTGAGCCAGATGCAGCACGAAACCACCCTGAGGAAGGCGGGAGCGTCGGCTGCCGCGGCTCAGGAGGCCTGCGACCGTGCCCTGAAGGAGGCCCGAGACGCCGAGCACCGCTGCGCGGCCACGGAGGAGCGTGAGCGCGAGATCAAAGCTTCAAACGTCGCGCTTGAGCGCCAGGTTTGTGCCTGAAGGGTTGCCCTTGTTGCACCTGTGGCTGATGATGATAGTCCAGCTGGCCTCTCGGCACGGGAGGAGGCGCTGACACTTGAGGCGATGGAGCTGAGTATGGAGCGCGAGCGCCTAGAGACGATGGAGCGCCAACTAGCCGAGGCCGAGGGCAACCTTGATGACCGCAAGGTCGTGGCGAAGATGCCTGCCAGGGAGGCGGAGCGCTTCCGGAAGGATTACCGTGAGAAGCTGGGGCTTCATGAGACTCGCTTTGCTGACAAGCGCAAGGAACTCCAGAAGGAGATCACGGCACTTAAGAGTAGCCTGGCAGATGCCGAGCGTCTCCTGCTGGTGTCGGAGAAGGCTCGCGTTGCAGCCGAGCATCGCGAACGGGCATCGAAGAAGGCCTGTGCCGAGGCGGAGCGCCGCGAGCGAGCGTCGGAGAAGGCTCGCGCCGCCGCCAGGGCGGAATAGTCCTGCCTCCACCAGCAAGTGGAGGACATTTCCACCCTCGCGGCTCGAACCTCTGAGGAGGCTGCACGAGTCCGTGGAATGCAGCACACCCGCTCGGAGATGTTTGAGGCCCTGCGGTACCGGGTCGGCCGGGCCCTAGGAGAATTTCTTGGCTCGGGGGTCGCTGGCCCCCTGGTTAACGATGACGCCGGGTACCTTGGGTTCTTTACCAAGGTGGTGGAGTGTCTTGAAGGCAGGGTCAGGAAGGCTCGACAGCGCGTCGAGGAGCCAAGCCGCGACGTCCTGAGGAGCGCAGTTTCCCGCATCTTCGGCAACTTACACCGTCTTGACTCTCATGCGGACTTCGAGGCCCTGCTAGAGCCTGCGCCTGAGGCGGTCGCCGGCCCCTCGGAGAATTAGGTGAGCGACCATGTGGACACGTTGGTGACAGAGCTCGTTCTAGCTATCGAGGACACGTCGGTGCCTGAGGGGGGCGACACCGACAGTTCCGACGAAGGCGTCGATGCTTAATCCAGTTCCTGCCATAAATTTGCTTTTCGGTTGTGGCTCCAAAGCCGGGTGAGGTGGGTGTCACAAGGTTTAAAATTTTGATGATGTAATTGAACACTGTACGGATGGGTTTTTAAGCACTCCCTTGCTTGTTCCTGAGGTCGTGGCTTTAAGCCCTTGCTGCATGTCAGGACGGAGCGTCCGCCAGCCTCGTCTAGGCACGCCTCGCGTGACCTGCTGTGAGTGCAAGAGTGGTGGGCGGTCCGGCGGCGGACCAGACAGAACGTGTGCCCATGCCTCGGCCCCTGCTCCCGAGGATTAACAATGCGGGGTTGCGGGCGTAGCCTGGCTTGGCTAAGAGAGACGAAAAGATGGACTGGCAAAAAAACACGGCAGAAATCACAAAACACACACAAAACTCTCCCTTTATTCAAGAAACGAGCCGCATGGCGGTGAGATCGGCTTGAGAAAGCAGATACAGAGGGACCAAATGCGAATAGCAAAAGGAGGGGCCGCGTCTGGCCCCTGAGCAGGTCTTCAGTCTTCTCCCCAGCACGGAGCGTAGGGCTACCACCGGCGGGTGTGGGCATAGCCATTGGGGGGCAGTGTCGATGGCCAGCGCAGAGCATGGTGCTTCCACTCGGCGTGGGAGGGAGCCCCTGAGGTCCTAGGGCGACGCTCTGGAGACTCCGGGGCGTGTACAGCCCCACTCATTATTACGTGAGAGTGTCACGAGCAGAGACCTTCTGACGTGCTCGCCCCTTCGCTTTGAGGGCCCCGCCCCGCCCTAGTACGCTCCCTCATGAACTCACCCGAAGGCGGAATCCATGAAGTGGGACACTGCGCATGATGGGGGGATGGGACCTTGGCCATAGGCCCCCCTCCGAGCACCAGGCGCGCCGCATACGCGATCTCGGAACGCGTTTCGCCCCTGAGGGCTAACGTCGCTCAGAGACGCGGCGTCCTGAGGTGCGAGGGGGACCCCGTCCTACCCACGATCCTAATGGCCCCTGAGCCCTTCCTGATCAAGGTCGGGCCCAGCGGGTACGGGATTGCGTGAGCAGGGGGACGAAGCCGCGGTCTTGGGCCCTCCTAGTGCGCGTAGGACGGGCTGCCGTACCGCCTCCAGACGCACCCTCCGCAGCCCGGGGGATGGTACGCCAAGAGGCGTGGCGTCTTGAGGTTGAACGGAGGGGGGAGAAGGCCCCTCCCCGCGCGCATCGTACCCACCGCCGGTGAGCCCCTGGTGAAATCCAGGGCGGGCCCATGCACGACGGGTCACGCGCGGGGGGACGAGGGCCTGACCTGGGCCTTCCCTTCCCTTTCTGTCTCGGTGTGGTAGCCAGAGTAGCCCACTGGCCTGCCAAGACCTGGGCCAGAGACATTGTTGGCCCGAGGCCTACGTCCAGTGCCGCGGGGCCGGCCCTCGCAGGAACCTACTCGCGTCTTATCCGCGCTCCATGGCCGTGGGCGATGATGGTGATGGATTGAGGGCCACGAGCGGGGGATCCGCCTCCTGACCTCCCGCTCCTGAGCCCCCTTGCGCCAACGCCTGGTTGCATCTGGCGTTCGGCGTAGCCCTGAGGTCGCTCTCCGGTGGCTCCTCGACGGGGGCGGTTTCTGAATACAAAGGGCTTCGAGGCAGAGGGGCGGCGTCATATGCAGGGTTTAGTGGATCATACCCCATGTCGCCTTCGTAGGTCGCCGCGGGTCTTGACCATACGGGTGACTGGGTGTGGGTGGGGCGGCACCCGGTCCTCGATGTCGTCATGTGGACGCAGAATGGCTCAGCTCCGGTGCTCGTGGCGTCGAGGAGCTCGGCCACCCTTAGGAGCAGCGCATCGTGGCCGCTGTCGAGCAGCCGACACCTTAGCAGTTCCCTTGCCACCAGTATAGCAGCTCTCATGTTTGCCATTTCGTGCCGGTCCCGCGAGCTTACCGCCGTGTGTTTAGCCGCCCGTGTTGCCGCACGAACTTGGCGTCGATTGGGTGGAGGATGCTGTCGGTCCTCTGGCGGCAGGTTGGTGATGCTCATCGTGTCGTCGGCCCCGATCAAAGACGGGTGGCGGCGGGTCCCGCGGCCGAAGGGCGATGCCTGAGCGGCGCGGATGCCACGGGCTTCCGCACGCGTCTGGTGCGCGTCCGCCATCGTGGTCGCGGTTTGTTGGAGCTGGGAGACGCGGGGTTGGTGGACGAGACCGGGCGAGGTCGTTGGAGAGGCGAGATCTCGACACGCCCCCTACTTGGCGTGCCAAATGTCGGATTCAGGGCTCCGCAAAACCCATTAAGTTTGAACACAGGGGCGTGAACAAAGATCTCTCCCACTCATGTCTACCTAGCGCCTTGCTATCGTCTCGATGAAAGGATTCAAGTAAACAACGAACAAGCACACAAGAGTTTATCCAGGTTCGGGCCACCGTGTGGTGTAAGACCCTACTTCCTGCTTTGGTGGGTTGGCTCCGGGCGAGCTAGAATATGAACTGGTACAAGGGTTCCTGGGCTCAGGAGGCGAGCTCGGGAGGGTCAGGAGGCTAGTGTTCTTGCTCCTTGTGCGGTGGTCAAGTGTGCAAGTCGATCCTCCTTCTCAGTGGGAATCCTAGCTACTTATATAGGCGGCCATGGTCCTCTTCCCCCGAAATGTTTAGGCGGGAAGGGATTCCACAACGGCCATTTTTGAGTGAGAACACAAGGACGTTCCAACCCTGACAAAAGCAGTCTTCGCCTGCAAAAGGATCAGGCGGTGACACGGTGGTGGGCTCGACGATGACATCCTTCTTGTCGTCCTTGTGGTCTTCGGTCCCGTTGCACCAATGAGGAAACCTTTGCCCCGCTCCCCGGGAACTCGCGGCTGTGATGTCCTCCTTGCACCGAAATGGTAACTGCGCCGCTGGCGTACGCTGGCACACGCTGGCGTGGTGCATCACCGCTGATAGCACTGCCTCCTCCTGAGGATGACTTGGCCTTGGGTTCTCCGCCCCTCCGGAGCACCTTATCGAGGCTGCTCCTGAGGAGGTCTTGACGTCGCTCTCCTCGCGAGGCTTGGCCTCCTCGCGAGGGTCTTGGGTAACTGCTTGATCAACTGGGCCGTACCAGGCTGTGGTAAGAGCGCGTCGCAGCCCGCAGACAGGCAAGTCTAGGTACCCTGGTTCCCAGTACGCCGACAACCATGGAGCCCCTTTTGTCATTTCTGAAGGACATGTTCTGCGACGCTGGCTTGGGATCCTCACCTGGAAAGTCAGACCGCATCGATGGCAACCACGACGAGGAGTCAATCTGTGACAAGTGAGGAAATGCATGATTTGTTTTCTCAAACACATTTTGTAGTGAGAACTTGTCCAGTATTTATTGCTATATTTGGTTGTTTGCATTACGCCTTGTTTACTTCTACGGTTTATGGTTGTTCGGTTGTTTGTAGTTACCATATCTCCAGTTTCCATTGCCATCTTTCGTTGTTCGTAGTATGCCTTGTTTATTTCAGCTATTAACAGTGTGATGTTCTATTGTTCTACATGTGCTAGTATGAACTGTGCAGTTCAATTTCATCAATACCAAATTTAACAATAGCTCTATGAATGACTATATTTGGTTGCTGTAAAGAATGTTTTACTCCGTCCGAATCTTTTTAGTTCGCATATGAGATTTGTCTAAAGTCAAGCCCTCGTAAAGTGTGACCAACTTTATAGAACAAAATACCAACATTCACAATATGAAATAAATATCAGTACGTGTGTCATGACTTAAATTTTCATATTGTATAACTTCAGCATGCTAGATTTTTTTTTCATATAAATAAGGTCAAACTTTCTGAATTTCGACTTCAGACAATACTTATATGTAGAGTAAAAAGGACCGGATGGAGTATTGAACACGCCTTTCCATTTGATCTAACAATGGCACTGTTTGGATACTCTAACTTAGCTAGACGTTAGAGTTAGTTTCTAGCTTATGACAGTTAAACGGGAGAGAGAGCGAGCGAGAGAGAGAGATTGGTGGAATAGTTGTATTACTTGAGCCTCGTGGGCATATATATATAGGAGTACATGGTCATCTTGGAGTACAAGTCAAGGTAGAATAAATCCTACGCTATCTTACATTTCCTAAATAACAATGATACTAAACAATGACTAGCCCTGAACCAACTCTAGCCAAAGAGGTGTTTGGATGACAGTGTTAGATTGACAATAAATGCAGTAGGAGAAGTAGCCCCAATCATCACCTCTTTGGTGGGATAGTTGTTTTGGGTGGGTTTAACGCAACTAGCTCAAACTAGCCCTCATGTTTGGATACTTTAGGGCTATTTGAGCCCAAACTAGCTCAAACTAACTCTAACCCAAGGATCCAAATAGGGCCAATAACTAGTGTACTTAGACCTGCACAATACAAGTTTGAATGACTATGTTTGCTTGTTTTTACATATTAGGCATGTTGCACTTAATAACACACATTTACACTTCTTCTTTTTAAATATTAGGTTTTTAGCAATTTTGTCTTGCACGTCTAGGTCCTGCTGTCAGAGGTTTTGACCCACTGTTTGACCCTTTTTGCATATGTGGAAATGAGTTTCCCATGAATATCAGTCAAGTCAAGAAACTCAAAAAGATTGTTACGATAAAGAAATTAGCGACAAAAAACAACAAGATCTTTATCTGCACAATGAAGAAGACATCAGTTCACTACGGGATGGTACTAACTGTTATACCTTGTCTTTTTAATTCCTTTGCGCCATTTCAAATCTAGAGAAGATATTTATACATATCCTTGTTTTCATGCCTTTCCAAAGTAGTTCATTGATGATAACCTCTCAAACTGCCTGTATGGTCAGGAGCCGAGGAAGGTATTCAATATTGAAGTCCTCCTGAAGAGGACGAAGAATGGACGGTCAATCATCCACAGGCACTGGCCTAAAGTTGCAAAGACCTTCAACATCAATGAAGGCTCAATATTGTCCTTCCACTTCAGCAGTTCTCTAGATGAGATTCATGTGTCTATGTACCGTCTATGGTGCTAATTTTGAAAGGTTATAGATGTTACATGTGAAACTCGGTGCTGGTGTAGTCCTGTAATGGGGTAGCTGAGTGCTGAAGCTATATGATGTTACACTCTGATGTATTTCGATTATGAAATCATGCTTCCTTAATCGAAATCAAATATATTATGTGCTTAATAGGAAATGTCAATTAGATTAATAAATGGATAATTAATCATAGGGCAATTAGCCTGCTAATTGGGTTTTTCTATTGCAAACAGTTATTGAGAAAACACCATGGGCGATGACCTCAGGCAACGCACACAGTTTCTAGGAATAAACCGGGTTGGATCAATGGACAATCACACACGACATCCACTTGAAAGTCACCTTGCGCAAACATTTACCATATAAAAATTGTGTGTGATGGATATACTTTGCCACACAGTTTCTTCTACGAACAGTGTGTGATGCATTCAATAACTCAAACGATAAAATTGTTAATATCGTGTGCAATGGCAAAACGGTCACAAACGATTTAATGGGAAAATTGTGTGTGATGTACCTATGAATGGAAACATTTTCCTTGGAGTGACTGTGTGGGATGTATATACGAACGATAACGTACTTCTTGGATTAACTGTGTGGGATGTACATACTAACGGAAACGTATTCCTTTGATTGGCTGTGTGGAATGTACATACGAACGGAAACGTTTAGCGGGGACTGACTGTGTGGGATGTCCTTACAACTGAAAACGATTTGGCAAGTATAATAATTATTTTTAGCACAACTGTACGTATAACCGTATTTGATCACTCGCCGGTCGCACTGCAGTGACCTGATCCCAATGGATCGAAGTCTCTGTGCTTAAGTGTCATCCCTGGATTGGTATGCTGACACACACAATACTCGAGGATTTATAACAGAGTTCAATCACACACTTATTACATCGAGGTCCTCATAAAGAGTATGTATTACAAAAATATGGCTGAAGGCCAACTAAATAGAATATTGCGGAAGCTCCAAAGATAAATGAATTCATCCAACTCCACGGCACAGTTGAGTGTAGAACAACGACCTATCGCACCTTAATCCTCGTCAGAAAACTCTGCAACATGAGATGTAGCAGCCGTGTAGGTCAGCACATGGAATATGCTGGCAATGTCACACTATAGCATAATGATGAACAATATCTATCACTACATGCATATTTGGCTGGTGGAGGCTCTAAGTTTAATTTTGCATAAAGCTAATTTTTTCCTACAACAAAGGAATAAATTTTTATTACTACTAGATTTAATTAGTAATATTGAGAAGGTTCCTCCAACTCAATCCCTAGAATTTCCAAGTTATTAATAACCCAACAATTGCATTAAATAGAGTGACGAGGTCAACAAATAATTCACTTCTAGATACTCAAGATGTCCATAACCGGGGAGATGGCTAATCATGATTAATTTGTACACTCTACAGAGGTTTGCGCACTTTTCCCCACAAGACTTGATGACATCCATGATTGGAAGATCGAGACATAGCCTTTAAATAGAGTGACGAGGTCAACAAATAATTCACTTCTAGATACTCAAGATGTCCATAAGCTAACATGCTTTCTCTTCTTGGATCATATGCACTTATGATTGGAACTCTAGCAAGCATCCGCAACTACTAAAGATCATTAAGGTAAAACCCAACCATAACATTAAAGTATCAAGTCCTCTTATTCCCATACGCAAGCAACCTACTTACTCAGGTCTGTGCTTCTGTCACTCACGCCACCCACCATAAGCAAATCATTAAAATATTGCAAACCCTACAGCGAGGATCCCTCACGCTTGCACGACACGAAGAGCACCATAGGACAACACCAATAATAAAACATGCAATTCAAACCAATCACGGTCATCAATTAACCCATAGGACAAAACGAATCTACTCAAACATCATAGGATAGCCATACATCATTGGGAAATAATATATAGTGTTCAGCAGCATGTTTAAGTAGAGATTGTAGCAGGTAGAAGAGGGGTTACACCGCTGCATAGAGGGGGGAAGAGTTGGTGATGACGGCGGTGAAGTTGTTGGTGTAGATTGCATGACGATGATGGCCCCAGCGGCACTCCGGTGCCACCGAAAGCGAGGGGGAGAGAGCCCCCCTCCTTCTTCTTCTTCTTTCATGACCTTCTCCCTAGATGGGAGAAGGGTTTCCCCTCTGGTCCATGGCCTCCATGGTGGCGGAGGGGCGAGAGACCCTCCGAGATTGGATCTGTCTCTCTCTGTTTCTGCGTTCCTAGATTCTGGCCTGCCACCGTTTCTTAAATTCCCGTAGATGCGTACTTCCGATTGAGCTGATTTTTGGATAAAATTTTTATCCGGATATTAGGTTTCTTGCGGCGAAAGAAGGGTATCAACCGTCTTACGGAGTGGCCACGAGGGCCCAGGGCGTGCCTGCCCCCCAGGGCATGCCCCTCACCCTCGTGGGCCACCAGGGCATTGTCTCACGTTGGTTCTGCTTCCCAAAATTCACATATATTCCAAAAAAATCTCCGTCTGTTTTTATCTCGTTTGGACTCCGTTTGATATGGATATTCTATGAAATAAAAAACATGCAACAAACAGGAACTGGCACTGGGCACTGGATCAATATGTTAGTTCCAAAAAATAGTATAAAAAGTTGCTAAAAGTATATGAAAGTTGTAGAATATTGGCATGGAACAATAAAAAATTATAGATACTACGGAGACGTATCAGGGCTCCACAAGACCCTTCTTGGTTCGAACACTGGGGTGTGTGCGAAGAACTCATCTCCGCCTATCTGCCGACTAGTCGTCCCACGAACTAGCTCGATGAACAAGAAAGTAAAAGAGACACTAGGCAGTTTATCCTAGTTCTGGCCACCTAGCGGTGAGCGGCCCTACTCCAGCAGTGTGGTGGATTAGCCTCCAAATGGGCTGAGGATGAATTAGTATAGTGGGTGAACAACCTCCGGAGGTGTGTTCTTGCTAGGTGCGGAGAGGAAGGTTCGAATGGTTCGTCCCCTTGCTGGGTGGTGGCTATCCTACTTATATAGTGGCATTGGTCCTCTTCCCCCGAAATGTTAGCGGGAAAGGATCCCACAACGTCCAATTTTGAAGGGAGACAACTAGTACATTTTATCCTGACTAAAGGTGGTCTTCGCCTGTACAGCCTCTGATCCTGACGCCACAGTGGGCTCGGCGATGACCTCCGTCCTACCGTCTTGGCGATCTTGGTCTTGTTGCATGGAAATGGAAACCTTTGGCAGATTCGTCAGGACTCTGTGCCTAAACCTGCTTCCTTAGCACCAAAGAGGAAACTGATGTACTGCGCCCGCTGGTGCCCACCTGGCCTTGGTCGTCATGGCTTGCGTCATGCAAACCTCGTGATGTGGGGGTTGCATAGAGTTCTCTGCTCCTCTGGAGCCGGCCAGACGAGGCCGCCCCTTTCGGAGGTCTTGGCGTCGTTAGCCCCGCGAGGCTTGGCCCCTCGCGAGGGTCTTGAGTGTCGATGCTAAAGATGGGCCGTACCAGGCCTGAGGAGGAGTCACGTCGCGGGCCGGGGCAGGAAAGTCTGGGTACCCTGGTTCCGGAACGCCGGCAGTAGCCCCCGGGCCCAAGGCGCGCTCGGACTTGGCTTCGAGGCGAAGCCAAAGGGCAAGGGCGAAGCACCGTGCGCCCTAATCGCCTGCGGACCTGGTCGACGTGTAGCACCTGGATTGGACGTGGGCGTCTCCACTTCCCCACATTGCCTCAGCAACCGCTCGACTTGACTGGAGCCAGAGGAGGGCCCCGTCGGACTGCTCCCCAGGCTTGCCATAGAGCTTGAGGGTGTTGTCGTCTGGTTGGGCCCCTTGGTGGAAGCAGAGGTCCGCACTTTTTCTGCCTCGGTCGTGACACACGTCTACCATCACCTTCATCTTCCCAGCCCCAACTTTGACTTTCGTGCCCTGCTTGAGCCTGCGGCTCCCGAGCTTCAAGACGCCACTGCCGAATTGTGACGGAGCAGGTGGAAGCTTTGCTGTAGCAGTTCTGCCTGGTTGAGCCTAGAACCGCCGCGGAGGGAGCCAGTGAGGGAGATGATGGTGAAGTTGCAGACGATGGGTCTGCCTAGGCGGACGATGGTGGCATCCAAGGCTGAAGAAGAGGACGATGGCACTGCTGCTCCCTGCTTTATTCCTGCGACATTTACCGTGCCTCATGGAGGCGTAAGAACTTTGCCTTGAACTTTTGAAAACTAATATGATTTTGTTGGGGAACGTAGTATTTTCAAAATTTTCCTACGATCACGCAAGATCTATCTACTAGATGCATAGCAATGAGAGGGGAGAGTGTGTCTACGTACCCTCGTAGACCGGGAGCGGAAGCATCAAGTGACGCGGTTGATGTAGTCGAACTTCTTCGCGATCCAACCGATCAAGCACCGAACGTACGGCACCTCTGCATTCAGCACACGTTCAGCTTGATGACGTCCCACGAGCTCTTGATCCAGTTGGGCTTCACGGGAGAGTTTCGTCAGCACGACGGCGTGGTGACGGATATGATGTATCTACCGGCGCAGGGCTTCGCCTAAGCACTGCAACGGTATGACCGAGGTGTGTTTCTGTGGTGGGGGGCACCGCACACGGCTAAAACAATTCAACTTGTGTGTCCTAGGGTGCCCCCTGCCCCCGTATATAAAGGAGCAAGGGAGAGGCCGGCCCTAGAGGGGGCGCGCCAAGTGTGGGGAGTCCTACTAGGACTCCCAAGTCCTAGTAGGATTCCCCTTTCCTTTCCGGAGTAGGAGAGAAGGAAAGAGGTGGAGAGGGAGAAGGAAAAGGGGGCTGCACCCCTTGTCCAATTCGGACCAGAGGGGAGGCACGCGCCTCCTTCCTTTTGGCCTTTCTCCTCTATTCCCGTATGGCCCAATAAGGCCCATATACTCCGAAAAATACCCGAATCACTCGGAACCTTTCCGATGTCTGAATATAGTCGTCCAATATATCGATATTTACGTCTCGACCATTTCGAGACTCCTCGTCATGTCCTCGGTCTCATCCGGGACTCCGAACTCCTTCGGTACATCAAAACTCATAAACTCATAATACCGATCGTCATCAAACGTTAAGTGTGCGGACCCTACGGGTTCGAGAACTATGTAGACATGACCGAGACTCATCTCCGGTCAATAACCAATAGCGGAACCTGGATGCTCATATTGGCTCCTACATATTCTACGAAGATCTTTATCGATCAAACCGCATAACAACATACGTTGTTCCTTTTGTCATTGGTATGTTACTTGCCCGAGATTCGATCGTCGGTATCTCTATACCTAGTTCAATGTCGTTACCGGCAAGTCTCTTTACTCGTTCTGTAATACATCATCTCGTGACTAACTCATTAGTCTTTGACACTCGGAGTGACAAATCCTAGTCTTGATCTATGCCAACACCACGAACACTTTCGGAGACACCTGTAGAGCATCTTTATGATCACCCAGTTACATTGTGATGTTTGATAGCACACAAGGTGTTCCTACGGTATTCGGGAGTTGCATAATCTCATAGTCATAGGAACATGTATAAGTCATGAAGAAAGCAATAGCAGTAAAACTAAACAATCATAGTGCTAAGCTAACGGATGGGTCTTGTCCATCACATCATTCTCCTAATGATGTGATCCCATTGATCAAATGACAAATCATGTCTATGGTTAGGAAACATAACCATTTTTGATCAATGAGCTAGTCTAGTAGAGGCATATTAGGGACACTCTGTTTTGTCTATGTATTCACACATGTACTAAGTTTCCGGTTAATAAAATTCTAGCATGAATAATAAACATTTACCATGATATAAGGAAATATAAATAACAACTTTATTATTGCCTCTAGGGCATATTTCCTTCAGTCTCCCACTTGCACTAGAGTCAATAATCTAGCTCACATCGCCATGTGATTTAATACCGATAGTTCACATCGTTATGTGAATAACACCCATAGTTCACATCGCCATGTGACCAACACCCAAAGGGTTTACTAGAGTCAATAATCTAGTTCATATCGCTATGTGATTAATACCCAAGAGTAATAAGGTGTGATCATGTTTTGCTTGTGAGAGAAGTTTAGTCAACGGGTCTGTCACATCCAGATCCGTATGTATTTCGCAAATTTCTATGTCTACAATGCTCTGCATGGATCTACTCTAGCTAATTGCTCCCACTTTCAATACGCATCCAGATTGATACTTAGAGTCATCTGGATTTAGTGTCAAAGCTTGCATCAGCGTAACCCTTTATGACGAACTCTTTATCACCTCCATAATCGAGAAACATTTCCTTAGTCATCCAGTTACTAAGGATAATTTTGACCGCTGTACCGTGATCTACTCCTAGATCACTATTGTACCCCCTTGACAAACTCATGGCAAGGTACACAACATGTTTGGTACACATCATGGCATATTTTATAGAACCTATGGCTGAGGCATAGGGAATGACTTTCATTCTCTCTATATTTTTCTGCCGTGGTCTGGCTTTGAGTCTTACTCAACTTCACACCTTACAAGTCAGGCAAGAACTCCTTCTTTGACTGATCCATTTTGAACTACTTCAAAATCTTATCAAGGTATGTACTCATCGAAAGTCTTATCAAGCGTCTTGATCTATCTCTATAGATCTTGATGCCCAATATGTAAGCAGCTTCACCAAGGTCTTTCTTTGAAAAACTCTTTTCAAACACTCGTTTATGCTTTCCAGAAAATTCTACATCATTTCCGATCGACAATATGTCATTCACATATACTTATCAGAAAGGTTGTAGTGCTCCCACTCACTTCTTGTAAATACAGGCTTCACCGCAAGTCTGTATAAATCTATATGCTTTGATCAACTTATCAAAGCATATATTCCAACTCCGAGATGCTTGCACCAGTCCATAGATGGATCGCTGGAGCTTGCACATTTTGTTAGCACCTTTAGGATTGAAAAAACCTTCTGGTTGCATCATATACAAGTCTTCTTTAATAAATCCATTAAAGAATGCAATTTTGTTATCCATTTGCCAAATTTCATAAAAGGCGGCAATTGCTAACATGATTCGGACAGACTTAAGCATCGCTGCGGGTGAGAAAGTCTCATCGTAGTCAACTCCTTGAACTTGTTGAAAAACTTTCGCAACAAGTCGAGCTTTGTAAACAGTAACATTACCATCAGCGTCAGTCTTCCTCTTGAAGATCCATTTATTTTCGATGGCTTGCCGATCATCGGGCAAGTCAACCAAAGTCCACACTTTGTTCTCATACATGGATCCCATCTCAGATTTCATGGCCTCAAGCCATTTTGCGGAATCTGGGCTCATCATCGCTTCCTCATAGTTCGTAGGTTCATCATGGTCCAGTAACATGACTTCCAGAACCGGGTTGCCGTACCATTCTGATGCGGAACGAACTCTGGATGATCTACGAAGTTCAGCAGAAACTTGATCTGAAGTTTCATGATCATCATCATTAGCTTCCTCACTAATTGGTGTAGGAATCACTGGAACTAGTTTCTGTGATGTTCCACTTTCCAATTCGGGAGAAGGTACAATTACCTCATCAAGTTCTACTTTCATCCCACTCACTTGTTTTGAGAGAACCTCCTTCTCTAGAAAGGATCCACTCTTAGCAACAAAGACCTTGCCTTCGGATCTGTGATAGAAGGTGTACCCAACAGTTTCTTTTGGGTATCCTATGAAGATTTACTTCTCCGATTTGGGTTCGAGCTTATCATGTTGAAACTTTTTCACATAAGCATCGCAGTCCCAAACTTAAAGAAATGACAGCTTAGGATTCTTGTCAAACCACAGTTCATACGGTGTCATCTCCACGGATTTAGCTGGTGCCCTATTTAACGTGAATGTAGCTATCTCTAATGCATAACCCCAAAAGCGATAGTGGTAGATCGGTAAGAGACATCATCGATCGCACCATATCTAATAAAGTACGGTTATGATGTTCGGACACACCATTACACTGTGGTGTTCCAGGTGGCATGAGTAGTGAAACTATTTCACATTGTTTTTACTGAAGGCCAAACTCGCTAACTCAAATATTTTACCTCTACGATCATATCGTAGAAACTCTTATTTTCTTGTTACGATGATTCTCCACTTCACTCTAAAATTCTTTGAACTTTTCAAATGTTTCAGACTTGTGCTTCATTAAGTAGATATACCCATATCTGCTCAAATAATTAGTGAAGGTCAGAAAATAACGATACCTGCCGCGAGCTTCAACACTCATTGGTCCACATACATCTGTATGTATGATCTCCAACAAATCTGTTGCTCGCTCCATTGTTCCGGAAAACGGAGTTTTAGTCATCTTGCCCATGAGGCATGGTTCGCAAGCACCAAGTGATTCATAATCAAGTGATTCCAAAAGTCCATCACTATGGAGTTTCTTCATGCGCTTTACACCATTATGATCTAAACGGCAGTGTCACAAATAAGTTGCACTATCATTATTAACCTTGCATCTTTTGGCTTCAATATTATGAATATGTGTATCACCACGATCGAGATCCAACGAACTATTTTCATTGGGTGTATGACCATCGAAGGTTTTATTCATGTAAACAGAATAACAATTATTCTATGACTTTAAATGAATAACCGTATTGCAACAAATATGATCAAATCATATTCATGCTCAACGCAAATGCCAAATAACATTTATTTAGGTTTTACACTAATCCCGAAAGTATAGGGAGTGTGCGATGATGATCATATCAATCTTGGAACCACTTCCAACACACATCGTCACTTCACCTTTAACTAGTCTCTGTTCATTCTGCAATTCTCGTTTCGAGTTACTAATTTTAGCAACTGAACCGTATCAAATACCCAGGGGTTGCTATGAACACTAGTAAAGTACACATCAATAATCTGTATATCAAAATATACCTTTATTCACTTTGCCATCCTTCTTATCCGCCAAGTATCTAGGGCAGTTCCACTTCCAGTGACCATTTCCTTTGCAGTAGAAGCACTTAGTTTCAGGCTTGAGTTTTAGCTTTGGGTTTCTTCACGGGAGTGACAACTTGCTTGTCATTCTTCTTGAAGTTTCCCTTCTATCCCTTTGCCCTTTACTTGAAACAAGTGGTCTTGTTAACCATCAACACTTGATGCTTTTTCATGATTTCTACCTTCGCCGACTTCAGCATCGCGAAGAGCTCGGGAATTCATTTCGTCATCCCTTGCATATTATAGTTCATCACGAAGTTCTACTAACTTGGTGATAGTGACTAGAGAACTTTGTCAATTACTATCTTATCTGGAAGATTAACTCCCACTTGATTCAAGCAATTGCAGTACCTAGACAATCTGAGCACATGCTCACTGGTTGAGCTATTCTCCTCCATCTTGTAGGCAAAGTACTATCAGAGGTCTCATACCTCTCGACACGGGCATGAGTATGAAATACTAATTTCAACTCTTGGAACATCTTATGTGCTCCGTGGCGTTAAAAACATTTTTGAAGTCCCGGTTCTAAGCCGTAAAGCATGGTGCACTTAAACTATCAAGTAGTCATCATACTGAGCTTTTGTCAAAACGTTCATAACGTCTACATCTGCTCCTGCAATAGGTCTGTCACCTAGCGGTGCATCAAGGACATAATTCTTCTGTGCAGCAATGAGGATAATCCTCAGATCACGGAACAATTCCGCATCATTGCTACTAACATCTTTCAACTTAGTTTTCTCTAGGAACATAAAAAATTAAACGCGGAGCAACATCACGAGCTATTGATCTACAACATAGATATGCTAATACTACCAGGACTAAGTTCATGATAAATTAAAGTTCAATTTAATCATATTACTTAAGAACTCCCACTTAGATAGACATCCCTCTAGTCATATAAATGATCACGTGATCCAAATCAACTAAACCATGTCCGATCATCACGTGAGATGGAGTAGTTTCAATGGTGAACATCTTTATGTTGATCATATCTACTATATGATTCACGCTCAACCTTTCGGTCTCCAGTGTTCCGAGGCCATATCTGCATATGCTAGGCTCGTCAAGTTTAACCCGAGTATTCTGCGTGTGCAAAACTGTCTTACACCCGTTGTATTTGAACGTAGAGCTTATCACACCCGATCATCACGTGGTGTCTCGGCATGAAGAACTTTCGCAACGGTGCATACTCAGGGAGAACACTTGTACCTTGAAATTTTGTAAGGGATCATCTTATAATGCTACCGTCGTACTAAGCAAAATAAGAAGCATAGTAAGATAAACATCACATGCAAATCAAAATATGTGACATGATATGGCCATCATCATCTTGTGCTTTTGATCTCCATCTCCAAAGCACCGTCATGATCACCTTCGTCACCGGCGCGACACCTTGATCTCCATCGTAGCATCGTTGTCGTCTCGCCAACTATTGCTTCTACGACTATCGCTACCGCTTAGTGATAAAGTAAAGCAATTACATGGCGATTGCATTTCATACAATAATGCGACAACCATATGGCTCCTGCCAGTTGCCAATAACTTTACAAAACATGATCATCTCATACAAAACCGTATTACTCATCATGTCTTGACCATATCACATCACAACATGCCCTGCAAAAACAAGTTAGACGTCCTCTACTTTGTTGTTGCAAGTTTTAGGTGGCTGCTACGGGATTTAGCAAGAACCGTTCTTACCTACGCATACAAAAACCACAACGATGTTTCGTCAAGTATGTGATGTTTTAACCTTCACAAGGACCGGGCGTAGCCACACTTGATTCAACTAAAGTGAGAGAGACAGACACCCGCCAGTCACCTTTAAGCAACGAGTGCTCATAACGGTGAAACCAGTCTCGCGTAAGCGTACGCGTAATGTCGGTCCGGGCCGCTTCATCTCATAATACCGCCGAAGCAAAGTATGACATGCTGGTAAGCAGTATGACTAGTATCGCCCACAACTCATTGTGTTCTACTCGTGCATATCATCTACGCATAGACCTGGCTCTGATGCCACTGTGGGGGAACGTAGTATTTTCAAAAATTTCCTACGATCACGCAAGATCTATCTACTAGATGCATAGCAACGAGAGGGGAGAGTGTGTCTACGTACCCTCGTATACCGGGAGCGGAAGCGTCAAGTGACGCAGTTGATGTAGTCGAACTTCTTCGCGATCCAACCGATCAAGCACCGAACGTACGGCACCTCCGCGTTCAGCACACGTTCAACTTGATGACGTCCCACGAGCTCTTGATCCAGTTGAGCTTCACGGGAGAGTTTCGTCAGCACGACGACGTGGTGACGGATATGATGTATCTACCGGCGCAGGGCTTCGCCTAAGCTCCGCGACGGTATGACCGAGGTGTGATTCTGTGGTGGGGGGCACCGCACAAGGCTAAAACAATTCAACTTGTGTGTCCTAGGGTGCCCCCTGCCCCCGTATATAAAGGAGCAAGGGAGAGGCCGGCCCTAGAGGGGGCGCGCCAAGTGTGGGGAGTCCTACTAGGACTCCCAAGTCCTAGTAGGATTCCCCTTTCCTTTCCGGAGTAGGAGAGAAGGAAAGAGGTGGAGAGGGAGAAGGAAAAGGGGGCTGCACCCCTTGTCCAATTCGGACCAGAGGGGAGGCACGCGCCTCCTTCCTTTTGGCCTTTCTCCTCTATTCCCGTATGGCCCAATAAGGCCCATATACTCCAAAAAATACCCGAATCACTCGGAACCTTTCCGATGTCCGAATATAGTCGTCCAATATATCGATCTTTACGTCTCGACCATTTCGAGACTCCTCGTCATGTCCCCGGTCTCATCCGGGACTCCGAACTCCTTCGGTTCATCAAAACTCATAAACTCATAATATCGATCGTCATCAAACGTTAAGCGTGCGGACCCTACGGGTTCGAGAACTATGTAGACATGACCGAGACTCATCTCCGGTCAATAACCAATAGCGGAACCTGGATGCTCATATTGGCTCCTACATATTCTACGAAGATCTTTATCGGTCAAACCGCATAACAACATATGTTGTTCCTTTTGTCATTGGTATGTTACTTGCCCAAGATTCGATCGTCGGTATCTCTATACCTAGTTCAATCTCGTTATCGGCAAGTCTCTTTACTCGTTCCGTAATACATCATCTCGTGACTAACTCATTAGTCTTTTGCTTCCAAGGCTTATTATGATGTCCATTACCGAGAGGGCCCAGAGATACCTCTCCGACACTCGGAGTGACAAATCCTAGTCTTGACCTATGCCAACACCACGAACACTTTCGGAGACACCTGTAGAGCATCTTTATGATCACCCAGTTACGTTGTGACGTTTGATAGCACACAAGGTGTTCCTACGGTATTCGGGAGTTGCATAATCTCATAGTCATAGGAACATGTATAAGTCATGAAGAAAGCAATAGGAGTAAAACTAAACGATCATAGTGCTAAGCTAACGGATGGGTCTTGTCCATCACATCATTCTCCTAATGATGTGATCCCGTTGATCAAATGACAACTCATGTCTATGGTTAGGAAGCATAACCATCTTTGATCAATGAGCTAGTCTAGTAGAGGCATACTAGGGACACTCTGTTTTGTCTATGTATTCACACATGTACTAAGTTTCCGGTTAATACAATTCTAGCATGAATAATAAACATTTACCATGATATAAGGAAATATAAATAACAACTTTATTATTGCCTCTAGGGCATATTTCCTTCAGATTTGTAATAATTTTCTTTGGATTTTGCTATTTTCTTTTCTGCTTGCCTTTGGTACTCTGGTTCGGAGGGGCCCGACCACGCACATACCTCGACCGCCGTTGGGGCGTCCGGATCACCAGGACGAGACCAAGGGCGAGGGTCTACGTGGCCAGTTAGGCCCTTGGGTCGCGATGCCCAGGGGTCCTCCTTAACGTACGAACATGTTTAGTATTTTTATGAGCCAGAGTCTCATGAGGGCGCATGGCTCTACGTCGGCAGGGCCCGACCTCGCGCGTTCCTCGACCACCGTTGTGGCGTCCAAATCACCAGGATAGAGACCAAGGGGCAAGGGGCTACGAGGCCAGTAAAGCCCCTGAGTCGCGATGCTCGGGGGTCCTCCTTGATGTGCGAGTTGCCCTTGTGAGTTCCATACCTTCTTCCCGTCAGCCTTTTCCTAGGAGGGGCGTGCAAGAACCGGGTACAAGGACCTGGTGAGGTGGCATACGCCAGGTCGGACCGACCTGGGCGCAGCCCACGTGTCCAGCCCCTTGCGCGCTCATCTCAGGGAGAGGCTGAACGGTCGACCGAGAGGCCATCCTGGAGTTAGTGTGGCCCAGAGGCGCCCCTAGTTGTTTATCCCCAGTGCGGAGCATAGGACTACCACTGGGCGTGGGCATAGCCGTGCCTCGACCGTGTCGTCCGCCAGCGCGAAGCATGGGGCTTCCACTGGACGCGTGGGTGGAGGTCCCTCCGGGGAGCACTTCGGGCGTGTACAGCCCAGCTGGAGGAGGTGTATATGGGCACTCGTGAACCAGCGGGGGACCCACAAGGCCCTACCTCAAGGCGGGTTGTGCATGGTCTTCGACTTCTGCGTGACAGCTCTAACCTGCGCCAAAATGAACCTCGGGAGGTAACGTGAGCGGGGCGAACCCGTCATACAGAGCTCAATCACTTGGGTTGTCAATGCTATAGGGACGGACACGAGCATAGGCGTCGTGCTTAAGCTTCTTCATGTAACAACCCCAGGAGGAGCCCCAGGCGCATGGTTCTCGCGGAGGCGTCCCAGGTCACAAAAAGGGACCCGGTTTGCACGCCCCGGCCTGCTGGTCAGGGCGCGGTGACACTTCAAATGATGAAACACCAAACAAGCAATTTTCAAAAAGTGAGGGGAAGACTCATTCTCAAGCAAAGCCAATTCCGATTCGAGCAAAAAACGATACATGTTGTAGGGACGGACCCACATGGTTTGGGGATGATGCAGCCTGAGGGGCGCCCCCAACTGAATTTAAACAAAAAGATGATACATGCCACAGGGACGGACCCACTCGGCTTGGGGATGATGCAGCCCGAGGGGCGTCCCCAACTGAACAAAACTGAAAATGTCACCTGGCACCGTTGCGGGAGGAGTGTTGGAGTAGGTGAAGACGCATGCTGCAGAAGTTGCTCCTCATGAGTCGCCTGGCTCCAGGACCTCGCGAGGCTCCTGAAGTTTAGAGAGCTCGTGGAGGACCAGCGCCTCCACTGCCAGGATCTCCTGATGCCTGGCATCATGAGCCGCCAGTACGTTACGCATGTGGCGCCGGTGCAGGGCAGCGCTGTTTGGCAGGCCGAAACGCATGCATACATAGGTGTGAGGGGGGCCCTCACACCGGCCCACATGGGATGGCCAGCAGAGCTCCTGAGACACGGCTCTATTGAGCCATGTGATGTTGACGCAGACGCGCATCTTGCCTCCCGAGCTTCAGGCGGCAGCTACACTCGATGGTGTGGGGCGACGTCCGCCTCGCATAGCCCTTGGTATGTGCAGGTCTTTGATGATCTGGGTGATGAACTCTTGAGCACCCGGTGCCTCGTGCCTTGTGCCCTCTTCGTGGAAACATGCGCTGAAGCACGCCCCCAGATGGTGCCCAAGTGCCTCCCTCGTGGCATTAGTTAGATTAGAGGCCCTCTACAGGAGATCCCCTGAGCCCAGCTTGCGAGGGGTGCCGGGCATGCATTCCTATGCGAGGGAGGAAGGCGCCCCGTTCAGGGGCGCAGATCCTGAGGCGCGACCGTCGGGTGTTCCTTCCTCGTGAGGCCCCAGGGCGAGCAACTACTTCTTCTTCTGCGGGATGGCCTCATGAGGGTAGGCAAAGCCCTCGGCATCTTAGTTCTCGACTGCCGCAGCTTGGTAGGCGCGTTCGAGAGCACACACCACATCCTTCTCATTGCAGGCAACTGCGATGATGCCACTGCTTCCCGGCATCTTGAGAACATTGTAGTCATGGTGAATCGCCGCCATAAACTTGGTCAAGGCTGGGTAGCCGAGGATGGCATTGTACGGGAGCCGGATGTGGGCGACATCGAAGTCGATGAGCTCCGTGCGGTAGTTCCTGCGGTCGCCGAAAGTGACAGGAAGGCGGACCTGCCCTATTGGTGTTGTAGAGGCATCGGGCACTCCGGAGAAAGGCTTGGTGGGCTGGAGCTGGTTGTATGGCACTTGGAGCGTGTCGAAGGTCTCGACGGAGAGGACGTTGGTCCCTGCTCCACTGTCGATGAGGGTCTTGGTTGCCAGCACATTGCTGATGGTAGGTGAGCAGAGTTGAGGGAGGGCGCTGGCCGCGGCCACGCACTTGATCTGGTCAGCAGAGTCGAAGGTGATGGCACACTTGGACCATCTGAGCGGACGTGTTATCTCAAGCTTGGGGAGGACCGCGTTCACCTCTCGGGCAAACTGTTTGAAGACGCGATGAGACGCTGGGGCCTGAGGGCCTCCCAGGATGCATGCCACGGCGCGCGGTTCCTGAAAGCCCCCATCCCCTTCATCTTGGTTGCGGTCGTCATTCCTTCTCGGTGGTGGTGGCACTGGAGGAAGGGCTGCATTGTGTCGAGGGCGGTCTTCACGAGGCTGGTCCCTCCAGTGATCCTCACGAGGTTGGTCCTGCCAAGGGCCCTCATGAGGCTGGCCCTGCCAGTGGTCCTCGCGAGGCCGCTCACGCCAGCCTTGACGAGAGTCACGGTTCTCCCAGCATCCTCCTCCACGGCCATCTCCGCGACCGTAGCCTCGGTCGCCGCACTCGGGGCGGCGTCCATGGCATCCGTCACGGATGGCCCTGAGTTCCCGACAGTCGTTGGTGTTGTGGCTGTGCACGATGTGGAAGACGCAGAACGGGCGGCTGCCTTAGAGGAATCAGGGTAATCACACCCACGTTTCATCTCAGGCTCAACCACAAGTATTGTCGGTCCCTTGCGCTTGGCTTCCTTGGTCTTGGCCTTCTCGTCTTCTGGATCAACCTCGGGAAGCCCAATGAGCAAGAGGCGACCCTCATCTGCTTTTGCGCACTTGATCGCCGGGTTGAACATCTCTAGAGCTGAGCACAGGTCCTCCTGGATGGCGATCTCCTCGTCATCTTAACATCTCAGACGCCATCAGTGAACGCCGAGATGATGGCCTCGTCAGACACCTTGGGGATCTTGATGCGAACGTTGGTGAACGCTGAATGTACTTGTGTAGGGTCTCTCCTGGCTGCTGCTTGATATGCCGCAGGTCGCCCACCGCCGGGGCGCGGTTGTGAGTCCCTTCGAAGTTGGAGATAAAACGTTCGCGCAGCTCACCCCAGGAGGAGATCGACTCATTCGCGAGGTTCAAGAGCCATGAACGAGCGTCGTCCTTGAGAGCCATGGGGACCCAATTGGCCATGACCTTCTCGTCGCCACTGGCCGCTTCAATGCTCAGCTTGTAGAGCTGCAGGAACTCCGCAGGGTCGGGTGTTCCATCATAGTGCAGGGGTAGATCCGGCTTGAACTTGCTGGGCCAGATTGCACGATGGAGCTCCGAGGTGAATGCTCGGTAGCCCGCTGTGCTGACTGGTGCATGCTGCTGAGGTGGAGCCTGGTCTGGGTGTTCACGTGCCACTGCATTAGGCGGCGTGCGACCTTGACAAAGCGGAACCAGAAGCGCACACGCCTCGCCTTGGGGCCGCTGCACCACTTGGCAGCTTTCTTCATCACACGCGGCCACCCTTCATGGCTGGTCATGCTGGGGGGGCCTCGTGCCTTGGCTTGGGGATGACATCTCTCCGGAGCGGTGGAGGGGGTGCGCAGCGGGCCACATCGCGCGCCTGAGGTTGTGGAGGAGGCAGCGAACGGGACGATGCTGGAGCCTCTCCCGCAGCGCTGACGAGCTCGGCGATGCGGTCCAGCCAATCTTCGTAGAGGATGTCGGCAGGGCTATAGCGCAGGAGCTCGCGCACCATGAGTAGCGCGGCGTGCGAGTTCACTGGTCCACGGCGGGCAAGGGAGGACGAAGCAGCCGCTCGGACCGGTGACGGGGTGGCGGTGCGACTGTTGCGCTGCGTGGAAAGCAGGAGGGATGAGTCTTGCTGTTCAGGGCAGTGGGGCCAGTGGTTGTGTCTGTTGCCAATGAGGGATAGCGGTGGGGCACACCGTCGCCTGGAGGTGCCGTTTGGGCTACGCGAGCGGCGAGAGCAGCCCGACACTCAGCACGGACACGGCGAGCGTCGGCCATGGGGCGGCGAGATGATGACGAGCTGAATGGACGAAGAGAAGCTTCGACGCACCCCTACCTGGCGCGCCAAATGTTGGATTCAGGGCTCCGTAAACCCCTTCTAAATTCGAACACTGGGGTGCGTGCGAAGAACTAAACTCTGCCTATCTGCCTACTCGCCGTCCCACGAACTAGCTCAATGAACAAGAAAGTAAAAGAGACACGAGGTAATTTATCCTAGTTTAGGCCACCTAGCGGTGAGTGGCCCTACTCCAGCAGTGTGGTGGATTAGCCTCGAGACGGGCTGAGGATGAACTAGTATAGTGGGTGAACAACCTCCGGAGGTGTGTTCTTGCTAGGTGTGGAGAGGAAGGTCCGAATGGTCCATCCCCTTGCTGGGTGGTGGCTATCCTACTTATATAGTGGCCTTGGTCCTCTTCCCTCGAAATGTTGGCAGGAAGGGATCCCACAACGGCCAATTTTGAAGGGAGACAACTAGTACATCTTATCCTGACTAAAGGTGGTCTTAGCCTGTAGAGCCTCTGATCCTGACGCCACAGTGGGCTCGGCGATGACTTCCATCCTGCCATCCTCGTGATCTTGGTCTTGTTGCATGGAAATGGAAACACTTGGTAGATTCCTTCGGACTCTGCGTGTGAGCCTGCTTCCTTAGCACCAAAGAGGAAACTGCTGTACTGCGCTCGCTGGCGCCCGCCTGGCCTTGGTCTTCATGGCTTGCATCATGCAGACCTTGCGAGGTGGGGGTTGCATAGAGTTCTCCGCTCCTCAGGAGCCAGCCAGACGAGGTTGCCCCTTTCGGAGGTCTTGGCGTCGTTTGCCTCGTGAGGGTCTTGAGTGGCAATGCTGAAGATGGGTCGTACCAGGCCTAAGGAGGAGCCACGTCGCGGCCCACAGGCAGGCAAGTCTGGGTACCCTGGTTCCCAGAACGCCGACACAACCCTTCGGGTTTGACAGCCGTCGATCTCATTGATGGCCCTGTCGCTGATCTCATGTGGCTCGTTATGAACAATTTTCCATCCTTCATCGTCATTGTCTGATTCAGGGCTCCGCAAAACCCGTTAAGTTCGAACACAGGGGCGTGAATGAAGATCTCTCCCACTCATGTCTACCTAGCACCTCGCTCTCGTCTCGGTGAAAGGATTCAAGCAAACAACGAACAAGCACACAAGAGTTTATCCAGGTTCGGGCCACCGTGTGGTGTAAGACCCTACTTCCTGCGTGGATTGGCTCCGGGCGAGCTAGAATATGAACTGGTACAAGGGTTCCTGGGCTCAGGAAGCGAGCTCAGGAGGGTCAGGAGGCTAGTGTTCTTGCTCCTTGTGGGGTGGTCAAGTGTGTCAATTGATCCTCCTTCTCAGTGGGAATCCTAGATACTTATATAGGCGGCCACAGTCCTCTTCCCCCGAAATGTTTAGGCGCGAAGGGATTCCACAACGGCCATTTTTTAGCAGGAACACAAGGACGTTCCTACCCTGACAAAAGCAGTCTTTGCCTGCAAAAGGATCAGGCGATGACACGGTGGTGGGCTCGACGATGACATCCTTCTTGTCATCCTTGCAGTCTTCGGTCTCGTTGCACCAATGAGGAAACCTTTGCCCCGCTCCTTGGGAACTCGTGGCTGCGCTGTCCTCCATGCACCGAAATGGTAACTATGCCGCTGGCATACGCTGGCACCCGCTGGCGTGGTGCGTCACTGCTGATATCACTGCCTCCTCCTGAGGCAGACTTGGCCTTGGGTTCTCCGCCCCTCCCGAGCACCTTATCAAGGCTGCTCCTGAAGAGGTCTTGACGTCGCTCTCCTTCCGAGGCTTGGCCTCCTCGTGAGGGTCTTGGGCAACTACTTGATCAACTGGGCCGTACCAGGCCGTGGTAAGAGCGCGTCGCGGCCCGCGGACAGGCAAGTCTGGGTACCCTGGTTCCCAGTACGCCGACAGTAGCCCCAGGCCCAAGGCGCACGCGGAGTCGGCTTCGGGGCGAAGCCTTAGTCAAGGACGAAGCGCTGCGGGCCCCAAAGGCTGCGGGCCAGGCTGGCGTGCGACGGTTCGATGGGACGTGGGTGGCCCCGCCTCCCACGCAGTCTTGGTAGTTGTGCGCCTTGCTAATCGCACGACCGGTAGGGCTTCTTGCTGTCGCTTCTGCTTCCTTCCTCCCAATCGCTTCTCTTCTCTGCTTGCCTTCTCTACCCCCTCCTGCTTGCCGCCATGCAGCGCGGGGCGAAGAAGAGAGGGGACGGCGAGCCTGGCACATCGCCGCCGGTGCTCGAACCGGCGCTTGGTTGCTCCGCCATAGTGAACCAGGAGGGTCTGGACAAGGTGCGACGCGCCTTGGCCAACACAACTAACGAGTGGGGACCGACCCGTGTCTGGCTCGCTTCCCGGCCGGTGAGGGAGCTTGGTGCTAATGACATCCAGCTTCATCTCCATGCTATCTTCGGGGGTCTCGTCCCCCCTTTCTCCGCCTTCTTCTACACAGTGCTCACGCATTACCAGATTCGGGCATTACACCTGGACCCTGGGTCCATCATCCTTCTTTCTGGCTTCGCGTTCCTGTGTGAGGCTTTCGTTGGCGTTTCCCCTTCCGTGGCCTTGCTCCACCACTTCTTCGCTCTCTCCTTGGTTGACGGGGGGTAGCGCTCGGGGTGTGTGTCATTGCGCGCGGTGGAGGCGACTGCTGCCTCCGGAATTGACTTCTCGCTTCATCCTACCACAGAGGGATTTCGCCGACAATGGGTGTTCGTTGACGCCGTCGCGTACAGCCCCCAATTTCATCTTCCTGATGCACCGGCGGTGCCGAACTCTGGCTGGAGGCATGAAGCCCTTTTGGATCCTCGGGCGGAGGCTGTGATGCGCCGACTGACCAACTTGAGGAAGAGCGGGTTGACCCTGACGATGGTGGTGAGGGACTTCCTTGTCCTCCGTGTCGCCCCACTCCAGCGCCATTCCAACCCGATGTGGGTTCTTGACGATCGCGCGCGTCTTCAGCAGAAGCAGCTCCCTCCTAACACGATCCAGGGGCTGATGTGGCTGCTCGTTGGTGGAGTGCCTGAAGCTCGCCCTGGTTCCGCCGTTCCCTTGTACTTGGCTCCAAGAGCCGGAAGGGCCCTTGCTGACAGGATGCCCCGCTTCGATGCATGGGGGCTGATCCCTGGGGGCACCCCTGATCCGCGTGACGATTCCTTGGTGGTATTCGGGCCCGCGAGCCCATCCTTCCTTTTTGGGGCAGGCGCACCTGGCGGAGTCCCTGGCATGGGGTCGGCCCCATCCTTGGAGCGAGTGGACGAAGCTCCGGCGCCGGTGTTGGTGGAGGTGGCGGAAAGCGCTGAGGCGCCGCTGGCTCCTGAAGCAGCCGAGGGGGAGGCGCAGCGGCCTCTGGCCGAGGCGAGTCCGGGAAGCACTACCTCACGGAGCGAGGTGCCGGCTGCGGGTGCCTGCTCTGGCCTTGCTCCGGGACTAGGCATATCTGCCTCAGGCAGCCTCCTGTCGTCCTTCGCGATGCTAGGCAAGAGATGGAGGCTGGGGAGCGTCTTCGGTCCCGCTCCGAGGGCACTGAAGAGGATGAAGCCGACTGTGCCAAGCAGGTGTGTGTCCTTTGGTCTCCCCATCTCTCTTAATGCGGTTCTGCTGACCTCTTGATCCGCAGGGTCTCTTCTGCATCGTCCGCGAGTCACCCGACGAGGCCCGCAGGAGCTTTTGCTTGCATTCCTTCTCCGGACCAAGCTGGGCCTTCAGGAGGCCTTCCGCGGGCTCTCGAAATCACACACGGTTCCTATTGCACAGGTCGTACCCCCAGCCCCCAAGCATCCTTGGGGCTAGGCAGCTCTCGGTACATTGGGAGCCCGCTCCGTGCCCCGGGTCTTGCCTTCACCATGGGTCAGCCAGCTCTTGAGGCGGCTCGAGCAGCTGTCGGTCCATCAAGACCATACCCTGCTCCCAGCGCTGGAGGTGCCGCGCGCCCTCGGAACTAGATCCGGGGTACACGCTGAACCCGAGGAAGAGGGGGAGCCCCCTTTGGGCGACGCGGGTGCCGGGGACAAGCCTGGTCGTCTTCTGGAACTTGCGGTGCGCCGGAGCGTGGTCCTCCATGACCTTGTGTGGGAGGCGTCGGACGCCCTGAAGCGTATCAAGGTCGAGGTTGCTGAAGTCGATAAGCGCGTCGAGGCCGAGGGTCTGCATCTGGCGAGGGGTTGGCGCCAGCTGAGGGCCGTCGTCAACCTGAGCCAGATGCAGCACGAAACCACCCTGAGGAAGGCGGGAGCGTCGGCTGCCGCGGCTCAGGAGGCCTGCGACCGTGCCCTGAAGGAGGCCCGAGACGCCGAGCACCGCTGCGCGGCCACGGAGGAGCGTGAGCGCGAGATCAAAGCTTCAAACGTCGCGCTTGAGCGTCAGGTTTGTGCCTGAAGGGTTGCCCTTGTTGCACCTATGGCTGATGATGATAGTCCAGCTGGCCTCTCGGCACGGGAGGAGGCGCTGACACTTGAGGCGATGGAGCTGAGTATGGAGCGCGAGCGCCTAGAGACGATGGAGCGCCAACTAGCCGAGGCCGAGGGCAACCTTGATGACCGCAAGGTCGTGGCGAAGATGCCTGCCAGGGAGGCGGAGCGCTTCCGGAAGGATTACCGTGAGAAGCTGGGGCTTCATGAGACTCGCTTTGCTGACAAGCGCAAGGAACTCCAGAAGGAGATCACGGCACTTAAGAGTAGCCTGGCAGATGCCGAGCGTCTCCTGCTGGTGTCGGAGAAGGCTCGCGTTGCAGCCGAGCATCGCGAACGGGCATCGAAGAAGGCCTGTGCCGAGGCGGAGCGCCGCGAGCGAGCGTCGGAGAAGGCTCGCGCCGCCGCCAGGGCGGAATAGTCCTGCCTCCACCAGCAAGTGGAGGACATTTCCACCCTCGCGGCTCGAACCTCTGAGGAGGCTGCACGAGTCCGTGGAATGCAGCACACCCGCTCGGAGATGTTTGAGGCCCTGCGGTACCGGGTCGGCCGGGCCCTAGGAGAATTTCTTGGCTCGGGGGTCGCTGGCCCCCTGGTTAACGATGACGCCGGGTACCTTGGGTTCTTTACCAAGGTGGTGGAGTGTCTTGAAGGCAGGGTCAGGAAGGCTCGACAGCGCGTCGAGGAGCCAAGCCGCGACGTCCTGAGGAGCGCAGTTTCCCGCATCTTCGGCAACTTACACCGTCTTGACTCTCATGCGGACTTCGAGGCCCTGCTAGAGCCTGCGCCTGAGGCGGTCGCCGGCCCCTCGGAGAATTAGGTGAGCGACCATGTGGACACGTTGGTGACAGAGCTCGTTCTAGCTATCGAGGACACGTCGGTGCCTGAGGGGGGCGACACCGACAGTTCCGACGAAGGCGTCGATGCTTAATCCAGTTCCTGCCATAAATTTGCTTTTCGGTTGTGGCTCCAAAGCCGGGTGAGGTGGGTGTCACAAGGTTTAAAATTTTGATGATGTAATTGAACACTGTACGGATGGGTTTTTAAGCACTCCCTTGCTTGTTCCTGAGGTCGTGGCTTTAAGCCCTTGCTGCATGTCAGGACGGAGCGTCCGCCGGCCTCGTCTGGGCACGCCTCGCGTGACCTGCTGTGAGCGCAAGAGTGGTGGGCGGTCCGGCGGCGGACCAGACAGAACGTGTGCCCATGCCTCGGCCCCTGCTCTCGAGGATTAACAATGCGGGGTTGCGGGCGTAGCCTGGCTTGGCTAAGAGAGACGAAAAGATGGACTGGCAAAAAAACACGGCAGAAATCACAAAACACACACAAAACTCTCCCTTTATTCAAGAAACGAGCCGCATGGCGGTGAGATCGGCTTGAGAAAGCAGATACAGAGGGACCAAATGCGAATAGCAAAAGGAGGGGCCGCGTCTGGCCCCTGAGCAGGTCTTCAGTCTTCTCCCCAGCACGGAGCGTAGGGCTACCACCGGCGGGTGTGGGCATAGCCATTGGGGGGCAGTGTCGATGGCCAGCGCAGAGCATGGTGCTTCCACTCGGCGTGGGAGGGAGCCCCTGAGGTCCTAGGGCGACGCTCTGGAGACTCCGGGGCGTGTACAGCCCCACTCATTATTACGTGAGAGTGTCACGAGCAGAGACCTTCTGACGTGCTCGCCCCTTCGCTTTGAGGGCCCCGCCCCGCCCTAGTACGCTCCCTCATGAACTCACCCGAAGGCGGAATCCATGAAGTGGGACACTGCGCATGATGGGGGGATGGGACCTTGGCCATAGGCCCCCCTTCGAGCACCAGGCGCGCCGCATACGCGATCTCGGAACGCGTTTCGCCCCTGAGGGCTAACGTCGCTCAGAGACGCGGCGTCCTGAGGTGCGAGGGGGACCCCGTCCTACCCACGCTCCTAATGCCCCCTGAGCCCTTCCTGATCAAGGTCGGGCCCAGCGGGTACGGGATTGCGTGAGCAGGGGGACGGAGCCGCGGTCTTGGGCCCTCCTAGTGCGCGTAGGACGGGCTGCCGTACCGCCTCCAGACGCACCCTCCGCAGCCCGGGGGATGGTACGCCAAGAGGCGTGGCGTCTTGAGGTTGAACGGAGGGGGGGAGAAGGCCTCTCCCCGCGCGCATCGTACCCACCGCCGGTGAGCCCCTGGTGAAATCCAGGGCGGGCCCATGCACGACGGGTCACGCGCGGGGGGACGAGGGCCTGACCTGGGCCTTCCCTTCCCTTTCTGTCTCGGTGTGGTAGCCAGAGTAGCCCACTGGCCTGCCAAGACCTGGGCCAGAGACATTGTTGGCCCGAGGCCTACGTCCAGTGCCGCGGGGCCGGCCCTCGCAGGAACCTACTCGCGTCTTATCCGCGCTCCATGGCCGTGGGCGATGATGGTGATGGATTGAGGGCCACGAGCGGGGGATCCGCCTCCTGACCTCCCGCTCCTGAGCCCCCTTGCGCCAACGCCTGGTTGCATCTGGCGTTCGGCGTAGCCCTGAGGTCGCTCTCCGGTGGCTCCTCGACGGGGGCGGTTTCTGAATACAAAGGGCTTCGAGGCAGAGGGGCGGCGTCATATGCAGGGTTTAGTGGATCATACCCCATGTCGCCTTCGTAGGTCGCCGCGGGTCTTGACCATACGGGTGACTGGGTGTGGGTGGGGCGGCACCCGGTCCTCGATGTTGTCATGTGGACGCAGAATGGCTCAGCTCCGGTGCTCGTGGCGTCGAGGAGCTCGGCCACCCTTAGGAGCAGCGCATCGTGGCCGCTGTCGAGCAGCCGACACCTTAGCAGTTCCCTTGCCACCAGTATAGCAGCTCTCATGTTTGCCATTTCGTGCCGGTCCCGCGAGCTTACCGCCGTGTGTTTAGCCGCCCGTGTTGCCGCACGAACTTGGCGTCGATTGGGTGGAGGATGCTGTCGGTCCTCTGGCGGCAGGTTGGTGATGCTCATCGTGTCGTCGGCCCCGATCAAAGACGGGTGGCGGCGGGTCCCGCGGCCGAAGGGCGATGCCTGAGCGGCGCGGATGCCACGGGCTTCCGCACGCGTCTGGTGCGCCTCCGCCATCGTGGTCGCGGTTTGTTGGAGCTGGGAGACGCGGGGTTGGTGGACGAGACCGGGCGAGGTCGTTGGAGAGGCGAGATCTCGACACGCCCCCTACTTGGCGTGCCAAATGTCGGATTCAGGGCTCCGCAAAACCCATTAAGTTTGAACACAGGGGCGTGAACAAAGATCTCTCCCACTCATGTCTACCTAGCGCCTTGCTATCGTCTTGATGAAAGGATTCAAGTAAACAACGAACAAGCACACAAGAGTTTATCCAGGTTCGGGCCACCGTGTGGTGTAAGACCCTACTTCCTGCTTTGGTGGGTTGGCTCCGGGCGAGCTAGAATATGAACTGGTACAAGGGTTCCTGGGCTCAGGAGGCGAGCTCGGGAGGGTCAGGAGGCTAGTGTTCTTGCTCCTTGTGCGGTGGTCAAGTGTGCAAGTCGATCCTCCTTCTCAGTGGGAATCCTAGCTACTTATATAGGCGGCCATGGTCCTCTTCCCCCGAAATGTTTAGGCGGGAAGGGATTCCACAACGGCCATTTTTGAGTGAGAACACAAGGACGTTCCAACCCTGACAAAAGCAGTCTTCGCCTGCAAAAGGATCAGGCGGTGACACGGTGGTGGGCTCGACGATGACATCCTTCTTGTCGTCCTTGTGGTCTTCGGTCCCGTTGCACCAATGAGGAAACCTTTGCCCCGCTCCCCGGGAACTCGCGGCTGTGATGTCCTCCTTGCACCGAAATGGTAACTGCGCCGCTGGCGTACGCTGGCACCCGCTGGCGTGGTGCATCACCGCTGATAGCACTGCCTCCTCCTGAGGATGACTTGGCCTTGGGTTCTCCGCCCCTCCGGAGCACCTTATCGAGGCTGCTCCTGAGGAGGTCTTGACGTCGCTCTCCTCGCGAGGCTTGGCCTCCTCGCGAGGGTCTTGGGTAACTGCTTGATCAACTGGGCCGTACCAGGCTGTGGTAAGAGCGCGTCGCAGCCCGCAGACAGGCAAGTCTAGGTACCCTGGTTCCCAGTACGCCGACAGCCATGGAGCCCCTTTTGTCATTTCTGAAGGACATGTTCTGCGACGCTGGCTTGGGATCCTCACCTGGAAAGTCAGACCGCATCGATGGCAACCACGACGAGGAGTCAATCTGTGACAAGTGAGGAAATGCATGATTTGTTTTCTCAAACACATTTTGTAGTGAGAACTTGTCCAGTATTTATTGCTATATTTGGTTGTTTGCATTACGCCTTGTTTACTTCTCCGGTTTATGGTTGTTCGGTTGTTTGTAGTTACCATATCTCCAGTTTCCATTGCCATCTTTCGTTGTTCGTAGTATGCCTTGTTTATTTCAGCTATTAACAGTGTGATGTTCTATTGTTCTACATGTGCTAGTATGAACTGTGCAGTTCAATTTCATCAATACCAAATTTAACAATAGCTCTATGAATGACTATATTTGGTTGCTGTAAAGAATGTTTTACTCCGTCCGAATCTTTTTAGTTCGCATATGAGATTTGTCTAAAGTCAAGCCCTCGTAAAGTGTGACCAACTTTATAGAACAAAATACCAACATTCACAATATGAAATAAATATCAGTACGTGTGTCATGACTTAAATTTTCATATTGTATAACTTCAGCATGCTAGATTTTTTTTTTCATATAAATAAGGTCAAACTTTCTGAATTTCGACTTCAGACAATACTTATATGTAGAGTAAAAAGGACCGGATGGAGTATTGAACACGCCTTTCCATTTGATCTAACAATGGCACTGTTTGGATACTCTAACTTAGCTAGACGTTAGAGTTAGTTTCTAACTTATGACAGTTAAACGGGAGAGAGAGCGAGCGAGAGAGAGAGATTGGTGGAATAGTTGTATTACTTGAGCCTCGTGGGCATATATATATAGGAGTACATGGTCATCTTGGAGTACAAGTCAAGGTAGAATAAATCCTACGCTATCTTACATTTCCTAAATAACAATGATACTAAACAATGACTAGCCCTGAACCAACTCTAGCCAAAGAGGTGTTTGGATGACAGTGTTAGATTGACAATAAATGCAGTAGGAGAACTAGCCCCAATCATCACCTCTTTGGTGGGATAGTTGTTTTGGGTGGGTTTAACGCAACTAGCTCAAACTAGCCCTCATGTTTGGATACTTTAGGGCTATTTGAGCCCAAACTAGCTCAAACTAACTCTAACCCAAGGATCCAAATAGGGCCAATAACTAGTGTACTTAGACCTGCACAATACAAGTTTGAATGACTATGTTTGCTTGTTTTTACATATTAGGCATGTTGCACTTAATAACACACATTTACACTTCTTCTTTTTAAATATTAGGTTTTTAGCAATTTTGTCTTGCACGTCTAGGTCCTGCTGTCAGAGGTTTCGACCCACTGTTTGACCCTTTTTGCATATGTGGAAATGAGTTTCCCATGAATATCAGTCAAGTCAAGAAACTCAAAAAGATTGTTACGATAAAGAAATTAGCGACAAAAAACAACAAGATCTTTATCTGCACAATGAAGAAGACATCAGTTCACTACGGGATGGTACTAACTGTTATACCTTGTCTTTTTAATTCCTTTGCGCCATTTCAAATCTAGAGAAGATATTTATACATATCCTTGTTTTCATGCCTTTCCAAAGTAGTTCATTGATGATAACCTCTCAAACTGCCTGTATGGTCAGGAGCCGAGGAAGGTATTCAATATTGAAGTCCTCCTGAAGAGGACGAAGAATGGACGGTCAATCATCCACAGGCACTGGCCTAAAGTTGCAAAGACCTTCAACATCAATGAAGGCTCAATATTGTCCTTCCACTTCAGCAGTTCTCTAGATGAGATTCATGTGTCTATGTACCGTCTATGGTGCTAATTTCGAAAGGTTATAGATGTTACATGTGAAACTCGGTGCTGGTGTAGTCCTGTAATGGGGTAGCTGAGTGCTGAAGCTATATGATGTTACACTCTGATGTATTTCGATTATGAAATCATGCTTCCTTAATCGAAATCAAATATATTATGTGCTTAATAGGAAATGTCAATTAGATTAATAAATGGATAATTAATCATAGGGCAATTAGCCTGCTAATTGGGTTTTTCTATTGCAAACAGTTATTGAGAAAACACCATGGGCGATGACCTCAGGCAACGCACACAGTTTCTAGGAATAAACCGGGTTGGATCAATGGACAATCACACACGACATCCACTTGAAAGTCACCTTGCGCAAACATTTACCATATAAAAATTGTGTGTGATGGATATACTTTGCCACACAGTTTCTTCTACGAACAGTGTGTGATGCATTCAATAACTCAAACGATAAAATTGTTAATATCATGTGCAATGGCAAAACGGTCACAAACGATTTAATGGGAAAATTGTGTGTGATGTACCTATGAATGGAAACATTTTCCTTGGAGTGACTGTGTGGGATGTATATACGAACGATAACGTACTTCTTGGATTAACTGTGTGGGATGTACATACTAACGGAAACGTATTCCTTTGATTGGCTGTGTGGAATGTACATACGAACGGAAACGTTTAGCGGGGACTGACTGTGTGGGATGTCCTTACAACTGAAAACGATTTGGCAAGTATAATAATTATTTTTAGCACAACTGTACGTATAACCGTATTTGATCACTCGCCGGTCGCACTGCAGTGACCTGATCCCAATGGATCGAAGTCTGTGTGCTTAAGTGTCATCCCTGGATTGGTATGCTGACACACACAATACTCGAGGATTTATAACAGAGTTCAATCACACACTTATTACATCGAGGTCCTCATAAAGAGTATGTATTACAAAAATATGGCTGAAGGCCAACTAAATAGAATATTGCGGAAGCTCCAAAGATAAATGAATTCATCCAACTCCACGGCACAATTGAGTGTAGAACAACGACCTATCGCACCTTAATCCTCGTCAGAAAACTCTGCAACATGAGATGTAGCAGCCGTGTAGGTCAGCACATGGAATATGCTGGCAATGTCACACTATAGCATAATGATGAACAATATCTATCACTACATGCATATTTGGCTGGTGGAGGCTCTAAGTTTAATTTTGCATAAAGCTAATTTTTTCCTACAACAAAGGAATAAATTTTTATTACTACTAGATTTAATTAGTAATATTGAGAAGGTTCCTCCAACTCAATCCCTAGAATTTCCAAGTTATTAATAACCCAACAATTGCATTAAATAGAGTGACGAGGTCAACAAATAATTCACTTCTAGATACTCAAGATGTCCATAACCGGGGAGATGGCTAATCATGATTAATTTGTACACTCTACAGAGGTTTGCGCACTTTTCCCCACAAGACTTGATGACATCCATGATTGGAAGATCGAGACATAGCCTTTTTGAATTATTTATTCTTTACTCTGGGTAGACCAGTACACCTACTTTCCCCTACATCAGCTAGTCTACCACTGAAAGAGGTCACATAATTTACTCAACTACGCCAGATCCCATAATGGCTTGTGGCTGCACATGGAAGTTTCTAGGCATGAAAAATTATATGATCCATTTGAGCCTGGGTGGCATTCCGTAGGGTGATCACACGAGTCCTTCGGGATCCCCTATGACAACACTGGATTCTCCATGTGCCCCAACCATTCCACCCATATGTGTGTTAATGTTACCACCTTAAACTTTCCCTTAGCTATTATTACTCTCATAACTTGCATGAATCTCACTTACCAATCCCCGTCTACGAGCATGGCTAAGCAACATGTAATATAACAAATATTCCTGGGGTGATCAAAATTCATAGGTTCCTACCACATGAACTACATACCATAACCACATATTCCCAAATCCTACTCATGCAAATCTTTAAGGGTGAATCTAATGCATAGTAAAAACTGGGTATAGAAAAGTATGATCAAAGTGTAACTTGCCTTGCTGATGATCATTAAACCCTAGGGATTCGTAGTAGAAAGCTTCGCACTCCGGATGATCTTGTTGGAAATATGCCCTAGAGGCAATAATAAAAGAGTTATTATTATATTTCCTTGTTCATGATAATCGTTTATTATCCATGCTATAATTGTATTGATTGGAAACTCATATACATGTGTGGATAAATAGACAAACATTGTGTCCCTAGTAAGCCTCTACAGGACTAGCTCGTTGATCAAAGATGACCGCGGTTTCCAGGTCATGGACATGAGTTGTCATTTGATAACGGGATCACATCATTAGGAGAATGATGTGATGGACAAGACCCAAACGTTAAACATAGCTTTTGATCGTATCAGTTATCGCTATAGTTTTCTGCATGTCAAGTATAAGTTCCTATGACCATGAGATCATGTAACTCACTGACACCGTAGGAGTGCTTTGTGTGTGCCAAACGTCGCAACGTAACTGGGTGACTATAAAGGTACTCTACAGGTATCTCCGAAGGTGTCTGTTGAGTTGACATGGATCGAGACTGGGATTTGTCACTCCGTGTGACGGAGAGGTATCTCCGGGCCCACTCGGTAATACGTCATCTCAATGAGCTCAAAGTGACTAAGTAGTTGGTCACGGGATTATGTATTACGGTAACGAGTAAAGAGACTTGCCGGTAACGAGATTGAACTAGGTATAGAGATACCGACGGTCGAATCTCGGGCAAGTAACATACCGACGAGACAAAGGGAACTGTATACGGGATTGCCTGAATCCTTGACATCGTGGTTCATCCGATGAGATCATCGAGAAACATGTAGGAGCCAATATGGGTATCCAGATCCCGCTATTGGTTATTGACCTGGGAGTGTCTCGGTCATGTCTACATGGTTTCCGAACCCGCAGGGTCTACACACTTAACGTTCGGTGACGCTAGGGTTGTTAGTGAGAAGAGTGCATGGTTACCGAAGGTTGTTCGGAGTCCCGGATGAGATCCCGGACATGACGAGGGTCTCCGGAATGGTCCGGAGACGAAGATTGATATATAGGATGAAAGGTTTCGGAGTACCGGAAGTGTTCCGGGGAGCATCGGGAAATCGGCGGAGTACCGGGAAGGTTTTCGGGGGGTCCGGAAGGTGTTCTGGGCCTATTGGGCCACAAGGGGGGACACCACAGCCCTCAGGGGGCTGTGCGCCCCCCCTGGGCCCTCTCCCCATGCGGCTAAGGGGGTGGGACCCCCTAGGGCTGGCCGCACCCCTTGGGACTTGGGGGGCAAGGCACCTAGGGGGGAAACCCTAGGGCCTGGGCGCCTCCCCTTGCCCTGGCCGCCGGCCCCTAGGGGGAAACCCTAGGGCGCCCTAACCTCTCCACCCCCCCTATATATAGTGGGGCAAAGGGAGGGCAGCCAACACAGTTCGTGCCTCGGTGCTGCCCTCCCTCTCCCGTCATATCTTCTTCTCCCGCGGTGCTTAGGCGAAGCCCTGCTGGAGTTCTTCTCCACCATCACCACCACGCCGTCGTGCTGCCGGTTCTCCATCAACCTCTCCTCCACCCCTTGCTGGATCAAGAAGGAGGAGACGTCCCCGAGCCGTACGTGTGAAGAACGCGGAGGCACCGTTGCTTCGGTGCTAGGTCTTCGGCGATCTGAATCGCGACGAGTACGACTCCATCATCCGCGTTCATAACGCTTCCGCTTAGCGATCTACAAGGGTACGTAGATCACACTCCTTCCTCGTAGTTGCATCTACTAGATTGATCTTGGTGAACGGTAGGAAAAATTTTTGTTTCCCATGCAACGTTCCCCAACAGAACTGTTGGAAATATGCCCTAGAGGCAATAATAAAAGAGTTATTATTATATTTCCTTGTTCATGATAATCGTTTATTATCCATGCTATAACTGTATTGATTGGAAACTCAGATACACGTGTGGATGAATAGACAGACTTTGTGTCCCTAGTGTGCCTCTACAGGACTAGCTCGTTAATCAAAGATGACCGCGGTTTCCAGGTCATAAGACATGAGTTGTCATTTGATAACGGGATCACATCATTAGGAGAATGATGTGATGGACGAGACCCAAACGTTAACATAGCTTTTGATCGTGTCAGTTATCGCTATAGTTTTCTGCATGTCAAGTATAAGTTCCTATGACCATGAGATCATGTAACTCACTGACACCGTAGGAGTGCTTTGTGTGTGCCAAACGTCGCAACGTAACTGGGTGACTATAAAGGTACTCTACAGGTATCTCCGAGGGTGTCTGTTGAGTTGACATGGATCGAGACTGGGATTTGTCACTCCGTGTGACGGAGAGGTATCTCCGGGCCCACTCGGTAATACGTCATCTCAATGAGCTCAAAGTGACTAAGTAGTTGGTCACGGGATTATGTATTACGGTAACGAGAAAAGAGACTTGCCGGTAACGAGATTGAACTAGGTATAGAGATACCGACGATCGAATCTCGGGCAAGTAACATACCGACGAGACAAAGGGAACTGTATACGGGATTGCCTGAATCCTTGACATCGTGGTTCATCCGATGAGATCATCGAGAAACATGTGGGAACCAATATGGGTATCCAGATCCCGCTATTGATTATTGACCTGGGAGTGTCTCGGTCATGTCTACATGGTTTCCGAACCCGCAGGGTCTACACACTTAAGGTTCGGTGACGCTAGGGTTGTTAGTGAGAACAGTGCATGGTTACCGAAGGTTGTTCGGAGTCCCGGATGAGATCCCGGACGTGACGAGGGTCTCCGGAATGGTCCGGGGACGAAGATTGATATATAGGATGAAAGGTTTCGGAGTCCGGAAGTGTTCCGGGGAGTGTCGGGAAGACGGCGGATGACCGAAAAGGGTTTCGGGGGTTCCGGAAGGGGTTTCGGGCCTAATGGGCCACAAAGGGGGACACAACAGCCCTCATAGGGCTGTGCGCCCCCCCTGGGCCCTCTCCTCATGCGCAAGGGGTGGTGGCCCCCCCTAGGGCTGCCGCACCCCCCCAGGCTTGGGGGGCAAGGCACTTGGGGGGGGGGGGAACCCTAACCCTGGGGCGCCGCCCCCTCCCACCTCCCCTTGGCCGCCACCCCTAGGGGCTAACCCTAGGGCGCCCCTCCCCTTCCTACCCCCCTATATAAAGAGAGGCAGAGGGAGGGCAGCCATACACGTTCGTGCGTCGGCGCTGCCCTCCCTCTCCCACATCCATCTTCGTTTCCCGCGGTGCTTGGCGAAGCCCTGCTGGAATCCTCTTCCACCATCACCACCACGCCGTCGTGCTGCCGGTGTCTCCATCAACCTCTCCTCCACCCCTTGCTGGATCAAGAAGGAGGAGACGTCCCCGAGCCGTACGTGTGAAGAACGCGGAGGCACCGTTGCTTCGGTGCTAGGATCTTCGGCGATCTGAATCGCGGCGAGTACGACTCCATCAACCGCGTTCTTAACGCTTCCGCTTAGCGATCTACAAGGGTATGTGGATCCAACTCTCCTCTCGTAGATGCATCTCCTAGATTGATCTTGGTGAACGTAGGAAAAATTTTTGTTTCCCGTGCAACGTTCCCCAACAGTGGCATCATGAGCTAGGATCTTGCGTAGATGCTTTCACGAGTAGAACACAAAAGGGTTTGTGGGCGTTGATGTTTAAATTGCTGCCCTCCTTAGTCTTTCTTGATTCAGCGGTATTATGGGATGAAGCGGCCCGGACCAACTTTACATGTCCACGTACATGAGACCGGTTCCATCGACAGACATGTGACTTTTGTTGCATAAGATGGCTGGCGGGTGTCTGTCTCTCCTATCTTAGTTGAATCGGAATAGAACAAGGCGGTCCTTGTAGAAGGTTAAATAGCAACTTGTATATCACCGTTGTGGCTTTGCGTAGGTAAGAAGCGTTCTTGCTAGATACCCATAGCAGCCACGTAAAACATGCAAACAACAAATTAGAGGATGTCTAACTTGTTTTTGCAGGGTATGTATGTGATATGATATGGCCAATGACATGATGAGATATATTTGATGTATGAGATGATCATGTTGTAATAGTTAATATCGACTTGCATGTCGATGCATACGGCAACCGGCAGGAGCCATAGGGTTGTCTTTAATTTTGTATGACCTGCGTGTCAATCATTAAGCGCTTTGTAATGCTTTACTTTATCGCTAAACGGTAGCAATAGAAGTAAGAGCATGGTGGGCGCGCGACAATCCCGATGGCGACACGATGATGGAGATCATGATGATGGGGATCATGGTGTGGCGCCGGTGACGATGGAGATCATGCCGGTGCTTTGGAGATGGAGATCAAAAGCACGAGTTGATGGCCATATCATGTCACTTATGATTTGCATGTGATGTTAATCCTTTTATGCATCTTATTTTGCTTAGGACGACGGTAGCATTATAAGATGATCCTTCACTAAAATTTCAAGATAAAATTGTGTTCCCCCCGAGTGTGCGCCGTTGCGAAGGTTCGTCGTTTCGAAGCACCACGTGATGATCGGGTGTGATAGACTCTACGTTCGCATACAACGGGTGCAAGCCAGTTTTGCACATGCAGAATACTCGGGTTAGACTTGACGAGCCTAGCATGTACAGACATGGCCTCGGAACACGGAGGACCGAAAGGTCGAGCATGAGTCATATAGTAGATATGATCAACATGTTGATGTTCACCATTGACACCACCTCATCTCACGTGATGATCGGACTTGGGTTGGTGGATTTGGATCATGTCACGCTCGAATGACCGGAGGGATGTCAATTTGAGTGGGAGTTATAAATAATTTGATTAGGTAATAACTCACTTATCATGAACAATAGTCTAAAATGTCTTTGCAAATCTTTTGTTGTAGATGGCTCGCGCAGTAGCTCCCCTGAATTTTAATGCGTTCCTAGAGAAAGCTAAACTGAAAGATGATGGGAGCAACTTTGTGGACTGGCTCCGCAATCTGAGGATCATCCTCACAGCTGCCCAAAAGGTTTATGTCCTAAATGCACCGCTAGGTGAACCCCCCGCTCCTACAGCCACTTCAGACGTTTTGAACGCCTGGCAGTCGCGTTCGGATGACTATTCGATAGTGCAGTGTGCCATGTTGTACGGCTTGGAAGGAGGACTTCAAAGGCGTTTTGAACGTCATGGTGCATATGAGATGTACCAGGAGTTGAAGTTCATCTTTGAAAAGAATGCTAAGATCGAGAGGTATGAGACCACCGATAAATTCTTTGCTTGCAAGATGGAGGAGAATTCGTCTGTCAGTGAACACTTACTGAAGATGTCTGGGTACTATACCCGCATAGCTGATCTGGGACTTGTGTTCCCGGATGAGGCTATCATTGACAGAATTCTCCAGTCACTCCCTCCTAGCTACAAGAGCTTCGTGCAGCAGTATAACATGCAAGGGATGAACAAAACCATCGCCGAGCTGTTTTCGATGCTGAAAGTCGCTGAGGCAGACATCCAGAAGGAGTATCAAGTGTTGATGGTCAATAAAACCACCAGTTTCAAGAAGAATGGCAAGGGCAAGAAGGGTAACTCTAAGAAGGGTGGCAAGGCAGTTGCTCATCCAGTGAAGAAACCCAAGGCTGGGCCCAAGCCAGAGACTGAGTGTTTCTATTGCAAGGGGAACGGCCACTGGAAGCGGAACTGCCCCAAGTATCTGGCAGACAAGAAGGGGGCCAACAACAACAACAAAGGTAAATGTGATATACATGTTATTGATGTGTACCTTACCAACTCTCGTTGTAGTGCCTGGGTATTTGATACCGGTTCGGTTGCTCACATTTGCAACTCTAAACAGGAACTGCGGAATAAACGGAGGCTGGCGAAGGACGAAGTGACGATGCGCGTGGGAAATGGTTCCAAGGTTGATGTGATCGCCGTCGGCACGCTCGCTCTTCGATTACCATCGGGATTAGTTATGAACCTGAATAATTGTTATTTAGTGCATGCGTTAAGCATGAACATTATATCTGGATCTTGTTTATTGCGAGACGGTTACTCATTTAAATCAGAGAATAAAGGTTGTTCTATTTATATGGGTAATATCTTTTATGGTCATGCACCCGAAGTGAGGGGTTTATTCTTATTGAATCTCTATAGTGATGATACACATGTTCATAACATTGATGCCAAAAGATGTAGAGTAGTTAGCGATAGTACCACTTTCTTGTGGCACTGCCGTCTGGGTCATATCGGCGTAAAACGCATGAGAAAGCTCCATGCTGATGGACTTTTGGAGTCTCTTGATTTTGAATCACTTGACACATGCGAGCCGTGCCTCATGGGCAAGATGACAAGGACCCCGTTTTCAGGAACAATGGAACGGGCAAGTGACTTATTGGAAATCATACATACTGATGTGTGTGGTCCGATGAGTGTCACGGCGCGCGGTGGATATCGTTATTTTCTCACCTTCACTGACGACTTAAGTAGATATGGGTATATTTACTTAATGAAGCATAAGTCTGAAACTTTTGAAAAGTTCAAGCAATTTTAGAGTGAAGTTGAAAATCATCGTAACAAGAAGATCAAGTTCCTACGATCTGATCGAGGGGGAGAATATCTGAGTTATGAGTTTGGCAATCACTTAAGAAAATGTGGAATTGTTTCACAGTTGACGCCACCTGGAACACCACAGCGTAATGGTGTGTCCGAACGTCGTAATCGAACCCTATTAGATATGGTACGTTCTATGATGTCTCTTGTCGATATGCCACTATCGTTTTGGGGATATGCGTTAGAGACAGCTGCATTCACTTTAAATAGGGCTCCATCTAAGTCCGTTGAGACAACACCGTATGAACTGTGGTTTGGTAAGAAACCTAAGTTGTCTTTTCTCAAGGTTTGGGGTTGCGATGCTTATGTCAAAAGGCTTCAGCCAGAAAAGCTCGAACCCAAAGCGGACAAATGTGTCTTCATAGGATACCCAAAAGAGACTGTTGGGTACACCTTCTATCTCAGATCCGAAGGCAAAGTGTTTGTCGCTAAGAACGGGTCCTTTCTCGAGAAAGAGTTTCTCTCGAAAGAATTGAGTGGGAGGAAGGTAGAACTTGATGAGGTTATTGAACCTCTGCTTCAACCAGAGAGTAGCGCAGCACAGAAAGATGTTTTTGTGGAGCCTGCAGAGGTTGAAGAGGAAGCCAATGTTGATGATCAAGAAGCTTCTGATCAAGTTACTACCGAACCTCGTAGGTCGACAAGGGTACGCACTGCACCTGAGTGGTATGGTAACCCTGTCTTGGAGGTCATGTTGTTAGACAACGGTGAACCTACGAGCTATGGAGAAGCGATGGTGGGCCCGGATTCCGACAAATGGTTAGAGGCCATGAAATCCGAGATGGGATCCATGTATGAAAACAAAGTATGGACTTTGGAAGTATTACCTGAAGGGCGGAAGGCCATTCAGAATAAATGGATTTTTAAGAGGAAGACGGACGCTGACAGGAATGTCACCGTGTATAAGGCTCGACTTGTGGCAAAGGGTTTTTCACAAGTTCAAGGAATTGACTACGATGAGACTTTCTCACCCGTAGCGATGCTTAAATCCGTCCGAATCATGTTAGCAATAGCTGCATATTTCGATTATGAAATTTGGCAGATGGATGTCAAAACGGCGTTCCTTAACGGTTTTCTTAAGGAAGAGTTGTATATGATGCAACCGGAAGGTTTTGTCGATCCAGAGAATGCTGACAAAGTATGCAAGCTCCAGCGTTCCATTTATGGGCTGGTGCAAGCATCTCGGAGTTGGAATCTTCGCTTTGATGAGGTGATCAAAGCGTTTGGGTTTGTACAAGTTTATAATGAAGCTTGTATTTACAAGAAAGTGAGTGGGAGCTCTATAGCGTTTCTAATATTATATGTGGATGACATATTGCTGATTGGAAACAATATAGAATTTTTGGATAGCGTGAAGGGGTATTTGAACAAGAGTTTTTCGATGAAGGATCTCGGGGAAGCTGCTTTCATATTGGGCATCAAGATCTATAGAGATAGATCAAGACGCTTGATAGGACTTTCACAAAGTACATACCTTGATAAAGTTTTGAAGAAGTTCAAAATGGATCAATCCAAGAAGGGGTTCTTGCCGGTATTGCAAGGTACAAAGTTGAGTAAGACTCAATGCCCAGTGACTGCGGAAGATAGAGAAAAGATGAGTGTCGTCCCCTATGCTTCAGCCATAGGCTCTATCATGTATGCAATGCTATGCACAAGACCAGATGTCAGCCTTGCCATAAGTATGGCCGGAAGGTTTCAAAGTAATCCTGGTATGGATCACTGGACAGCGGTCAAGAATATCCTAAAGTACCTGAAAAGGACTAAGGAAATGTTTCTCGTTTATGGAGGTGATCAAGAGCTCGTCGTAAAGGGTTACGTCGATGCAAGCTTTGACACTGATCCGGATGACTCTAAGTCTCAAACCGGATACGTATATATTCTCAACGGGGGAGCGGTAAGCTGGTGCAGTTCCAAGCAAAGCGTGGTAGCCGATTCTACATGCGAAGCGGAGTACATAGCTGCCTCGGAGGCGGCAAAGGAAGGTGTCTGGATGAAGGAGTTCATAACAGATCTTGGAGTTGTGCCTAGTGCACTGAACCCAATGACTCTGTTCTGTGACAACACTGGTGCCATTGCTCTAGCCAAGGAACCAAGATTTCACAAGAGGACCAGACACATAAAGCGACGCTTCAATTCCATCCGCGATTCAGTCAAGGAGGAGGACATAAACATTTGCAAAGTACACACGGATTTGAATGTTGCAGATCCGTTAACTAAGCCTCTTCCACGGGCTAAGCATGATCAACACCAAGACTCTATGGGTGTTAGATTCATTACCTTGTAATGCTAGATTATTGACTCTAGTGCAAGTGGGAGACTGTTGGAAATATGCCCTAGAGGCAATAATAAAAGAGTTATTATTATATTTCCTTGTTCATGATAATCGTTTATTATCCATGCTATAATTGTATTGATTGGAAACTCATATACATGTGTGGATAAATAGACAAACATTGTGTCCCTAGTAAGCCTCTACAGGACTAGCTCGTTGATCAAAGATGACCGCGGTTTCCAGGTCATGGACATGAGTTGTCATTTGATAACGGGATCACATCATTAGGAGAATGATGTGATGGACAAGACCCAAACGTTAAACATAGCTTTTGATCGTATCAGTTATCGCTATAGTTTTCTGCATGTCAAGTATAAGTTCCTATGACCATGAGATCATGTAACTCACTGACACCGTAGGAGTGCTTTGTGTGTGCCAAACGTCGCAACGTAACTGGGTGACTATAAAGGTACTCTACAGGTATCTCCGAAGGTGTCTGTTGAGTTGACATGGATCGAGACTGGGATTTGTCACTCCGTGTGACGGAGAGGTATCTCCGGGCCCACTCGGTAATACGTCATCTCAATGAGCTCAAAGTGACTAAGTAGTTGGTCACGGGATTATGTATTACGGTAACGAGTAAAGAGACTTGCCGGTAACGAGATTGAACTAGGTATAGAGATACCGACGGTCGAATCTCGGGCAAGTAACATACCGACGAGACAAAGGGAACTGTATACGGGATTGCCTGAATCCTTGACATCGTGGTTCATCCGATGAGATCATCGAGAAACATGTAGGAGCCAATATGGGTATCCAGATCCCGCTATTGGTTATTGACCTGGGAGTGTCTCGGTCATGTCTACATGGTTTCCGAACCCGCAGGGTCTACACACTTAACGTTCGGTGACGCTAGGGTTGTTAGTGAGAAGAGTGCATGGTTACCGAAGGTTGTTCGGAGTCCCGGATGAGATCCCGGACATGACGAGGGTCTCCGGAATGGTCCGGAGACGAAGATTGATATATAGGATGAAAGGTTTCGGAGTACCGGAAGTGTTCCGGGGAGCATCGGGAAATCGGCGGAGTACCGGGAAGGTTTTCGGGGGGTCCGGAAGGTGTTCTGGGCCTATTGGGCCACAAGGGGGGACACCACAGCCCTCAGGGGGCTGTGCGCCCCCCCTGGGCCCTCTCCCCATGCGGCTAAGGGGGTGGGACCCCCTAGGGCTGGCCGCACCCCTTGGGACTTGGGGGGCAAGGCACCTAGGGGGGAAACCCTAGGGCCTGGGCGCCTCCCCTTGCCCTGGCCGCCGGCCCCTAGGGGGAAACCCTAGGGCGCCCTAACCTCTCCACCCCCCCTATATATAGTGGGGCAAAGGGAGGGCAGCCAACACAGTTCGTGCCTCGGTGCTGCCCTCCCTCTCCCGTCATATCTTCTTCTCCCGCGGTGCTTAGGCGAAGCCCTGCTGGAGTTCTTCTCCACCATCACCACCACGCCGTCGTGCTGCCGGTTCTCCATCAACCTCTCCTCCACCCCTTGCTGGATCAAGAAGGAGGAGACGTCCCCGAGCCGTACGTGTGAAGAACGCGGAGGCACCGTTGCTTCGGTGCTAGGTCTTCGGCGATCTGAATCGCGACGAGTACGACTCCATCATCCGCGTTCATAACGCTTCCGCTTAGCGATCTACAAGGGTACGTAGATCACACTCCTTCCTCGTAGTTGCATCTACTAGATTGATCTTGGTGAACGGTAGGAAAAATTTTTGTTTCCCATGCAACGTTCCCCAACAGCTGTTGGAAATATGCCCTAGAGGCAATAATAAAAGAGTTATTATTATATTTCCTTGTTCATGATAATCGTTTATTATCCATGCTATAACTGTATTGATTGGAAACTCAGATACACGTGTGGATGAATAGACAGACTTTGTGTCCCTAGTGTGCCTCTACAGGACTAGCTCGTTGATCAAAGATGACCGCGGTTTCCAGGTCATAAGGCATGAGTTGTCATTTGATAACGGGATCACATCATTAGGAGAATGATGTGATGGACGAGACCCAAACGTTAACATAGCTTTTGATCGTGTCAGTTATCGCTATAGTTTTCTGCATGTCAAGTATAAGTTCCTATGACCATGAGATCATGTAACTCACTGACACCGTAGGAGTGCTTTGTGTGTGCCAAACGTCGCAACGTAACTGGGTGACTATAAAGGTACTCTACAGGTATCTCCGAGGGTGTCTGCTGAGTTGACATGGATCGAGACTGGGATTTGTCACTCCGTATGACGGAGAGGTATCTCCGGGCCCACTCGGTAATACGTCATCTCAATGAGCTCAAAGTGACTAAGTAGTTGGTCACGGGATTATGTATTATGGTAACGAGTAAAGAGACTTGCCGGTAACGAGATTGAACTAGGTATAGAGATACCGACGATCGAATCTCGGGCAAGTAACATACCGACGAGACAAAGGGAACTGTATACGGGATTGCCTGAATCCTTGACATCGTGGTTCATCCGATGAGATCATCGAGAAACGTGTGGGAACCAATATGGGTATCCAGATCCCGCTATTGGTTATTGACCTGGGAGTGTCTCGGTCATGTCTACATGGTTTCCGAACCCGCAGGGTCTACACACTTAAGGTTCGGTGACGCTAGGGTTGTTAGTGAGAACAGTGCATGGTTACCGAAGGTTGTTCGGAGTCCCGGATGAGATCCCGGACGTGACGAGGGTCTCCGGAATGGTCCGGGGACGAAGATTGATATATAGGATGAAAGGTTTCGGAGTCCGGAAGTGTTCCGGGGAGTGTCGGGAAGACGGCGGATGACCGAAAAGGGTTTCAGGGGTTCCGGAAGGGGTTTCGGGCCTAATGGGCCACAAAGGGGGACACAACAGCCCTCATAGGGCTGTGCGCCCCCCCCCCTGGGCCCTCTCCTCATGCGCAAGGGGTGGTGGCCCCCCCTAGGGCTGCCGCACCCCCCCAGGCTTGGGGGGCAAGGCACTTGGGGGGGGGGGACCCTAACCCTGGGGCGCCGCCCCCTCCCACCTCCCCTTGGCCGCCGCCCCTAGGGGCTAACCCTAGGGCGCCCCTCCCCTTCCTACCCCCCTATATAAGAGAGGCAGAGGGAGGGCAGCCATACACGTTCGTGCGTCGGCGCTGCCCTCCCTCTCCCACATCCATCTTCGTTTCCCGCGGTGCTTGGCGAAGCCCTGCTGGAATCCTCTTCCACCATCACCACCACGCCGTCGTGCTGCCGGTGTCTCCATCAACCTCTCCTCCACCCCTTGCTGGATCAAGAAGGAGGAGACGTCCCCGAGCCGTACGTGTGAAGAACGCGGAGGCACCGTTGCTTCGGTGCTAGGATCTTCGGCGATCTGAATCGCGGCGAGTACGACTCCATCAACCGCGTTCTTAACGCTTCCGCTTAGCGATCTACAAGGGTATGTGGATCCAACTCTCCTCTCGTAGATGCATCTCCTAGATTGATCTTGGTGAACGTAGGAAAAATTTTTGTTTCCCGTGCAACATTCCCCAACAGATCTATCGTAAGCAAGCAAAAGAATAAAAAAGAAATCGAAGAGGAGTCTTATGAAAACTCCAAAAACAACCAAATAACTCTTCTATACAAAAAACAATTTTTAACACTATCAAAATTGTGTGATTTAGATCTTAACAGAGAGTGCATGTCAAGATCTTCGATTTGCAAAAAGGATCAACTAAAACGGAGTTATGAAACCCAAGTTATGACATAAAGAAGTTCAAAGTCAAATCTATTTGAATTCAAAATTTAAAACTTTCAAAAATATTTTTAGTTTAGTTCTCTGTATAGATGAGATCATGATGAAAAATTTGGCGTTGGTTTCGTTGAATTTGGACAAACGGTTGAAAAGTTGTGATCGTTTGAAAAATAGGGACTAAACGAAAAAGAAAATAACTACATCTAGGTCCCTGGACATGTGGCAGAAAACTACTAGCTTGAAACATTCGCTACTGAGTCTAAAAGAACGAACGTCTACTAATTAGGGCATACCGAGTCGAAAATAAAAAAATTACAGGATCTAATCTAGGTTGTGGGTTTTAGATCGGGCGGTGTGGCGGCGACGACGACTTACCGCGATGGCAGCGACGTCAGCGGTGAAGAAGACGGCGGCGGCTCGGGTTCGGTCAAGGTGGCGGCTCCGGTGGTCGGTGACAGTGGCGTAGTGGTCAGGGAGGTGTGGCTCGACACGGCGAAGACGATGGTGTAGTTGGTGGAGGTCAACGGCGACGGGACGGAGCGGGTGGTGGTGGATGGATCTCGTCGGCGGCGGCGGGTTTTCGGCGAGTGCGACGATGGCTCGGGGATTTGGGTTTGGGGAAAAGAGAGCCGAGGCTCAGCTTATAAAGGAGGGAGGCAAGGCGAGGCTTGGACGAGGGGGCAAGGCGAGGAGGGAGACTCTGGCTCGGGCATGGCGGCAGCTGGCGAAGTCGTGTGCTGGTGGGACTCCGGCTCGAGGTCGAGGAAGATCCCGACAGGTGGGACCCACCTATCGGCAACAGAAGGAGGCGGCAGGCGAGCGGTGGAGCGGGCGATAGAGCGGGGTATAGGGGATTCATGTGCGGCACAGGCTTCGGTCGCTCCTGGGCTGGCCCGGCTCGGTGAGCTGGGCTGGCCTGTCTCGGTTGCCTCTTGTTTTTCAAACATTTTTTCTTTTTCTTTTTCAGAAACAATAAAACCTCGAAACAAAAATAAACTTGAGAATAAAAATACCAGAAAAATTCACATAATTATATGGCCTTATATATGACCTTGTGAACATTTTTCTGAGCCTAAATGAAAATTTAAAAAACAAACATTTTCTATACTAATAAAATTTGCATAAAAATACTTTTGCAAATAAAATCAAATGAATATATTTTGATTCCAAATTCAATTTCCTATATTTATTTTCTGTTTTTAAAGAAGTCCTTTTATCTTCTCTCTTTAGTTTCTTTATTTTGAAATAATGGATTTGATATTTGGTGAAACCAAATTTGATCCAAAACCAACTTTGAAAATTTCAAAAGTAGTCTTTAGGGAAACTTCCAACTCTCACATTTGGTCCTTGAGTTGCTCAAAGCCCCTTGGATGTAGTTCAAATAAAAATCACTTGGCAAAATGCATAAATCATGGATGCATATGAATGATCTAAATATAAACATCCAAATTTAAAATTGGGATGTTACACGCACACAACCTCATTTTGCTGAGCGTGTGTGTGCGGGGAGGGCATATCCCTGACGAGGGGATGGTTCAGAACGCTGTCGCGGAAAGGGGTTAAAAACCGTTTGTACAGCACCTTGTTGTACCAGTGTACTACTGAAGAGGAATTTTTAGCAGTTGTGTTTGCTTGTGATAAATTCAGATCTTATATTGTTGATTCCAAAGTAATTGTTCCTACTGATCATGCCGCTATGAAATATCTTATGGAAAAGAAAGATGTTAAACCTAAACTCATTAGGTGGGGTATCTTGCTACAAGAATTTGACTTACATATCATTGATAGGAAATGAGCTGAGAACCCCGTAGCTGATAACTTGTGTAGGTTAGAAAATATTCTTGATGACCCACTACCTACTGATGATAGTTCTCCTGATGAACAGGTTGTAATAAATGTCTCTCACAACACACCCTGGTATGCTGATTATGCAAATTACATTGTTGCCAAATACATACCACCTAGTTTCACATACCAACAAAAGAAAAATTCTTCTATGATTTAAGACATTACTTTTGGGATGACCCATATCTTTATAAAGAAGTAGTCGATGGTATTATTAGACGTTGTGTACCTGAGCATGAACGGGAACAAATCCTTCGGAAATGTCACTCCGAGGCTTATGGAGGACATCATGCGGGAGATAGAACTGCTCACAAGGTATTGCAATCTAGTTTTTATTGGCCTACTCTCTTCAAGGATGCCCATAAGATTATTTTATCTTATGATGAATGTCAAAGAATTGGTAATATCTGTAAGCATCAAGAAATGCGTATGAATTATTCACTTGTTGTTGCACCATTTGATGTGTGGGGTTTTGATTTTATGCGACATTTTTCTTCCTCTAATGGGTATACTCATATTTTAGTTGTTGTTGATTACGTTACTAAGTGGGTAGAAGCTATTCCAACTAGTAGTGCTCATCATAACACTTCCATTAGAATGCTTAAAGAAGTTATGTTCCCTAGGTATGGAGTCCCTCGATATTTAATGACCGATGGTGGTTCACACTTTTTTCATGGTTCTTTCCGTAAGATGCTTGCTAAGTATGATGTTAACCATAGAACTGCATCACCTTATCATCCTCAATCTAGTGGTCAAGTTGAACTTAGTAATAGAGAAATAAAATCAATATTACAAAAGACTGTCAATAGGTGTCGAAAGAATTGTTCTAAGAAATTGGATGATGCACTTTGGGCCTATAGAACAACATATAAAAATCCTATGGGTATGTCTCCCTATGAAATGGTTTATGGAAAAGCTTGTCATCTGCCTATTAAGTTAGAACATAAAGCATTTTGGGCAATCAAAGAACTCAATTACGATTTAAAACTTGCCGGTGAAAAGAAGTTATTTGATATTAGCTTATTAGATGAATGGAGAACCCATGCTTATGAAAATGGAAAATTATTCAAAGAAAAGGTTAAAAGATGGCATGATAAAATAATCCAAAAGCAGGAATTCAAAGTGGGTGAATATGTTCTTTTGTACAACTCTTGTTTTAGATTCTTTGCAGGAAAACTTCTCTCCAAATGGGAAGGCCCATATATTATCGAAGAGGTTTATCGTTCTGGAGCTATGAAAATAAATAGTGCCAAAGGTACTAACCTGAAGGTGGTTAGTGGTCAAATAATTAAACATTACATCTCAGGTACGCCCATTAATGTTGAAAGCAATATTGTCCAAACCATGACACTGGAGGAACATATAAAAGAGACCTTCCAGAACACTCCAGAATCATGGAGAAAAAGAGGAGGTACGCGATATGATAAGAAAATGAACTCCGAAAAATCCGCAAAAATATTTTTTGTTAGTTTTGGAATATTACAAAATATAGGAAAATGATAAACAACCAGGAAGGCAATTGAGGAGGGCACAAGACACCAGGGCGCGCCTGTGTTGCCTATCACACCCAGGTGGGTTGTGCCCACCTAGGGCACCTTCCTGACTCCGTATTCCCCTCGTTTTGCTTGTTTCCAGAGATAAAAAAATCTTTATATGCCCCCCCCCCCGAACGCATTGACCACCGTACCACGGAGAAATATTTTGTTCTTCTTTCTTGTTGTTTTCTGTCAGATCTGTCAAGTCAGGCATCATGTCTTCTTCCTCCTCTAACAACCTAGAAGACGATGCTTGGCTAATGAAGATAATTTGAAGAGCGATGAGCCAAAGGAAGCCAGTAAGGGTGGGAAGAGCAAGGAAGTTGTGGGAGATAAAACTCCCGAAATAGGGCAGGCCTTATCAACGGAAGAAGAAGAATATATCCTTCAACCATACTATGAATATCTTACCCCCACTGAAGTTGAAGCTATCAAGACCATTGAAACGGTTCATGCTCAAAACAAATTTCTCACTCGTGAAAATTTTCTGTTGCAAGAGCACATCATCGCTCTCCGAAGCTTCATCCGTAGATTAGTGCACCTTTTGAGCCTGAAGTGTGATGTCACTACTACCTCATCACCACCACCACCTTCTCCTCCGTCACCACCAAAGGAGACTTGAGTATCAGGTATGGGCACTCCCCTTGTCTTCAGCCAATCTTGGGGGGAGGTGCCCCGACATCGTATCACACCATCATCTTTGCCTTTATTTATCCAAGTTCGATCTTTAGTTATCCTTTGCATTAGTTGAATAAAAGTTTAGTTTGATCTTTCTTCGAGAGTTTGCTTAGTGATCTATCTATCTATCTATCTATCTATGTAATTGTGTGCAAGATATAAAATTAAGTTTAGTTTGAATTTTTGCATTCCTTATTTCCTTGTTTCAATCAAAATAAAGGAAATCAAATGAAAAGGATCATATGCTAATCTTATGTTAAGTAATGCCATCACATAAGGAAAAGTATAAGTAGTAAAGTTTGTTGGAGATTGACAAACATAGCATTGTTCAATGATGCAATTCATGAAAGAATTAATAAGGGAAGAGAATATTCACATGAAAATACACTATCTTGGACATCTTTTATGATTGTGAGCCCCAACTAAAATGTTATATGCCAAAAAAAATACGTTTGACAAGGAAGACAATGTAATGACTTATGCTTGTTCATATTCACATAGAAGTTATATTGTCATATATCCTTTAACATGTGGTGCTTGATCAATATCATTTCTAGCCAAAAACTCCGCACTAAGTAGAGATACTACTTGTGCATCCAAAAACCCTTAAACCCAAAATCTAATACGAGAGTCCACCATACCTACAATGGATTGAGTAAGATCCTTCAAGTAAGTTGTCATTGGTGTAATAAGGCTATAAAAATTGCTTCTAAATATGTTGGATCATTTAGTGTGAGAGAAAATTGAGCGTTGTACGAACTTGTAATGGCAAAATAATAGAAGCGACAAACTGCATAATAAAGGTTGCTATCATAAGGGGTAATATAACGTGACGTTCTTTTGCACTAAAAGATCGGGCATGCAAACCAAAAAGCGCATGAAAACTTGTGCTTCCCTCTGCGAAGCGCCTATCTTTTACTTTTTTGTATTTACTTTTATGCAAGCATCAAAGTTTTCTTCCATGTTCCTTTTTATTTTCTCCTTTTGCAAGCGTCATGTGGTCAGGAAAGATCTAGGCAGATATATCCAGTTGGATATGGTGAGCATGAATTATTATTGTTGACATCACCCTTGAGGTGAATACGTTGGGAGGCAAAACTATAAGCCCACATATTTCTATGTGTCCAGTTGAAACTTTTTGCTCATGTGTATGCGGTGAGTGTTAGCAATCATAGAAGACTATATGATGGTTGAATATGTGAACTTTCCTAAAGGCATCGATACAAGACCCTTCCTGAAAACATGATGAATTGTAGTTGCAAAGTTAACTAAGAATATAGTTTGTTAATTTTCAATAGAGTTTATGCTTCTACTTCAATATTGTGATGAATTGTTACTTGTGGATGAGAAGTTATATGATAAATCTATGTGATAAAGTGTTATAATAAAGTTTTTTGATGTTACAATATTATGCATGATGCTTCTATGTATGTATTTTGTTTTTATTGACACCTCTCTCTCTAAGCATGTGGACATGTTTTTCGATTTCAGTTTTTGCTTGAGGAAAAGCAACGCCTAAGCTTGGGGGAGTTGATACGTCCATTTTGCATCATGTTTTCTTGTTGTTATTTATAATGTTTTTACGCATAATAATGCTTTATGGAGTAATTCTAATGCATTTCTCTCATAATATGCAAGGTTTACACAAAGAGGGAGAATACCAGCAGTTGGAATTTTGGACCTGAAAAAGCTACGTCAGGCCACCTACTCTGCACAACTCCAAATGAGCTAAACATTTATGGAGACTTATTTTGGAATATATGTAGAATAATGGAGCAAATAACTGCCAGAGGAGGCCCACCAGGTGGGTTGTGCCCCCAGGTGGGCACAACCCACCTGGGCGCGCCAGTCCCCCCAGGCACACCCTGGTGGGTTGTGCCCTCCTCGGCCCACCTCTGGTGCCCCTCTTCTAGTATATAAGTCATTTTTACCTAAAAAAAATAGGGGGAGGACTTTTAGGACGGAGTGCCACCATCTCGAGGTGGAACTTGGGCAGGAGCACTTTTGCCCACTGGCGGAGCGATTCCGCCGGGGGAACTTCCCTCCCCGAGGGGGGAAATCGAAGCCATCGTCATCACCAACAACCCTCTCATCTTTGGGAGGCCAATATTCATGAACATCTTCAACATCATCATCTCCTCTCAAACCCTAGTTCATATCTTGTGTTCAATCTTTGTACCGGAACCTCGGATTGGTACCCTCGGTGACTAGGAGTGTTGATGACATCTTGTAGTTGACCACTATATGGTTTATTTGGTGGAAGATTATATGTTCAGATCCATTATGCTATTTAATATCCCTCTGATCTTGAGCATGCCTATCATTTGTGAGTAGTTACTTTTGTTCTTGAGGTCACGGGAGAAATCTAGTTGCAAGTAATCATGTGAACTTAATATGTGTTCGATATTTTGATGATATGTATGTTGTGACTCCCTTAGTGTTGTCATGTGAACGTCGACTACATGACACTTCACCATATTTGGGCCTAAGGGAATGCATTTGGAGTAGTTATAGATGATGGGTTGCTAGAGTGTCAGAAGCTTAAACCCTCGTTTATGCGCTACTTTGTAAGGGACCGATTTGGATCCAAATGTTTAATGCCATTGTTAGATTTTATCTTAATACTTTTCTCATAGTTGCGGATGCTTGCAAGGGGGTTAATCGTAGTAGGAGGTTTGTTCAATTAAGAACTGCACGTAAGCACTGATCCACCCACATATCAAATTATCAAAGTAGCGAACACGAATCAAACCAACCTGGTGGAAGTGACCGAATGAAATTCCCGTTTCTCCTCAAAAACGATTTGATTATTATAAGAAATCATTTTGGCATGTCCTTTGCCACAAAAGGGTTGGGCTACCTTGATGCATACTATTTACCGTGACCTTTACTTGCTCGTTCCATATTATCTTGTTATCAAACTATCTATTATCGACAATTTCAGTGCTTGCAGACATTTTGGTGAAAACCACTTGTCATTTCCTTCTGCTCCTCGTTGGGTTCGACACTCTTACTTATCGGAAGGACGACGATTGACCCCCTATACTTGTGGATCATCAACACCCTGCGAGAAAGCAATCCCGGAGCCATCATATCATTTAGTGTCCCTAGTGTCCAGTTCTAGTTGTAATAGATCAGGATACAACTTCAAGTGTCCGTTACCGAGGACCCAGCTATTCGAATAGATATACTTCCCTGCAGGGGTGCACAAACTTATCCAACACACTCAATTAACTCTGGCCGGACACACTTTTCGGGTCATGCCCGACCTTGGCTGATTAACAAACCATAGTCCTACTTAGGCTCAATAGAGGGGCCAGCACACCGGTCTACATCCTAAATGTGAAGGGGTCATGGGCCAATCATCCTTTGCAATCCTGCATGTTGCCAATGTGGCCTGAGCAGACCCACTCCCTTATACAAGCGCAAGTGGTTACCGTCCAACCGGGCATTCACCGCTAAACTGCTGACATCAGTGAGCTTCCAAAATAATCGTACGATGCCGAGTACCCATACTTATTCGTGTGTGGTGGTTAGTGCAAAAAGGCCATAGGCCTACTCAGATCACATATCCAAACCCATTAGTGTCTTGGGAGCCAGCGGAGATGATCAATGACCCACGATATTTTGTCTTGTCGCCCCGTATCATGGACTTACGACAAGAGATAAGAATGCCCGACCGTGCCGCATAATTATCTTGCGGGTACCCTCCAAATCAACCCAACTACAGTAACTCTCGCGGGTACCCCTCGGGGCTGACCCGACTACATCAAGATTCTGAGGCAAATTCAAGGAAACCGTGTGTACATAACATCAAGGGGGAATCCGAGGAATCACCCTCGATGGATTTCCATCTATGTAACCGTCAAGGTGACCTTGGACGAATCACTGTCGAGGTTTCACACTTGAGGTGTTGCACGATAGAGTCGTTATCGGGAGTGCTGAAGGAGGAATCACCCTCCATAATCCATGACCAATTAGCTACACTACATAGTTACCATCATGAGTGCGTTATAAGGTATCACCCTCGGCACTCAATAGTAGCTCTGCACAGTCATACAACTAAGGGGGTGTGCGGTGATGTGTCGGTCTCTGCACCTCGGTCACGTTGATCAAGTCATCCAGTACTAAAGCAGGGGCAACAGGGACCAGGTGAGGGGTTACTGATGGATCACCAACCAACCTATACTATTATGAAACTATTAATGTTTGTTCACCAATGTTGGGATTGTTTAATGATGAGCATTGTCAATCTTTTGATATGAATAAGAGATTCACTTATATGTGCAAACTGAGTTCCAATATATTTATGCCTTCCACTTCTCGTGCTAATAGTTTGGCTTTATATTTCACGACATATGGAAGTTACTCACGATAAATGTGTCACATGTGCAAAAAATCAGGGAAGTAAAAATGGATGACATCATAGACGACATGTACATCTTGTCTTTTTTGTTAGCCACATTTCATTCTAAGCAACGCCAAGGACGGCTTTGTTTTCAAGAAGGAGAGGACGAGGAGGACATGGCTACCTTGGATACAAAAAATATATTGCATACATGCATATTTGTGAGGTGATTTCTTATAGGAATTATGCAATAATTTATTTATGTTATCCGAAACAAAAATACTTCACAACTTTTTGTTTCATGCCTAATTGCAGGACTACCGGACACTTGTACAATCCACATATGAAGATAAAGGAAAAATACATTTAGGTGATGTTCAAGAAGTCCTCTCACATCACTTTTAGCCCAAGAGGAGATAGAGTCCAAGTCTCTCATGTTCTAGACTCAAATTCGGACTACACAGATATACCTAACTCAAAACGCCAATATCTATTTCATCCCGACTCCGAATTGGGTGATTCTTTTTTTGTTGGAAAGTTTATTTCGTGCATTCCAACTCAATTGATTCACCTTCTAATTCGTCCGAAGCATTGAGATATTGACAAAACAATCTGGCGATACAACAGAACTCAAGTCAAACTACTAATCCAATGGTGTTGCATCACCTCCACTTGGAACCATGAGCCTTGTATGACCTAGGCTTAGGATTAGGCTGCCTTGGGACGTCATCCTTCGTCCTTGGATGCCACCACTTAGTCTTATATAAGTAGATCAATCCCCTAGCTTTTTCCTTGAGATTTGTTTAGTTAAAAGTTAGCCGACGCAACTTTGTGTAGTTCGTTTGTGTTCAACGACCAGACCAACACCGCTTTCGGATCCCCACCTTTATCAATACTTCATCTATATTTGCAATACCAGACGAACACCGCTTTCAGATCCCCGCATTCATCAATACTTCATCTATATTTGCAATATTCAGATTGCTTTATCATATTTTTGATGGGAACGTAGCATGCAATTTCAAAAAAATCCTACGCTCATGCAAGATCTATCTAGGAGATGCATAGCAACGAGACGGGAAGAGTATGTCTACGTACCCTCATAGACCGAAAGCGGAAGTGTTGTATTAATGCGGTTGATATAGTTGAACGTCTTCACGATCCAACCGATCCAAGTACCGAACGTACGGCACCTCCGTGTTCAGCACACGTTCAACTCGATGACGTCCCTTGAGATCTAGGGTCGAGGGAGAGTTCCGTCAGCACGACGGCATGGCGACGGTGTTGGTGATATGATCCGTGCAGGGCTTCGCCTAAGCACTACAACGCTATGACCAGAGGAGCAAACTATGGAGAGGGGCACTGTACAAGGCTAAGAGAACAATTGATGTACCTTTGGGGTGCCCCTTGCCCACGTATATAAAGGAGGGGGAAGGAGGAGGCCGGCCAACGAGGGGCGTGCCATGGGGAGAGACCAACTAGGATTCCACTCCTAGTTGGATTCGCCCCCCCTTTTTTTCCTTCTCATGGAGGGGGAAAGGAGGAAGTAGTGGAGGAGAAGAAGGAAAGGGGGGTGGCGCCCCCTTCCCTACTCCAATTCGGCCTCCCTACATGGAGGGGTGCGCCACGCCTATGTGGGCTGGTGTGCCTCCCTCTCATGGCTGATACGTCCAAAACGTATCTATAATTTCTGCTTGCTCCATGCTTCTTTTGTGTGATATTGCTATGATATTGATGCACTTCCATACACTTTTGATCATATTTGGACTAACCTATTAACTCAGTGCACCACAGTGCCAGTTCCTGTTTTCTGCTGTTTTTCTATTTCAGGTTTCCCCCATATTAAAAGTGCCCCAAAAATTCCGGGAAAAATACAGGAAAAATCAGTGTACAGGAAGCTTCGCGAAGAACCAAAGCGGGGCCAGAGGGGAGCCAGGGGGGGGGGGGGCCCAGGCGGCCACCTGGCGCGGCCCCACCCCTGGCCGCGCCAGGGGGGCGCCTGGGGCCCCTGCTCCACCTCTGGTTGCCCCCCTTCGCATATATATTCCTCTCGTCCTGAAACCCTCGAGGACGGAACCCTTTTTCGCTATCTCGCCTCTGTTCTGCCGCCGCAGCGCTTCCAAGATCGGGAGCATCAGGAGAACTCTTCCCGGCACCCTGCCGGAGGGGAGAATCACCACCGGGAGCTTCTCCACCACCATGGACGCTTCCCGGATGAGTCGTGAGTAGTCCACCTTGGACCATGGGTCCATGATCAGTAGCTATGTGATGTTCTCCTCCCCTCTTTGCTCTTCATGGTTTAGACCTCGTGAGCCGCCCTACATGATCGAGACACATATGTAATCTTTCTGCTGTTGCTCTGCTGAGTTTGCTGGGATCTGATGGATTATCAGATTATGTTCAGATTGTGTTTGAGTAATATATTTGATTCACCTCTTTTATATCTTTATTCTTGAGTAATTCTTGCATGTTCTCCGTTGCTGTTTATTGCTTTGGCCATGTAGTAGGTAGTAACTCCAAGAGGGAGTGTTATGCTTGATTGTGGGTTCATGCCCCCTGATGACTAGCTTGAGTGACAGAAACATGAGTCTAGGGGATGTGTTGTTGCCACAAGGGGGAAAACAACGGTGCTTGTACTTGCGGGTGCAAGGATTGTTTACTTTACGCAAAGTTCTTTTAATGCAGTTGTCTGTTGCTTTGAGTTACCATTTGGGTGGGATTTGCAACTTAATACCAGCGAGATGTTCTGGATAGATATCTCAAGGTGGATGATTAGTAGTAGATGCAGATGGATTTCGGTCTACTTGCCTTGGCGTACCGCCCATGCTTTTGAGCCTCTACCTTTCTTTGCAACATAGTTAGCATTGGTTTGCGCACATAATCCTGTCAATTGCCCAGCTGTAATTTGTTTACCTCGCTTTGCTGTTTTATCGTCTTTTGGGAGAGAGACATCACTAGTGAACATCATGGGACCCCGGTCCATATTACCACCGCTGATCACACCTTCTATTTACTTCCTGTTTTTATTTCCTAGTCGCAGTCATAGCTATCATTATTATCTCTTGTGTTTGATCCTTTGTAAACAACAAGGCCGGAGGGATTGACAACCTCTCTGTACTCGTTGGGAGCAAAGTTATCTGTATCTGTGTGCAGGTCCTGTCAACCGCTAAGTTTCTGGCTCCGTTGACACCTACTTGTCGACCTTCGGAGTCTCACGGGATTCGATCCTTGGTATCTTTGCCAAGGGAAATTTGCCGCTACGCTACATCTCAACCTTCCACTTGGGGTAACCAACAATTTCTGGCGCCGTTGTCGGGGACTCCACTCTTCAAGATAGGGGAGTTGCACGCTATCTTTATCTTTGCTTTTTAGTCTTGTTAGTTCACCTTTCAGTTCTTGCTTTAGTGTCCCTTACCAAAAATCACAAAAATAGTTATCTTGCTTGCTGCTGCTATGGGTTCCACCGAGAACACCAAGTTGTGTGACTTCACTAGTCATAACAACGATGACTTTATCTGCACGCCTATTGCTACACCTGCCACTTCAGCACCTTCTTATGAGATTAAACCTGCTTTACTGAACCTAGTTATGAAAGATCAATTCTCCAGTGCTGGAGATGATGCTGCTTTGCACTTAAATAATTTTGTTGAGCTCTGTGATATGCAAAAGTACACAGAAATAGATGGTGATACTGTTAAGCTTAAGCTTTTTCCTTTCTCCCTGAGAGGAGGAGCTAAAATCTAGTTTCAATCCTTGCCTAGGAATAGTATAGATTCTTGGGACAAGTGCAAGGATGCCTTTATTGGGAAGTACTACCCCCCTGCTAAAATTATCCAATTAAGGAGTAACATAATGAATTTTAAGCAATTGGATAATGAACACGTTGCCCAAGCTTGGGAACGCATGAAATCTCTTGTCAAGAACTGCCCTACTCATGGTTTGACTACTTGGATGGTTATCCAAACTTTTTATGCAGGCTTGAACTTTACCTCGCGGAACTTGTTAGATTCGGCCACGGGAGGAACCTTTATGTCAACTACACTTGGTGCTGCCACGAAGCTTCTCGACGAGATGATGACCAATTATTCCCAATGGCACACCGAACGCGCTCCAACAGGTAGGAAGGTAAACTCTGTCGAGGAGATTTCCTCCCTAAATGAAAAAGTTGACTTGATTATGTCTCTACTTTCCAAGCAATCTTCTATTGACCCTCATCATGTTCCTTTAAATTCTTTGATTGCTCAAGATCAAGTAGATGTGAACTTTATCTCTAGAAACAATTTCAATAACAATGCTTATAGGAGTAATTTTGGTACCAACCCTAGACCGTTCCCCTCTAATTCCTATGGGAACAACAATACTTATCCTAGCACCAAGAACTCCACTTCTGAACTAGAGATTATGCTTAAAGACTTCATCACTACCCAAAAGGCCTTCAATAAGAGTGTAGAAGAAAAACTAGACAAACTAGATAATCTCTCTTCGAAGGTAGACAATTTAGCCCATGAGGTAGAGTTGCTTAAAATTAGAACTTCTCCTCTTGAGGAGAGGAAGACCACTCCTATGAATGCTATTCAAGTGCAAATTAATGAAAACATTAGGATGATGGCTAAACTTAAAGAGAGATGGGCTAGAGAAAAGGAGGAAGAAGATAGAATTAAGAGCCTTCCTACCCACCACACTGTTGCTACTATTCAAGTTGTTGAGGATATCCAAACTCTTAGCACCCAATGCACTCCTAGTCCCATTGGACCTATTAATGGTGTTGCTATGACCTCAACCGTAGAAGAAGAGACTCCTATGACCATAGAAGCTACCAAACAAGTGAGCCTAAAGGACACCACTACCACTTTACTTGATAGTAGTGACCTTAATTTTGATAATTGCACCCTTTCTGAAGTTATTTGTTTTCTTCACAAGATGTCTAGAGATCCCCACACTAGCACGCTTAATCTTGCCTTCACGGAGCATATCACTAATGCTCTTATCAAAGCTAGGGAGGAGAAGCTTAGGATAGAAGCCTCCATACCTATAAAGCTAGAAGATAGTTGGGATCCTATGATTAAAATTAAGTTGAATAACATCTCTTGCTATGCTTTATGTGATGTTGGAGCTAGTACCTCCGTTATGCCCAGAAGAATGTATGATATGTTTGAATTGAAACCTTTTGATCCTTGTTCTTTTGGTGTTCGTCTTGTTGATTCTTCCGTAAAGAAACCTTTGGGGAAGATCGACGATGTTCTTATCATTGTCAATGACAATTATGTTCCCATTGATTTTACTATTATGGATATTGAATGTGAACCTTCATGTCCAATTATTTTGGGACGTCCTTTTCTTCCCACCGTTGGTGCTATCATTGACATGAAAGAGGGGAATATAAAATTCCAATTCCCTCTCAAGAAAGGGATGGAACACTTCCCTAGAAAGAAGATTAAGTTGCCTTTTGAGTCCGTTACATGGGCTAGCTATTCTCTTACTCTTGATAAAACTTGATCTTCTCTTTTTGCATCATGCCTAGCTTAAAGGCATAAAAGAAAGCGCTTTTGGGAGGCAGCCCACAACGAATTAGGTTTTATTTTGCTTTTGTTGTGTCTTGATGTTTGTTACTACAGTAGCATCATCATTATATCTTTTCTTTTCAGCTTTGTGCCAAGTTTAGCCTCCGATTGCAAAAAAGTTCAAAAGTTGTGACATGCTGTCCAGAAAACAGATTCTGTCCTTGGACAGAAAAATTCGAATAAAATCAACAGATCATCTTTTCGATCTTAATTGTTTTGACAGCGTGCTCTATACAATTGGCTTTCGAGCATCTGTTCTGAGTTTTTTGATTTGAGTTGTAGAAGTGCCCCGAAAAAATTATTTACTACCTGCTGGTCTGTTTTTCACAGATTCTGTTCTGTTTTTCCTTTTCTTCGTTTTGCAAACCTTGAGCTTGCTTTTTCTTTGCAAAAACCTTTTGGCAATCTTGAGAAACAGTAGCTCTTCAAGATTATCTTTATTTCCAGTAGGGAAAAATATATTTTATTATGGGTACTAACCTCGCTAATCAGATTATGATGAGTTATGTATGAAGGGAGTTTTCAAGTGTGCGAGGGAAGATGATAAAAGAAGATTCAGGAGGGTCAAACGTTCAAGCTTGGGGATGCCCCCGTGCACCCCCAAGAAATATTCAAGAAGACTCAAGCGTCTAAGCTTGGGGATGCCCCCATGCATTCCCTTCTCCATCAACAATTATCAGTTCGTCTTTCGTTCCACTATATTCTTATCACTTCATGCGTTATGTGCTATGCTTGGAGCGTCTTGCTCTTAGTTTCCTTTTTAGTTTTCTTTAGCTTTGCTTGCTGTTCATAACAAGTTAGAACCCAGCTTTCTTTGTGTGGGAGAGAAACACACTCCAGTTCAACCTAGAACACAAAATATGATTTTCATGCTTATCTTTGCTATGTGTGTTCTTTGTCTTTCCATAGCTGCTGTCATGTTTAGCTCTTAGTTTTCATGCTTTTCTTTTTAAAGAGCTTTTGTTTAGTTGGCTGCTGAACTCTCTTGAGTTTTCATGTTTATCTTGTTAAGAGAGTTTGCCTGTTGCACTGAGTTGTGTGTCTTAACTTAAAGTAGGTAATTGAGGTTGCTATGTAATTTTAGTAGTAACTTGCAATAGTTTTGAGGTATTGCCATGAGTAATGTCTGAACTTTTGGTGTCAGGAGCTTTAGCCTATTAGTGATAGATGTCGTATTTTGGGCAATCCGTGTATATTTTCGAAAACCTACAAAATAGTTGAGAACTTTAACTACTAGATGGATCACTAATCTTTGGAGGGATCGAATATTAGAGTACACTCACGTACCATGAGTCGAGGATGCGCAAGGATAACCAAACCCCCATACACTCCTCCTCAGGGTACTTGTCTCTTTGTGAACCTCCTAATTAGATTGAGAGTTACCGATAATAAGTGCATGAGTTCTTCGGACTAATGTGAGTATTCGAAAGTTGACACTTCCACCTAGCCATATTTTTCTAGCCTCTTCGGTACCGTGCATTGCCCTTCCTCACCTCGAGAGTTGGCGCATACTTCGCCGGTGCATCCAAATCCTTGGCACGATACGCTCTGTCATCATAAGCCTCATTATATCCTTCCTCAAAACAGCCACCATACCTACCTATCAAGGCATTTCCATAGCCTTTCCGAGATACATTGCCATGCAACATCCATCTTCTCATGACTTGATCTTCATGTCATACATGCTTTTTGCTTGATCGATGAGCCGCATGCTAGTTGGGCCTTGCCCTAATCATTGCTACATGACGCGCTAGTATCATTGCATATCCTGCTACACTGGCAGAGGCATACATTTGCATACATCATGATAGTTTCATTTTCTTTATGTTGAGTACTTTTGTAAAGTGTGAAATATCTTCTATACTTCTTGTAATACATAGAGTGTTGCCCCTAAAGTGAGGAAAAGATCCCAAAGAGGACAAAATCAAAAGATCCCAAAGAGGACAAAATCAAAAGATTCCAAAGAGGACAAATGAGAGTTAAATAGAAAGAGCCATTGAGGCCACAAAAAATAATAAAAAAAGAAAAAAGAAATAAAAAGAGAGAAGGGGGCACACTACTATTTCCTTTTGAGAGATCCACACTCGTACTCCATCTTATACCTTGTACTCCATAGAGATTATCATTCATGCATATAGCTATGTGGGGACCTTCACACTATAGAACTTGGCTTGTATATTCCAATGATGAGCCTCCTCAAAAGTGCTCTAGGTCTTCTTGAGCAAGCAAGTTGGATGCACCCCCACTAGTTCCATTGGAGAGCTTACCTTAGCTCATATGTGCATCCGTTGCATGGCAATCCCTACTCCTCACATCATATCTATCATTTGGCTTTCTCTCGCCTATGATTGTCCTCATTGATGTGAGCCTTTCACACTTTTTTTTGTCTTCCCCCTTCATCATTTTTCTCTCTTTGCCATCCTAAGTGTCAACTTTCTTGCTTACGCTCATCCATTGCATGAGTGCTCAAAATATCGAAAGGGAGTGGATCATTTTGACTTGTACCTGGCTGGTGGTCTGGGGATGAGTCAAGATAAGATTCCAAAGAAGACCAAGTGTGAAACTTTAGTAGATTAAGTTCTCAACAATACAAAAACTATGTTTTACTCTCTCGTATATCCCTATCCCCTTTCTTGCACGCAAACACCATTTGGAGACATTCAAGTCACGGACAGCGAGAGCTCTTGCACCTTTATGTTCTTATGTTGCTTGTTACAATGCTAATATAGACTCTTGCTTGTTATGACTTGAATTGAATTACATGCCTTGATTGCTTTACTTAAAAGTTCTTATATGGTTGATAGCATGTCACCACAGAAATTATGCTTGTTATCATTTACCTACTCGAGGACGAGCAGGAATTAAGCTTGGGGATGTTGATACGTCCAAAACGTATCTATAATTTCTGCTTGCTCCATGCTTCTTTTGTGTGATATTGCTATGATATTGATGCACTTCCATACACTTTTGATCATATTTGGACTAACCTATTAACTTAGTGCACCACAGTGCCAGTTCCTGTTTTCTGCTGTTTTTCTATTTCAGGTTTCCCCCATATTAAAAGTGCCCCAAAAATTCCGGGAAAAATACAGGAAAAATCAGCGTACAGGAAGCTTCGCGAAGAACCAAAGCGGGGCCAGAGGGGAGCCAGGGGGCCCAGGCGACCACCTGGCGCGGCCCCACCCCTGGCCGTGCCAGGGGGCGCCTGGGGCCCCTGCTCCGCCTCTGGTTGCCCCCCTTCGCATATATATTCCTCTCGTCCCGAAACCCTTGAGGACGGAACCCTTTTTCACGATCTCGCCTCTGTTCCGCCGCCGCAGCGCTTCCAAGATCGGGAGCATCAGGAGAACTCTTCCCGGCACCCTGCCGGAGGGGAGAATCACCACCGGGAGCTTCTCCACCACCATGGACGCTTCCCGGATGAGTCATGAGTAGTCCACCTTGGACCATAGGTCCATGATCAGTAGCTATGTGATGTTCTCCTCCCCTCTTTGCTCTTCATGGTTTAGACCTCGTGAGCTGCCCTACATGATCGAGGCACATATGTAATCTTTCTGCTGTTGCTCTGCTGAGTTTGCTGGGATCTGATGGATTATGAGATTATGTTCAGATTGTGTTTGAGTAATATATTTGATTCACCTCTTTTATATCTTTGTTCTTGAGTAATTCTTGCATGTTCTCCGTTGCTGTTTATTGCTTTGGCCAAGTAGTAGGTAGTAACTCCAAGAGGGAGCGTTATGCTTGATTGTGGGTTCATGCCCCCTGATGACTAGCTTGAGTGACAGAAACATGAGTCTAGGGGATGTGCTGTTGCCACAAGGGGGAAAACAACGGTGCTTGTACTTGCGGGTGCAAGGATTGTTTACTTTACGCAAAGTTCTTTTAATGCAGTTGTCTGTTACTTTGAGTTTACACTTTGGGTGGGATTCGCAACTTAATACCATCGAGATGTTCTGGATAGATATCTCAAGGTGGATGATTAGTAGTAGATGCAGATGGATTTCGGTCTACTTGCCTTGGCGTACCGCCCATGCTTTTGAGCCTCTACCTTTCTTTGCAGCATAGTTAGCATTGGTTTGCACACATAATCCTGTCAATTGCCCAGCTGTAATTTGTTTACCTCGCTTTGCTGTTTTATCGTCTTTCGGGAGAGAGACATCACTAGTGAACATCATGGGACCCCGGTCCATATTACCACCGCTGAGCACACCTTCTATTTACTTCCTGTTTTTATTTCCTAGTTGCAGTCATAGCTATCGTTATTATCTCTTGCGTTTGATCCTTTGTAAACAACAAGGCCGGAGGGATTGACAACCTCTCTGTACTCGTTGGGAGCAAAGTTATCTGTATCTGTGTGCAGGTCCTGTCAACCGCTAAGTTTCTGGCGCCGTTGACACCTACTTGTCGACCTTCGGAGTCTCACGGGATTCGATCCTTGGTATATTTGCCAAGGGAAATTTGCCGCTACGCTACATCTCAACCTTCCACTTGGGGTAACCAATGAGGGGCGAGAAGCCATCAATGGCCCATAAGGCCCATAACTTTCCCCGGGGGGTCCGGTAGCCCCCCGGAACTCAGATATGTATCCGGTACCCCTCGGAACTCTTCTGGTGTCCGAATACCATCATCCAATATATCGATATTTACCTCTTGACCATTTCGAGACTCCTCTTCATGTCTGTGATCTCATTTGGGACTCCGAACAAACTTCGGTCACCAAAACACATAACTCATAATACAAATCGTCATCGAATGTTAAGCGTGCGGACCCTATGGGTTCGAGAACTATGTAGACATGACCGAGACACATCTCCAGTCAATAACCAATAGCGGAACCTGGATGCTCATATTGTCTCCTACATATTCTACGAAGATCTTTATCGGTAAAACCGCATAACAACATACGTTGTTCCCTTTGTCATCAGTATGTTACTTGCCCGAGATTCGATCGTCGGTATCATCATACCTAGTTCAATATCGATACTGGCAAGTCTCTTTACTCGTTCCGTAATGCATCATCCCGTAACTAACGCATTAGTCACATTGCTTGCAAGGCTTACAGTGATGTACATTACCGAGAGGGCCCAGAGATACCTCTCCGAAACATGGAGTGACAAATCCTAATCTCGATCTATACCAATTCAGCAAACATCTTCGGAGACACCTGTAGAGCATCTTTATAATCACCCAGATACATTGTGACGTTTGATAGCACACAAGGTGTTCCTCCGGTATTCGGGAGTTGCATAATCTCATAGTCAGAGGAACATGTATAAGTCATGAAGAAGGCAATAGCAATGAAAACTAAACGATCATTATGCTAAGCTAACGGATGGGTCTTGTCCATCACATCATTCTCTAATGATGTGATCCCGTTCATCAAATGACAACACATGTCTATGGTTAGGAAACACAACCATCTTTGATTAACGAGCTAGTCTAGTATAGGCTTACTAGGGACACGGTGTTTCGTCTATGTATTCACACATGTATCAAGTTTCTGGTTAATACAATTCTAGCATGAATAAAAGAAATTTATCATGATATATAAGGAAATATAAATAACAACTTTATTCTTGCCTCCAGGTCATATTTCCTTCAGTCTCCCACTTGCACTAGAGTCAATAATCTAGATTCCATAGTAATGATTCTAACACCCATGGAGTCTTGGTGATGATCATGTTTTTCTCGTGGAAGAGGCTTAGTCAACGGGCCTGCAACATTCAGATCCGTATGTATTTTGCAAATCTCTATGTCTCCCTCCTGGACTTGATCGTGGATAGAGTTGAAGCGTCTCTTGATGTGCTTGGTTCTCTTGTGAAACCTGGATTCCTTTGCCAAGGCTATTGTTCCAGTGTTGTTACAAAAGATTTTCATTGGACCCGATGCACTAGGTATTACACCTAGATCGGATATGAACTCCTTCATCCAGACTCCTTCATTTGTTGCTTTCAAAGCAGCTATATACTCCGCTTCACACATAGATCTCGCCACGACGCTCTACTTGGAACTGCACCAACTTACAGCTCCACCGTTCAACAAAACTACGTATCCGGTTTGTGACTTAGAGTCATCTGGATCAGTGTCAAAGCTTGCATCGACGTAACCATTTACGACGAGCTCTTTGTCACCTACATAAACGAGAAACATATCCTTTGTTCTTTTCAGGTACTTCCGGATGTTCTTGACCGATGTCCAGTGATCCACTCCTGGATTACTTTGGTACCTCCCTGCTAGACTTATAGCAAGGCGCGCATCAGGTCTGGTACACAACATTGCATACATGATAGAAGCTATGGATGAAGCATTGGGAATGACTTTCATTTTCTTTTTATCTTCTGAAGTGGTCGGGCATTGAGTCTGACTCAACTTCACACCTTGTAACACAAGCAAGAACCCTTTCTTTGACTGATCCATTTTGAACTTCTTCAAAACTTTATCAAGGTATGTGCTTTGTGAAAGTCCAATTAAGCGTCTTGATCTATCTCTATAGATCTTGATGCCCAATATATAAGTAGCTTCACTGAGGTCTTTCGTTGAAAAATTCGTATTCAAGTATCCTTTTATGCTATCCAGAAATTCTACATCATTTCCAATCAACAATATGGCATCCACATATAATATCAGAAATGCTACAGAGCTCCCACTCACTTTCTTGTAAATACAAGCTTCTCCAAAAGTCTGTATAAAACCATATGCTTTGATCACCTCATCAAAGCATATATTCCAACTCCGAGATGCTTGCACCGGTCCATAGATGGACCGCTGGAGCTTGCACACTTTGTAAGCACCTTCAGGATCGACAAAACCTTCTGGTTGCATCATATACAACTCTTCTTTGAGAAATCCACTAAGGAATGCAGTTTGACATCCATTTGCCAGATTTCATAGTCATAAAATGCCGCAATTGCTAACATGATTCGGACAGACTTAAGCATCACTACAGGTGAGAAGGTCTCCTATTGGTCAACTCCTTGAACTTGTCGAAAACCTTTCGCTACAAGTGGATCTTTGTAGACAGTAACATTACCATCGCCATTAGTCTTCTTCTTAAAGATCCATTTATTTTTAGAAGCTTGCCGATCATCAGGCAAGTCAACCAAAGTCCACTCTTTGTCCTCATACATGGATCCCATCTTAGATTTCATGGCCTCAGGCCATTTGGTGGAATATGGGCTCATCATGGATTCCTCATAGTTCGTAGGTTTGTCATGGTTTAGTAACATGACTTCCAGAATAGGGTTACCATACCACTCTAGCGCGGAACGCACTCTGGTTGACCTACGAGGTTCGGTAGTAACTTGATCTGAAGTTTCATGATCATCATCATTAGCTTCCTCACTAATTGGTGTAGGAATCACTGGAACAGATTTCTGTGACGAACTACTTTCCAATTTGGGATAAGTTATAATTACCTCATCAAGTTCTACTTTCCTCCCACTCACTTCTTTCGAGAGAAACTCCTTCTCTAGAAAGGATCCATTCTTAGCAACGAATATCTTGCCTTCGGATCTGTGATAGAAGGTGTACCCAAGAGTTTCCTTTGGGTATCCTATGAAGAGTCATTTCTCCGATTTGGGTTCGAGCTTACCAGGTTGAAGCTTTTTCACATAAGCATCGCGGCCCCAAACTTTAAGGAATGACATCTTAGGTTTCTTGCCAAACCACAGTTCTGACGGTGTTGTCTCAACGCATTTATATGGTGCCCTATTTAACATGAATGCAGCTGTCTCTAATGCATAACCCCAAAGCGATAGTGGTAAATCGGTAAGAGACATCATAGATCACACCATATCTGATAAAGTACGATTACGATGTTCAGACACACCATTACGCTGTGGTGTTCCAGGTGGCGTGAGTTGCGAAACTATTCCATATTATTTCAAATGAAGACCAAACTCTTAGCTCAAATATTCGCCTCCGCGATCAGATCATAGAAAGTTTATTTTCTTGTTATGATGATTCTCTATTTCACTCTGAAATTCTTTGAACTTATCAAATGTTTCGGACTTATGTTTCATCAAGTAGATATACCCATATCTGCTCAAATCATCTGTGAAGGTCAAAAATAACGATACCCACCGCGAGCCTCAACACACATCGGACCGCATACATCAGTATGTATTATTTCCAATAATTCAGTTGCTCGCTCCATTGTTCCGGAGAACGAAGTCTTAGTTATCTTGCCCATGAGGCATGGTTCGCAAGTATCAAGTGATTCATAATCAAGTGATTCCAAAAGCCCATCAGCATGGAGTTTCTTCATGCGCTTTACACCAATATGACCTAAACGACAGTGCCACAAATAAGTTGCACTATCATTATCAACTTTGCATTTTTTGGCTTCAATATTAAGAATATGTGTATCACTATCATCGAGATTCAACAAAAATAGACCACTCATCAAAGGTGCATGACCATAAAAGATATTACTCATATAAATAGAACAACCATTATTCTCTGATTTAAACAAATAACCGTCTCGCAACAAACAAGATCCAGATATAATGTTCATGCTCAACGCTGGCACCAAATAACAATTACTTAGGTCTAAAACTAATCCCGAAGGTAGATGTAGAGGTAGCGTGCCGATGGCAATCACATCGACTTTGGAACCATTTCCCACGCGCATCGTCACCTCGTCCTTAGCCAATCTTTGTTTAATCCGTAGCCCCTATCTCGAGTTAAAAATATGAGCAACCGAACCAGTATCAAATACCCAGGTGCTACTACGAGCATTAGTAAGGTACACACAATTAACATGTATATCAAATATACCTTTGTTCACTTTGCCATCCTTCTTATCCGCCAAATACTTGGGGCAGTTCCGCTTCCAGTGACCAGTCTCTTTGCAGTAGAAGCACTCAGTTTCAGGCTTGGCTCTAGACTTGGGTTTCTTCCCGGGATTAGCAACTGTCTTGCTATTCTTCTTGAAGTTCCCCTTCTTTGCCTCGCCCTTTTTCTTCAAACTAGTGGTTTTGTTAACCATCAACACTTGATGCTCCTTTTTTATTTCTACCTCCGCAGCTTTGAGCATTGCGAAGAGCTCGGGAATTGTCTTTTGCATCCCTTGCATATTATAGTTCATCACAAAGCCTTTATAGCTTGGTGGCACTGATTGAAGAACTCTGTCAATAACACTATCATCATTAACTTTAACTCTAGGCTAAGTCATGTGGTTATGGTACCCAGACATTCTGAGTAAGTGTTCACTGACAGAACTGTTCTCCTCCATCTTGCAACTATAGAACTTGTTGGAGACTTCATATATTTCAACTCGGGCATTTTCTTGAAATATTAACATCAACTCTTGGAACATCTCATATGCTCCATGACGTTCAAAATGTCTTTGAAGTCTCGATTCTAAGTCGTAAAGCATGGCACACTGAACTATCGAGTAGTCATCAGATTGAGCTTGCTAGGCGTTCATAACATCATGGGTTGCTCCTGCAGCTGGCCTTTCACCTAGCGGTGCTTCAAGGACATAATTCTTCTGTGCAGCAATGAGGATAATCCTCAAGTTACAGACCTAGTCTGTGTAGTTGCTGCCATCATCTTTCAACATAGATTTCTCTAGGAACACATTAAAATTCAAGGGAACGGTAGCACGAGCTATTGATCTACAACATATATATACAAAAATGATCAGGACTTAGTTCATGATAAATTAAGTTCAATTAATCATATTACTATAGAACTCCCACTTAGATAGACATCCCTCAAGACATCTAAATGATCACGTTATCCAAATTAACTAAACCATGTCCGATCATCACGTGAGATGCAGTAGTTTTCAATGGTGAACATCTTATGTTGATCATATCTATTATATGATTCACGCTCGACCGAAATTATATGATTCACGCTCGACCTTTCGGTGTCCAGTGTTCCGAGGCCATGTTTGTACATGCTAGGCTCGTCAAGTTTAACCCGACTATTCTGCATGTGCAAAACTATCTTACACCCGTTGTATGTGAACGTACTGCTTATCACACCCGATCATCACGTGGTGTCTCGGCATACCGAACTATCGCAACGGTGCATACTCAGGTAGAACACGTGTACCTTGCAATTTTGTAAGGGATCACCTTATAATGCTACTATAGCGACCACGATCCGAATGGACCGAAGTCTCTGTGCTCTGTGTCATCCCTGGATCTGTAATGCTGACGCACAGAGTACTTGAAGGATTTATAACAGAGTGGCAATCACACACTTATTCAATCGAATATCTCAAAAGAGAACTTATTACAAAATATATGGCATAAGGCCATCTAACTCGATAACAGCGGAAGGCTTGGAAGATAAAGTGAGTCCATCAACTCCAACGGCATAGCTGAGTGCATGACAAACAACGTAGCGCACCTTACTCTTCTTCCTAGAAGTCTGCAACATGACATGTTGCAGCCCGAAACAGGTCAGCACAAGGAATATGCTGGCAAGATAACACAGTAGAGCAAGCAACAGATAAATTCTATCACTACATGCATATATGGCTGGTGGAGGCTCTAAGGTTATAATGTTTTTGCATAAAGCCAATTTTTTCCTACAACAAAGGAATAAATATTATTTTAACTATCATTGTAGTTGAAACATCATTGTGAAGGTTCCTCCAACTCAATCCCAATTAAAGCCATCATTATTAACCCAACAAATTTAGTTTTAGAGTGATGAGATCAATCCAATAATTCAAGTACCAGATACTCAAGATGTCCATAACCGGGGACACGGCTAATCATGATTAGTTTGTACACTCTGTAGAGGTTTGCATACTTTTCCCCACAAGACTTGATCTCCTCCATTGGTTTTCTCGCATTGCATGATGTTTGAGAAACGGATGACCGAGACACAGTCTTTCAGAAGCATTTACTCTTTACCCCGGATGGACCCGTACAGCTACTTTCCCCTACACCTGCTAGTCCACCACTGAAAGATCTCACACAACATACTCAACTATGCCTAAGCCCATAATGGCATTATGACTGCACACGGAATTTTCTAGCATGAATAGTCTTATGATCCCTTTGAGCCTGGGTGGCATTCCATAGGATAATCACACGGTTCCTCCGGGATTTCCTAGGACAACACTGGATTCTCCAGGTGCCCTGCAACCAATCCACCCAGATGTGTATTAAAGTTGCCACCTTAAGTTGAACCATTAATTAACAATCTCACATCTGTCATGGATAATCTCAAACCCAATCCACGTCTACGAGCATAGCATGGCAACCTAAGCATGACGTAGAAGTAACTCCCAAGGGTTTGATAATAAAATAGGTAATAGGTTCTACCTCATCATATACTTCCCAGACCAACATGTTAAGAGATCCTACTCATGCAATGTGTGAGGGTTTAAACTAATGCACAAAAACTGGCTAATAAAGGGGTATGATCTATGTGTTACTTGCCTTGCTGACGATTCGCAAAACCTAGGGACTCGTAGTAGCACGCTTCGCACTCCGGGAATTCTATCGCAAACAACCAATGGCATACATAAGCAATCAAGCAAAGATGCATGGGTAAAATTCAAATAAGAAGATCTAACCAGAAAGTTCAACTAAAGAACTCCGGTTTGCAAAAAGAATCAGATCAAACGGAGCAACGAAACTCAAACCATGAACGAAACAAGATCCGTTACTAAATTGTACTAAAGTCAAATTTACAAAGTACCAAAATCTTGTTCAAGTTGGTTAAACAGAAAGAGGGCTTCGAGATGAAGATATAGGCGCTGGTTTCACCTGATTCCGACTAACGAGCGAAAAGTAAAACTAAAAAGAAGATCTGGGCAGAAATCACGATCGAAAATAATCGCGGAAAAACCCTGAAAAAGAAAACGAGACGAACAGGCTAACGAACGAACGTTCGCTGCTGTAACTAAAAGACGAAAAGCGTTTGTTAAAACAAATGAACGGACGAACGTCTGCTAAGTAACTGAACCAAGAAAAACCGAACCGATCTAACTAAAAAACCGATCTAGGGTTAAAAAAACGATTAAAAAACCGGTGGTTTACCTAACGGGTCGGGTTAACAGACGGCAGAGCGGGGTGGCGGCTCCGGAGTGGGGCGGCTGCGGGCGGCGGCGGCAGCGGCGGCAGGCGTCGTGGCGGTGGCGGCGACAGGCGGTGCGGGCGGCG
>LR738710.1:482316256-482327785 GCA_902687465.1 Secale cereale | reverse complement strand
CTTTTAAAGGGGGCCGGGGGCGGCTGGCTTGGCCGAGGGGAAAGGCAGCGGCCGTGTGTGCGCCGGACTCCGACGAGTCCGTGACGCGCACGGGAGGTGGAGGCGGCGGCAGCTGGGCTGGCTGGGCCTTCGGCCCGGTCGGTCCGAACAGAAGATTTTTTTTAAACTAATTTCGCCGGAAAAATCCTAGAAAAATAAATAAATAACTAAAAATGCCAAAACAAATTTTCACCATCTAAATGAAATATTTAGAACATGATGAACATTTTCTTGGCCCTAAAATGAAAATTTTAAAATATGCATATTTTTTCCTAATGCAAATAAAATAGGAGAAAAACCAAATAAAATAAAATATTTTCCTCCAATATTTCATTTAGCTTGGAGAAGTCATATTAACTCCTCTCATATATTTTAATATGAAATATTTTCAAAGAGAAAAATCATTAAAACCAAAATGATCCTTGTTCCAATATTTGAGAAAATTCAAATATGAAAACGGTGAAATCCCCCATTCTCTTTGTGGGTCCTTGAGTTGCTTAGAATTTCGAGGATCGCGAAATGAAAAGCAAATAAAACATGATATGCATATGATGACCTATGTATAACATTCCAAATTGAAAATTTGGGATGTTACAAACCTACCCCCCTTAAGATGAATCTCGCCCTCGAGATTCGGGTTGGATAGAAAATAGGTGTGGGTGGTCTTCGCGTAGATCATTCTCTCATTCCCATGTGGCTTCATCCTCGGTATGGTGGCTCCACTAAACTTTTCAAAACTTGAAAACCTTGCTTCTTGTGACTCGACTGGCATACTCGAGGATCTTGATTGGTTTCTCCTCATAGGTTAGATCACTATCCAACTGACTTGCTTCTAGGGGCACTGTATCTCTTAGAGGAATATCGGCCATCTCAGCATGGCACTTCTTCAGCTGGGAAACGTGAAACACATCATGAACTCCTGACAGTCCTTTGGGTAATTCCAACTTGTAGGCAACCTCTCCCATGATGTCCAAACACGGTACGGTCCTACAAATCTCAGGGCTAACTTTCCCTTAACTCCGAAACGCTTAACACCTCGTAGAGGTGACACTCTCAGATATGCTCTATCTTCGATTTCATGGACTACCTCTTTGCGTTTTGAGTCTGCATAACTCTTTTGTCTGGACAGAGCTACCTCCAATCTATCTCGAATCAGCTTAACCTTCTCTTCTGATTCTTTGATCAAATCCGGTCCAAATAACTGACGGTCTCCAACTTCATCCCACATCAACGGTGTTCGGCATCTCCTTCCATACAATGCTTTGAACGGTGACATCTTCAACCTGGCCTGGTAGTTGTTGTTGTACGAGAATTCCGCGTAGGGAAAGTTGTCATCCCGACTAGATCCATAATCTAGCGCACAAGCTCTCAACATGTCCTCCAGAATCTGATTGACTCTCTCGGTCTGTCCATCAGTCTACGGGTGAAAGGCTGTACTAAACTCTCGCCTGGTACCCAAAGTATGGTGTAGTTCATGCCAAAATTTGAAGCAAACTGTGTTCCTCTATCTGATACGATGGTCCTCGGAACTCCGTGCAGACATACGATCCTGGTCATGTATATCTTGGCCAACTTTGCACTTGTATAGGTGGTTTTCACGAGGATAAAGTGGGTTACTTTGGTCAAGCGATCCACTACTACCCAGATAGAGTCATATCCTGATCGGGTCCTGGGTAATCCGGTGATAAAGTCTATGCCAAGCTTATCCCACTTCCATTCGGGTATCGGCATAGGCTGCAGTGATCTTGCTTGCTTCTGATGTTCTACCTTCACTCTCTGACATACATCACATACGGCTACATACTCGACAATGTCCCTCTTCATTCCCGTCCACCAGAAATGTTCCTTCAAATCCAAATACTTCTTAATGTTTCCGGGGTGTATCGAGTATGGCGAGTCATGTGCTTCCTGTAGTGTCAACTTCCTGATCTCGGCGTTGTTGGGCACATAGACACGGTCCTCAAACCACAAGGTGTCGTGTTCATCCTCACGAAAACCCTTGGCTTTTCCTTCACTCATCTTCTCCTTTATTTCCGCAATTTCTTTGTCATCCTTCTGAGCTTCTCGTATCCTTCCCAATAATGTTGGCTGAACCTCTAATGTTGCAACAAAACCTCTAGGAACTATCTCCATACGAAGCTCCCTAGGATCTTCTGCTAACTCCTTTGGCAATCCTTCGGTTACTAGGGTATTGACATAACTTTTCCGGCTCAAAGCGTCTGCTACGACATTGGCCTTGCCTAGATGATAGTTCAACTTCATATCATAATCCTTTATGAGTTCCAACCATCTCCTCTGCCTGAGGTTCAGCTCCTTCTGAGTGAAAATGTAGTTAAAACTCTTGTGATCCGTGTACACATCACAATGGTTTTCAATAAGAAAATGTCTCCAGGTCTTGAGCGCATGCACTACAACTGCTAACTCCAAATCATGCATGGTATAATTCAACTCATGTGATCGAAGTTGACGAGATGCATAAGAAAAAACTCTTCCGTCTTGCATGAGTACTCCTCCAAGTCCTAAGCGAGAAGCGTCGCAATACGCTTGGAAATCCTTGCGTATATCTGGCAAGATCAGCACTGGGGCTGTCGTCAAACGTTTCTTCAACTCCCGAAACTTTCTCCGCACTCTTCAGTCCAATGGAACTTTGTGTCCTTCTTCAACAATGCCGTCATAGGCTTTGCAATCTTGGAGAAATTCTCAATGAATCTCCGGTAATATCCCGCGAGTCCAAGAAAACTGCGGATTTCTCCAACTGAGGTGGGTGCCAACCACTCAGTGACTGACTGAACCTTGGTAGGATCCACTGTTATACCTTCTCCTGATATAACATGCCCTAAGAATCCAACTTCCTTCAACCAAAACCCACATTTGCTGAACTTGGCATATAGCTGGTGTTCTCCGAGCTTCTCAAGAACCAAACGCAAATGTTCCTTGTGTTCCTCTTCGTTCTTTGAATACACCAAGATATCATCAATGAATACCACGACAAATTTATCCAAGAATTCCATGAACACCTTATTCATCATGCTCATGAAATAGGCAGGGGCGTTAGTCAATCCAAATGACATAACAGTATACTCATAGCCCATAACTCATGGTGAAGGTTGTCTTGGGTATATCCTTTTCTCGGATCTTCAACTAGTGGTACCCTGATTGTAGATTGATCTTGGAGAATACTTTAGCTCCTTGAAGTTGGTCGAACAAATCATTGATCATCGGCAGTGGGTACTTCTTCTTAATGGTCACTTCATTCAGCGCCCGATAATCAACGACCATTCTTAAAGATCCATCCTTCTTCTCGACCAAGAGCACTGGGGCTCCCCAGGGTGATGAACTTCATCGAATGAATCCTATGTCCAATAACTCCTTAATATGCTTCTAGATCTCCTCCAGATCATTCGCTGGCATCCGGTATGGTCTCTTCGATATTGGCCTGGGCAATAGTTCTATCAAAAACTCTATGTACCAATCTGGCGGCATGCCTGGTAGCTACTCTGGAAATACATCCGGGTAATCTTTCACTACAGGCACTTCCTCCCGCACAACTCCTGAGAGAGAATTTACTTGGGTCCTCCTAGGCACATGCCTGGATACATACTTGATCCTTTTTCCCTCCGGGGTGGTGAGTAGAATCGACTTACTGGCACAATCGATGTTTCCTCCATACATCGATAGCCAATCCATGCCTAATATCACATCCAATCCTTGTGATTCCAAAACTATCAGATCTGAGGGGACAACATGGCTTCTAATGGTCAATGCTATCTGAAAACATCCTTAATTTGCCATATATTCAGCTCCTGGTGAGCTTACTAACATGAGTGTCATAAGTACTTCGGTGGGCAACTTATATCTATCCATGAATCCCATTGAAATGTATGAATGTGATGCACCAGTTGACGAGGTTACAGACCTAGGGTAGGGTCACAAGCCTGACCAGGATACCCCACCCAAGGTCGCTACCCCAGAAGATCAAAAGACAAAACCTACGATGGTAAAGATAGTCGACTGAGACGGCCCAAGAGAACATCCCACTCGACTGGACATCATCCATAAGACGACTCAACTCCACTCGACCCATCCAAGGCACTCGACCCCTGAAGGTCAAAGGTCTCTTAGGACAACAACGGTCTGGTATTTACTCGCCGTAGTGAATGCCTTTATTACTCTTTACTGCATACGTTACCAGTAACATCTGCCCTAATGTACATTGAACCCTTAGTAACGTGGAGCATGGCTGGGGTCCCGGCGCACTATATAAGCCACCCCCTCCTCCAGTACAAGGGTTCGCATCCTTGTAACTCACACATATACACACTTCAGTCAACCGCCTTCCGGCACCGAGACGTAGGGTTGTTACTTCCTCCGAGAAGGGCCTGAACTAGTAAAACACCTTGTGTACGACTTCACCATAGCTAGGGCCTTGCCTCCTCATTTGTACCCCCTACTAGTACTGTCAGACCTAGAACCACGACAGTTGGCGCCCACCATGGGGTAAGGCGTCTTAGCGACTTCTGGTGAGGTTGCAATCTTTTCTCCGACCTCCTTCATCATGGTTTCCAGTGGTGGTCTGGCGTTGGGCCGCGAGATCCGACTCGGCGTGGTCGTCTTCATCGTCGACGACTCCGCTTGGCTCCAGGAGGCCCCTCTCGACGTTCAGGCTCTGCTCGTCCACGGGGCTGCGCACTTCCGCGCCAGCGCCTACGGCGTCCTCCTTCGGCAGCCGTCGACTCGGTAACTGCCGAACCCTACATCGTCCACCCTCCCCGCCGGGCGCCGTCGCAAGCGATCTGGTCGCTCACGGCTCTAGCGGTGGATGAAACATGCGGTGGCCCGCCAGGCGGCCACCCCTCAGGTCGCGGCTATTGAGCCCGACGGTTACCTCTACGGCCCGGTTGACCCGTCGGTCGAGCTCGCGGATTCAGTTTCCAAGTGCGGGAGCAGCGATCCCGCAGCGGAGGTCACCATGGTCGACTCACGCCGCAGCCCGCCGGGTTTTCCTCGTGGTGGCGACGACGGCAGTGGTGGCGGCCGTTCATACGACAATGACGGATACATTCCTCAACCCCTCACCGCTGAGCAGAGGGACGAGCTCTATCGCCGCAACGAAGACGCACTCTTCACTCCCATCGTGGGAGATTCTCCAGAGGCTCTGGCACTGGAGGCCACGCGCCTGGCCACCGTGGCCGAGCGCGCGCGCTTGGAAAATATCCAGCGCGCACTCGACGAATAGGCCCGCCGACTGGCCCCCGAGTCCAGTCGACGACCGCGGCAATCGCAGCCGCGCGAGACTCAGGTGTTCCGCACACCAGTCCAGAACCTCGAAGCCGCGGCTCGAATCGTGGAGTCTATTCAACCATCTTAGTCGGAGGCTGGGAGAGGCCTTCAGCAGATCCGAGCATTGCTCCGGACAGCTGAAGAGCAAAACACGGCTGTTTCTCAGTCGCACAACAGGATTCACAGTAGATCGGTGGCTGCAGACACCGTTTGGTCAGCCCACAGTCCGAGATCGCCCCCAAGGCGTGAGGAACATGGCCCGCGGCAAGACCGGCATCTAGGTCGGAATGACGAGCAATATGACCGTCGACCCGGTCATCATGACCGCCGTCGAGTGCCTACGCCTCCTCCGGGAAGCGGATCATTCTTGCCCCTGTGGCACGAAGGCAGGCGCCTGCGCGACGACGAGCGGAGGATTCCCCCAGATCCCCGGAGGCCGGGCTTCGATGCAAGGTCTATCCTTGTGCAGGGACTGGTCGACCGGAACAGGGCATTCAGAGAAGAGCAAGGCAGAGATCGTCCGAGTGGAAGCCGAGCAACTGTCTATGAACCCGAATGTTTCTGCAGTGCCATCAGGGCCGCTGAGATCCCCCCAAACTTCAGGTTGGCGGCTGGGGTAAATAAGTTCACCGGCGAGTCAAAACCAGACACCTGGCCAGAAGACTACCGAGTGGCTGTGCAGATCGGAGGCGGCAACGACGACATAGCCCTGAAGCACCTTCCTCTGATGCTAGGTGGTTCAGCTCGGGGTGGCTCAATCAGTTGGCCCCTGGGAGTATTTATAGTTGGGAAGAGCTGGCCCGAGTGTTTATCCGGACCTTCGAGGGCACCTGTAAGCGGCCTGCTAGTCTCGTGGAGCTTCAGCATTGCACACAGAAGTCGAATGAAACCTTGAGGGATTACATCCAACAATGGACCACCTTGCATCACATGGTGGAAAATGTGTCTGAGCACCAGGCAGTTTGCGCCTTCAAGGAGGTCGTGCGTAACCGAGAGTTGAATCTGAAGTTTGGTCGAACGGGCGATATGTCCCTGTCTCGGATGATGGAGATTGCCAGTCGATACGCTAACGGCGAAGAGGCCGATCGGCTCCGCAACGGCAAGAAACCAGTCGGACAGGATGATCAGAATTCCAATCGAAAGAACAAGCGCAAGGCCGAGCCAACTGCTCAGGGTGAAGCTGCAGTGGTTAACCAAGGGAAAGGCAAAGGGAAGCCGAAGGGGCCCTGGGCTCCTAAGAAAGTAAAGGATCAAGCTGGGAACGATGTACTCGACCAGCCGTGTCCCATTCACATGAAGAAAGATGAAGAGGGAAACTTTATATATCCCAAGCACACCACTCGACAGTGCCGGCTCCTGATCCAGAACTTCCAGAAAGATCAGTCGACTGAGAAGGGAAAGGAATCAGAGGAGTCCCAAGACAAGAAAGGGGATGGAGGATACCCCCAGATCAACTCCACTTTGGTGATCTTCGCAGACATCGAGAGCAAAATTCGACTGAAAGTCATCAACAGAGAAGTCAACATGGTTGCCCCGGCAATCACCATGTTTCTGAAGTGGTCCAAGACCCCCATCACATTTGACCAGTCTGATCATCCTATGCACATTGCCACCCCTGGGTGGCAGGCGCTGGTGGTCGACCCAGTGGTCAAGGGCACACGTCTGACCAGGGTCTTGATGGATGGAGGCAGTGGTTCGAATATTCTGTATGCAGCAACCCTCCGGGATATGGGCATCCCGATGTCCAAGCTGAGTGAAAGGAACATGAGGTTCCATGGGGTCATCCCCGGGAAGAAGGCCGATTCACTTGGCCAAATCACACTCGACATAGTCTTTGGCGACTCGAAGAATTTTCGCAAAGAGAAGCTGACGTCTGAAGTGGTGGACTTCAATAGCGCTTATCATGCCATTCTGGGTAGGCCCGCCTACGCCAGGTTCATGGCTCGACCGTGTTATGCATACCTCAAGCTGAAGATGCCGGGACCCAACAACGTTATAATCGTCACTTGGAACCGTCAGAAAGCGGAAGAGTGCTTCCAGAAAGGCTCGAAGATCGCCGACGAGCAGATTGGAGCAGTAGAGATGGAGGAGTACCAGAAAAGCGTGGATCCGAGTGACTTGCTGAGGGCCAAGAAGCCGGCTTCCGAGTCAGCTTTCCAGTCGGCTGGGGAGATGAAGCCCGTACACATTCACCCCACCGACCCCAATGCAGCACCGACCCACATTTCCACTACACTCGACAGCAAATAGGAAGAAGAGCTCATCCAGTTCCTCCGTGAGAACTAGGACATCTTCGCATGGAAACCATTAGACATGCCAGGTATACCCAGGGGACTGGCTGAGCACCATTTGCGTGTCGACCCAAAAGTGAAGCCTATGATGGAACATCTTCGTCGGTCCGCCGCGGAGAAGAGAAAGGCAATTAGCGAGGAAGTGGCTCGGCTCCTGGCAGCTTAGTTTATCCGCAAGATCTACCACTCCGAGTGGCTCGCCAATGTCGTCATGGTTCCCAAGAAGGACAAGTCTCTCCGCATGTGCATCGATTTCAAGCACGTCAATCGGGCCTGCCCGAAGGATCATTTTCCACTCCCTCGCGTCGATCAGATAGTTCACTCGACTGTGGGATGCGAGCGTTTGTCCTTTCTGGACGCGTATTCCGTGTACCATCAGATCCGTCTGTTCGGACCCGATGAAATCAAGACATCTTTCATCACCCCCTTCGGGTGTTTCTGTTATGTCACCATGCCTTTCGGTCTCAAAAATGTCGGCGCTACCTTCATGCGCATGATCCAGAAGTGTCTAATAAAGCAAATCAGTCGGAACGTCGAAGCATACATGGATGACATTGTGGTCAAGTCACGGAAAGGTTCCGACCTGCTGACTGACCTCGCTGAGATATTCGCTAATTTGAGAAGCTATGATATCAAGCTCAATCCGTCGATGTGTACATATGGAGTTCCTGGCGGCAAGTTACTCGGTTTTCTCGTTTCCAAATGGGGAATCGACGCCAACCCAGAGAAGGTCGGCACCATCCTTCGAATGAAACGCCCCGAGCGTATACACGACGTCCAGAAGCTTACTGGTTGCTTGGCCGCATTGAGTCGATTCATTTCTTGTCTCGGTGAGAAGGCATTGCCTCTCTATCGGTTGATGAAGAAATCAGACAAGTTCGAGTGGGATTCCGAAGCCGAAGCAGCATTTGAAGAGCTCAAAGCCCTGCTGTCCACCCAGCCGGTGCTTGCTGCCCCAGTCAGCAAAGAGCCTCTCCTACTATACATTGCAGCCACCGGACAAGTTGTTAGCACTGTACACACGGTCGAGCGGGAAGAAGAGGGCAAGGCCTACGAGGTCCAGCGCCCAATCTATTACATATCCGAAGTTTTGACTCCCTCCAAGCAAAGGTACCCGCATTACAAGAAGCCCGTGTATGGGATTTACTCGACCGCAAAGAAGGTTGCCCATTACTGCTCGGATCATACAATCTCAGTCGTCAGCGATGCCCCTCTGTCAGAGATTCTGAACAACCGAGACGCAACCGGTCGAGTGGCAAAATGGGCGATTGAACTTCTTCCGTTAGATATCAAGTTTGAAGCGAAGAAAGCCATCAAGGCTCAGGCTATAGCGGATTTTGTGGCCGAGTGGATAGAACAAGAGCTGCCGACTCAAGTTCAGTCGGATCACTGGACTATGTTCTTCGATGGATCCAAGATGCTGAATGGATCCAGTGCAAGCGTTGTCCTGGTATCTCCTAGGGGCGACAAGCTCAGTTACGTCCTTCAAATCCACTTTGACTCATCGAACAACGAGGCTGAGTACGAAGCACTTTTGTATGGATTGCGTATGGCCATCTCACTCGGCGTCCGTCGCCTGATGGTCTACGGGGACTCAGACTTTGTAGTGAACCAAGTGATGAAGGAATGGGACGTCAGGAGCCCGACAATGACCAGTTATTGCAGTGCGGTACGGAAGCTTGAAAAGAAGTTCGAAGGTTTAGAGCTCCATCACGTTCCCAGAGCCAAGAATCGGCTTGGCGATGACCTCGCGAAAATTGGGTCGACTCGGAAGCCTATACCCAAGAATGTGTTTCTGGAACACCTACACACCCCTTCTGCCAAAGAAGAACCCTTCACAGAAGAACCCTCGCAGCCAGTCAGTGCGTCAGATCCGACTGAAGTCGAAGTGCCTGCAGTGGTCGACCTGATCATGGAGGTTTTATTGATTACGCCTGACTCGATTGTGCCATACATAGCATATCTACTCAGGCAAGAACTCCCGGAAGACGAAGAAGAAGCACGCCAGATCGTCCGTCGATCCAAGGCGTTCACCGTCATTCAGGGTCAACTCTATAGAGAAAGCGTCACCGGAGTCGCTCAGCGCTGCATCACCCCAGAGGAAGGTCGACTGATTCTGAATGAGATTCACTCGGGAACTTGTGGCCACCACGCTTCCTCTCGGACTATAGTGGCCAAAGCGTACCGAGCCGGGTTTTATTGGCCCCGAGCCAACGAGATGGCCAAAGATATTGTGGATAAGTGCAAAGGCTGCCAGTTCTACTCCAACATGTCCCTCAAGCCAGCGTCTGCTTTGAAGACTATTCCACTAGTCTGGCCCTTTGCCGTTTGGGGCTTGGATATGGTTGGCCCCTTCAAAACAGGCAGAAGCGGATTCACTCACCTGCTCGTAGTAGTCGACAAGTTCACCAAGTGGATTGAGGCCAAGCCCATCAAGAACCTCGAGTCGAGCACCGCCATCAGCTTCATCAGGGAATTGATATTCAGATATGGAGTTCCCCACAGCATCATCATGGACAACGGCTCCAACTTCGACTCGGATGAATTCAGAGCTTTCTGTGCTTCTCAAGGAACACGAGTCGACTACACCTCCGTGGCGCATCCGCAGTCGAATGGACAGGCACAAAGGGCAAACGGTCTGATTCTCCAAGGCCTGAAGCCACGACTCATGCGTGACCTTAAGCATGCTGCTGGGGCTTGGGTAATCGAACTACCGTCTGTCTTATGGGGTCTGAGGACAACTCCAAACCGGTCGACTGACCGTACCCCTTTCTTCATGGTCTATGGAGCTGAAGCTGTGGTGCGAAGTGATTTGTTACATAATGCCCACCGAGTGGAACTCTTCTCCGAAGCCGAAGCAGAGCAAGCTCGTCAGGATGCAGTCGACCTCTTGGAGGAAGAACGAGAGATGGCCCTGATCTGGTCGACCATCTATCAGCAAGACCTGCGTCGATTCCATGCTCGCAACGTCCGAAGCCGAGCATTTCAGGAAGGAGACCTGGTTCTTCGAGTGCATCAGAAACGACCACACAAGCTCGCCCCGGCCTACGAAGGTCCCTTCATCGTCACCAAGGTGCTCCACAACGGAGCATATCACCTCTACAACGTCGCCAAGAAGAAAGACGAACCTCGTTCATGGAACGCGGACCTGCTCTGCCGCTTCTACACTTGAAACACTCGAACAGTCGAGTTGTAATAAAGATTTTCCGGTTTATTTCAAAGACAAGTTTGCAGTGATCCCTTAAAGATTGTTGTTTTCTAAGATGCTGGTCTTCAAAATCCCCTAGTGGGTGCTTAGCCGCGAACCCGATTCGCCTAAGTTACAAAAACTACCCCGAGTGAAGAGCAACCCTCTCACTCAGGGGCTTAGGCGCGAACCCGATTCGCCTAAGTTTAAAAAACCACTCCGAGTGAAGAGCAACCCTCTCACTCGGGGGCTTACCGCGAACCCGATTCGCCTAAGTTTTAAAAACCACTCCGAGTGAAGAGCAACCCTCTCACTCGGGGGCTTAGCTGCGACCCCGTGATTCGCCTAACTTACAAACAACCACTCCGAGTGACGAGCAACCCTCTCACTCGGGGGCTTAGCTGTGACCCCATGATTCGCCTAAGTTACAAACAACCACTCCGAGTGACGAGCAACCCTCTCACTCGAGGGCTTAGCTGCGACCCCGTGATTCGCCTAAGTTACAAACAACCACTCCGAGTGAAGAGCGACCCTTCATTCGGGGGCTTAGTTGCGGTCCTCCGAGCTGCGTCATAAGTATAACGTGGCTCTGTCTTCCGAGCTCCGCCACAAATACAACGTAGCTTGGGATCGCCTAAGTTACAAACCACCACTCCGAGTGAAGAGCGACCCTCTCACTCGGGGGCTTAGCTGCGGTCCTCCAAGCTGCGTCATAAGTATAACGTGGCACTG
>LR738710.1:482081131-482315914 GCA_902687465.1 Secale cereale | reverse complement strand
CACAAATACAACGTAGCTTGGAATCACCTAAGTTACAAACCACCACTCCGAGTGAAGAGCAACCCTCTCACACGACGGCTTAGATGCGGTCCTCCAAGCTGCGTCATAAGTATAACGTGGCTCTGTCTTCCGAGCTCCGCCACAAATACAACGTAGCTTGGAATTGCCTAAGTTACAAACCACCACTCCGAGTAAAGAGCAACCCTCTCACTCGGAGGCTTAGCTGCGGTCCTCCGAGCTGCGTCATAAGTATAACGTGGCTCTGTCTTCCGAGCTCCACCACAAATACAAAATAGCTTGGAATCGCCTAAGTTACAAACAACCATTCCGAGTGAAGAGCAACCCTCTCACTCGGGGGCTTAGATGCGGTCCTCTGAGCTCCGCCGCAACCAAACGTTGCCGTCAAAACGTCGACTCAAAATCCAAGCGATCAAAGAGAGTCGGAAGCAAAGCAAGCAAACGCAAAAAGAGCCAAATCCATGCATAAGTCCCACAAGATTCGGGCAAAGGTACCTGGGCCACGAGCCCACAAGAGTTTAACGGTTGCAGGATCACTTGGCATTCCGAGGCAAATTGAATCAAAGTACCAAAGTTCATTCACTCCTCAGGAGGGGGCGGGCTCGCAGGTGCAACAAACTCATCCAGGTCGATCCCGTCAGCGATGCGGGTGGCAGTTTCCAAGAAAGTTTCCATGAAGGACTGGAACTGGAGCTCCTTCGTATTGGCGACCTTGAGCGTCGCGAACCTTCTCTCCTTCACTTCCTTGCAGTGCACACGGACCAAGGATAGCGCCACGTCGGCTCCGCAGCGGGCAGATGACTTCTTCCACTCCTGCACTCGACCAGGGATCTCATTGAGTCGAGTCATCAGAGACTCGAGGTCGTTCTCCTGCACGACTCCCCTTCAGAGTGCGGCATCAATCCGAGCCATCACTACTTTTAGCCGACCCAAGTAGCCTGTGGCAGCGGTCAGGCGAGACTCCAGCCTCAAGATATTCATGGCAGCTTCGTCCTTGACAATGGAATTGGCTGGGTCTAGACCGGGTTCGACCCGCCCAGTCTCTTCCTCAAAGTTGCGGCAGAATTCTACACAACAAGGAACGCGTCGAGTCAGCGAGCAGGTTATGGGTCGACCAATCCAACTAAGTCTCAGCGAAAGAGATATACCTTAAAGTACGAGATACCACTTCTTGGTGAGGTCGCTCAGATAAGCTTCCAAATCGTTTCTCTTCTGGAAGAGGCCCTCGTATTTGTCGTTCAGGGCATTCTTGGCGTTCTTTAGTTGAGTCACTTCTTGGTTAGCCGTGTTGAGAGAACCCTTCAACCTAATGATCTCTGCCTCGAGCCTACCGACAGAAGCCAACTTCTGCTCCGCTAGTTCAGTTTTCTCCTGAGCCTGCTGCTGCGCCGCCGCCAAGTCGAGGTCTTTCTGCTCCAAGGCCGCCTTCAGTTGGCCTACAAGAGACATCACTAGATAGATGAACATGAGGGAACACAAAACATACTTATCAAAGGTCAGTCAACGAGTTGCTCGCGTCAGTTACCAGCTGCTTCATCCTGCGTCTTCTTCGGATGGTCCCGAGCCAGCTGCAAGTCGAGATTGAGCTGGATCTGCTTCTTCTCAAGATCCACAAATTTGGCTCCAAACTCGCAAGATCTCTGCATCAACACAACAAATCAGAATTCTAAGACTACAGTCCAGTCAAACACTCAACCGCAGTCTCGGGGACTACACCCAGTGGTTGCACTGAGCGTGCCCCCACTGGTTCTCACTCGGCCAAGATAAGTCTGGCCCGAGCTCAAAAAAACCAGGAGGAAAGTTCTATTATCAGACCATGGCCGACTACCAGCAGTCGACCATGCTCTCGGGGACTACACCCAGTGGGTGCACCGAGCATGCCCCCACTGGTTCTCGCTCGGCCAAGATCAGTCTGGCCCAAGCTCAAGTCAAGTTCAAAGCAAACAAGTAATTCTAAAGACCACAGTCGACCGACGACTTCAGTCGACCATGGCCTCGGGGACTATACCCACTGGGCGCACTGAGCGTGCCCCCAGTGGTACTATCGGACGACCTTCAAACGGTAAAAGCTACAAGACAAGACGCTCGGTGGGTGTGGCATCATCTTACGAACAAAGCAGTGGATTTCTCAAACTGAAGACTACTCCAGCACAGCAAACCAATCAGTAGGAAGAAGCAAACATGTACATTGGTCCGAAGGGCGGAACTAGCGTCGTAAGCAGCCATGCTGGCCTCGTACGCCGCCTTCGTCTTCTCCATCATTAGCCCCGCCTGATGAACGGCTTCTTGAGCCGCGCCCACGGGATCCTTCGGGAGGCGATAGGTGGAGAAGAGACCGGACGATGGAGCAGGCGCTCGGTCGACGGCCGGAGCAGGCGCTGGGTCGACGGCCCCTCCAGCCGACGAAGGTGGGCGTACAGTCGACACAGGGACGGCGAAGGAGACCGTGGTCCGGACCGCGTCTTCCTGTTGTTGGGCCTCTAGGCCAGAAGGCACCTTCCGGCCCTTCCTCCCCGTGCGTCATCGATCCACTCCCGAGCGCTCCTCATCGTCATCATCATCGTCTGGGAGCTCTATGACATGGCGCGGCACTTGAAAACAGACAATTGCGAGGTTCAATCGACCGTCAGCTCTAACCGACGAAAAGCAAAGCACGATCTACAACTCGCACCTGCGCGGGACGTAGCAGCATCCGCGGTCTCCTCATCGTCCCGGCCCTTGTCGATGTCCATCGAGGTCACGGAAGCAGCAGCACTGAAGAATTTCTTTGAAGGTGAGTCGACGGAGACAGAGTCGGCCTGCGAAAGGCAGAAAGGAACAAAGCTGAACAGCACATACGTGGAGGCGATGGGAACATCCACCTTGATCTTGGGCAGGGCCTTCCGGGGCTTGGCGGTGGTGACCTTGGGTTGCTTGAGCGCCTTCTCAGATGGGTCAGGAGTGGTCGTGCGGGCCCGCTTTGGCGCCTGGGAGCTGGAGGGACCCGTGCGAGAGCGCACAACCCCTGGGTCGTGCTTCTCCTTGGATCGCTTCTCACCACGGGGAGGTGACTCAACCTCCTCCCCACTGTTGTAGTCCTCGCTCTCCTCTTCGGTCTCTTCGTCAGACTTCGACTCGGAGACGTCGCCCACGCCCTCTTCGCCCTCTTGGACCTAATCCCCATTGGGCACCGAGTACATTTCAGTATAGATCTGCAGAGAAGAAAGATCAGCCAAATATTAGTCGGACTCATCAAGACAAATGCAAGCCAATAACAAGAACACCACTCGGAAGCCAAGGACAGACCTTTTCAGGAAGATGGTCGGCGTCAAATGGGAGATCCCTTCCGGACCCCCTGGGGTTGTCATTGTTCCCCGTGATACACTTCAGGCACTGCGCCACATACTTCACGTCCGCCGCCTCTGGGTGGACTCGTGACGAGTCGTCGGTGCCGGAGTACAGCCACATCGGGTGGTCCTAAGCCTGGAGAGGCTGGATCCTCCGCATGAGGTACACCTCAAGCAGGTCCAACCCTGTGACTCCCTCGCGGACTAGTTGAACGACTCGTTCCACCAGCATGTCCACTTCCGCCCTCTCAACCCGACCCACAATCAATGACGGAGGCTAGCTGGCTCGACCAAGAGAGAAAGGAGGGAGTCTAGTCGACTGACCAGGAGTCGGACTGTCCTTATAATAGAACCAAGTCGACTGCCAGCCCCGAATCGACTCTGGGAGAATCATAGCAGGAAAGGTGGTCCTATTCCTAAGCTAGATGCCGAGCCCGCCGCACGCCTGGAGGACGTGCGTCTTCTCGTCACTTGGGTTCGCCTTCTTGACAGTTTGCAAGCGGTAAAGATGTGTTTGAACAAACCCCAGTGCGGCCGACAGCCGAGGAAGTTCTCACACATGGAGGTAAACGCGGCAAGGAAGGCAATGGAGTTGGGCGTGAAGTAATGCAGCTGAGCGCCGAAGAAGTTCAGGAAAGCACGAAAGAAAGGGTGCGGGGGCATGGAGAAACCTCGGTCGACGTGAGTCGTGAGGAGGACGCACTCGCCCTCCCGCGGCCGGGGCTCGAGCTCGCCCTCCGGCACCCGCCAGGAGCCACGGGCGACCAGTCCCTTTTCCTCCAGCTCCTCCAAGTCCTCCACCGTGATGGTGGACCTTATCCAATCCCCCTGGATCCAACCAGGAGGGAGCCCAGACCTCGACGACGATCCGCCGCGGCCGGACCGCTTCCCCTACCCCGTCGCCGCCTTCTTCGAGCGCTCCATCGCCACGTTCTTGTCTTTGCCCATGGCACGCGAGCCGGCGGTGGTAGTGGAGAAAGAGAGAAGGAGGAGATGCACGGCGGAGAGGCAGAGGCGGAGGAACAGGGAATGGGCACACAGTGCCCTCGTTTCGGGCTCGGCGCGCATTTATAGCGCCACGGTCGAGTGACTGACCGGTGGCCCCGAGCGATCTTATCAAATCCCGCAACACGCGCGGACGCGATATGTGGCGAAAAAGGAGGCACGAGGATCGAGGCATCCCGAGCATATCCGTCCGATTGCCGCAGCACGACCCGCCCCACGCGCTTCCCCAAATTTTGAAATCCCGCAAAATCCGGCGACCAGAGAACAACCAATCCCGCCAAAAACTGTGCACGCCAACGGCGCTCGACGCCTAGCGCAAAGTTCAGTCGACGGACAACGCAATAAACACACTCGACGGTTGCAGAATTGATCAAGGCGACCAAGGCAAGATTGAGAAAGACAGCCTAGTCCACAAGATCAGAGAAGACTACCCCAAGGGCGTCGAGCCAGGACCAAGGCTCTCTTCGGCACTCTCTCCTGCTCAAGCGTCAATGCATTCGGGGGCTACTGATGAGGTTACAGACCTAGGGTAGGGTCACATGCCTGACCAAGATACCCCACCCAAGGTCGCTACCCCCGAAGATCAAAAGACAAAACCTACGATGGTAAAGACAGTCAACTGAGACGGCCCAAGAGGATATCCCACTCGACTGGACATCATCCACAAGACGACTCAACTCCACTCGACCCATCCAAGGCACTCGACCCCCGAAGGTCAAAGGTCTCTTAGGACAACAACGGTCTGGTATTTACTCACCCGTAGTGAATGCCTTTATTACTCTTTACTGCAGACGTTATCAGTAACGTCTGCCTTAATGTACATTGAACCCTTAGTAACGTGGAGCATGGCTGGGGTCCCGGCGCACTATATAAGCCACCCCCTCCTCTAGTACAAGGGTTCGCATCCTTGTAACTCACACATATACACACTTCAGTCGACCGCCTCCGGGCACCGAGACGTAGGGTTGTTACTTCCTCCGAGAAGGGCCTGAACTCGTAAAACACCTTGTGTAAGACTTCACCATAGCTAGGGCCTTGCCTCCTCATTCACACCCCCTACTAGTACTGTCAGACCTAGAACCACGACATCAGTATCAAAAAGAACTATTGCGGTAAATGACTTAACCAACAACTTATCGACAACTGCATCAGGCTGCTCTTCAACCTCCTCCACGTTCACGTGGTTTACTTGTCCTTGTTGAAAGGGTTGGGCTTCTTCCCAGAGCTTCCATTGTCGTTCCCATTCTTCGCTTCAGGGCACTCCGCGGCGTAGTGTCCATTCTTCGCTTCAGGGCACTCCGTGGCGTAGTGTCCATTATTCCCGCACTTGAAACAGGTAATGTGACCTAGATCTCTCTTGGCGGGTGTGGCTGGATTGGAGCGGTTCTGATTACTGCTTGCTCCATTCCCATTTCCATTCTTAGGGCCATTGTGGTTATGAGAACTCCCTCCATTATGTGTGTAACCTCCATGGTTATGGGTATATCCTCCCGAGTTCGGGGTGAAACGGGGCTTGTGCTAGGCTCCAGAATTGTTCCTTCCTTGTCCATACTTCCTCTTGTGGCTCTCAATATGTTGTTGCTTCCCTTTCAATCATAAGAGCCTTATCTAACAACCCCTCGTAGTTGTTGAATGTTGCCACCATCAACTATTGATGACCCACAAGTGTAGGTGATCTATCGTAGTCCTTTCGATAAGTAAGAGTGTCGAACCCAACGAGGAGCAGAAGGAAATGATAGGCAGTTTTCAGTAAGGTATTTTCTGCAAGACTGAAATTGTAGGTAACAGATAGTTTTGTGATAAGGTAATTGCTAGCAAGTGACAAAAGGTAAAAGTAAATAAGTTGCAGCAAGATGGCCCAATCCTTTTTGTAGCAAAGTACAAGCCTGGACAAACTCTTATATGAAGGAAAGCGCTCCCGAGGACCCATGGGAATTATCGTCAAGCTAGTATTCATCATGATCATCTGATTCGCGTTCGGTACTTTGATAATTTGGTATGTGGGTGGACCGGTGCTTGGGTGCTGTCCTTACTTGGACAAGTCTCCCACTTATGATTAACATCTAATGCAAGCATCCGCAACTACAAAAGAGGTATTAAGGTAGACCTAACCATAGCATGAAACAAGTGGATCCAAATCAGCCTGTTGCGAAGCAACGCATAAACTAGGGTTTAAGCTTCTGTCACTCTAGCAACCCATCATCTACTTATTACTTCCCAATGCCTTCTTCTAGGCCCAAATAATGGCGAAGTGTCATGTAGTCGACGTTCACATGACACCACTAGAGGAGAGACAACATACATCTCATCAAAATATCGAACGAATACCAAATTCACATGACTACTTATAGCAAGACTTCTCCCATGTCCTCAGGAACAAAAGTAACTACTCACAAGACATAATATTGTTCATGATCAGAGGAGTATTAATATGCATAATGGATCTGAACATATGATCTTCCACCAAATAAACCAACTAGCATCAACTACAAGGAGTAATCAACACTACTAGCAACCCACAGGTACCAATCTGAAGTTTGGGTACAAAGATTGGATACAAGAGATGGACTAGGGTTTGAGAGGAGATGGTGCTGGTGAAGATGTTGATGAAGATAGCCCTCCCCAAGATGCGAGAGTTGGTGGTGATGACGGCGGTGATGATTTCCCCCTCCCGGAGGGAGGTATATCCGGCAGAACAGCTCTGCCGGATCCCTAGATTGGTTTCCGCCAAGGTTCTGCCTCGAGACGGCGGCGTCTGGTCTCGAAAGCCTCCTTCTTATTTTTTCCCAGGTCAAAACACCTCATGTAGGAGAAGATGGGCATCAGGGGGCCCACGAGGCAAGGGGCGCACCCAGAGAGGGGGGCGCGCCCCCACCCTCGTGGACAGGTGGTGGCCCCCTGGTGATCTTCTTTCGCCAGATATTTTTTATATTTTCTGAAACGGTGTCCTTTGGAGTTTCGGAGCTTTTTGAGTTGTGCAGAATAGGTTTCCAGAGTTTGCTTCTTTTCTAGCTCAGAATTCCAGCTGCCGGCATTCTCCCTCTTCATGTAAACCTTGTAAAATAAGAGAGAGAAAGGCATAAGTATTGTGACATAACGTGTAATAACATCCCACAATGCAATAAATATCAACATAAAAGCATGATGCAAAATGGACGTATCAACTCCCCCAAGCTTAGACCTCGCTTGTCCTCAAGCGAAAGCCGATATCGAAAAATATATCCACATGTTTAGAGATAGAGGTGTCGATAAAAATAAAATACGGACATGAGGGCATCATGATCATTCTTATAACAGCAACACATATATATTGTCATATGATTCTTATACTAAAGTAACAATTCATTCACAATGTCAAGTATGTATCAGAAACATCATTGAGAACCAACAAACTATAATCTCGATCATTGAAGCAATTGCAATTTATCGTAATATCGGAAAGAGTCAACATAACAGCTTTTCAGCAGGCCTACATACTCAACTATCATATAGTCTTTTACAATTGCTCACACTCACGCAATACTTATGGTTATGGAGTTTTAATCGGACACAGAGAAAGATAGGGGCTTATGGTATTGCCTCCCAACCTTTTACCTCAAGGGTAATGTCAACAGTAATAGACCATGAAAACTTATATCCAATTGGGTATATACGTCACGATCTTTCCAACACAATGTGCTTGCCAAATGATAAAATGTAAAAAAAAGTAAAGGTGATTTTCACCTTGACTCTTAAGGAAGAATAATAGATAGGCCCTTCGCAGAGGGAAGCAGAGGTTGTCATGTGCTTTTTATGGTTGGATGCACAAAGTCTTAGCGCAAAAGAACGTCACATTATATTACCACTTGTGATAAGGGCCTTTATTATGCAGTCTGTCGCTTTTATTACTTCCATATCCCAAGATCGTATAAAGCTTATTTCCTCCGCACTAATAAATCATGCATATTTTAGCGAGTTTGCAACATGACAACTTACTTGAAAGGATCTTACTCAATCCATAGGTAGGTATGGTGGACTCTCATGGCAAAACTTGGTTTAAGGATATATGGAAGCACAAGTAGTATCTGTACTTGGTGCAAGGAGTTTTGGCTAGCATGAGGGGGAAAGGCAAGCTCAACATGTTGGATGATCCGTGACAATATACTTTATTTTAGATATAAGAAAACATAACCCATTATGTTGTCTTCCTTGTCCAACATGAACTCTTTAGCATGTCATATTTTAATGAGTGCTCACAATCATAAAAGATGTCCAAGATAGTATATTTGTATGTGAAACCTCTCTTTCTTTATTACTTCCTATTAATTGCAACGATGACCAAAACTATGTTTGTCAACCCTCAACAACTTTTATTCATCATACTCTTTATGTGTGAAGTCGTTACTTCCCATAAGATCAATATGATCCTTTGATACTTTTTATGTTTCCTTTTATTCTATCATGACCAAAGTGAGGAAATCAAGCCCTTGACTCAGCACTAATCTTTATTATATAGCTCACGGACTCGATTACAAAGGGTAAAGATCATAAAGCAAAAGCTCACAACTAGATCATGCTAACTTTATTCTACTAGATCAAGATACTACCAAAAGGATCGAACTAAGAAAAAGGTAAAGATAGGAGTGTGATGGTGATACGATACCGGGGCACCTCCCCCAAGCTTGGCAGTCGCCAAGGGGAGTGCCCATACCCATATGATTATATCTCCTTCTTCGGGGTTGGTGGTGATGGAGTTGAAAGTAGTGACACCGGATCATCATACATCGAGCGTAGGAGATCCTCCAACTTGCGGATAATACCTTTGAGTGTAGCTATATGCTCCTTCAACAAAATATTTTCACTTGTCAGATACTTGTTTTGAATTTGAGCTAACTCAATCATCTTGAAAGCTTCAATCTCAGTTTAAGTAAAGAGGTTGGGAAGGGATTGATGGATGTCTTCTCCTCCTGTTGCCAGAGCCTGATCTTCCACCACCTTCTTGATCCTTTTCTCCTTGTTGATATCCTCGGGTCCTTCCCTCTTCAGATCTATCTTCATTAGCCAAGCATCGTTGCCCTCATTGTTGGAGGAGGAGGACGACATGATGCCTCGCCTTGTCAACCCTAGCAGAATAACAGCTCGAAACAAGAACAGAGGGTTTTTGTGTGATTCAGAGGTCAACACCTTCAGGGGTATATATAATGAATTTTTACCGACCAAAAGGAGTAACATACAAGAAATCAGAGTCCGGGAGGCACACGAGGTGCCCACGAGGTAGGGGCGCCTAGGGGAAGGGGCGCGCCCTCCACCCTCGTGGACGCCTCGTGTCTCTTCCGAACTGCCACTTATTTTCTCATTTTTCTAAATATTCCAAAACGTTGAAAAATTGCCTTTAGAACTGTTTTGGAGTCGGTTTACCTACCGTACCAAATACCTCTTCCTTTTCAGAGTCTGCATCATTCTGGAAAGTGTCCCTTATGTATTCCTCCGGGGTTACGGTTTCAATAACATTGGTTTCAACATTTATAGGATTACCTGAGATATAATGTTTGATTCTTTGACCGTTCACCACCTTCGGATTTGTGCCTTCGAAGTTATTGATTTTTATGGCACCGGAACAATAGACCTCCTCGATAACGTAAGGTCCTTCCCATTTAGAGAGATGTTTTCCTGCAAAAAATCTTAAACGAGAGTTGTATAGCAAGACATAATCACCTACGTTAAACTCACGCATTTGTATCCTTTTGTCATGCCATCTTTTAACTTTTTCTTTAAATAGCTTGGCATTCTCATAGGCCTGGGTTCTCCATTCATCAAGAGAGGTAATGTCAAATAACCTCTTCTCACCGGCAAGTTTGAAATCATAATTGAGTTTTTTGATATCCCAATATGCCTTATGTTCTAGCTCAAGAGGTAAGTGACATGCTTTTCCATATACCATTTTATATGGAGACATACCCATAGGATTTTTCTATGCAGTTCTATAGGCCCATAATGCATCATCAAGTTTCTTGGACCAATTCTTTCTAGACCTATTAACTATCTTTTGCAAAATTAATTTCAGCTCTCTATTGCTTAATTCTACTTGACCACTAGTCTCTGGGTGATAAGGGGATACAATTCTATGATTTACATCATACTTAGCAAGCATTTTACGGAAAGCACCATGAATAAAGTGTGAACCACCATAAGTCATTAAGTATCTAGGGACTCCAAACCTCGCGAAAATAACTTCTTTAAGCATCTTAATAGAGGTGTTGTGATCAGCACTACTAGTTGGAATAGCTTCTACCCATTTACTAACGTAATCAACAACAACTAAAATATGTGTATACCCATTAGAGGAAGGAAACGGTCCCATATAATCAAAGCCCCAAACATCAAATGGTTCAATAACAAGTGAATAATTCATAGGCATTTCTTGACATCTACTAATATTACCAATTCTTTGACATTCATCACAGGATAGGACAAACTTACGGGCATCCTTGAAGAGAGTACGCCAATAAAAACCAGATTGCAATACCTTATGTGCAGTTCTATCTCCAGCATGGTGTCCTCCGTAAACTTTGGAGTGGCACTTGTGTAGGATCTGTTCCTATTCATGCTCAGGTACACAACATCTAATAATAGCATCTACTCCTTCTTTATAAAGATGTGGGTCATCCTAGAAGTAATGCCTCAAATCATAGAAGAACTTTTTCTTTTGTTGGTATGTGAAGCTAGGAGGTATAAATTTAGCAACAATGTAATTAGCATAATCAGCATACCATGGAGCAGTACGAGAAGTATTTATGACAGTTAATTGTTCATCAGGAAAGCTATCATCAATAGGTTGTGGGTTATCAAGTATATTCTCTAGCCTAGACAAGTTATTTGCTACGGGGTTCTCAGCTCCCTTTCTATCAATAATATGCAAGTCAAATTCTTGCAGCAAGAGAACCCATCTAATAATCTACGTTTAGCATCTTTCTTTTCCATAAGGTATTTGATAGCAGCATGATCAATGTGAATAGTACTTTAGAATCAACAATATAAGGTCTAAACTTATCACAAGCAAATACAACTGCTAAAAAATATTTCTCAGTAGTAGCATAATTTCGCTGGGCACTATCTAGAGTTTTACTAGCATATTGGATAACATTTAACTTCTTATCAACTCTTTGTCCTAGAACAGCACCTACAACATAATCACTAGCATCGCACATAATCTCAAAGGGTAAATTCCACTCAGGAGGCTAGACAATAGGTGCAGAGATCAATGCTTTCTTGAGTATTTTAAATGCTTCTAGACAATCATCATCAAAGACAAAAGGAATATCTTTTTGTAAGAGATTAGTTAGAGGCTTGGAGATTTTGGAGAAGTCCTTACTGAACCTCCTATAAAACCCGGCATGACCAAGGAAACTTCGTATACCGTTGATGTCCTTTGGGCACGGCATCTTTTCAATAGCATCAACTTTAGCTTTGTCAACTTCAATACCTCTTTCAGAAATTTTATGTCCCAAGACAATGCCTTCATTAATCATAAAGTGGCACTTCTCCCAATTCAAGACAAGATTAGTGTCTTCATATCTCTACAAAACTCGATCAAGGTTGCTTAAGCAATCATCAAAAGAAGTTCCGTAAACGGAGAAGTCATCCATGAAAACCTCAACAATCTTTTCACAAAAATCAGAGAATATAGCCATCATGCATCTTTGAAAGGTAGCAGGTGCATTACATAAACCAAAAGGCATACGTCTATAAGCAAAGGTACCGAAAGGACAAGTAAAAGTAGTCTTTTCTTGATCCCCTTTTGACACAGGTATTTGAGACAAACCAGAATAACCATCTAGAAAGCAAAAATGAGTATGTTTGGATAACGTTTCTAGCATTTGATCAATAAAAGGCAAATGGTAATGATCTTCCTTAGTGGCTTTATTTAATTTGTGGAAATCAATTACCATCCTATAAACTGTAACAATTCTTCGTGGGGTCAATTCATCTTTATCATTAGGAACAACAGTCATACCTCCCTTCTTAGGGACACAATGGACAGGACTTACCCACTGTCTATCAGCAACTGGATAGATAATACCTGCCTCTAGAAGCTTTAGTATTTCCTTCCTTCCCACTTCTTTCATCTTAGGATTTAATCGTTGTTGATGATCAATAATCGGTTTAGCGTTTTCTTCCAATTTTATCTTATGTTGGCATAAAGTTGGACTAATGCCCTTAAGATCATCCAGAGTATATCCAATAGCAGCACAGTGCTTCTTCAGAGTTTTCAATAATTTTTCTTCTTCCTGCTCTGAAAGGTTAGCACTAATAATAACAGGATATATCTTCTTTTCATCAAGATAAACATACTTAAGATTATCAGGTAAAGGTTTAATTTCAAATACGGGATCACCCTTGGGTGGAGGAGGATCCCCTAGGATTTCAACAGGCAAGTTGTTTTTCAATACGGGTCCCTGATTAAAGAATATTTCATCTATTTCCCTTCTTTCATTCATATACATATCATTTTCATGGTCTAGCAAATATTGTTCTAAAGGATCATTAGGAGGCACAACAATAGAAGCAAGACCAATAATTTCATCCTTACTAGGTAATTCTTTATCAAGGGGTTGTCTATGAAATTTAGCAAAGTTAAAATCATGAGACATATCCCCTAAACCAACAGTAACAATATCTTTCACGCAGTCTATCTTAGCATTTATAGTATTCAAGAAGGGTCTACCAAATATAATGGGACAAAAATCATCTTGTGGGGAACCAAGAACAAGAAAATCGGCAGGGTACTTAACTTTCCCACACAAGAGTTCAACATGTCTAACAATCCCAATTGGTGAAATCGTGTCTATATTAGCAAGTTTAATAGTAACATCTATACCTTCTAGCTCAACGGGTGCAATATCATGCATAGTTTCATCATATAAGGATATAGGTATTACACTCGCACTAGCACCTACGTCACATAAACCATGATAGCAAGGATCTCCTATTTTAATAGAGATAACAGGCAAGCCTACAACAGGTCTATGTTTATTCCTAGCATCGGGTTTGGCTATTCTAGCAGCTTCCTCTTGGTGGTAAATAAAATGTCCATCTAAATTTTCTACCAAGAGATCTTTAACCATAGCAACACTAGGTTCAACTTTAATTTGCTCAGAGGGTGTAGGTGATCCAGTACTACTCTTACGAACCATAGTTGAAGATTTAGCATGATCCTTAATTCTAACAGGGAAAGGTGGTTTCTCAATATAAGGAGTAGGAACAATAGGATCAACATTATACGTGATAGTCTTGTCTTCAACTTTAACAGGTTCAACTGCTTTTACTTCAATGGGAGGATGGTATTTAAACCACTTCTCCTTGGGAAGATCAACATGAGTAGCAAATGATTCATAGAATGAAGCTACTATCTCAGAGTCAAGTCCATATTTAGTGCTAAACTCACTGAAAACATCGGTATCCGTAAAAGCTTTAACACAATCAAACTTAGGGGTCATACCTGACTCCTTACCTTCGTCAAGATCCCAATCTTCAGAGTTGCGTTTAGTTCTCTCCAATAAATCCCATTTGAATTCAATAGTGTTCATCATAAAAGAACCAGAACTAGTAGTATCGAGCATGGAGCGATTATTTAGAGAAAGCCGAGCATAAATATTTTGAATGGTCATTTCTCTTGACAGCTCGTTATTGGGGCATGAATATTACATTGACTTAAGCCTCCCCCAAGCTTGAGCGATGCTTTCTCCTTCGTGAGGCCAAAAATCATAAATATAATTACGATCACGATGAACCTAGTGCATAGGGTCGAACTTCTGATGAAATTCCAACTTCAGACGATTATAGTTCCATGATCCAATATCATCACATAGCCCAAACCATGTCAATGCATCTCCCTTCAAAGATAAAGAGAAGACCTACTTCTTGATAACATCTTCGGGCATACCTGCAAGCTTAAATAATCCACAAACTTCATCCACATAGATTAGGTGTAAATCGGGATGCAGTGTTACGTCTCATGTAAAGGGATTATCTAGCAGTTTCTCTATCATACCCGAAGGAATTTCAAAGAAAACATTTTCAGTAGGTGCAGTAGGTTGAGGACCAACTCTTTGCTCCTCTGGTCGGGGTGAAGATACCCCCCAAACAAGCCCCTCAAAAGATGATGAGCCATAGTAACAAGTGACAATAAATTTCAGCACACTATATAAATTTTTCCTTACCAAATTCCACTTACCAAAGGCGCTTCACTCCCCGGAAACGGCATCAGAAAAGAGTCTTGATGACCCAGAAGTGTAGGGGATCTATCGTAGTCCTTTCGATAAGTAAGAGTGTCGAACCCAATGAGGAGCAGAAGGAAATGATAGGCAGTTTTTAGTAAGGTATTTTCTGCAAGCACTGAAATTGTAGGTAACAGATAGTTTTGTGATAAGGTAATTGGTAGCAAGTGACAAAAGGTAAAAGTAAATAAGGTGCAGCAAGATGGCCAATCCTTTTTGTAGCAAAGGACAAGCCTGGACAAACTCTTATATGAAGGAAAGCGCTCCCGAGGACACATGAGAATTATCATCAAGCTAGTTTTCAGCATGATCATCTGATTCGCATTCGGTACATTGATAATTTGGTATGTGGGTGGACCGGTGCTTGGGTGCTGTCCTTACTTGGACAAGCCTCCCACTTATGATTAACCTCTAATGCAAGCATTCGCAACTACAAAAGAAGTATTAAGGTAAACCTAACCATAGCATGAAACAAGTGGATCCAAATCAACCCCTTACGAAGCAACATATAAACTAGGGTTTAAGCTTCTGTCACTCTAGCAACCCATCATCCACTTATTACTTCCCAATTCCTTCCTCTAGGCCCAAATAATGGTGAAGTGTCATGTAGTCGACGTTCACATGACACCACTAGAGGAGAGACAACATACATCTCATCAAAATATCGAACGAATACCAAATTCACATGACTACTTATCGCAAGACTTCTCACATGTCCTCAGGAACAAAAGTAACTACTCACAAGACATAATATTCTTCATGATTAGAGGAGTATTAATATGCGTAATGGATCTGAACATATGATCTTCCACCAAATAAACCAACTAGCATCAACTACAAGGAGTAATCAACACTACTAGCAACCCACGGGTACCAATCTGAGGTTTGGGTACAAAGATTGGATACAAGAGATGTTCTAGGGTTTGAGATGAGATGGTGCTGGTGAAGATGTTGATGAAGATAGCCCTCCCCAAGATGGGAGAGTTGTTAGTGATGACGGCGGTGACGATTTCCCCCTCCCGGAGGGAAGTATCCCCGGCAGAATAGCTCTGCCGGAGCCCTAGATTGGTTTCCGCCAAGGTTCTGCCTTGAGACGGCGGTGTCTGGTCCCGAAAGCCTCCTTCTTTTTTTCCAGGTCAAAATACTTCATATAGGAGAAGATGGGCATCGGGGGGGCATCGGGGGGCCCACGAGGCACGGGGGCATGCCCCCCACCTTTGTGGACAGGTAGTGGCCCCCGTGGTGATCTTCTTTCGCCAGATATTTATTATATTTTCTGAGACGGTGTCCTGTGGAGTTTTGGAGCTTTTTGAGTTGTGCAGAATAGTTTTCCAGAGTTTGCTTCTTTTCCAGCTCAGAATTCCAGCTGTCGGCATTCTCCCTCTTCATGTAAACCTTGTAAAATAACAGAGAAAAGGCATAAGTATTATGACATAACGTGTAATAACAGCCCATAATGCAATAAATATCAACATAAAATCATGATGCAAAATGGACGTATCAACTGTATGCTCATCTCATCATTCAGCCCTTCCATAAACTTCTCCTACTTCGCGGCATCTGTGGCCACATCATCAGGGGCATAGTGAGATAGAGTACTAAACTCATCTACGTACTGAGCCACAGTACGATTTCCTTAGCTCAAATTGCGAAACTCATGCTTCTTCATGCTCTTAGCCCCAGTTGAGACATGGGTGATAACCCACAAGTGTAGGGGGTCAGTTGTAGCCTGTTTCGATAAGTAAGAGTGTCGAACCCAACGAGGAGCTAAAGGTAGAACAAATATTCCCTCAAGTTCTGCCGACCACCGATACAACTCTACGCACGCTTGATGTTTACTTTACCTAGAAAAAGTATGAAACTAGAAGTACTTTGTGGTTTTTGTGGGATAGGTTTGCAAGAATATAAAGAGCATGAAAAATAAAACTAGCGGTTGTTAAGATAAAGAAGCAACTAAATTAGTTTTAGTAGAGAGCTTTTTGTCACGAGAAAGTTATTTGTCCCTAGGCAATTGATAACTAGACCGGTAATCACTGTTGCAATCTTATTTGAGGGAGAGGCATAAGCTAACAAACTTTCTCTTCTTGGATCATATGCACTTATAATTGGAACTCTAGAAAGCATCCACAACTACTAAAGATCATTAAGGTAAAACCCAACCATATCATTAAAGTATCAAGTCCTCTTTATTCCCATGCGCAAACAACCTACTTACTCGGGTCTGTGCTTCTGTCACTCACGCCACCCACCATAAGCAAATCACGAACATATTGCAAACCCTACAGCGGGGATCCCTCACGCTTGCGCGACATGGAGAGCACCATAGGACAGCACCAATAATAAAACATGCAACTCAAACCAATCACGATCATCAATTAACCCATAGGACAAAACGGATCTACTCAAACATCATAGGATAGCTATACATCATTGGGAAATAATATATAACGTTGAACACCATGTTTAAGTGGAGATTAGAGTGGGTAGAAAAGGGGTTACACCGCTGCATATAGGGGGGAAGAGTTGGTGATGACGGCGGTGAAGTTATTGGTGTAGATTGCGGTGACGATGATGGCCCCAGCGGCACTCCGGTGCCACGGAAAGCGAGGGGGAGAGAGCCCCCCTCCTTCTTCTTCTTCCTTGACCTTCTCCCTAGATGGGAGAAGGGTTTCTGTCGTGGTTCTAAGTCTGACAGTACGAGTAGGGGGTACGTAAGAGGAGGCAAGGCCCTAGCTATGGTGAGATTGTACGCAAGATGTATACGAGTTCAGGCCCTTCTCGGAGGAAGTAAAAGCCCTACGTCTCGGTGCCCGGAGGCGGTCGACTAGAATGTATGGGGGTGTTTGAGTTACAGGGGGTGCGAACCCTTGTACTGGAGGAGGGGGTGGCTTATATAGTGCGCCAGGACCCCAGCCAAGCTCCACGCTACCAAGGGTTCAATGTACATAAAGGCAGGCATTACTGATAACACCCGCAGTAAAGAGTAATAAAGGCATTCATTGTACCGGAGTGAATACCAGACCATTGCTGTCCTAAGGGACCTTTGACTTTCAGGGGTCGAGTGCCTTGGAAGGGTCGAGTGAAGTTGAGTCGTCTGAATGGGGGTGTACAGTCGAGTGGATTGTCCTCTTGGGCCGTGTCAGTCGACTATTCTTGTTGCCTTCGGTTTGTCTTTTGAGCTTCTGGGGTAGTGACCTTGGGTGGGGTATCTTGGTCAGGCCCGTGACCCTACCCTAGGTCTGTAACATCATCAGTAGCCCCTGAATGGATTGAGGCTTTGGGTAGAGGGGAGTGTTGAAGTTGGCTTTAGCTCGAGTTCGATGTCCCTAGGGTAATCTTCTTCGAGCTTGTGAACCAGGCCGACTCTTCAACCTCGACTTGGTCGCCTTAATCGATTCCGAAACCGTCGAGTGTGCTTATTCGTGTTGACCTTCGACTGAACTTCGCGCGCGGCACCGAGCGCTGTTGGTGCGCGTGGTTTTCGGCGGGATCGGTTGCTCTCTGGTCTCCGAATTTTGCGGGATTTTGAAATTTGGGGAAGCGCACGGGACGGGTCGTGCCGCGGCAATCGGATCGGATATGCCCGGGACGCCTCGATCTCCGTGCCGCCTTTTTCGCCACGTATCGCGTGTGCGCCTGTTGCGGGATATGACAGGATTGCTCGGGGCCACCAGTCAGCCACTCGACCGTTGCGCTATAAATGCGTGCCGTGGCTGAGGCAAGGGCAATGTGCGCCCATTCTCTGTTTCTTCGTCTCCGTGCCCCCGCTGCACCTCTGCCTCTGTCTCCCTCTCCTCGGCCAACGTCGTCTCGCTCGCCATGGGCAAGGACAAGACCACTGCGCTGGAGCGCTCGAGGAAGGCGGCGGCGATAGGGAAAGCGAAGCGGACCAACCGCGGGGGGTCATCGTCGAGGTCCGGGCTCCCCCCTGGCTGGATCTAGGGGGACTGGTCAAGTCCACCATGACGGTGGAGGACATGGAGGAGCTGGAGGAGGAGGGCCTGGTCGCTCGCGACTCCTGGCGGTTGCTGGGGGGCGAGCTCGAGCCTCAGCCGCGGGAGGGCGAGTGCGTTCTCCTCGCGACCCACATCGACCGAGGTTTCTCCATGCCCCCGCACCCTTTATTTCGTGCTTTCTTAGCCTTTTACGGCGCCCAACTGCACCACTTCACGCCTAACTCCATCACTTTCTTGGCTGTATTCGTCTTGATGTGTGAGAACTTCCTCGACTGTCGACCGTACTGGGGTTTGTTCAAGCACATCTTCACTTGTCGTTCGCAAACCATTAAGAAAGCGAATCCGAGCAACAAAAAGACGCACATCATCCAGATATGCGGCGGGCTGGGTATCCAGCTTAGAAATAGGAGTGCCTTTTCGGCTATGATCCTTCCAGAGTCGGTTCGGGGCTGGCAGTCGACTTGGTTCTACTGTAAGAATGCTCCGACTCCTGGTCAGTCGACTGGGCTTCCTCCCTTTTCCTTTGGTCAAGTCAGCCAGCCATCGTCGTTGGTTGTGAGTCGGACTGAGAGGGTAGAGGTAGACATGTTGGTGGAGCGGGTTGTCCAGTTGGTCCGCGACGGGGTTACGTGGTTGGATCTGCTTGAGGTGTTCCTTATGAGGAGGATCCAGCCTCTCCAAGCTCGAGACCATCCGATGTGGCTGTACTCTGGCTTCGACGACTCGTCTCGGGTCACCCAGAGGAGGCCGCGGCGAAGACGGTGGCGCAGTGCTTGAAGTGCATCACGGGGAACAAGGACAACCCCAGGGGGCTCGGAAGAGTTCCTCCATTCGACGCCGACCACCTAGCTGACAAGGTCTGTGAAGGAAATATGCCCTAGAGGCAATAATAAAGTTGTTATTTATATGTCCTTATATCATGATAAATGTTTATTATTCATGCTAGAATTGTATTAACGGGAAACTTGATACATGTGTGAATACATAGACAAAACAGTATGTCCCTAGTATGCCTCTACTAGACTAGCTCATTGATCAAAGATGGTTATGTTTCCTAGCCATAGACATGAGTTGTCATTTGATCAACGGGATCACATCATTAGGAGAATGATGTGATGGACAAGACCCATCCGTTAGCATAGCACTATGATCGTTTAGTTTTACTGCTATTGCTCTCTTCATGACTTATACATGTTCCTATGACTATGAGATTATGCAACTCCCGAATACCGTAGGAACACCTTGTGTGCTATCAAATGTCACAACGTAACTGGGTGATCATAAAGATGCTCTACAGGTGTCTCCGAAAGTATTCGTGGTGTTGGCATAGATCAAGATTAGGATTTGTCACTCCGAGTGTCGGAGAGGTATCTCTGGGCCCTCTCGGTAACACACATCACAATAAGCCTTGCAAGCAAAAGACTAATGAGTTAGTCACGAGATGATGTGTTACGGAACGAGTAAAGAGACTTGCCGGTAACGAGATTGAACTAGGTATAGAGATACCGACGATCGAATCTCGGGCAAGTAACATACCGTTTGACAAAAGGAACAACGTATGTTGTTGTGCGGTTCTGACCGATAAAAGATCTTCGTAGAATATGTAGGAGCCAATATGAACATCCAGGTTCCGCTATTGGTTATTGACCGGAGATGAGTCTCGTTCATGTCTACATAGTTCTCGAACCCGTAGGGTCCGCACGCTTAACGTTTGATGACGATCGGTATTATGAGTTTATGAGTATTGATGTACCGAAGGTAGTTCGGAGTCCCGGATGAGATCACGGAGATGACGAGGAGTCTCGGAATGTCCGAGACATAAAGATTGATATATTGGACGACTATATTCGGACATCGGAAGTGTTCCGGAAAAGTTTCGGATTTATCGGGATTGCCGGAGGGGGTTACCGGAACCCCCTACGAGAGGGGATGGTCCATAGTGGGCCTAAAGGGAAAGAGATAGGCAGCCCATAGGGCTGGCCGGCGCCCCCACCTAGGGTTCCTAGTTCGACTAGGATTGGGGGGGCGCCACCTCTCCTATTCCTTTCCCTCTTCCTTCTTTTGGTGAATCCTACTAGGAATAGGATTGCAATCCTATTCCTAGTAGGAGTCCACTCCCTAGCCGCACCAGGAAGGGCCGGCCGGCCTCCCTCCCTTGCTCCTTTATATACGGGGGCAGGGGGGCACCCAAAGACACACAAGTTGAATTGTTTTAGCCGTGTGCGGTGCCCCCCTCCACAGAATCACACCTCAGTCATACCGTCGCGGAGCTTAGGCGAAGCCCTGCGCCGGTGAACACATCATATCCGTCACCACGCCGTCGTGCTGACGAAACTCTCCCGTGAAGCTCAACTGGATCAAGAGCTCGTGGGACGTCATCAAGCTGAACGTGTGCTGAACGCGGAGGTGCCGTACGTTCGGTGCTTGGTCGGTTGGATCGCGAAGAAGTTCGACAACATCAACCGCGTCACTTGACGCTTCCGCTCCCGGTCTACGAGGGTACGTAGACACACTCTTCCCTCTCGTTGCTATGCATCTGGTATATTGATCTTGCGTGATCGTAGGAAAATTTTAAAATACTACGTTCCCCAACAGTGGCATCATGAGCCAGGTCTATGCGTAGATGATATGCACGAGTAGAACACAATGAGTTGTGGGCGATACTAGTCATACTGCTTACCAGCATGTCATACTTTGCTTCGGCGGTATTGTGAGATGAAGCGGCCCGGACCGACATTACGCGTACGCTTACGCGAGACTGGTTTCACCGTTACGAGCACTCGTTGCTTAAAGGTGACTGGCGGGTGTCTGTCTCTCTCACTTTAGCTGAATCAAGTGTGGCTACGCCCGGTCCTTGTGAAGGTTAAAACAGCACATACTTGACGAAACATCGTTGTGGTTTTGTATGCGTAGGTAAGAATGGTTCTTGCTAAAGCCCGTAGCAGCCACGTAAAACTTGCAACAACAAAGTAGAGGACGTCTAACTTGTTTTTGCAGGGCATGTTGTGATGTGATATGGTCAAGACATGATGAGTTATACGTTTTTGTATGAGATGATCATGTTTTGTAAAGTTATCGGCAACTGGCAGGAGCCATATGGTTGTCGCTTTATTGTATGAAATGCAATCGCCATGTAATTGCTTTACTTTATCACTAAGCGGTAGCGATAGTTGAGGAAGCAATAGTTGGCGAGACGACAACGATGCTACGATGGAGATCAAGGTGTCGCGCCGGTGACGAAGGTGATCATGACGGTGCTTTGGAGATAGAGATCAAAAGCATAAGATGATGATGGCCATATCATGTCACATATTTTGATTGCATGTGATGTTTATCTTATTATGCTCCTTATTTTGCTTAGAACGACAGTAGAATTATAAGATGATCCCTTACTAAATTTCAAGGTATAAGTGTTCTCCCTGAGTATGCACCGTTGCGAAAGTTCGTCGTGCCGAGACACCACGTGATGATCGGGTGTGATAAGCTCTACGTTCAAATACAACGGGTGTAAGCCAGTTTTGCACACGCAGAATACTCGGGTTAAACTTGACGAGCCTAGCATATACAGATATGGCCTCGGAACACTGGAGACCGAAAGGTCGAGCGTGAATCATATAGTAGATATGATCAACATAAGATGTTCACCATTGAAACTACTCCATCTCACGTGATGATCGGACATGGTTTAGTTGATTTGGATCACGTGATCATTTAGATGACCAGAGGGATGTCTATCTAAGTGGGAGTTCTTTAAATTAATATGATTAAATTGAACTTTAATTTATCATGAACTTAGTCCTAGTAGTATTAGCATATCTATGTTGTAGATCAATAGCTCGCGATGTTGCTCCCCGTTTATTTTTCATATGTTCCTAGAGAAAACCAAGTTGAAAGATGTTAGTAGCAATGATGCGGAATTGTTCCGTGATCTGAGGATTATCCTCATTGCTGCACAGAGAAATATGTCCTTGATGCACCGCTAGGTGACAGACCTATTGCAGGAGCAGATGTAGACGTTATGAACGTTTTGACAAAAGCTCGGTATGATGACTACTTGATAGTTTAGTGCACCATGCTTTACGGCTTATAACCGGGACTTCAAAAACGTTTTGAACGCCATGGAGCATATAAGATGTTCCAAGAGTTGAAATTAGTATTTCATACTCATGCCCGTGTCGAGAGGTATAAGACTTCTGACAGTACTTTGCCTACAAGATGGAGGAGAATAGCTCAACAAGTGAGCATGTGCTCAGATTGTCTGGGTACTACAATTACTTGAATCAAGTGGGAGTTAATCTTCGAGATAAGATAGTAATTGACAAAGTTCTCTAGTCACCATCACCAAGTTAGTAGAACTTCATGATGAACTATAATATGCAAGGGATGACGAAGGTGATTCCCGATCTCTTCGCAATGCTGAAATCGGCGAAGGTAGAAATCAAGAAAGAACATCAAGTGTTGATGGTTAATAAGACCACTTGTTTCAAGTAAAGGGCAAAGGGATAGAAGGGGAACTTCAAGTAGAATGACAAGCAAGTTGTCACTCCCATGAAGAAACCCAAAGCTAAACTCAAGCCTGAAACTAAGTGCTTCTACTGCAAAGGAAATGGTCACCGGAAGTGGAACTGCCCTAGATACTTGGCGGATAAGAAGGATGGCAAAGTGAACAAAGGTATATTTGATATACAGATTATTGATGTGTATTTTACTAGAGTTCATAGCAACCCCTCGGTATTTGATACTGGTTCAGTTGCTAAAGAGTAGTAACTCGAAGTGGAAGTTGCATAATGAACATAAACTAAGTTAAAGGATGAAGTGACGATGTGTATTGGAAGCAATTCCAAGATTGATATGATCATCATCGCACACTCCCTATACTTTCGGGATTAGTGTTGAACCTAAATAAGTGTTATTTGGTGTTTGTGTTGAGCATGAATGTGATTTGATCATGTTTATTGCAATACGATTATTCATGTAAGTTAGAGAATAATTGTTGTTCTGTTTACATGAATAAAACCTTCTATGGTCATACACCCAATGAAAATAGTTTGTTGGATCCCGATCGTGTGATACACATATTCATAATATTGAAGCCAAAAGATGCAAGGTTAATAATGATAGTGCAACTTATTTGTGGCACTGCCGTTTAGGTCATATTGGTGTAAAACGCATGAAGAAACTCCATAATGATGGACTTTTGGAATCACTTGATTATGAATCACTTGGTGCTTGCGAACCATGCCTCATGGGCAAGATGACTAAAACTCCGTTCTCCGGAACTATGGAGCGAGCAACAGATTTGTTGGAAATCATGCATACTGATGTATGTGGGCCAATGAGTGTTGAAGCTCGCGGCGGGTATCGTTATTTTCTGACCTTCACTGATGATTTGAGCAGATATGGGTATATCTACTTAATGAAGCACAAGTCTGAAACATTTGAAAAGTTCAAAGAATTTCAGAGTGAAGTAGAGAATCATCGTAACAAGAAAATAAAGTTTCTACGATCTGATCATGGAGGAGAATATTTGAGTTACGAGTTTGGTCTTCATTTGAAACAATGTGGAATAGTTTCACAACTCACGCCACCCGGAACACCACAATGTAATGGTGTGTCTGAACGTCGTAACCGTACTTTATTGGATATGGTACGATCTATGATGTCTCTTACCGATCTACCACTATCGCTTTTGGGGTTATGCATTAGAGACAGCTGCATTCACGTTAAATAGGGCACCATCTAAATCCGTTGATACGACACCTTATGAACTTTGGTTTAGCAAGAAACCAAAGTTGTCGTTTCTTAAAGTTTGGGGCTGCGATGCTTATGTGAAAACACTTCAACCTGATAAGCTCGAACCCAAGTCGGAAAAAATGTGTCTTCATAGGATACCCAAAAGAGACTGTTGGGTACACCTTCTATCACAGATCCGAAGGCAAAATATTCGTTGCTAAGAACGGATCCTTTCTAGAAAAAGAGTTTCTCTCGAAAGAAGTGAGTAGGAGGAAAGTAGAACTTGATGAGGTAATTGTACCTTCTCCCGGATTGGAAAGTAGTACATCACAGGAAATTGTTCCAGTGATTCCTACACCAATTAGTGAGGAAGTTAATGATAATGATCATGAAACTTCGGATCAAGTTTCTGCTGAACGTCGTAGATCAACCAGAGTACGTTCCGCACCAGAGTGGTACGGCAACCCAGTTCTGGAAATCATGTTACTAGACCATGATGAACCTACGAACTATGAGGAAGCGATGATGAGCCCAGATTCCGCAAAATGGCTTGAAGCCATGAAATCTGAGATGGGATCCATGTATGAGAACAAAGTGTGGACTTTGGTTGACTTGCCCGATGATCGGCAAGCCATCAAAAATAAATGGATCTTCAAGAGGAAGACGGACACTGACGGTAATGTTACTGTTTACAAAGCTCGACTTGTTGCAAAAGGTTTTCGACAAGTTCAAGGAGTTGACTACGATGAGACTTTCTCACCCGTAGCGATGCTTAAAGTCTGTCCGAATCATGTTAGCAATTGCCACATTTTATGAAATCTGGCAAATGGATAACAAAACTGCATTCTTTAATGGATTTATTAAAGAAGAATTGTATATGATGCAACCCGAAGGTTTTGTCGATCCTAAAGGTGCTAACAAAGTATGCAAGCTCCAACTATCCATCTATGGACTGGTGCAAGCATCTCGGAGTTGGAATATACGCTTTGATGAGGTGATCAAAGCATATGGTTTTATACAGACTTTTGGAGAAGCCTGTATTTACAAGAAAGTGAGTGGGAGCTCTGTAGCATTTCTAATATTATATATGGATGACATATTGTTGATTGGAAATGATATAGAATTTCTGGACAGCATAAAAGGATACTTGAATAAGAGTTTTTCAATGAAAGACCTCGGTGAAGCTGCTTATATATTAGGCATCAAGATCTATAGAGATAGATCAAGACGCTTAATTGGACTTTCACAAAGCACATACCTTGATAAGATTTTGAAGAAGTTCAAAATGGATCAGTCAAAGAAAGGGTTCTTGCCTGTATTACAAGGTATGAAGTTGAGTAAGACTCAATGCCCGACCACTGCAAAATATATAGAGAGAATGAAAGTCATTCCCTATGCCTCAGCCATAGGTTCTATAAAGTATGCCATGCTGTGTACCAAACATGTTGTGTACCTTGCCATGAGTTTGTCAAGGGGGTACAATAGTGATCCAGGAGTAGATCACTGTACAGCGGTCAAAATTATCCTTAGTAACTGGATGACTAAGGAAATGTTTCTCGATTATGGAGGTGATAAAGAGTTCGTCGTAAAGGGTTACGCCGATGCAAGCTTTGACACTAAATCCAGATGACTCTAAGTATCAATCTAGATGCGTATTGAAAGTGGGAGCAATTAGCTAGAGTAGCTCTATGCAGAGCATTGTAGACATAGAAATTTGCGAAATACATACGGATCTGAATATGACAGACCCGTTGACTAAACTTCTCTCACAAGCAAAACATGATCACACCTTATTACTCTTGGGTATTAATCACATAGCAATGTGAACTAGATTATTGAATCTAGTAAACCCTTTGGGTGTTGGTCACATGGCGATGTGAACTATGGGTGTTATTCACATAACGATGTGAACTATCGGTATTAAATCACATGGCGATGTGAGCTAGATTATTGACTCTAGTGCAAGTGGGAGACTGAAGGAAATATGCCCTAGAGGCAATAATAAAGTTGTTATTTATATTTCCTTATATCATGATAAATGTTTATTATTCATGCTAGAATTGTATTAACGGGAAACTTGATACATGTGTGAATACATAGACAAAACAGTATGTCCCTAGTATGCCTCTACTAGACTAGCTCATTGATCAAAGATGGTTATGTTTCCTAGCCATAGACATGAGTTGTCATTTGATCAACGGGATCACATCATTAGGAGAATGATGTGATGGACAAGACCCATCCGTTAGCATAGCACTATGATCGTTTAGTTTTACTGCTATTGCTCTCTTCATGACTTATACATGTTCCTATGACTATGAGATTATGCAACTCCCGAATACCGTAGGAACACCTTGTGTGCTATCAAACGTCACAACGTAACTGGGTGATCATAAAGATGCTCTACAGGTGTCTCCGAAAGTATTCGTGGTGTTGGCATAGATCAAGATTAGGATTTGTCACTCCGAGTGTCGGAGAGGTATCTCTGGGCCCTCTCGGTAACACACATCACAATAGGCCTTGCAAGCAAAAGACTAATGAGTTAGTCACGAGATGATGTGTTACGGAACGAGTAAAGAGACTTCCCGGTAACGAGATTGAACTAGGTATAGAGATACCGACGATCGAATCTCGGGCAAGTAACATACCGTTTGACAAAAGGAACAACGTATGTTGTTGTGCGGTTCTGACCGATAAAAGATCTTCGTAGAATATGTAGGAGCCAATATGAACATCCAGGTTCCGCTATTGGTTATTGACCAGAGATGAGTCTCGGTTATGTCTACATAGTTCTCGAACCCGTAGGGTCCGCACGCTTAACGTTTGATGACGATCGGTATTATGAGTTTATGAGTATTGATGTACCGAAGGTAGTTCGGAGTCCCGGATGAGATCACGGACATGACGAGGAGTCTCGGAATGTCCGAGACATAAAGATTGATATATTGGACGACTATATTCGGACACCGGAAGTGTTCCGGAAAAGTTTCGGATTTATCGGGATTGCCGGAGGGGGTTACCGGAACCCCCTACGAGAGGGGATGGTCCATAGTGGGCCTAAAGAGAAAGAGAGAGGCAGCCCATAGGGCTGGCCGGCGCCCCCACCTAGGGTTCCTAGTTCGACTAGGATTGGGGGGGCGCCACCTCTCCTATTCCTTTCCCTCTTCCTTCTTTTGGTGAATCCTACTAGGAATAGGATTGCAATCCTATTCCTAGTAGGAGTCCACTCCCTAGCCGCACCAGGAAGGGCCGGCCGGCCTCCCTCCCTTGCTCCTTTATATACGGGGGCAGGGGGGCACCCAAAGACACACAAGTTGAATTGTTTTAGCCGTGTGCGGTGCCCCCCCTCCACAGAATCACACCTCGGTCATACCGTCGCGGAGCTTAGGCGAAGCCCTGCGCCGGTGAACACATCATATCCGTCACCACGCCGTCGTGCTGACGAAACTCTCCCGTGAAGCTCAACTGGATCAAGAGCTCGTGGGACGTCATCAAGCTGAACGTGTGCTGAACGCGGAGGTGCCGTACGTTCGGTGCTTGATCGGTTGGATCGCGAAGAAGTTCGACAACATCAACCGCGTCACTTGACGCTTCCGCTCCCGGTCTACGAGGGTACGTAGACACACTCTTCCCTCTCGTTGCTATGCATCTGGTATATTGATCTTGCGTGATCGTAGAAAAAATTTAAAATACTACGTTCCCCAACAGTCTGGCCTTGACTTCTGAGTGGTTTCCGTGTTTCTTGTTTGCGGCTGTCTGATGAATCCGCCTGATGTTTGATTAATCTTCTTTTTTGCAGATCTATACCGAAATGTTCTCGGTGCCCAATGGGGATTAGGTCCAGGAGGGCGAAGATGGTGCGGGCGAGGCTTCCGAGTGGAAGTCCGACGAGGAGACCGGAGAGGAGAGCGAAGACTCCAGCAGCGGCGAGGAGGTCGAGTCACCTCCCCATGGCGAAAAGTGCTCCAAGGAGAAGCATGACTCGGAGGCTGTGCGCTCCAGGGCGGGCCCCTCTAGCTCCCAAGCATAGAAGCGGGCTCGCACGGCCACTCCCGATCTGACTGAAAAGGCGCCCAAGCAGCCTAAGGTCGCCATCGTCAAGCCTCGGAAGGCCCTGCCCAAGATTAAGGTGGACGTCCCAATCGCCTCCACGTAAGTGCTGCTCTGCTTCATTTCTCTCTGCTCTTCGGAAATCAACTTTGTATTCGTCGACTCACTTACAATGAAATCTTCAGTGATACTGCTTTTGCGACCTCGATGGATATCGACAAGGGTCAAGATGACGAGGAGACCGCTGATGCTGCTACGTCTCGCGCAGGTGCGGGTTGTAGATCGCACTTTGCTTTTTGTCTGTTTGAACTAACGACCGACTGAACTTCGTGGTTGTCTTTTGAAGTGTCGCGCCATGTCATAGAGCTCCCACATGACGATGATGACGACGATGTGGAGCGCGCGGGAGTGACTCGACGATGCACGGGAAGGAAGGACCGGAAGGCACCCTCTGACTCTGAGGCCCAGCAACAGGGAGACGTGGCCCGGACCATGGTCTCCTTCACCGTCCTTGTGTCGAATGTCCGCCCTTCTTCGTCGAATGGTCTGTCCGTCGACCCAGCGCCTACTCCGCCGTCCATTCTCTTCTCCACCCATCACATCTCGGAGGACCCCGTGGTCGCGGCCCAAGAAGCCGTTCGTCAGGCGGGGTTGATGATGGAGAGGACGAAGGCGGCGTATGAGGCTAGCATGGCTGCTTACAACGCTAGCTAAGCTCTTCGGACCAATGTCCAGGTTCGTCTCTTCTGACTGGTTTGCTGTATTGATGTAGTCTTCAATTTGAGAAATTTACTGCCTTGTTCGTGAGATGATGTCACACCCACACCCACTGGGTGTCTTTTCTTGTAGCTTTATGTTTTGTAGTCCAACAGATAGTACCAGTGGGGGCACGTTCAGTGCGCCCAGTGGGTGTAGTCCCCGAGGCCATGGTCGATTGAAGTCAGTCGACCGTGGTCTTTAGAATATGTCTTGTTCATTTGTTTCAAACCTCTCTTACTCGCAGACTGATCTGGCCGAGTGAGAACCAGTGGGGGCACGCTCAGTGCACCCACTGGGTGTAGTCCCCGAGACCGTGGTCGACTACTGGTAGTCGGCCGTGGTCTGAGAATAGAACTTTGCCTCCTTTCTTTTTTTTGGACTCTGGTCAGACTGATCTGGCCGAGTGAGAACCAGTGGGGGCACGCTCAGTGCACCCACTAGGTGTAGTCCCCGAGACTGCGATTGAGTGTTTGACTCGACTGTAGTCTTAGAATTCTGATTTGTTGTGTCGATGCAGAGATCTTGTGAGTTCGGGGCCAAATTTGCGGACCTCGAGAAGAAGCAGGTCCAGCTCAATCTTGACTTGCAGCTGGCTCGTGACCATTTGAAGAAGACTCGGGACGAAGCGGCTGGTAATAAAGTGAACAACTTATCGACTGATCTTCGGTAAATGTGTCATGTGAATCCATATGTTCATCTGTCTAGTAACGTCTCTTGTAGATCAAATGAAGGCAGCCCTGGAGCAGAAGGACCTTGACCTGGCGGCAGGGCAGCAGAGGGCGTAGGAGAAGACCGAACTGGCAGAGCCGAAGCTGGCTTCAGTCGGCACACTCGAAGCAGAGATCACCAGGCTGAAGGGCTCTCTCGACGCGGCCAACCAGGAAGTGACTCGACTGAAGGGGGCTATGAACACCCTGAATGAGAAGTACGAGGGCCTCTTACGGAAGAAGAACGAGCTGGAAGCTTATCTGTGTGAACTCACTAAGAAGTGGTATCTCGTGCTTGAAGGTATGCCTCTTTTGCTCTGGTTTGGGTCAAGGTGGTCGACTCGTAACTCACTTGCTGACTCATCGTGTTCTATCTTGTGTAGAATTCTGCCGCAACTTCGATGAGGAGACCAGGCGGGTCGAGCCTAGTCTGGACCCCGCCAAATCTATTGTCAAGGATGAAGCTGCCATGAACATTTTGAGGTGAGAGTCACGCCTTAACAGTGCCACAGGCTATCTTGGTCGACTGAAAGCAGTGATGTCCCGGATCGACGCTGCGCTCTGGAGGGGAGCCATGCAAGAGAACGACCTTGAGTCCCTGATGACTCGACTCAATGATATCCCTGGTCGAGTGCAAGAGTGGAAAAAGTCATCTGCTCGCTGCGGAGCTGACGTAGCACTGTCTCTGGTTCGGGTGCACTATAAGGAGGTGCAGGAGAAGAGGCTGGCTGCGCTCAAGGTCACCAACATGTAGTCGTTTATGGAGACTTTCTTGGAGGCTGCAACCCGCATCGCCGACGGGATCGACCTGGATGAGTTCGTTGCGCCTGCTAGCCCACCTCCTCCTGAGGAGTGAATAAACTTTGATACTTCGATTTAATTTGCCTCGGAATGCCGAGTGATCATGTAACCGTTAAACTCTCGTGGGCCCGATGCCCAAGTACTCCTGCCCGAATCTTGCGGGGCTTTATCTGGATTTGATTCCTTTTGCATTTGCTTGTTTTGCTTTCGACTCTTTCTGGTCTTTTGGATTTTGAGTCGACGCCATTTCTGTGGCATGGCTCCGATGGTCGAACCACTTCATGGTGACGTTGTACTTGTGGCGTAGCTCGGAGGACCGCAGCTAAGCCCCCGAGTGAGAGGGTTGCTCTTCACTCGGGGAAGTTTTTGTAACTTAGGCGATTACGGGGTCGCAGCTAAGCCCCCGAATGAGAGGGTTGCTCTTCACTCGGAGTAGTTTTTGTAACTTAGGCGATTACGAGCTACGTTGTACTTGTGGCGGAGCTCGGAGGACAGAGCCACGTCGTACTTGTGGCATAGCTCGGAGGACCGCAGCTAAGCCCCCGAGTGAGAGGGCTGCTCTTCACTCGGAGTAGTTTTTGTAACTTAGGCGATTACGAGCTACGTTGTACTTGTGGTGGAGCTCGGAGGACAGAGCCATGTTGTACTTGTGGCGTAGCTCGGAGGACCACAACTAAGACTCCGAGTGAGAGGATTGCTCTTCACTCGGAGTAGTTTTTGTAACTTAGGCGATTACGAGCTACGTTGTACTTGTGGCGTAGCTCGGATGACAGAGCCACGTTGTACTTGTGGCATAGCTCGGAGGACCGCAGCTAAGCCCCCGAGTGAGAGGATTGCTCTTCACTCAGAGTAGTTTTTGTAACTTAGGCGATTACGAGCTATGTTATACTTGTGGCGGAGCTCGGAGGACAGAGCCACGTTGTACTTGTGGCGTAGCTCGGAGGACCGCATCTAAGCCCCCGAGTGAAAGGATTGCTCTTCACTCGGAGTAGTTTTTGTCACTTAGGCGATTATGGGGTCGTAGCTAAGCCCCCGAGTGAGAGGGCTACTCTTTACTCGGAGTAGTTTTTGTAACTTAGGCGATTACGAGCTACGTTGTACTTCTTGCGGAGTTCGGAGGACAGAGCCACGTTGTACTTGTGGCGTAGCTCGGAGGACCACAGCTAAGCCTCCGAGTGAGAGGATTGCTCTTCACTCGGAGTAGTTTTTGTAACTTAGGCGATTACGAGCTACGTTGTACTTGTGACGGAGCTCGGAGGACAGAGCCACGTTGTACTTGTGGCGTAGCTCGGAGGACGGCGGCTAAGCCCCCGAGTGTGAGGATTGCTCTTCACTCAGAGTAGTTTTTGTAACTTAGGCGATTACGAGCTATGTTATACTTGTGGCGGAGCTCGGAGGACAGAGCCACGTTGTACTTGTGGCGTAGCTCAGAGGACCGCATCTAAGCCACCGAGTGAAAGGGTTGCTCTTCACTCGGAGTAGTTTTTGTAACTTAGGAGATTATGGGGTCGCAGCTAAGCCCCCGAGTGAGAGGGCTACTCTTTACTCGGAGTAGTTTTTGTAACTTAGGCGATTACGAGCTACGTTGTACTTGTGGCGGAGTTCGGAGGACAGAGCCACATTGTACTTGTGGCGTAGCTCGGAGGACCGCAGCTAAGCCCCCGAGTGAGAGGATTGCTCTTCACTCGGAGTAGCTTTTGTAACTTAGGCAATTATAGGGTCACAGCTAAGCCCCCGAGTGAGAGGGATGCTCTTCACTCGGAGTAGTTTTTGTAACTTAGGCGATTACGAGCTACATTGTACTTGTGGCGGAGCTCGGAGGACAGAGCCACGTTGTACTTGTGGCATAGATCGGAGGACCGTAGCTAAGCCTTCGAGTGAGAGGATTGCTCTTCACTCAGAGTAGTTTTTGTAACTTAGGTGATTACGAGCTACGTTGTACTTGTGGTGGAGCTCGGAGGACAGAGCCACATTGTACTTGTGGCATAGCTCGGAGGACTACAGCTAAGCCTCCGAGTGAGAGGATTGCTCTTCACTCGGAGTAGTTTTTGTAACTCAAGCAATTACGAGCTACGTTGTACTTGTGGCGGAGCTCGGAGGACAGAGCCACGTTGTACTTGTGGCGTAGCTCGGAGGACCGCAACTAAGCCCCCGAGTGAGAGGATTCCTCTTCACTCGGAGTAGTTTTTGTAACTTAGGCTATTACGGGGTCGTAGCTAAGCCCCCGAGTGAGAGGGCTGCTCTTCAGTCGGAGTAGTTTTTGTAACTTAGGCGAATCGGGTTCGCGGCTAAGCCTCCGAGTGAGAGGATTGCTCTTTACTCGGAGTAGTTTTTGTAACTTAGGCGAATCGGGTTCGCGGCTAAGCACCCACTGGGGGATTTTGAGGACCAGCATCTTAGAGACCAACAGTCATTAAGGAATTTTTGCGAACTTGTGTTTGATACAAACGGGAAAATCTTTATTACAACTTGACTGTTCGAGCGCTTTAAGTATAGAAGCGGCGGAGCAGGTCCGCGTTCCACGAACGAGGTTCATCTCTCGTCTTGGCGACGTTGTAGAGGTGATACGCGCCCTTGTACAGTACCTTGGTGACGATGAAGGGGCCTTCCCAAGCCGGGGCGAGCTTGTGTGGTCATTTCTGATGCACTCGAAGAACCAGGTCTCCTTCCTGGAATGCTCGGCTTCGGACGTTGCGAGCATGGAATCGGCGCAGGTCCTGTTGATAGATGGTCGACCGGATCAAAGCCATCTCGCGTTCTTCCTCTAATAGGTCGACTGCATCTTGACGGGCTTGCTCTGCTTCGGCTTCGGAGAAGAGTTCCACTCGGGGGGCATTGTGCAACAAATCACACGGCAGCACGGCTTCAGCTCCATAAACCATGAAGAAGGGGGTACGGTCAGTCGACCGGTTCGGAGTTGTCCTCAGACCCCATAAGACAGATGGTAGTTCGGTTACCCAAGCTCCGGCGGCATGCTTGAGGTCACGCATAAGCCGTGGCTTTAGGCCTTGGAGGATCAAACCATTCACTCTTTCTGCGTGTCCATTCGACTGCGGATGTGCTACGGAGGCGTAGTCGACTCGTGTTCCTTGGGAGGAGTAGAAAGCTCTAAATTCATCCGAGTCAAAGTTGGAGCCTTTATCCGTGATGATGTTGAGGGGGACTCCATATCTGAATATCACTTCCCTGATGAAGCTGATGGCGGTGCTTGAACCGAGGTTCTTGATGGGCTTGGCTTCGATCCATTTGGTGAACTTGTCGACTGCTACAAGAAGGTGAGTGAATCCGCTTCTGCCAGTTTTGAAAGGGCCGACCATGTCCAACCCCCAAACAACAAAAGACAAACCAACGGAATGGTCTTCAAGGCAGACGCCGGCTTATGAGACATGTTGGAGTAGAACTGAAAGTCTTCACACTTGTTCACGATATCCTTAGCCATCTCGTTAACTCGGGGCCAATAAAATCTAGCTCGGTACGCCTTGGCCACTATAGTCCGAGAGGAAGCATGGTGGCCACAAGTCCCCGAGTGAATTTCATTCAGAATGAGTCGACCCTCCTCTAGGTCGACGCAGCACTGAGCGACTCCTGTGACACTCTCCCTGTAGAGCTGACCCTGAATGATGGTAAAAGCCTTGGACCGACGGACAATCTGGCGTGCTTCTTCTTCATCCTCCAGGAGTTCTTGCCTGAGCAGATACGCTATGTAAGGCACAGTCCAGTTGGGCGTGATCACCAAAACCTCCATGATCAGGTCGACCACTGAAGGTACTTCGATTTTGGTCGGATCAGACGCACTAACTGGCTGCGCGGGTTCCTCCGTGAAGGGGTCTTCTTTGACTGAGGGGGTGTGCATATGCTCCAGAAATACATTCTTGGGTATAGGCTTTCGATTCGACCCAATTTTCGCGGGATCGTCAGCAAGTTGATTCTTGGCTCTGGGCACGTGATGGAGCTCTAAACCTTCGAACTTGTTCTCGAGCTTTCGCACTGCACTGCAATAACTGGTCATTATCGGGCTTCTGACGTCCCACTCTTTCATCACCTGGTTCACCACTAAGTTTGAATCGCCGTAGACCATCAGGCGATGGACGCCGAGTGAGATGGCCATACGCAACACGTACAAAAGTTCTTCTTATTCAGCTTCGTTGTTCGATGAGTCAAAGTGGATTTGAAGGACGTAACTGAGCTTGTCGCCCCTGGGAGATACCAGGACCACGCCTGCACCAGATCCATTCAACATCTTGGATCCATCAAAGAACATAGTCCGGTGGTCCGACTAAACCTGAGTCGCCAGCTCTTGTTCGATCCACTTGGCCACAAAATCTGCTATTGCCTGAGACTTGATAGCTTTCTTCGCTTCAAACTTGATATCTAGCGGAAGGAGTTCAATCGTCCATTTTGCCACTCGACCGGTTGTGTCTCGGTTGTTCAGGATTTCTGATAGTGGGGCGTCGCTGACGACTGAGATTGTATGATCCGAGAAGTAATGGGCAACTTTCTTTGCGGTCAAGTAGATCCCGTACACAAGCTTCTGGTAATGCGGGTACCTTTGCTTGGAGGGAGTCAATACTTCGGATATGTAATAGATTGGGTGTTGGACTTCGTAGGCCTTGCCTTCTGCTTCCCGCTCGACCGTGAGTACAGTGCTGACAACTTGTCTGGTGGCTGCAATGTATAGTAAGAGAGGCTCTTTGCTGATTGGGGCAGCAAGCACCGGCTAGGTGGTCAGCAGGGCCTTGAGCTCTTCAAACGCTGCTTTGGCTTTAGGATTCCACTCGAACTTTTCGGATTCTTCATCAGTCGGTAGAGAGGTAACACCTTCTCATCGAGACGAGAAATGAATCGACTCAATACGGCCAAGCAACCAGTTAGCTTCTGGACGTCATGTACACACTCAGGGCGTTTCATTCGGAGGATTGCACTGACCTTTTCTGGGTTGGTGTCGATTCCCTGTTCGGAAACAAGGAAACCGAGTAACTTGCTGCCCGGAACTCCAAATGTACACTTCGACGGATTGAGCTTGATATCATAGCTTCTCAAATTTGCGAATGTCTCAGCGAGGTCAGTCAACAGGTCGGAACCCTTGCACGACTTGACCACGATGTCATCCATGTATGCTTCGACGTTCCGACTGATTTGCTTCAGCAGGCACTTGTGAATCATCCGCATGAAGGTAGCGCCGGCATTCTTGAGACCGAAAGGCATGGTGACATAACAGAAACACCCGAATGGGGTGATGAAAGCTGTCTTGATTTCATCGGGTCCAAACAGTTGGATCTGATGGTACCCGGAATACGCGTCCTGAAAGGACAAACGCTCGCACCCTGCAGTAGAGTCGACTATCTGATCGATGCGGGGGAGAGGAAAATGATCCTTCGGGCAGGCCCGATTGATATGCTTGAAATCAATGCACATGCGGAGAGACTTGTCCTTCTTGGGGACCATGACCACATTGGCGAGCCACTCGGAGTGGTAGATCTCGCGGATGAACTCAGCTGCCAGAAGCCGAGCCACCTCTTCACCAATTGCCTTTCTCTTCTCCACAGCGGACCGACGGAGATGTTCCTTTACGGGCTTCACTTTTGGGTCGACTCGCAAACGGTGCTCAGCCAGTCCCCTGGGCACACCTGGCATGTCAGATGGTTTCCATGCAAAGATGTCCCAGTTCTCATGGAGGAACCGCATGAGCGCTTCGTCCTATTTGCTGTCGAGTGTAGTTTAGATATGGGTCGGTGTTGCATTGGGGTCGGTGGGGTGAATGTGTACGGGCTTCGTCTCACCAGCCAACTGAAAAGCTCACTCGGAAGCCGGTTTCTTGGCCTGCAGCAAGTCACTCGGATCCACGTTTTTCTGGTACTCCTCCATCTCTACTGCTGCCATCTGCTCATCAGCGATCTTTGAGCCTTTCTGGAAGCATTCTTCCGCTTTTTGACGGTTCCCCATGACGGTTATAACGCCGTTGGGTCCCGGCATCTTCAGCTTGAGGTATACATAACACGGTCGAGCCATGAATTTGGCGTAGGCGGGCCTACCCAGAATGGTGTGATAAGCGCTGTTGAAGTCCACCATTTCAAATGTCAGCTTTTCTTGGCGATAATTCTTCGAGTCGCCAAAGACTACGTCGAGTGAGATTTGGCCAAGTGAGTTAGCCTTCTTCCCGGGGATGACCCCGTGGAACCTCATGTTGCTTTTGCTCAGCTTGGACATCGGAATGCCCATCCCACTGAGGGTTTCAGCATACAGAATATTCAAGCCACTCCCACCATCCATCAGGACCCTGGTCAAACGTGTGCCCTCGACCACTAGGTCGACCACCAGCGCTGGCCGCCCAGGAGTAGCAATGTGTGCGGGGTGATCGGATTGGTCGAATGTGATGTGGGTCTTGGACCACTTCAGATACGTGGTTGTTGCCGGGGCAACCATGTTGACTTCTCTATTGATCACTTTCAGTCGACTCTTGCTTTCAACGTCGGCAAAAATCATCAGGGTAGAGTTGATCTGGGGCTAACCTCCATCCCCTTCTTTGTCCTCGGTCTCCTCTGATTCCTTTTCCTTCTCAGTCGACTGCTCTTTCTGGATGCTCTGGATCAAGAGCTGGCACTGTTGAGTGGTGTGCTTGGGATAGACCAAGTTCCCCTCTTCGTCTTCCTTTGTGTGGATAGGACACGGCTGGTCGAGTACATCATTCCTAGCTTGATCTTTCACTTTCTTGGGGACCCAAGGCCCCTTGGGCTTTCCCTTGCCCTTCCCTTGGTTGACAACTGCAGCTTCGCCCCGAGCGGCTGGTTCGACCTTGCGCTTGGGTTTCCGATTGGAGTTCTGATCATCTTGTCTGACTGGTTTCTTGCCACTGCGGAGTCGATCTGCTTCTTCGCCGTTAGCGTACCGACTGGCTATCTCCATCATCCGGGACAGGGACATATCTCCCGTTTGACCAAACTTCAGATTCAGCTCTCGATAACGCACGCCCTCCTTGAAGGCGCAGACTGCTTGGTGTTCAGACACATTCTCCACCATGTGGTGTAAGGTGGTCCATCTCTGTATGTAATCCCTCAAGGTTTCATTCGACTTCTGTACGCAATGCTGCAGCTCCGCGAGTCCTGCGGGTTGTTTGCAGGTACCTTCGAAGGTCCGAATAAACACTTGGGCCAGCTCTTCCCAACTGTATATGCTCCCAGGGGCCAACTGATTCAGCCACGCCCGAGCCGAGCCGCCCAGCATCAGAGGAAGGTGTTTCATGGCTACATTGTCGTTACCACCTCCGATCTGCACAACCACTCGATAATCCTTGAGCCAGGTGTATGGTTTTGACTCGCCGGTGAACTTATTTACCCTCGCAGCCAACCTGATGTTAGGGGGGATCTCAGCGGCCCTGATGGCACTGCTAAAGCACTCGGGTCCAGAGATAGACGCTCGGCTTCCACTCGGACGGTCTGTGCCTTGCTCTTCTCTGAACGCTCTGTTCCTGTCGACCAGCCCCTGCACAAGAATAGACCTTGCATCGGAGCCGGGCCTCCGGGGATCTGGAGGAATCCTCCACTCGTCGTCGCGTAAGCGTCTACCCTCGTGTCGCCTGGGCGAGAACGATCTGCTTCCCGGAGGAGGCGTAGGCACTCGACGGCGGTCGTGGTGACCGGGTCGACGGTCATACTGCTCATGATTCTGACCCAGATGCCGCCCTTGATGTGGGCCATGATCCTCACGCCTCGGGGACAATATTGGATTGTGAGCTGACCAAACGGTGTCTGCAGCCACCGATCTGCTGTGAATCCTGTTGCGCGACTGAGAAACAGCCACGTTCTGCTCTCCGGCTGTTCGGAGCAGCGCCCGGATCTGTTGTAGGCCTCTCCCAGCCTCCGATTGAGATGGTTGAATTGACTCCATGATGCGAGCCGCGGCTTCGAGGTTTTGGACAGGCGTACAGAACACCTGAGTCTCGCGCGGGAACGACTGCCGCGGCCGTCGACTGGACTCGGGGACCAATCGGCGGGCCTGTTCGTCGAGGGCGCACTAGATATTCTCTAGGCGTGCACGCTCAGCCACGATGGCCAGGCGCATGGCTTCCAGGGCCTGAGTCTCTGGAGTATCTCCCACAATGGGGGTGAAGAGTGTGTCCTCATTGCGGCGGCCGAGCTCGTCTCTCTGCTCGGCCTTGAGGGGTTGGGGAACGTACCCGTCGTGGTCGAATGAATGACCGTCGCCGCTGCCGCCGTCGCCGCCGCGAGGGAATCCTAGCGGACTGCGGCGCGAGTCGAACATGAGGACTTCCGCCGCGGGATCGCTGCTCCCGAACTCGGAAATCGAATCCGAGAGCTCGACCGACGGATCGACCGACCCGTCGAGGTATTCGTTAGGCTCGATGGCCGCGACTTGAGGGGTGGCCGCCTAGCGGGCCACTGCGTGTTTCACCCACTGCTGGAGCCACGAGCGACCGGATCACTTGCGACGGCATCCAGTGGGGACGACGGATGATGAATGAACCGGCAGGTACTGAGTCGACGGCAGCCGGAGAAGGACACCGCAAGCGCGGCCACGGAAGTGCGCAGCCCCGCGGACGGGCAGCGCCTCGACGTCGAGGGGAGCCTCCTGGAGCCAAGCGGAATCATCGGTGACGAAGACGAGCGCGCCGAGTCGGATCTCGCGACCCAATGCCAGACCACCGCCGGAAACCATGACGAAGGAGGTCGGAGAAAAGTTTGCAACCTTACCATAAGTCGCTAGGATACCCTGCCCCACGGTGGGCGCCAACTGTCGTGGTTCTAAGTCTGACAATACAAGTAGGGGGTACGTAAGAGGAGGCAAGGCCCTAGCTATGGTGAGATTGTACGCAAGATGTATACGAGTTCAGGCCCTTCTCGGAGGAAGTAAAAGCCCTACGTCTCAGTGCCCAGAGGCGGTCGACTGGAATGTATGGGGGTGCTTGAGTTACAGGGGCTGCGAACCCTTGTACTGGAGGAGGGGTGGCTTATATAGTGTGCCAGGACCCCAGCCAAGCTCCACGTTACCAAGGGTTCAATGTTCATAAAGGCAGACGTTATTGATAATGCCCGCAGTAAAGAGTAATAAAGGCATTCATTGTAGCGGAGTGAATACCAGACTATTACTATCCTAAGGGACCTTTGACCTTCAGGGGTCGAGTGTCTTGGAAGGGTCGAGTGAAGTTGAGTCGTCTGAACAGGGGCGTACAGTCGAGTGGATTGCCCTCTTGGGCCGTGTCAGTCGACTGTTCTTGTTGCCTTCGGTTTGTCTTTTGAGCTTCTGGTGTAGTGACCTTGGGTGGGGTATCTTGGTTAGGCCTGTGACCCTACCCTAGGTCTGTAACATCATCAGTTTCCCCTCTGGTTCATGGTCTCCATGGCGTGGGAGGGGCGAGAGCCCCTCCGAGATTGGATCCGTCTCTCTGTCTCTCTATTTCTGCGTTCCCAGATTCTGGACCATCACCATTTCTTATATTCCCGGAGATCCGTAACTCCGATTGGGCTGATTTTTGGACACGATTTTTATCCACATATTAGCTTTCCTGCGGCGAAAGCAGGGCATCAACCGCCTTACGGTGTAGCCACGAGGGCCAGGGCGCACCCCTCACCCTCGTGGGCCACTCGGACATCGTCTCACGTTGGTTCCGCTTCCCAAAATTCACATATATTCCAAAAAAATCTCCGTCCGATTTTATCCCGTTTGGACTCCGTTTGATATGGATATTCTACGAAAAAAAAAACATGCAACAAACAGGAACTGGCACTGGGCACTGGATCAATATGTTAGTCCCAAAAAATAGTATAAAAAGTTGCCAAAAGTATATGAAAGTTGTAGAATATTGGCATGGAACAATCAAAAATTATAGATACGACGGAGACGTATCAGCATCCCCAAGCTTAATTCCTGCTCTTCCTCGAGTAGGTAAATGATAAAAAAGATAATTTTTGATGTGGAATGCTACCTATCATAATCTTGATCATGTAATCTAATCATGGCATGAATATTAAGACACGAGTGATTCAAAGAAATAGTCTATCATTTGACATTAAGACAATAATACTTCAAGCATACTAATAAAGCAATCATGTCTTTTCAAAATAACATGGCCAATGAAAGTTATCCCTACAAAATCATATGGTCTGGCTATGCTCCATCTTCACCACACAAAGTATTTAAATCCTGCACAACCCCGGTTTTAGCCAAGCAATTGTTTCATACTTTAGTATTCTCAAACTTTCTCAACTTTCACGCAATACATGAGCGTGAGCCATGGACATAGCACTATGGGTGGAATAGAAGGTGGTAGTAGACAAAAGTAGGGAGAAAGTCTCTCATCGACTAGGTGTATCAATGGGCTATGGAGATGCCCATCAATAGATATCAATGTGAGTTAGTAGGGATTGCCATGTAACGGATGCACTAGAGCTATAAGTGTATGAAACTCAAAAGAAAACTTGTGGGTGTGCATCAACTTGCTTGCTCATGAAGACCTAGGGCATTTGAGGAAGCCCGTCGTTGGAATATACAAGCCAAGTTCTATAACGAAAAATTCCCACTAGTATATGGAAGTGACAACATAGGAGACTCTCTATCATGAAGAACATGGTGCTATGATGAAGCACAAGTATGGTAAAAGGATAGTAACATTGTCCCTTCTCTCTTTTCTCTTTTTTTGAGGGGCTTTTCTTTTTTTAGCCCCCCTCTCTTTTTTGGGCCATCTCTTTTTTTGGCCTATCTCTCTTTTTTTGTTTTTTGTTCTCACATGAGACAATGCTCTAATAATGAAGATCATCACACTTTTATTTACTTACAACTCAAAGGTTATAACTTGAAGCTAGAACAAAATATGACTCTATGTGAATTCCTCCGGCGGTGTACCGGGATGTGCAATGATCTAGCGTAGCAATGACATAAAAAATGGACAAGCCATGGAAACATCATGCTAGCTATCTTACGATCATGCAAGGCAATATGACAATGATGGTGCGTGTCATAATAAACGGAGCGGTGGAGTTACATGCCAATATATCTCAGAATGGCTATGGAAATGCCATGATAGGTAGGTATGGTGGATGTTTTGAGGAAGGTATATGGTGGGCGTATGGTACCGGCGAAAGTTGCGCGGTACAAGAGAGGCTCGCAAAGGTGGAAGGGTGAGAGTGCGTATAATCCATTGACTGAACATTAGTCATAAAGAACTCACATACTTATTGCAAAAAATTATTATCCATCGAAAAAAGTACTACACGCATGCTCCTAGGGGAAGGGTTGGTAGGAGTTAACCATCCCGTGATCCCGACCTCCACACAAAGGATGACAATCAAAAAATAAATCATGCTCCGACTTCGTCACATAACGGTTCACCTTACGTGCATGCTTCGGGAATCACAAACCTCAACACGAGTATTTCTACAATCCACAACTACCCACTAGCATGACTCTAATATCACCATCTTTATATCGCAAAACTATTGCAAGGAATCAAACATATCATATTCAGCGATCTACAAGTTTATGTAGGATTTTATGACTAACCATGTGAATGACCAATTCCTGTCAACTCTCTAAATAGATATAAGTGAAGCAAGAGAGTTTAAATTCTTTCTACAAAAGATATGCCCATGCTCTAACAAATATAAGTGAAGCAAAAGAGCATTCTACAAATGGCGGTTTTCTATGTGAGGAGAAACAGGCAATCCAAACTTCAAATGATATAAGTGAAGCACATGAAGCATTCTATAAAGCCATACTCAAAAGATATAAGTGAAGTGCAAAGAGCATTCTATAAATCAACCAAGGACTATCTCATACCAGGATGGTGCATTTATTAAAGAAAAATAAAAAGCACACGACGCTCCAAGAGTTTACGCATATGATGTGAATGAAACGAATCTGAAAACATACCGATACTTGTCGAAGAAAGATGGGATGCCTTCCGGGGCATCCCCAACCTTAGACGCTTGAGTATCCTTGAATATTTACTTGGGGTGCCTTGTGCATCCCCAAGCTTGAGCTCTTGCCTCTCCTCCTTCCCCTCACATTGAGACCTCCTCGATCTTCGAACACTTCATCCACACAAAACTTAACTGAACTTTTAGTGGCGGGGTTAGTGCATATGATCAATAAAATCCTATCATGTACTGCTCTAACATTATTGTATAATTATTAAGAAACATTACCCACATTATGCTATCACAATTCTATGTCCCCAAGTCAAGGAGGCATCAACAAGAATTCAAACATGTGCAAATAATGAAGCTATAACAGCAATCTGTGAAAACAGGACAGTCTGTAGTAATCTGAACATTAACCATACTTCTGTAACTCTTAAAATTATGGCAAAACTACGAAAAATCAATAATTTGTATAGAAAGACTTTGCAAAAAGTTTCAGATCATTTCAAGGTTCCAGTAAAAAATGTAAAATCGAGCACTACAATCAAAGTTTCTGTTTTTGCACCGCACAAACCAACAAGCAGTTTAATCATCCTAAAGGAAACTCTTAGCACATTATTTTTATAATACAATGGAATTGTACCAGGGGATAATTATTTTTGCTTAAAAGTTTCTGTAATTCAAGATTTGCAAAGTTTCCATGGCCATGAACAAAGTCAAAGGAGCTCCCCCATTTCAATGGTGCTCGTCCTTCTTACTTTCACTTTTCTTTTTGAAAAAGTTTTAGGTTCCCCTTTTTATTATTTTGTTTTTAAACTTTATAAAAGCACACAACAGAAATAAATGACTCTCTAAAACTTTCGGGTTGTCTCCCTGGCATCGCTTTCTTTAAAGCCATTAAGCTAGGCATAAAGTGCTCAAGTAATGGATCCACCCGGATCCCAAGGTATATCAAAGCCAATTTTAATTAGCAATGATTTGGCATTTAGTAGTGAGCACAAAGTGATATGTGTCATGCAAAAACGAAGTCTAACTCTCTTCCTATGCATAGGCATGTCATACAAGAACAATTCATGCACATCAAGTAAAGGCCAATGCATAGTATAAGCAGTTTCTTGCAATTTTATCGTATTGGAAAGATAGAGAGGCCGAGATGTAGTTCCTCTCTCATAATAATTGCAAGTAGGAGCAGCAAGCACATGCATATTATATTCATCAAAAACATCATGTGTAGTAGTAGAACGCAACCCATCAATATAATCCTTAATAAGTGCAAACTTCTCCGACATAGTGTAGTTTGAAGAATTCAAAAAGATAATAGGACTATTATGTGTGGGTGCAATAGCAACAATTTCATTAATAACATAAGGAACTATAGCAAGTTCATCTCCATAAGCATAATTCATATTGGCATCTTGGCCACAAGCATAGCAAGCATCATCAAAAAGGGACATTTCAAAAGAATCCAAGGGATCATAGCAATCATCATAGCATTCGTCCTTCGGTAAGCACGAAGGGAAATTAAACAATGTATGAGTTGAAGAGTTACTCTCATTAGAAGGTGGGCACAGGTAGCTAATCCGCTCTTCCTCCTTTTGTTCTTCGCTCTCCTCGTCATCTTTTTCATCCAATGAGCTCACAATGTCTTTAATTTCTTCTTCCATAGACTCCTGCAAAATATTAGTCTCTTCTTGGAGAGCGGAGTCGTCCTCAATATATGGTTTAACATAGGCATTAGAAGCATAATTATCATAACAATATTTAAATATGCCAAAATTTTCAGATTTGTAAAGAGTAGCATCATACTTTTCAGTCAAAGAAGCAATTTCATAAGCACCCTTAAAAGCAACAAATTCTTCAATTTGTTGAACATCATAGTAACTATAAGCACCCTTAGCATACGAAGATACGATTCCATTATCACTAAACTCACATTGGTAGGGAAGGTGTTTCTTAGGGTCTTCAGAACAACAAGTAAAATCATAAATTTCACATAAATTACAAGCATAGCATTGCAAACGATGAATTTGATCCAGTAAAAGTTTCCCTTTTTCAGATATGCGGTGTCGCACATAACAAGCATGCTCATCTAAAGATTTTCCCTCAACTAAGCTAGTTGGGGTTTCAGCCCGAGCACATAGGGATCGAAGATGATCCAAGTAATAAGCTTCAGTAGTGTGATAGATTTTAAGTGGTTCTTCAAAGATTGGTTCGGTAGGTATCACTATTTTTTTGGTATTTTGCGTTTCCTACCCATAACTAAAGATAGAAAACAACTTAGAACATCAAATAAAATCTACTTAGTGATAAAGCAAACAAGCACACACGAGAATATTCGCCCCACGCTATTGCTCCCCGGCAACAGCGCCAGAAAAAGGTCTTGATAACCCACAAGTGTATGGGATCATTTGTAGCCTCTTTCGATAAATAAGAGTGTCGAACCCAACGAGGATCTAAAGGTAGAACAAATATTCCCACAAGTTCTATCGACCACCGATACAACTCTACACATGATTGACGTTTACTTTACCTAGAACTAGTATGAAACTAGAAATACTTTGTGGTTTTTGTGGGATAGGTTTGCAAGAATATAAAGAGCACGAAAATAAAACTAGGGGCTGTTAAGATAAACAAGCAACTAAATTAGTTTTAGTAGAGAGCTTTTTGTCACGAGAAAGTTATTTGTCCCTAGGCAATAGATAACTAGACCGATAATCACTATTGCAATCTTATTTGAGGAAGAGGCATAAGCTAACATACTTTCTCTTCTTGGATCATATGCACTTATGATTGGAACTCTAGCAAGCATCCGCAACTACTAAAGATCATTAAGGTAAAACCCAACCATAGCATTAAAGTATCAAGTCCTCTTTATTCCCATACGCAAACAACCTACTTACTCGGGTCTGTGCTTCTGTCACTCACGCCACCCACCATAAGAAAATCATGAACATATCGCAAACCCTACAGCGGGGATCCCTCACGCTTGCGCGACATGGAGAGCACCATAGGACAGCACCAGTAATAAAACATGAAATTCAAACCAATCACGATCATCAATTAACCCATAGGACAAAACAGATCTACTCAAACATCATAGGATAGCCATACATCATTGGGAAATAATATATAGCGTTGAGCACCATGTTTAAGTGGAGATTACATTGGGTAGAAAAGGGGTTACACCGCTGCATAGAGGGGGGAAGAGTTGGTGATGACGGCGGTGAAGTTGTTGGTGTAGATTGCGGTGACGCTAATGGCCTCGGCGGCACTCTGGTGCCACCGGAAGCGAGGGGAGAGAGCCCCCCTCCTCCTTCTTCTTCCTTGACCTTCTCCCTAGATGGGAGAAGGGTTTCCCCTCTGGTCCATGGTCTCCATGGCGTGGGAGGGGCGAGAGCCCCTCCGAGATTGGATCCGTCTCTCTGTCTCCCTTTGTTTCTCCGTTCCCAGATTCTGGCCCTTCACTGTTTCTTATATTCCTGGAGGTCCGCAACTCCGATTGGGCTGATTTTTGGACATGATTTTTATCCGGATATTAGCTTTCTTGCAGCGAAATAAGGGCATCAACCGGCTTACGGTGTGGCCACGAGGGCCCAGGGCATGCCTGCCCCCCTGGACGCGCCCCTCACCCTCGTGGGCCACTCGGGCATCGTCTAACATTGGTTCCGCTTCCCAAAATTCACATATATTCCAAAAAAATATCCGTCTGTTTTTATCTCGTTTGGACTCCGTTGATATGGATATTCTGCGAAACAAAAAACGTGCAACAAACAGGAACTGGCACTGGGCACTGGATCAATATGTTAGTCCCAAAAAATAGTATAAAAAGTTGTCAAAAGTATATGAAAGTTGTAGAATATTAGCCTGGAACAATCAAAAATTATAGATACGACGGAGACGTATCAATGGGCGGTGCGCAAAGCTTGCTGAAACTGATCCCAAGTGACATTGGCTATAGGGAAAGTGGATGTGTAATTCTCCCACCATGAGGCTGTTGGTCCATCCAATTGATGTGCGGCGAAATGCACCTTCTCAAAATTTGTGCAACCTGCGGTGGTCAACTCCCTTCCAATGTTGCATAGCCAGTCATTAGCAACTATTGGCTTAATGCTACTAGAAAACACCGGCGGATGTAACCTCAGAAAAACGGGCTAGGTTGTCCACTGGTGGTGGTGGTGGAGGGTTGTTGTTGTTGTTGTTGTTGTTGTTCTGATTGTTCTGGTTCTGGACAAGAAGTTGCATCAAAGTGTTCTGCTACTGGATCAACTGGGTGAGCTCAGGGGGAAACTCAAATCCGGGCTCATGTCTCGGAGGCATCTAATGGGTTCAGAGGGGAGAGATTAGAATAGAATGAGGTCTAGGGGGAAACCACTACCCATATGCACATGAGACAAACACAATCATATCACACCAATCAATTTCAAGCAAGGACATACAAAAGGTCTAGAACTAACGTTACAAAAGTGCTCGGACTTCTACTATATGGAAGAAAACTACTATTCATAGGGTGGTCATCTAAAAAAATTGATCGGTGGAAGATTCCATGATATCTGCTCCAGCTTCGTCTTCATAGTGATCATCACTATCATTAGGGTCGGAGTCGGAGTCGGTGTCGTCGATGATGATGTTGTCCTCAGAATGAAATTCCGTGGGTTTGTCATCTTCTCCTCCTGGCACGGGGTCTCCCATGAATACTCCTAGCTTCCTTGTCAGGTCATCATTCTTCACCACAAGTATTGCAATTTCCTCGTCATATCCGTCACGTGAAGACTTGAGTTCCTCTTCTAGATCTGTGTTCCTGGTTAACGCCTTCTTCAACTCTATCATGCATGCGCACATCTGGTGCTCCTGTTGGTGAATGTGCTGGTTTAACTCCTGGATGAAAGCTGCAATGGACCTGTCCTTCCGGGTGCTGATCATATCCCATTGCTCATCTCGATACCCACATATATGGTAGATAGTGTCATTCAGCTCATGTTTTTAGACTTGTCCAATTTGTCCCATAGAAGTTTGGGCGGCTATATTGTTACCTAGGCTCCAGGTTGGTGCATATCAAAGGAAAACTCTATGGGCTCAGTGACTGGCATTAATGTCCTCCCAGGAATTTGAACGTGAATAATACATCGCTCCTCTTCTGGTAAAGTGGCGGTGTAGGTCCCGGTAAAGCTTGGTATTCAGTTGTTCAGGTACATAGTGACTTCCTTCGAGTGTCGTCCAAAAGGTGTGTCTTCATCCGGTTGGGTAAACTTGTTCCTTGAGTCCACCATCCTAAAGAGTAGAAAATGGAGAGGAGTCAGAAATGAGTAGAGAACAGTGACCTATGGCTCATCTTAGTGGTCGTGTCCTACATTCAGCATGTGTTTTGATACCATCTTGTAGCGACCACGATCTGAATGGACCGAAGTCTCTGTGCTCTGTGTCATCCCTGGATCGGTAATGCTAACACACACAGTACTCGAAGGATTTATAACAGAGTGGCAATCACACACTTATTACATCGAATGTCTCAAAAGAGAAGTTATTACAAAATACATGGCATAAGGCCATCTAACACTATAAAAGGCTTGGAAGATAAAGTGAGTCCATCAAATCCAACGGCATAGCTGAGTGCATGACAAACGACCCAGCACACCTTACTCTTCTTCTGAAAAGTCTGCAACATGACATGTTGCAGCCCGAAACAGGTCAGCACATGGAATATGCTGGCAAGATAACTCAGTAGAGCAAGTAACAGATAAATGCTATTACTACATGCATATATGGCTCGTGGAGGCTCTAAGGTTATAATGTTTTTGCATAAAGCCAATTTTTTCCTACAACAAAGGAATAAATTTTATTTTAACTATCATGGTAGTTGAAACATCATTGAGAAGGTTCCTCCAACTCAATCCCAAGTAAAGCCATCATTATTAACCCAACAAATTTAGTTTTAGAGTGATGAGATCAATCCAATAATTTAAGTACCAGATACTCAAGATGTCCATAACAGGGGACACGGCTAATCATGATTAGTTTGTACACTCTGCAGAGGTTTGTGCACTTTTCCCCATAAGACTCGACCTCCTCCGTTGGATTTCTCGCACTGCATGATGTTTGAGAAACGGATGACCGAGACACAGTTTTTCAGAAGCATTTACTCTTTACCCCGGGTGGACCCGTACACCTACTTTCCCCTACATCTGCTATTCCACCACCGAAAGAGCTCACACAACATACTCAACTATGCCAGAGCCCATAATGGCATTGTGGTTACACACGGAAGTTTCTGGCATGAATAGTCTTATGATCCCTTTGAGCCTGGGTGGCATTCCATAGGATAATCACACCGTTCCTCCGGGATTTCCTAGGACAACACTGGATTCTCCAGGTGCCGTGCAATCAATCCACCCAGATGTGTATTAGAGTTGCCACCTTAAGTTGAACCATTAATTAACAATCTCACATCTGTCATGGATACTCTCAAACCCAATCCACGTCTATGAGCATAGCATGGCAACCTAAGCATAAAGTAGAAGTAACTCCCAAGGGTTTGATAATAAAACAGGTAATAGGTTCTACCTCATCATCTACTTCCCAGACCCACATGTTAAGAGATCCTACTCATACAATGTGTGAGGGTTGAAACTAATGCATAAAACTAGGTAATAAAGGGGTATGATCAATGTGTTACTTGCATTGCTGAGGATTCGCAAAACCTAGGGACTCGTAGTAGCACGCTTCGCACTCCGGGAATTTTGTCGCAAACAAACAATAGCATACATAAGCAATCAAGCAAAGATGCACGGGTAAAACTCAAATAAGAAGATCTAACCAGAAAGTTCAACTGAAGAACTCCGGTTTACAAAAAGAATCAAAACAAACGGAGCAACGAAACTCAAACAACGAACGAAACAAGATCGGTTTACTAAATTGTACTAAAGTAAAATTTGTAAAGTACCAAAATCTTGTTCAAGTTGGTTAAGCAGAAAGAGGGCTTCGAGACGAATGTCTAGGCGCTGGTTTCACCTGATTCCGACTAACGAGCGAAAAGTTAAACTAAAAAGAAGATCAGGGCAGAAATAGCGATCGAAAATAATCGCGGAAAAACCCTGAAAAAGAAAACAAGACGAACAAGCTAACGAACGAGTGTTCGCTGTCTGTAACTAAAAGGCGAAAAACATTCGTTAAAATGAACGAACGGACGAATGTCCGCTAAGTAACTTAATCGAGAAAAACTGAACCGATCTAACTAAATAAACGAACCGATCTAGGGTTTAAAAAAACCGGCAGTTTACCTAACGGGTCGGGTTAATGGGCGGCGGAGCGAGGCGGCAGCTCCAGCACGAGGCAGCTGCGGGCGGGCGGCGGCGGCAGGCGGCGGTGTGAGGAGGCGGCGAGGGGGGGGGCTCGGGCGGCTTTTAAAGGGGGTCGGGGCGGCGGGCTTGGCCGAGGGGCAAGGCGGCGGCCGTGTGGGCGCCGGACTCCGGCGAGTCCGTGCCGCGCACGGGAGGCGGAGGCGGCGGCGGCTGGGCCGGCTGGGCCTTCGGCCCGGTCGGTCCGAACAAAAGATATTAAAAAAAATTGATTTCGCCAGAAAAATAAATAAAAATCTAAAAATGCCACAACTAATTTTCACTGTCTAAATAAAATATTTATAACATGATGAACATTTTATTGGCCCTAAAATGCAAATTTTAAAATGTGCATATTTTTTCTAATGGAAATAAAATAGCAGAAAAACCAAATAAAATAAAATATTTGATTTTAATATTTTTCCTCCAATATTTCATTTAGCTTGAAGAAGTCATATTATCTCCTCTCATATATTTTAATATGAAATATTTTCGGGGAGAAAAATAATTAAAACCAAAATGATCCATGTTCTAATATTTGAGAAAATTCAAATATGAAAACGGTGAAATCCCCAACTCTCTCTGTGGGTCCTTGAGTTGCTTAGAATTTCGAGGATCGCGAAACGAAAAGCAAATAAAACATGATATGCATATGATGACCTATGTGTAACATTCCAAATTAAAAAATTGGGATGTTACAGCTACCGTCATTCTAAGCAAAATAAGATGCATAAAAAAATAAACATCACATGCAATCAAAATATGTGACATAATATGGCCATCATCACCTTGCGCTTTTGATCTCCATCTCCAAAGCATCGTCATGATCTCCATCGTCGCCGGCTTGACACCATGATCTTCATCGTAGTGTCGTGGTCGTCTCGCCAACTATTGGTTCTACTACTATTGCTAACTCATAGTGATAAAGTAAAGCAATTACATGGCGTTTGCAATTCATGCAATAAAGAGACAACCAAAAGCCTCCTGCTGCCGGTTGCCGATAATTTACAAAACATGATCATCTCATACAATAACGTATAACTCATCACGTCTTGACCATATCACATCACAACATGCCTTGCAATTTTTATGTGGCTGCTATGGGCTTCTAGCAAGAACCGTTCTTACCTACGCATCAAAACCACAATGATTTTTCGTCAAGTGTGTTGTTTTAACCTTCAACGAGGGCCGGCCGTAGTATCACTCGATTCAACTAAGGTTGGAGAAATAGACACCCGCCAGTCACCTGTGTGCAAAGCACGTCGGTAGAACCAGTCTCATGAACGCGGTCATGTAATGTCGGTCCAGGCCGCTTCATCCAACAATATCGTTAAATCAAAGTAAGACGTTGGTGGTAAGCAATATGGCTATTATCACCCACGACTATTTGTGTTCTACTCGTGCATATCATCTACGCATAGACCTGGCTCATTATGCCACTGATGAGAACGTAGCATACAATTTCAAAAAAATTCCTACGCTCACGCAAGATCTATCTAGGAGATGCTTAGCAACGAGACGGGAAGAGTATGTCTACGTACCATCGTAAACCGAAAGCGGAAGCATTGTATTAACTCGGTTGATGTAGTTGAACGTCTTCACGCTCCAACCGATCCAAGTATCGAACGTACGGCACCTCCGTGTTCAGCACATGTTCAGCTCGATGACGTCCCTTGAGCTCTAGGGTCAAGGGAGAGTTCTGTCAGCACGACGGTGTGGCGACGGTGTTGGTGATATGATCCACGCAGGGCTTTGCCTAAGCACTACGACGCTATGACTAGAGGAGCAAACTGTGGAGAGGGGCACCGCACATGGCTAAGAGAACAATTGATGTGCCTTTGGGGTGCCCCTTGTCCATGTATATAAAGAAGGGAGGAGGAGGAGGCTATCCTAGTAGGGGCGTGCCATGGGGGAGTCCAACTAGGATTCCACTCCTAGTTGGATTCGCCCCCCCCCCCCCCCCCTTTTCCTTCTCATGGAGGGGGAAAGGAGGAAGGAGTGGAGGAGAAGAAGGAAAGGGAGTGGCGCCCCCTTCCCTACTCCAATTCGGCCTCCTTCCCTGGAGGGGCGTGCCACCCCTATGTGGGCTGGTGTGCCTCCCTCTTATGGCCCATAAGGCCCATAACTTTCCCCGCGGGGTTCCGGTAGCCGCCCGAAACTCCGATATGTATCCGGTACCCCTCGGAACTCTTCCGGTGTACGAATACCATCATCCAATATATCGATATTTACCTCTCGACCATTTCGAGACTCCTCTTCATGTTCGTGATCATATCCGGGACTCCGAACAAACTTCGGTCACCAAAACACATAACTCATAATACAAATCATCATCGAACTTTAAGCGTGCGGATCCTACGAGTTCGAGAACTATGTAGACATGACCGAGACACATCTCTAGTCAATAATCAATAGTGGAACCTGGAAGCTCATATTGGCTCCTACATATTGTACGAAGATCTATATCGGTCCAACCGCATAACAACATACGTTGTTCCCTTTGTCATCGGTATGTTACTTGCCCGAGATTCGATCGTCGGTATCATCATACCTAGTTATATCTTATTACCGGCAAGTCTCTTTACTCGTTCCATAATGCATCATCCCGTAACTAACTCATTAGTCACATTGCTTGCGAGGCTTATAGTGATGTACATTACTGAGAGGGCCCAGAGATACCTCTCCGAAACATGGAGTGAAAAATCCTAATCTTGATCTATACCAACTCAACAAACACCTTCAGAGACACCTGTAGAGCATCTTTATAATCACCCAGTTACGTTGTGACGTTTGATAGCACACAAGGTGTTCCTCCGGTATTCGGGAGTTGCATAATCTCATAGTCAGAGGAACATGTATAAGTCATGAAGAAAGCAATAGCAATAAAAGTTAAATAATCATTATGCGAAGATAACGGATGGGTCTTGTCCATCACACCATTCTCTAATGATGTGATCTTGTTCATCAAATGGCAACACATGTCTATGGTTAGGAAACACAACCATCTTTGATTAACGAGCTAGTCTAGTATAGGCTTACTAGGGACACGGTGTTTCGTCTATGTATTCACACATGTATCAAGTTTCCGGGTAATACAATTCTAGCATGAATAAAAGACATATATCATGGTATATAAGGAAATATAAATAACAACTTTATTATTGCCTCTAGGGCATATTTGTAACATCCCAAAATTCTAAATTATGGAATGTTATAATAAATAGATAGTTTTGATTGCTTGTTTGATGTGCTGTGTGAAATTGAGTGAAATTTGAAACTTTGAAAGTTAAATGAGAGAGAATAAAATGGCTTTCCCAAAACTTTCACTTTGCATTTTGATCTCCGGGAATTCAAATTCTTTTCAACACAACACCCTAGAGTGAAGATAATATGACTTCTTCCATTTATTAAGTAAAAAGGGTTTTTGAAAGGATTCTTGAATTTCATCCTCAAAATATTTTCAATTCAGAAACTTTAAGCAACACAATGATTTTCCCGAGATAAGATAAAATGACTTCTTCAAATTATAGGAAATATGAGTTGGAAGTCTTTCTGAAATTTTCTCAAACTCAATTTCAAATATTGAGTTATTTGGTTTTTATTCAAATTATTTTTCTCCAAAAATAAAATATATGAAAAATAGTGTAACATGATTCCCTACAGCAGAAAATTGGAGAGAAATAAATTTGAAGTCTTTTTGGTATTTTAAAAATAATTTTTATTGGTTTTTATTGCAACAGTAGCACCTTTTTATTTATTAGAATTTGTGAGGATTTTATTTTGCAGTAGAAAAATGTTCATATTGTAGGGTTTCTTTTTCTGAAAATTTTGATATATAATATGCCTATACGATATTTTTATTTATTTTGTTTTTATTCGTTTTCTATGTCTGTTTAAAAAACAAAAAAATCCTCCGCCGTACTCGGCCGACCCAGCTCCCGCCAGGCCAAGCCCAGCCGTGCCGCGCCGCCTTCCTCGTCCTCGCGTGTGGGCGCCGGACTCCGCAGCCGCCTCGGCGTCCGTGCACGCCACGCCACCGCCTCCCCTTGCCCCTCCCGCAAGCTGCTCCTCCGCCCCTCCATAAATACCCCGCCGCCCCGTCGCCTCCCCTCCTCTCTCGCATCGCGCCGCCGCCGCTGCCACAGATCGCCGCCGCTGGCTTCAAACCGCCGCCGCCGCGATCTGCCACCGCCGCCGCCGCTCTCATTCGCCGCCGCAGCCGCGCCTCCCCTCGCCACCGCACTGCGCCACCGCCTCGCCTTCGCCCCGCGCAGCGCCGCCGCCGCCTGCCCCGCCCCTCGCCGGAGTTCCGCCGGCCGGAGCTCCGAGCTCCACCCGCGACGGATCCGACCCGAACTGCCCGGTTCGATAAGCCGAAACCGCGGTTCCGAAGGAAAGCTGCCGAGGTATAAAACCGCCCCGGTTTTTCTTTTAGAATTAGGTTTTTTTTGTTAGATCTATCTAGTGAACGCCCACTAGTTAGGGTTAGAAAACGAACGTTCGTTCGTTAAGTTTTCTTTTTCTGTTTTAGTTTTCAGCCAGGGACTTATCTGTGAAGTTATTTTACAGTTTAGCCCCTAAACTTCAAACGGTCATAACTTTTTGCTCGTTGGTCCAAATCCAACGAAACCAACGCCCACGTCTTCGTTACGATCCCCTCTTTCCAGTAAAACAACTTAAACATGTTTTTGAAAGTTTTAAAATTTGAATTCAACTAGATTTGAATTTGAACTTGTTTTGATCATAACTTGAGTTTTATAACTCCGTTTTAGCTGATTCTTTTTGCAAATCGAAGCTCTTAACCTAAACTTTCTAATAAGGCCAAATTCACATAATTTTGGTACTGTTAGAAATTGTTTTATGTTTCAAGAGTCATTCATTTGTCTTTGAAGTTTTCCTAAGTGTTTTATTCGCTCTGTCCGATCTTTTGAGTGATTGCTTATGGGTGGTTACTATTGCTTGCTTACGATAGATAGACCGGAGTGTGACGAGTAGATCTATCACGAGTTCTGAGTGCGAATCTTCTACATCGTCAGTACAAGGCAAGTTCACACTTTGATCATATTTTCCAATACCCAGTTTTTCTTTGCATTAGTTATATCCTCAAACACATTGCATCAGTAGGATCTCTTAACTTGTGGACTGGGAAGTAGATTGAGGTAGAACCTATTACCTGCATTATTTTCAAACCTTGGGAGTTACTTCAACGTTATGCTTAGGTTGCCATGCTATGCCCGTAGACGTGGTTTGGGTTTGAGAGTATCCATGACAGATGTGAGATTGTTAATTAATGGTTCAACTTAAGGTGGCTGCTTTAATACACATCAGGGTGGATTAGTTGTGGCACCCTGGAGCACCCAGTGGTTGCCGGGCACCTGGAGAAACCAGTGTTGTCCTAGGGGATCCCGTAGGAACCGTGTGATCACCCTATTGGAATGCCACCCATGCTCAAAGGGATCATATAATATTTTTCATGCCTAGAAACTTCCATGTGCCGCCACAAGCCATTATGGGCTCTGGCATAGTATGAGTAAGTTGTGTGAGCTCTTTCAGTGGTGGACTAGCAGATGTAGGGGGAATGTAGGTGTACCGGTGCACCCGGGGTAAAGAGTGAATGCTTCTGAAAGGCTGTGTCTCGGTCATCCGTTTCTCAAACACCATGCAGTGCGAGAAACCAAACGGAGGCGATCGAGTCTTGTGGGAAAAGTGCACAAACCTCTGCAGAGTGTACAAACTGATCATGATTAGTCGTGTCCCCGGTTATGGACATCTTTGAGTATCTAGAAGTGGATTATTTGTTGATCTCAACACTATTTAATTAATTTGTTTGGTTAATAATGACTTTGGTTTGGGATTGAGATGGAGGAACCATTCTCAATTGTTCATGATTTAAATTTAACAAAGTAGTTAAATAAATGCATTTCTTTGTGGTAGGGAAAAATCAGCTTTATGCAAAAACAGCCTTACAGCCTCCACCAGCCAAATATGCATGTAGTTGTAGGCATTGTTCATCATTCTCATTACAGTGTGAAATTGCCAGTACATTCAATGTACTGACCTACATGGCTGCAACGTCTCATGTTGCAGGAATTATTCGACGAGTAAGTGTTACGTTTGGGTTGCGCTGTCTACACTCAACTTTATCGTTGGTGTTGATGGGAATCCACAACCTTTGTTGCTTCCGCTATGATCGATTGAGGTAATAGTATTTACGATACTTTATACATGTGATTTACCTCTGTTATAAATCCTCGAGTACTGTGTGTGTCAGCATACCGATCCAGAGATGACACTTAAGCACAAAGACTTGATCCATTCAGGTCGGGTCGCTACAAGATGGTATCATAGCACATGTTGACTGTAGGACGTGACCCTAGAAACTGGCCAGACCATAGGAAAGGATTTCTCTAAAAGTATCTTTTTCAAAAAGATTCTTATCTCTCTTCTTTTCTGAGCTTTGTCAAATCTTCTCTTTGACCTTAAATAGTTAGACAGTACCCTTTACCATTTGGACCACTTCGGAGTAAAGAGGATTTCACCATGCATTGGAAGTGTTGAAGCTACAACAATGGATACTCCGAAGATTTGAAGAGTTGACGACTTTGAGGAGATGTTGACCTTTGAAAGACCAAACCCCTGTTATGTACTTACGTTAGATGCGACGGTTGTGAGCCGTCATTTGTTTGATGTTTTACCGACGGCCACAAAACAAAACCGTCTTTTCAAAACTTTTGTTTGTATTGAGTGTATCTCTCTCCCCACCTTCTATATCTCATCCCAAAACCCTTGGACCCAATAGAGGATGAAAGAAGATAGACTTGAAGTCTCTGGACCAATGACCCAACCGGAGGCAGAACTATGGATACAAAACATGGAGGATCACTTTAGGAAAAATTTGGTTTGCAAGGAAGTATGCGGTTCAATACGCTCTTCAGTACTTTACAAAAAGTGCTGCAACATGGTGGAAGATGCATCAAGCCATACAAGGATGTAATGGAGCAGGAAGTTGGGAGGAATTCAAGAAGACTTTGTTAAGATCCCGTCTCATCCGAGAGCGTGGTGACAACCAGAAGAAGAAACGTTGTGCCTGCAGGATTTGTGGAGAAATAGGACACACCCAGGAGGAGCACAAGGATGAATGCCCTAATTGTGAAGGAAGTCATCCAGCTGAAGAATGCCCAACTAGGCAGATTACTTGTTTCTTGTGTGAAGGGACTACCCACTACCCTGCACAGTGTCACATTTACCCCATGGTGCAACGAACTATCCAGCATAAGAAAGAAGCAATGAAAGAAGTCCTCAAGGAAACCTTAAAGGAATCCGCGATGGAGGAAGATATTGATAACCCTGATGGAGAAGGACTAGACAGATATTACTCACGTGCTTGCTACTCATGTGGAAAAGAAGGACACCTTTCACAGTATTGCACAAAGGAAATCCATGAGTATCTGGGAGACTTCTCGACAGAAGAAGTGGAGTTTGATCCACAAAAGATAGAAGAATTAATAGGAACAAAGAAGTCGAGGAAGAGAAACAGCATGTGTCCCCAGAATGACCCAATTTCTACGGAAAAGGACCTAAGTCACATGACATGTTATCGGTGCAAGGATTTAGGTCATTATGCTAGCAACTGCCCAACCAGGAAGCGGAGAATCCAGTGAACCAGGATAGTCGCCATGAAGTCCCTAGATTTGTCTTATGTCATTAGTTTACGCTGCAAGGAAGTAGGGCATTTTGCCAGTGAAGTTTCAGACCGCAGGAAGGATGATCAGAGTAGTTGAGATCTGGAAATTAGAATGAAGCATGTAGCTAAATATGGAATACACTTTATTACAATGTTGAGTTGAGTTATGGAAAGAACATTGTAATAGTTCGTGAAGCAATAGAAGTTGATATTTTTGGAATCTAAGAAGAAGATGTTATGAGTTGTTAGATGATTGTGAGTGCCCCTCACCCAGACCAAAACCTAGAACCCATGGAGAAGCTGACCCCAAACCTTTCTCGGACAAACGACCACAAGAAAATACCTACATTGTCCTGAGTGCCCTTTCTTCTTATACCTACAGATGACAACCCTTTACGAGTCTTTTCTCAAAGGCCCGGAAACCATCATGACCCTGACTAGCGATCAGGATTATCCAAAGATCCTGAAGGACATGATGAAGCATATTCACCTGGAAGGAGATGCACTTTACAAGGGTTATCCCTTCATGGAGAATGGAGTTGATCTTTCGTACGTGGAGGTACACCTCCATCGTGTGAAAGGAGTTTGCCCAAAAACCATGGGTTAATACTTTTTCATCTCCCGAGTACCACGAACAACCTTCTTTGATTCTGTTCGTGAAGCTGCTATGGAGGCCATATGTCAGATTGGAGAAATACTCGAAGCAAGACTTCGTTACACCCGGGAAAGCTTGAGTAAGGTGCAGGCAGAGATGATGGAGATGAAGCACACGACCAATAGGACGAAGCAAAAGAGGGTGGATTTTAAGAATCACATTGCACAATTCCAGTGGGACTGAAGCGTCCTTAGCTAGGACAAAGGAATAAAGATGGGAGGAATGTTTGACCATACCCAACTATGTGGATGACAACATTCGTAGTGAAGCACCTTTGTAATTGGAGTGTTGAATAATGGTTCAGGAAGTAATAAAAGATATGATATGAGGAGAATATGGATTACGGATGAACCAGTGCATTTTGTTTAGGACGATACTTTTTTTGAGTGAACCCTGGACCAATAAAAAGGAAAGTGTTGCTCCAAATAGTGGAGATTGCCCAAATAAATTGGAGTTTATTCTTGATATGAAGCCTACCCCAAGGTTATGAAGGAAAGAAGTACATTTGGATTTAAAGAGGGTGTAATGCTAGAGATGTGGAGCAATATTGACTCCAAGGACGAGCTAAGGATATACAAGTTCTGAAGTGGACCCACAAGCCGAGGACCTAAAGGAGGCTACGTAATTATAAGGGAACCACGAGACCTGTCAGAAGTAATATGTTTCTGCTGTAGTGAAGCAGGGCACTTTGCTAAAGAATGTTCCAAGGAGAAGGAGATTGGTGCTAAGTAGTTGAGTTGAAGCATGCAATGGAAGAGCAGTAGATCGGAGTGAGTTGAGAATCAATACAGTTGGTATCATGGTATTGATTTTGGATTTTATGAGTTGTTACTATATAAGTGATGAGTGACAACATGATACATGGATCAAGATTTTGAAGAAACTAGTGTTATTCATTTTAAGTGTGGTAGAACCCAACACCACTACCCGAATACACTAGCTAGTTGTTAGATACGTCAGACTTGGAATGGATTACCCAAGGATGAGTGTGAGTAATTACACTCGGTTTTGTACCCAAAGAAGAAAGGGATACCAAACAAATTGGATGGATTTAAGAGAACCAAGGAAGTTGGATGTTGGAAGTATGACCAGTTGCAACCCAATGATGAGACCAAGTGTTACTAGTGACAAGTATGAGATGAGCCATAACCCACAGGCCCAGGACCTGTCAAGGAAGCAAGCACATTCTTGCTGAAGGAAAACCCCTGGAAGAAGTACGACTTTGCCAACATACGATCTTATAGGTGGTTACGTTAAACCCGAGGGTTGTGAAACACGATAGATGGTTGGTTGGATTGCAGAATCAATGGATATATCCGGCCTCAGTTCGTCGACAAGATGAAATTCTGCAATGCTTGTGAGGATGACCGAGTGTTAGAATGCGAGACTCACTAAACCATATACAAGGTAATGATTTGGGTGCGGGATGGATTGATCACCATACCGACTTACTCTTATTATTTGCCTCTGTTATACGGGATGGTAAATCTGAGAGACTTACCTATAGTACAGAGACGGCGATGTCAAAACCTTGTTTAAACCTTAGAATGGTATAGAAAAAATTTCTCCTGTACAAGGAAACTGTTGCCATCCGTAGGATATACGATGAGGATAAAGCCCAGAACCGTTTTCTGCAGGGACTCAGTTAAGTTGTTTCATGACCACCATGAGAGATTGATATTTGTTTAGTATTGGCGCCAGACTTGTCAGTTAAGAAGAACCAGTCCCGAAAGAGCCTTACCAAGATGAAAGGATACAAGAATTGAGGACAATGATTTTGCCACTACCGAAAGAGCCAGAGAAGGAAATACCCTGAAGATTTGAGAAGACCGGCGCCGTCAACCCAAAGGATGGAGTACCTGAGTTTTGATGGAACCGTATCCATGTTCCTAAGTGTGGTAGCACACTATGCGACACCAATCAGTGGATTTGTTAGAAGACCCCCAAACCCTAACCTATTTCTTGCTAGCCTCTCCGAATCTCGAGGACGAGATTCATTTTAAGTGTGGTAGGTTTGTAACATCCCAAAATTCTAAATTTTGGAATGTTATAATAAATAGAAAGTTTTGATTGCTTGTTTGATGTGCTGTGTGAAATTGAGTGAAATTTGAAACTTTGAAAGTTAAATGAGAGGGAATAAAATGACTTTCTCAAAACTTTCACTTTGCATCTTGATCTCCGAGAGTTCAAATTCTTTTCAACACAAAATCCTAGAGTGAAGATAATATGACTTCTTCCATTTATTAAGTAAAAGGGTTTTTGAAAGGATTCTTGAATTTCATCCTCGAAATATTTTCAATTCAGAAACTTTAAGCAACTCAATGATTTTCCCGAGAGAAGATAAAATGACTTCTTTAAATTATAGGAAATATGAGTTGGAAGTCTTTCTGAAATTTTCTCAAACTCAATTTCAAATATTGAGTTATTTGGTTTTTATTCAAATTATTTTTCTCCAAAAATAAAATATATGGAAAATAGGGTAACATGATTCCCTACAGCAGAAAATTGGAGAGAAATAAATTTGAAGTCTTTTTGGTATTTTAAAAATGATTTTTATTGGATTTTATTGCAACAGTAGCACCTTTTTATTTATTAGAATTTATGAGGATTTTATTTTGCAGTAGAAAAATGTTCATATTGTAGGGGTTTTTTCTGAAAATTTTGATATATAATATGCCTATAGGATATTTTTATTTATTTTGTTTTTATTCGTTTTCTATATCTGTTTAAAAAAATGTTTAAAAAAGAAAAAAAATCCTCCGCCGTACTGGGCCGGCCCAGCTCCCACCAGGCCAAGCCCAGCCGCGCCGCGCCGCCTTCCTCGTCCTCGCGTGCGGGCGCCGGACTTCGCCGCCGCCTCGGCGTACGTGCACGCCACGCCACCGCCTCCCCTTGCCCCTCCCGCAAGCTGCTCCTCCGCCCCTCCATAAATACCACGCCGCCCCGTCGCCTCCCCTCCTCTCTCGCATCACGCCGCCGCCGCTGCCACAGATCGCCGCCGCCGCCGCGATCTGCCACCGCCGCCGCCGCAGCCGCGCCTCCCCTCGCCACCGCACTGCGCCACCGCCTCGCCTTCGCCCCACGCAGTGCCGCCGCCGCCTGCCCCGCCCCTCGCTGGAGTTCTGCCGGCCGGAGCTCCGAGCTCCACCCGCGAGGGATCCGACCCGAACCGCCCTGTTCGATCCGCCGAAACCGCGGTTCCGAAGGAAAGCCGCCGAGGTATAAACCGCCCCGGTTTTTCTTTTAGAATTAAGTTTTTCTTCGGTTTTTTTGTTAGATCTATCTAGTGAACGCCCACTAGTTAGGGTTAGAAAACGAACGTTCGTTCGTTAAGTTTTCTTTTTCTGTTTTAGTTTTTGGCCAGGGACTTATCTATGAAGTTATTTTACAGTTAGGCCCCTAAACTTCAAACGGCCATAACTTTTTGCTCGTTGGTCCAAATCCAACGAAACCAACGCCCACGTCTTCATTACGATCCCCTCTTTCCAGTAAAACAACTTAAATATATTTTTGAAAGTTTTAAAATTTGAATTCAACTAGATTTGAATTTGAACTTGTTTTGATCATAACTTGAGTTTTATAACTCCGTTTTAGCTGATTCTTTTTGCAAATCGAAGCTCTTGACCTAAACTTTCTGATAAGGACAAATTCACATAATTTTGGTATTCTTAGAAATTGTTTTATGTTTCAAGAGCCATTCATTTTTCTTCGAAGTTTTCCGAAGTGTTTTATTCGCTCTGTCCGATCTTTTGAGTGATTGCTTATGTGTGGTTACTATTGCTTGCTTACGATAGATTGACCGGAGTGTGACGAGTAGATCTATCACGAGTTCTGAGTGTGAATTTTCTAGATCGTCAGTACAAGGCAAGTTCACACTTTGATCATATTTTACAATACCCAGTTTTTCTTTGCATTAGTTATATCCTCAAACACATTGCATCAGTAGGATCTCTTAACTTGTGGGACTGGGAAATAGATTGAGGAAGAACCTATTACCTGCATTATTTTCAAACCTTGGGAGTTACTTCTACGTTATGCTTAGGTTGCCATGCTATGCCCGTAGACGTGGTTTGGGTTTGAGAGTATCCATGACAGATGTGAGATTGTTAATTAATGGCTCAACTTAAGGTGGCTACTTTAATACACATCTGGGTGGATTGGTTGTGGCACCCTGGAGCACCCAGTGGTTGCCGGGTACCTGGAGAAACCAGTGTTGTCCTAGGGGATCCTGGAGGAACCGTGTGATCACCCTATTGGAATGCCACCCAGGCTCAAAGTGATCATATAATATTTTTCATGCCTAGAAACTTCCATGTCTAGCCACAAGCCATTATGGGCTCCGGCATAGTATGAGTAAGTTGTGTGAGCTCTTTCAGTGGTGGACTAGCAGATGTAGGGGGAATGTAGGTGTACCGGTCCACCCGGGGTAAAGAGTGAATGCTTCTGAAAGGCTGTGTCTCGGTCATCCGTTTCTCAAACACCATGCAGTGCGAGAAACCAAACGGAGGCGATCGAGTCTTGTGGGAAAAGTGCACAAACCTCTGCAGAGTGTACAAACTGATCATGATTAGCCGTGTCCCCGGTTATGGACATCTTTGAGTATCTAGAAGTGGATTATTTGTTGATCTCAACACTCTATTTAATTAATTTGTTGGGTTAATAATGACTTTGATTTGGGATTGAGATGGAGGAACCATTCTCAATTGTTCATGATTTAAATTTAACAAAGTAGTTAAATAAATGCATTTCTTTGTGGTAGGGAAAAATCAGCTTTATGCAAAAACAGCCTTACAGCCTCCACCAGCCAAATATGCATGTAGTTGTAGGCATTGTTCATCATTCTCATTACAGTGTGAAATTGCCAGTACATTCAATGTACTGACCTACATGGCTGCAACGTCTCATGTTGCAGGAATTATTCGACGAGTAAGTGTTACGTTTGGGTTGCGCTGTCTACACTCAACTTTGTCGTTGGTGTTGATGGGAATCCACAACCTTTGTTGCTTCCGCTATGATCGATTGAGGTAATAGTATTTACGATACTTTATACATGTGATTTACCTCTGTTATAAATCCTCGAGTACTGTGTGTGTCAGCATACCGATCCAGAGATGACACTTAAGCACAGAGACTTGATCCATTCAGGTCGGGTCGCTACAATATTTCCTTCAATTTTTGTTTGTTCTTCGACTGCATGTAGGAATAGACCTTCGTGATCAGGCTGATCGTGCTTCCGGCATTGTTAGTAAACTCTCAGAGATTGGTTTAGCAATTGCTAAGGAGCAATGTCCTGCATGTTCGTAGTGGGGTCGTCATAGTCGACTCCGCCAAATCGATAGTTATCATCTCATTGAAAGATCGGGACCCTCGCCTCTATCACTGTGTGATGGAGTGGGTCCATATATGTATTGCTTACCGATAACTGTGTGTGTTGCATGTCTCGTGTACTAGCGTAGACCCCCTATTACAAAGGTAGGGAAAAATATTTCTTTCCACAAATGAATATCAACCTCCACATACCCCAAATGCATGTTACTTGTGTAAAACCTACCTACCTGGTGAAGCTTGCAAATACACTCGGTGTATTGATTCTTGTGGTTGCAATGTATCATGTTGCATATTTAACAGTATTGAAGGAGAGATACGAAGTAGGGTTACAAAGCTATACTCAGCTCTTGCCTGTTAGTGGTTGACGCCACAAAACTAGAATACTATTTCCGCTACATAATTGTATCAACAAGCCTTGAGCAAGCAACATTGTGTTGTAAAAGATACTGGATTTGTAATGTAATACCATGACATGTGATGTATCTTGCTATTTCATCGTCAACTTTGTATGTCAACTTTTGATCTAGGGACTAGCACAATAAAGCACGAAGATTTGGGCCCGCTCTCGGGACTGAGTCATGACAAGGCGGCATGAATCTACATCGGAGCTCCGTCGACTACATCCAGGTGGACGAACTCAAGAAGGATCAGAGCCCGAAAGACAAACTCGAACAAGTGTCGCCATCCGCTTGAGAGATGCACCTATGATGATCCACAAATACAGGGGATCAATCGTAGTCCTTTCAATAAGTAAGAGTTTCGAACCCAACGAGGAGCAGAAGGAAATGACAAGTGCTTTTCAGCAAGGTAATGTCTGCAAGCACTGAAATTGTAAGTAGCAGATAGTTTGATAGCAAGATAATGTGTGACAAGCAAGTAACGGTAACGGCAAATAGTATGCAGCAAGATAGCCCAATCCTTTTGTGGGAAAGGACATGCCAAAATGGTTTCTTATAATAAGCAAAGTGTTCTTGAGGGCACACGGGAATTTCATCTAGTCACTTTCACCATGTTGGCTTGATGCATGTTCACTATTTTGATAATTTGGTATGTGGGTGGACCGGTGCTTAGGTGTTGTTCTTACTTGAACAAACCTCCTACTTATGATTAACCCCCTCACAAGAATCCACAACTACGAGAAAAGTATTAAGATAAAATCTAACCATAGCATTAGACATTTGGATCCAAATCGGTCCCTTATGAAGTAGCGCATAAACTAGGGTTTAAGCTTCTGTCACTCTAGCCACCTATCATCTAATAACTATTACACAATGCATTCCCTTAGGCCCAAATATGGTGAAGTGTCATGTAGTTGACGTTCACATGACACCACTAAGGGAATCACAACATACATATTATCAAAATATCGAACACATATCAAGTTCACATGATTACTTGCAACTAGATTTCGCCCATGACCTGAAGAACAAAAGTAACTACTCACAAGTGATAAACATGTTCATGATCAGAGGGATATTGGATAGTGTAATGGATATGAATATATAATCTTCCACCAAATAAACCATATAGTAATCAACTACAAGATGTAATCAACACTACTAGTTACCCACAAGTACCAATCTAAGGTTACGGTACAAAGATTGAACACAAGAGATGAACTAGGGTTTGAGAGGAGATGGTGTTGTTGAAGATTTTGATGGATATTGCCCTCCCCAAGATGGGAGAGTTGCTGGAGATGATGATGACGATGATTTCCCCCTCCGGGAGGGAAGTTCCCCAAGCGGAATCGCTCCGCTGGAGGGCAAAAGTGCTCCAGCCCAAGTTCCGCTTTGATACATCGCCGCTCCGTCCCAAAAGTCCTCTCCTTATTTTTTTTCTAGGTCAAAATGACTTATATACCAGAAGTGGGGCACCGGAGGTGGACCGAGGAGGGCACAACCCACCAGGGTGCGCCTAGGGGCCCTAGCGTGCCAAGGTGGGTTGTGCCCACCTGGTGGGGCCCCTCTAGAAGTTATTTGCTCCAATATTTCTTATTTATTCCTTAAAAAATCCTCGTGAAGTTTCAGCTCTTTTGGAGTTGTGTAGAATAGGTAGCCTGACGTTGCTTTTTTAGGTCTCGATATTCTCCCTCTTGATACAAACCTTGCATATTATGAGAGAAAAAGCATTAGAATTACTCTAAAAGGAATTATTATGCATGAAAACACTATAAATAACTGTAGGAAAACATGATGAAAAATGGACGTATCAACTCCCCAAGCTTAGACCTCGCTTGTCCTCAAGCGAAAAACCGAAATCGAAAAACATGTCCACATGCTTAGAGAGAGAGAGAGAGAGAGAGAGAGAGAGAGAGAGAGATAGGTGTCGATAAAAACAAAATACGGACATAGAAGCATCATGCATATTATTGTAACAACAACAAACTTTTCTAAAACATAATACACAAAGCACTATCATATAACTTCTCATGAGCAAGTAACAATTCATCACACTATTGAGGTATAAAGCATAAACTCTATTGAAAACCGACAAACTATGTTCTCAATCAACTTTGCAATTAAATTCATCATCTTTTCAGGAAGGGTCACGCATCGGAGCCCTTTGGCAAGTCCACGTACTCAACCATCATATAATCTTATATGATTGCTAACACTCACAGTATACACATGGGCAAAAGGTTTCAACCGAACACATAGAAAGATAGGGGCTTATAGTTTCGTCACCCAACGTACTCACCTCAAGGGTGATGTCAACAATAATAACTCATGCTCACCCATATCCAGCTGGACATATGTGCCTAGATCTTTCCTCATCACATGATGCTTGCTAAAAGATAAAATAAAAAGGAATAGAGAGGTATACTTTGACTCAACATAAAAGTAAAAGATATGTCCTTCGTAGAGGGAAGCAGAGGTTCTCATGCGCTTTTTTTTGTTTGTATGCTCCATCTCTTAGTGCAAAAGAACATCACATTATATTGCCCCTTATGATGGCAACCTTTATTATGCAGTTTGTCGCTTTTATTCTTTGCCATCACAAGTTCGTACAACGCTCAAATTTCTCTTACACTAAATGATCTTACACATTTAGAAGCAATTTTGATTGCCTTTTTGCTCCGATGACAACTTACTTGAAGGATCTTACTCAATCCATAGGTAGGTATGGTGAACTCTCGAAAAAGATTTGGGTTTAAGGGTTTTTGCATGCACAAGTAGTATCTCTACTTAGTGCGGAATTTTTGGCTAGAAAAGATATTGGGCAAGCATCACATGTTAAAGGATCTATGATAATATAACTTTTATGTGGATATGAACAAATATAAGTCATTATGTTGTCTTCCTTGTCCAACGTCAACCGTTTTGGCATATAATATTTTGATGGGGGCTCACAATCACAAAAGATGTCCAAGTTAGTATATTTGCATGTAAATCTTCTCTTCCCTTATTAATTCTTTCATGATTGCATCATTGACCAATGCTATGTTTGTCAATCTCCAATAAATTTTACTACTTATACTTTTCCTTATGTGACGTCATTACTTACCATAAGATTAGCATATTATCTTTTTCATTTATTTCCTTTCTTTTTATTTAAACAAAGAAGTAAAGAAAGCAAAACTCAAACTAACTTTATTATATATAGTACATAGATAGATAGATAGATAGATAGATAGATAGATAGATAGATAGATAGATAGATAGATAGATAGATAGATCACTAAGCAAAACTTCTCAAAGAAAGATCGAACTAAATTTTCATTTAACTAATGCAAAAAGATAACTATAGATCGAACTAAGGTAGATAAAGGTAAAGATAGTTATGTGATACGATACCAGGGCTCCTCCCCCAAGCTTGGCTCAAGCCAAGGGGAGTGCCCATACCCGATACTCAATTTTCTTTTGGTGGTGAAGAATGTGTTGGTGGTGGTGATGAAGTAGCGAGCTTGTACTCCGGCTTCCATGGCAGAGGCTCACCATCATAAGATGAGGCAAGAGTCTCACGAGTCCTGCAACTAGCATCCAAACTCATACCTTTAAACATTGCCTCGTATTCAAAGACTTGGTTTTGGAGATCACAGATTTAGATTTGTTGAAAGTTGATCCGTTCGGTGAGGGCGAAGATGACATCCTTCATGGGCTGGCCATCCACCTTGTGATCACGGGTAAAGTCCATAATCATGCGGTGATTGGCATCGAGCCCATGCTCCACCGTCCCCTTGCACTTTAAAAATTCTTGCTCCATAGCTTCAAGCTTGGCCTCCATGGTTCCCTTCCCCTTGGGACCCTGGGCATCTCGGATGTGGAGCACCCCCTCTCGCATCTCAATGGATTGAGGGTGCTTCATCACCTCGGGCAAATAGGGGTTGATTACCATCTCGAAGAACTTGTCCTCTGAGGATCTCGGAGCAGCCATGGTGATTTAGATCTATCAGAAGACAGCAAGAAAAGAGAATAGAAGATTTCTCCGTGATACGGAGGTCAATAGGTTTCGGGGGTATATAAAGATCTTTTATCTTGGGAAACAAGCAAACGGGAGAAAACGGAGTCCAGAAGGTACCCGAGGTGGGCACAACCTACCTGGGCGTGCCTGGAAAGCCCACCAGGGTTGCCTTCATGGTTTCATCTTATTTTCCTAATTTTTCTAATATTCCAAAACCGTCAAAAAAAATTACGAATTTTTTGAAGTCCGTTTACTTACCGTATCACGTACCTCCCTTATTTGACGATTCTAGAGTGTTCCGGAAGGTTTCTTATATGTGTTCCTCCAGTTTCATGGTTTCGATAATATTGCTTTCAACATTGATAGGCGTACTGATGACCCACAAGTATAGGGGATCAATTGCAGCTCTTTTCGATAAGTAAGAGAGTCGAAGCCAACGAGGAGCAGAAGAAAATGACAAGTGTTTCTCAGTAAGGTAATGTATGCAAGTGCTGAAATTGTAAGTAGAAGAGTAGTTGATAGCAAGAAAATTTTGTAATGAGCAAGTAACAATAATAGTAGCAAGTATTCAGCAAGATAGCCCAATCCTTTTGAGGCAAAGGACAGGCCAAAACGGTCTCTTATAATAAGCAAAGCGTTCTTGAGGGTACACGGGAATTTCATCTAGTCACTTTCATCATGTTGGTTTAATTCGTGTTCGCTACTTTGATAATTTGATATGTGGGTGGACCGATTCTTAGGTGTTGTTCTTACTTGAACAAACCTCCTACTTATGATTAACCCTTCCTGTAGCGACCACGATCCGAATGGACCGAAGTCTCTGTGTTTTCGGTGTCATCCCTGGATCGGTAATGTTGACACACACAGTACTTGAAGGATTTATAACAGAGTGGCAATCACACACTTATTACATCGAATGTCTCCAAAGAGAACTTATTACAAAAGTATATGGCTTAAGGCCATCTAACAAAATAACAGCGGAAGACTTGGAAGATAAGTGAGTCCATCGACTCCACCGGCATAGTTGAGTGCATGACAAACGACCTAGAAAGTCTTACTTCTCATCTGAAAAGTCTGCAACGTAATATGTTGCAGCCCGAAACGAGTCAGCACATGGAATATGCTGGCAAGATAACACAAAAGATGCAAGTAACAGAAGTAAAGGCTATACTATATGCATATTTTGCTGGTGGAGGCTCTAGGGTTAAAGTTTTTGCGGAAAGCCAATTTTTCCCTACAACAAAGGAATAAATTTATTTTAACTATCATGGTAGTTGAAACATCATTGAGAAGGTACCTCCAACTCAATCCCAAATTAAAGTAATCATTAACCCAACAAATTTAACTTTAGAGTGATGAGATCAACCAATAATTCAAGTACCAGATACTCAAGATTGTCCATAACCGGGGACACGGCTAATCATGATCAGTTTGTACACTCTGCAGAGGATTGTGCACTTTTCCCACAAGACTCGATCTCCTCCATTGGATTTCTTGCACTGCATGGTGTTTGAGAAACGGATGACCGAGACACAGTCTTTCAGAAGCATTTACTCTTTACCCCAGGTGGACCCGTACACCTACTTTCCCCTACATCTTCTAGTCCACCACGAAAGAGCTCACACAACTTACTCATACTATGCCAGAGCCCATAATGGCATTGTGGCTGCACACTGAAGTTTCTAGCATGTATAGTTTTATGATCCCATTGAGCATGGGTGGCATTCCATAGGACAATCACACGGCACCCCGGGATTTCCTAGGACAACATTTGATTCTCCAGGTGCCCTGCAACCAATCCACCCAGATGTGTATTCAAGTAGCCACCTTAAGTTGAACCATTAATTAACATCTCACATCTGTCATGGATTTCACTCAAACCCAAACCATGTCTACGAGCATAGCATGGCAACCTAAGCATAACGTAGAAGTAATTCCCAAGGGTTTGAAAATAATGCAGGTAATAGGTTCTACCTCAAACTACTTCCCACACCCACAAGTTAAGAGATCCTACTCATGCAATGTGTGAGGGTTTGATCTAATGCATAAAAACTGGGTAATAAAAGGGTATGATCAAAGTTTTACTTGCCTTGCTGATGATTCGCAAAACGTAAAGACTCGTAGTAGCACGCTTCACAGTCCGGGTATTCTATCGCAAGCAAACAATAGCATACATAAGCAATCAAGCAATGATGCGCAAACAAAACTCCAAAAGATAATATCTGACCAGAAAGTTCAACTTAAGAACTCCGGTTTGCCAAAAGAATCAAATCGAAAGAAGCAACGAAACTCAAACTGCAAAAGAAACGAGATTCGTTCACTAGTTTGATCTAAAGTCAAATTTTATAGTAGCCAAAACTTTGTTCAAGTTGGTTAAACGGAAAGAGGGCGTCGAGATGAAGATCTGGGATTTTGAATCACCTGATTCCGACTCTCGAGTGAAAAAGAAAAACGAAAAACAAGATCAGGGCAGAAATCGTGATCGGAATAATCGCGGATAAATACCCCGAAAAGGAAAACTAAAGAACAGACTTACGAACGAACGTTCGCTGTCTGCGGCTAACGGGCGAACCACGTCCGTTAACACGAACGTACGGACGAACGTTCACTAAATAACTAAACCGATAAGGAAACCGATCTAATCTAAAAAAACAGATCTAGGTTTACGAAAAAGAACCGATCGGTCTTTAAAAAAACCGACGACTACCTCGAAAACGACGAACTCTGGCGGCTACTCCGGCGGCGGCAGGCGGCGGGTCCGGCGGCGCGTGGCGCGGCGGCGGTCGGTGGCGGCAGTGGCGCTTGGGCTGACGGGGCGGCGAGGCGAGGCGGGTGGGCTGGCGGCTGGCGGGCCTCAGCTTATAAAGGCCCCCGGCTAGGGGAGTCCTAGTCGGGTACGGCCCAAAGGCGGTTCCCTTTATTTTTAAACGAGTCCTGGCGTACGAAAACTAACAAAAGAAATACTAAACGGACTCCAAAAATCCCGAAATAAATTTTCACCGTTCTCTAATAATATTTAGGACAAAGTTAACATTTTTCTCGGACCTAAATGCAATTTTGAAAAACACGTATTTTTCCTATGCAAATAAAATCACAAATAAATTCGAAAAAAAAACAAAAGTGATTTTAATATTTTTCCTCCAATATTTCTGTTATTTTGGAGAAGTCATATTATCTCAGCTCATATATTTTATTTAGAAATATTTTTAGGAGATAAAAATAATTAAAACCAACGCTCTCCTCGTACCGGTATTCGAGTAAACTCAAATACAAAAACGGTAGAATTCCCAACTCTCTCCGTAGGTCCTTGACTTGCTTAGAATTTTCGAGGATCGCCACGCACAAGATGCAAAGAATTATGCAATGCAGTATGATCTATGTATAACATTCCAAATTGAAAATTTGAGATGTTACAAACCTACCCCCCTTAAAATGAATCTCGCCCTCGAGATTCGACTTGGCTAGAGAACAGGTGTGGGTGGTCCTTGCGTAGATCATCTTCTCGTTCCCAGGTGGCTTCCTCCTTGGTGTGGTGACTCCACTGAACTTTGCAAAATTTGATAACCTTATTGCGGGTGACTCTACTCGAAAATTTGAGAATCTTAATAGGCTTCTCCTCGTAAGTCAGATCGCTTTCCAACTGAATTGCTTCCAGGGGTACTGTGTCTCTAAGCGGGATATCGGCCATCTCCGCATGGCACTTCTTAAGCTGCGAAATGTGAAACACATCGTGCACTCCTGACAATCCTTCGGGCAACTCCAACTTATAGGCAACCTCTCCCATGCGTTCCAAAACACGGTAAGGTCCCAAAAATCTCGGGGCTAGTTTTCCCTTAACTCCAAAACGTTTAACTCCTCGCAGAGGCGATACTTTCGAGTATGCTCTGTCTCCGATTTCATAGGCTATCTCCTTGTGCTTCGAGTCTGCATAACTCTTCTGCCTGGACTGAGCTACCTTCAATCTATCTCGAATTAACTTAACCATCTCTTTAGACTCTTTGATCAAGTCTGGTCCAAACAACTATCGGTCTCCAACTTCATTCCACATTAACGGTGTTCGGCATCTCCTTCCGTACAATGCTACGAACTGTCCCATCTTCAAACTGGCCTGGTAATTGTTGTTGTATGAGAACTCAGCATAGGGCAAATTGTCATCCCAACTAGATCCATAATCTAGACCACAAGCTCTCAACATGTCCTCCAGAATCTGATTGACTCTCTCGGTTTGTCCGTCGGTCTGCGGATGGAAAGCTGTGCTGAATTCCAGCCTCGTTCCCAAAGTTTGGTGTAGCTGATGCCAAAACTTTAAGGTGAACTGTGTTCCTCTATCTGATACAACGGTCCTCGAAACTGCGTGCAAACATACGATCCTGCTCATGTATATCTTGGCCAACTTCGCACTGGTGTATGTGGTTTTCACGTGGATAAAGTGGGCAACTTTGGTCAAACGATACACCACTACCCAGATTGAGTCATATCCGGCTTTGGTCCTGGGCAATCTGGTGATAAAATTCATGCCAAACTTCTCCCACTTCCATTCTGGTATCGGCATAGGCTGTAGCAATCCTGCTGGCTTCTGATGCTCCGCCTTTACTCTCTGGCATACATCACATACGGCTACATACTCGGCAATATCCTTCTTCATTCCCGTCCACCAGAAACGTCCTTCCAATCCAAATACATCTTGGTGTTTCCAGGGTGTATCGAGTATGGCGAATCATGTGCTTCCTGCAGTATCAACTTCCTGATCTCTGGGTTGTTGGGCACAGAGATTCGATCCTCAAACCACAAGGTGTCGTGCTCATCCCCACGAAATCCTTTGGCTTTTCCTTCACTCATCCTCTTCTTTATCTCCACAATCTCTTTGTCATCCTTCTGGGCTTCGCGTATCTTCCCCAGCAATGTTGACTGAACCTCCAACGTTGCAACGAAACCTCTAGGAACTATCTCCAAACAAAGTTCCCTGAGATCTTCGGCTATCTCCTGGGCAATTCCCCTCTTTCTAAGGTATTTGCATAACTCTTCTGGCTCAAAGCGTCTGCAACGACATTGGCCTTTCTTGGATGATAGTGCAGCTTCATATCATAATCCTTTATAAGCTCCAACCATCTCCTCTGTCTCAGGTTCAGCTCCTTCTGAGTAAAAATGTACTTCAAACTCTTGTGATCCATGTACACATCACAATGGTTTCCAATAAGGAAATGTATCCAGGTTTTGAGTACGTGCACTGCAGCTGCTAACTCCAAATCGTGCGTCACATAATTCAACTCGTGCGGTCGCAGTTGTCGAGATGCATAAGAAACAACTCTTCCATCCTGCATAAGTACTCCTCCAAGTCCTAAGCGTGAAGCATCGCAATACACTTGGAAATCCTTGCGTATATCTGGCAATATCAGCACTGGGCTGTCGTCAACCGTTTCTACAACTCCTGGAAACTATCTTCACACTCTTCAGTCCAATCGAACTTTGTCTCTCTTTTTTCAACAACGTCGTCATTGGCTTAGCAATCTTGGAGAAATTTTCTATGAATCTCGGTAGTATCCCGCGAGTCCAAGAAAACTACGAATCTCTCCAACTGGAGTGGGGGCCAACCATTCAGTGATTGCCTGCACTTTGACGGGGTCCACTGCTATACCTTCTCCTGATATAACATGCCCTAAGAATCCAACTTCCTTCAACCAAAACTCGCATTTGCTAAACTTGGCATACAACTGATGTTCTCCGAGCTTTTCCAGTACCAAACGCAAATGCACTGCATGTTCCTCCTCATTCTTCGAGTACACCAAAATATCATCAATGAATACCACGACAAACTTATCCAAGAATTCCATGAACACCTTATTCATCATACTCATGAAATAGGCAGGGTGTTAGTCAATCCAAATGACGTAACCGTATACTCATATAGCCCGTACCTTGTGGTGAAGGATGTCTTAGGTATATCCTTCTCTCGGATCTTCAATTGGTGCTATCCAGATCGTAGATCGATCTTGGAGAATTCTTTCGCTCCCTGGAGTTGGTCGAACAAATCATTGATCATCAGCAGCAGGTACTTATTCTTAATAGTCACTTCATTCAATGCACGATAATCAACGACCATTCTTAAAGATCCATCCTTCTTCTCGACCAAAAGCACTGGGGCTCCCCAAGGTGATGAACTCCGACGAATAAAACCTTTCTCCAATAACTCCTTAATCTGCTTCTTGATCTCCTCCAGATCATTTGCTGGCATCCGATACGGTCTCTTCGATATTGGTCTGGTGCCAGGCAACATCTCAATCAAAAACTCAATATCCCTATCCGGTGGCATGCCTGGTAACTCCTCTGGAAACACATCCGGGTAATCCTTTACTACCGGCACTTCATCCTGAATAACTCCCGTGAGAGAATGCACTTGTGGCCGTATAGGCGAATGCCTGGATACATACTTAATCATTTTTCCCTCCGGGGTGGTAAGCAAAATAGACTTGCTGGCACAATCGATGTTCCCTCCATACATCGATATCCAATCCATACCTAATATCACATCCAATCCTTGTGACTCCAAAACTATTAGATCTGAGGGGAGAACATGGCGTCCTATAATCAATGGCGTCTGAAAACATCCTTGATCTGCCATATACTCTGCTCCGGGTGAACTTACTAACATGAGGGTCTTAAGGACTTGGGTGGCCATCTTATTTCTATTCACGAATCCCCTTGAAATGTATGAATGCGATGCACCAGTATCGAAAAGAACTATTGCGGTAAATGACTTAACCAAAAACTTACCGACAACAGCATCTGGTTGCTCTTCTACCTCCTCCACGGTCACGTGGTTCACTTGTCCTTTGTTGAACGGGTTGGGCTTCTTTCCGGCGCTTCCATTGTCGTTCCCATTCTTAGCCTCAGGGCACTCATTGGCATAGTGTCCATTCTTCCCGCACTTGTAACAGGTGATGTGGCTGAAATCCTTCTTGGCGGGTGTGGACGGGGTAGAGCGATTCTGATTATTGTTTGCTCCATTCCCATTCCCATTCCCATTCTTGGAGCCATTGTGGTTGTGGGAACTTACTCCAGTGTGGGTGTGGCTTCCATGGTTATGGGTGTATCCTCCCGAATTCGGAGTGAATCGAGGCTTCTGCTGGGCTCCGGAATTATTCCTTCCTTGTCCATGCTTCCTTTTGCGGCTCTCAATCTGCTGCTTCTTCCCTTCAATCATAAGAGCTTTATCTACCAACTCCTGGTAGTTGTTGAAGGTTGCCACCATCAACTGTACGCTCATCTCATCATTCAGCCCTTCCATAAATCTCTCCTGCTTAGCGGCATCCGTGGCCACATCATCTAGGGCATAACGAGATAGGGTACTAAACTCATCTACGTACTGAGCCACAGTATGATTTCCTTGGCGCAAGTTGCGAAACTCCCACTTCTTCATGCTCATAGCTCCAGTTGAGACATGGGCAGTACTGAAAGCTTGCTGAAACTGATCCCAAGTGACATTGGCTATAGGGAAAGTGGATGTGTAATTCTCCCACCATGATGCGGCTGGTCCAGACAACTGGTGTGTGGCAAATAGCACTTTCTCAGCATCCGAGCAATTTGCGGTGGTCAAATCACTTCCAATCTTGCGCAGCCAGTCATCAGCAACTATTGGTTCAATGCTGCTAGCAAACACCGCTGGTTGCAACCTTAAGAAACGTGTCAGGTTGTCCACGGGTAGTGGTGGTGGAGGGTTGTTGTTGTTCTGGTTGTTCTGAGTGTTCTGGACAAGAAGTTGCATCAAAGTGTTCTGCTACTGGATCAACTGAGTGAGCTCAGGGGGAAACTCAAATCCGGGCTCACGTCTTGGAGGCATCTGATGGGTGTAATGGGAAGAGAGTAGAATAGAAATGAGGTCTAAGGGAAAATCACTACCCATATGCACACGAGACAAACACAATCATATCACACCAAATCAATTTCAAGCAAGGTCTTACAAGATCTAACTAACGTTACAAAGGTGCTCTAAATACTACTTTGTGGGGAAAAACTATTAGTCATAGGGTAGTCATCTAGAAATTTTGATCGGCGAAAGATTCCATGATGTCTGCTCCAGCTTCATCTTCATAATCTTCATCATCGCTATCATCGGGGTCTGAATACGTATCGTCGATGATGATGTAATCCTCAAAACGAATCTCCTTGGGTTCTTCTTCCTCTTCTTCTCCTCCTGGTGCTGGATCTCCCATGAATACTCCTAGCTTCCTTGTCAAAACATCATTCTTCTCCACTAGTATCAAAATCTCCTCCTCGTATCCGTCGCGAGTAGACTTGAGTTCTTCTTCTAGCTCCAAATTCTGGTTTAGTGCCATCTTAAAATCTATCATCCCTGCTCACATCTGGTGCTCCTGTCGTCGAATGTGCTGGTTTAACTCCTCGATGAACGCTGCAATGGACCTGTCCTTCCGGGTGCTGATCATGTCCCAACGCTCATCTCGGCGTCCACAAATCTGGTAGATAGTGTCCTTCAGCTCCTTCTTGTAGACTTCTCTGATCCTTCCCATAGTGATGTGGGCGGCCATACTCTTGCCTAGGCTCCAGGTTGGTGCATCAAAAGAAAACTCTATTGGCTCAGCCGATGGTGCGAAGGTCCTCCCGGGAATTTGGACTTGAATGCTTCATCGCTCCTCTTCTGGTAAAGTGGGGGGGTAGGTCCCGGTAAAGCTTGGTATTCCTATGTTTAGGTACCTAGTGACTTCCTTCAAGTGTCGTCCAAAAGGTGTGTCTTCATCCAGTTGACTGAACTTATTACTTGGGTCCACCATCCTAAAGAAGTAGAAAATGGAGAGGAGTCAGAAATGAGTAGAGAAGAGTGACCTAGGGTTTATCTTAGTGGTCGTGTCCTACAGTCAGCGTGTGCTCTGATACCATCCTGTAGAGACCACGATCCGAATGGACCGAAGTCTCTGTGTTTTCGGTGTCATCCCTGGATCGGTATGCTGACACACACAGTACTTGAAGGATTTATAACAGAGTGGCAATCACACACTTATTACATCGAATGACTCCAAAGAGAACTTATTACAAAAGTCTATGGCTTAAGGCCATCTAACAAAATAACAGCGGAAGACTTGGAAGATAAGTGAGTCCATCAACTCCAACGGCATAGCTGAGTGCATGACAAACGACCTAGAACGTCTTACTCCTCGTCTGAAAAGTCTGCAACGTAATATGTTGCAGCCCGAAATAGGTCAGCACATGGAATATGCTGGCAAGATAACATAGAAGATGTAAGTAACAGAAGTAAAGACTATACTATATGCATATTTGGCTGGTGGAGGCTCTAGGGTTAAAGTTTTTGCGGAAAGGCAATTTTTCCCTACAACAAAGGAATAAACTTTATTTTAACTATCATGGTAGTTGACACATCATTGAGAAGGTACCTCCAACTCAATCCCAAATTAAAGTAATCATTAACCTAACAAATTTAACTTTAGAGTGATGAGATCAACCAATAATTCAAGTACCAAATACTCAAGATTATCCATAACCGGGGACACGGCTAATCATGATCAGTTTGTACACTCTGTAAAGGTTTGTGCACTTTTCCCACAAGACTCGATCTCCTCTGTTGGATTTCTCGCACTGCATGGTGTTTGAGAAACGGATGACCGAGACACAGTACTTCAGAAGCATTTACTCTTTACCCCAGGTGGACCCGTACACCTACTTTCCCCTACATCTGCTAGTCCACCACGAAAGAGCTCATACAACTTACTCATACTATGCCAGAGCCCATAATGGCATTGTGGCTGCACACGGAAGTTTCTAGCATGAATAGTTTTATGATCCCTTTGAGCCTGGGTGGCATTCCATAAGACAATCACACGGCACCCCGGGATTTCCTAGGACAACACTGGATTCTCCAGGTGCCCTGCAACCAATCCACCCAGATGTGTATTCAAGTAGCCACCTTAAGTTGAACCATTAATTAACATCTCACATCTGTTATGGATTTCACTCAAATCCAAACCACGTCTACGAGCATAGCATGGCAACCTAAGCATAACGTAGAAGTAACTCCCAAGGGTTTGAAAATAATGCAGGTAATAGGTTCTACATCAAACTACTTCCCAGACCCACAAGTTAAGAGATCCTACTCATGCAATGTGTGAGGGTTTGATCTAATGCATAAAAATTGGGTAATAAAAGGGTATGATCAAAGTGTTACTTGCCTTGCTGATGATTCGCAAAACCTAGAGACTCGTAGTAGCACGCTTCACAGTCCGGGTATTCTATCGCAAGAAAACAATAGCATACATAAGCAATCAAGCAATGATGCGCAAACAAAACTCCAAAAGATAAGATCTAACCAGAAAGTTCAACTTAAGAACTCCGGTTTGCAAAAAGAATCAAATCGAAAGAAGCAACGAAACTCAAACTACGAAAGAAACGTGATTCGTTTACTAGTTTGATCTAAAGTGAAATTTTACAGTAGCGAAAACTTTGTTCAAGTTGGTTAAATGGAAAGAGGGCGTCGAGACGAAGATCTAGGATTTTGAATCACCTAATTCCGACTCTCGAGCGAAAAAGAAAAACGAAAAACAAGATCAGGGCAGAAATCGCGATCGGAATAATCGTGGATAAATACCCCGAAAAAGAAAACTGATGAACAGACTAACGAACGAACGTTCATTATCTGTGGCTAACGGGCGAACCACTCCGTTAAAACGAACGTACGGACGAACGTCCACTAAATAACTAAACCGATAAGAAAACCGATCTAATCTAAAAAACGGATCTAGGTTTACGAAAAAGAACCGATCGGTCTTTAAAAAAAACGACGACTACCTCGAGAATGACGAACTCCGACGGCTACTCCGGCGGCGGTGGGCGGCGGGTCCGGCGGCGGCGGGCGGCGGCGGCGCGCGGCGCGGCGGCGGGTGGGCGGCGGTGTAAGGAGCGGTGGCGGCGATGGTGCTAGGGCTGACGGGGCGGCGAGGCGAGGCGGGTGGGCTGGCGGCTGGCGGGCCTCGGCTTATAAAGGCCCCCCGGCTAGGGGAGTCCTAGTCGGGTACGGCCCAAAGGCGGTTCCCTTTTTTTTAAACGAGTCCTGGCGTACAAAAACTAACAAAAGAAATACTAAACGGACTCCAAAAATCCCGAAATAAATTTTCACCGTTCTCTAATAATATTTAGGACAAAGTTAACATTTTTCTCGGACCTAAATGCAATTTTGAAAAACACGTATTTTTCCTATGCAAATAAAATCACAAATAAATCCGAATAAAAACCAAAAGTGATTTTAATATTTTTCCTCCAATATTTCTGTTATTTTGGAGATGTCATATTATCTCAGCTCATATATTTTATTTAGAAATATTTTTAGGAGATAAAAATAATTAAAACCAACGCTATCCTTGTACCGGTATTCGAGTAAACTCAAATACAAAAACGGTAGAATTCCCAACTCTCTCCGTAGGTCCTTGACTTGCTTAGAATTTTCGAGGATCGCCATGCACAAGATGCAAAGAATTATGCAATGCAGTATGATCTATGTATAACATTCCAAATTGAAAATTTGGGATGTTACAAACCTACCCCCCTTAGAATGAATCTCGCCCTCGAGATTCGACTTGGCTAGAGAACAGGTGTGGGTGGTCCTTGCGTAGATCATCTTCTTGTTCCCAGGTGGCTTCCTCCTTGGTGTGGTGACTCCACTGAACTTTGCAAAACTTGATAACCTTACTGCGGGTGACTCTACTCGAAAATTTGAGAATCTTAACAGGCTTCTCCTCGTAAGTCAGATCGCTTTCCAACTGAATTGCTTCCAGTGGTACTGTGTCTCTAAGCGGGATATCGGCCATCTCCGCATGGCACTTCTTAAGCTGCGAAACGTGAAACACATCGTGCACTCCTGACAATCCTTCGGGCAACTCCAACTTATAGGCAACCTCTCCCATGCTTTCCAAAACACGGTAAGGTCCCACAAATCTCGGGGCTAGTTTTCCCTTAACTCCAAAACGTTTAACTCCTCGCAGAGGCGATACTTTCAAGTACGCTATGTCTCCGATTTCATAGGCTATCTCCTTGTGCTTCGAGTCTGCATAACTCTTCTGCCTAGACTGGGCTACCTTCAATCTATCTCGAATTAACTTAACCATCTCTTCAGACTCTTTGATCAAGTCTGGTCCAAACAACTATCGGTCTCCAACTTCATTCCACATTAACGGTGTTTGGCATCTCCTTCCGTACAATGCTTCGAGCGGTCCCATCTTCAAACTGGCCTGGTAACTGTTGTTGTACGAGAACTCAGCATAGGGCAAATTGTCATCCCAACTAGATCCATAATCTAGCGCACAAGCTCTCAACATGTCCTCCAGAATCTGATTGACTCTCTCGGTTTGTCCGTCGGTCTGCGGATGGAAAGTTGTGCTAAATTCCAGCCTCGTTCCCAAAGTTTGGTGTAGCTGATGCCAAAACTTTAAGGTGAACTGTGTTCCTCTATCTGATACAATGGTCCTCGGAACTCCGTGCAAACATACGATCCTGCTCATGTATATCTTGGCCAACTTCGCACTGGTGTATGTGGTTTTCACGTGGATAAAGTGGGCAACTTCGGTCAAACAATACACCACTACCCAGATTGAGTCATATCCGGCTTTGGTCGTGGGCAATCCGGTGATAAAATTCATGCCAAGCTTTTCCCACTTCCATTCTGGTATCGGCATAGGCTGTAGCAATCCTGCTGGCTTCTGATGCTCTGCCTTTACTCTCTGGCATACATCACATACGGCTACATACTCGGCAATATCCATCTTCATTCCCGTCCACCAGAAACGTCCTTCAAATCCAAATACATCTTGGTGTTTCCGGGGTGTATCGAGTATGGCGAATCATGTGCTTCCTGTAGTATCAACTTCCTGATCTCTGGGTTGTTGGGCACATAGATTCGATCCTCAAACCACAAGGTGTCGTGTTCATCCCCACGAAATCATTTGGCTTTTCCTTCACTCATCCTCTTATTTATCTCCACAATCTCTTTGTCATCCTTCTGGGCTTCGCGTATCTTCCCCAGCAATGTTGACTGAACCTCCAACGTTGCAACGAAACCTCAAGGAACTATCTCCAAACAAAGTTCCCTGAGATTTTCGTCTATCTCCTAGGGCAATTCCCCTCTTTCTAAGGTATTTGCATAACTCTTCCGGCTCAAAGCGTCTGCAACGACATTGGCCTTTCCTGGGTGATAGTGCAGCTTCATATCATAATCCTTTATAAGCTCCAACCATCTCCTTTGTCTCAGGTTCAGCTCCTTCTGAGTAAAAATGTACTTCAAACTCTTGTGATCCGTGTACACATCACAATGGTTTCCAATAAGGAAATGTATCCAGGTTTTGAGTACGTGCACTGCAGCTGCTAACTCCAGATCGTGCGTCGCATAATTCAACTCGTGCGGTCGCAGTTGTTGAGATGCATAAGAAACAACTCTTCCATCCTGCATAAGTACTCCTCCAAGTCCTAAGCGTGAAGCATCGCAGTACACTTGGAAATCCTTGCGTATATCTGGCAATATCAGCACTGGGCTGTCGTCAACCGTTTCTTCAACTCCTGGAAACTATCTTCACACTCTTCAGTCCAATCGAACTTTGTCTCTCTTTTTTCAACAACGTCGTCATTGGCTTAGCATTCTTGGAGAAATTTTCTATGAATCTCGGTAGTATCCCGCGAGTCCAAGAAAACTACGAATCTCTCCAACTGAAGTGGGGGCCAACCATTCAGTGATTGCCTGCACTTTGACGGGGTCCACTGCTATACCTTCTCCTGATATAACATGCCCTAAGAATCCAACTTCCTTCAACCAAAACTCGCATTTGCTAAACTTGGCATACAACTCATGTTCTCCGAGCTTTTCCAGTACCAAACGCAAATGCCCTGCATGTTCCTCCTCATTCTTCGAGTACACCAAAATATCATCAATGAATACCACGACAAACTTATCCAAAGAATTCCATGAACACCTTATTCATCATACTCATGAAATAGGCAGGGTGTTAGTCAATCCAAATGACATAACCGTATACTCATATAGCCCGTACCTTGTGGTGAAGGCTGTCTTAGGTATATCCTTCTCTCGGATCTTCAACTGGTGGTATCCACATCGTAGATCGATCTTGGAGAATTCTTTCGCTCCCTGGAGTTGGTCGAACAAATCATTGATCATCGGCAGCGGGTACTTATTCTTAATAGTCACTTCATTCAATGCACGATAATCAACGACCATTCTTAAAGATCCATCCTTCTTCTCGACCAAAAGCACTGGGGCTCCCCAAGGTGATGAACTCCGACGAATAAAACCTTTCTCCAATAAATCCTTAATCTGCTTCTTGATCTCCTCCAGATCATTTGCTGGCATCCGATACAGTCTCTTAGATATTGGTCCGGTGCCAGGCAACATCTCAATCAAAAACTCAATATCCCTATCCGGTAGCATGCCTGGTAACTCCTCTGGAAACACATCCGGGTAATCCTTTACTACTGGCACTTCCTCCTGAATAACTCCCGTGAGAGAATGCACTTGTGTCCATATAGGCGAATGCCTGGATACATACTTAATCCTTTTTCCCTCCGGGGTGGTAAGCAAAATAGACTTGCTGGCACAATCGATGTTCCCTCCATACATCGATAGCCAATCCATACCTAATATCACATCCAATCCTTGTGACTCCAAAACTATTAGATCTGAGGGGAGAACATGGTGTCCTATGATCAATGGCGTCTGAAAACATCCTTGATCTGCCATATACTCTGCTCCGGGTGAACTTACTAACATGGGGGTCTTAAGGACTTGGGTGGCCATCTTATTTCTATTCACGAATCCCCTTGAAATGTATGAATGCGATGCACCAGTATCGAAAAGAACTATTGCGGTAAATGACTTAACCAAAAACTTACCGACAACAGCATCTGGTTGCTCTTCTACCTCCTCCACGGTCACGTGGTTCACTTGTCCTTTGTTGAACGGGCTGGGCTTCTTTCCGGCGCTTCCATTGTCGTTCCCATTCTTAGCCTCAGGGCACTCATTGGCATAGTGACCATTCTTCCCGCACTTGTAACAGGTGATGTGGCTGAAATCCTTCTTGGCGGGTGTGGACGGGGTAGAGCGATTCTGATTATTGTTTGCTCCATTCCCATTCCCATTCCCATTCTTGGAGCCATTGTGGTTGTGGGAACTTACTCCAGTGTGGGTGTGGCTTCCATGGTTATGGGTGTATCCTCCCGAATTCGGAGTGAATCGGTGCTTCTGCTGGGCTCCGGAATTATTCCTTCCTTGTCAATACTTCCTTTTGCGGCTCTCAATCTGTTGCTTCTTCCCTTCAATCATAAGAGCTTTATCTACCAACTCCTGGTAGTTGTTGAAGGTTGCCACCATGAACTGTACGCTCATCTCATCATTCAGCCCTTCCATAAATCTCTCCTGCTTAGCGGCATCCGTGGCCACATCATCTGGGACATAACGAGATAGGGTACTAAACTCATCTACGTACTGAGCCACAGTACGATTTCCTTGGCGCAAGTTGCGAAACTCCCGCTTCTTCATGCTCATAGCTCCAGTTGAGACATGGGCAGTACGGAAAGCTTGCTAAAACTGATCCCAAGTGACATTGGCTATAGGGAAAGTGGATGTGTAATTCTCCCACCATGCTGCGGCTGGTCCAGACAACTGGTGTGCGGCAAATCGCACTTTCTCAGCAATCACTTCCAATCTTGCGCAGCCAGTCATCAGTAACTATTGGTTCAATGCTGCTAGAAAACACCGGTGGTTACAACCTTAAGAAACGTGTCAGGTTGTCCACGGGTGGTGGTGGTGGTGGAGGGTTGTTTTTGTTCTGGTTGTTCTGAGTGTTCTGGACAAGAAGTTGCATCAAAGTGTTCTGTTGCTGGATCAACTGAGTGAGCTCAGGGGGAAACTCAACTCCGGGTTCACGTCTTGGAGGCATCTGATGGGTGTAGTCGGAAGAGAGTAGAATAGAAATGAGGTCTAAGGGAAAAATCACTACCCATATTCACACGAGACAAACACAATCATATCACTCCAAATCAATTTCAAGCAAGGTCTTACAAGATCTAACTAATGTTACAAAGGTGCTCTAAATACTACTTTGTGGAGGAAAACTACTAGTCATAGGGTAGTCATCTAGAAATTTTGATCGGTGGAAGATTCCATGATGTCTGCTCCAGCTCATCTTCATAATCTTCGTCATCGCTATCATCGGGGTCTGAATCCATATCGTCGATGATGATGATGTAATCCTCAAAACGAATCTCCTTGGGTTCTTCTTCCTCTTCTTCTCCTCCTGGTGCTGGATCTCTCATGAATACTCCTAGCTTCCTTGTCAAATCATCATTCTTCTCCACTAGTATCAACATCTCCTCCTCGTATCTGTCACGAGTAGACTTGAGTTCTTCTTCTAGCTCCAAATTCTTGTTTAGTGCCATCTTCAAATCTATCATCCCTGCGCACATCTGGTGCTCCTGTCGTCGAATGTGCTGGTTTAACTCCTGGATGAACGCTGCAATGGACCTGTCCTTCCGGGTGCTGATCATGTCCCAACGCTCATCTCGGCGTCCACAAATCTGGTAGATACTGTCCTTCAGCAACTTCTTGTAGACTTCTCCGAATCTTACCATAGTGATGTGGGCGGCCATACTCTTGCCTAGGCTCCAGGTTGGTGCATCAAAAGAAAACTCTATTGGCTCAGTCGATGGTGCGAAGGTCCTCCCAGGAATTTGGACTTGAATGCTCCATTCCTCCTCTTCTGGTAAAGTGGCGGTGTAGGTCCTGGTAAAGCTTGGTATTCCTATGTTCAGGTACCTAGTGACTTCCTTCAAGTGTCATCCAAAAGGTGTGTCTTCATCCGGTTGAGTGAACTTGTTCCTTGGGTCCACCATCCTAAAGTAGTAGAAAATGGAGAGGAGTCAGAAATGAGTAGAGAAGAGTGACCTAGGGTTTATCTTAGCGGTCGTGTCCTACAGTCAGTGTGTGCTCTGATACCATCATGTAGCTACCACGATCCGAATGGACCGAAGTCTCTGTGTTTTCGGTGTCATCCCTGGATCGGTAATGCTGACACACATAGTACTTGAAGGATTTATAATAGAGTGGCAATCACACACTTATTACATCGAATGTCTCCAAAGAGAACTTATTACAAAAGTCTATGGCTTAAGGCCATCTAACAAAATAACAGCGGAAGACTTGGAAGATAAGTGAGTCCATCAACTCCAATGGCATAGCTGAGTGCATGACAAACGACCTAGAACGTCTTACTCCTTGTCTGAAGAGTCTGCAACGTAATATGTTGCAGCCCGAAATGGGTCAGCACATGGAATATGCTGGCAAGATAACACAGAAGATGCAAGTAACAAAAGTAAAGGCTACACTATATGCATATTTGGCTGGTGGAGGCTCTAGGGTTAAAGTTTTTGCGGAAAGTCAATTTTTTTCCTACAACAAAGGAATAAATTTTATTTTAACTATCATGGTAGTTGAAACATCATTGAGAAGGTACCTCCAACTCAATCCCAAATTAAAGTAATCATTAACCCGACAAATTTAACTTTAGAGTGATGAGATCAACCAATAATTCAAGTACCAGATACTCAAGATTGTCCATAACCGGGGACACGGCTAATCATGATCAGTTTGTACACTCTGCAGAGGTTTGTGCACTTTTCCCACAAGACTCGATCTCCTCCGTTGGATTTCTCGCACTGCATGGTGTTTGAGAAACGGATGACCGAGACACAGTCTTTCAGAAGCATTTACTCTTTACCCTAGGTGGACCCGTACACCTACTTTCCCCTACATCTGCTAGTCCACCACGAAAGAGCTCACACAACTTACTCATACTATGCCAGAGCCCATAATGTCATTGTGGCTGCACACGGAAGTTTCTAGCATGAATAGTTTTATGATCCCTTTGAGCCTGGGTGGCATTCCATAGGACAATCACACGGCACCCCGGGATTTCCTAGGAAAACATTGGATTCTCCAGGTGCCCTGCAACCAATCCACCCAGATGTGTATTCAAGTAGCCACCTTAAGTTGAACCATTAATTAACATCTCACATCTGTCATGGATTTCACTCAAACCCAAACCACGTCTACGAGCATAGCATGGCAACCTAAGCATAACATAAAAGTAACTCCCAAGGGTTTGAAAATAATGCAGGTAATAGGTTCTACCTCAAACTACTTCCCAGACCCACAAGTTAAGAGATCCTACTCATGCAATGTGTGAGGGTTTGATCTAATGCATAAAAACTGGGTAATAAAAGGGTATGATCAAAGTGTTACTTGCCTTGCTGATGATTCGCAAAACCTAGAGACTCGTAGTAGCACGCTTCACGGTCCGGGTATTCTATCGCAAGCAAACAATAGCATACATAAGAAATCAAGCAATGATGCGCAAACAAAACTCCAAAAGATAAGATCTAACCAGAAAGTTCAACTTAAGAACTCTGGTTTGCAAAAAGAATCAAATCGAAAGAAGCAACGAAACTCAAACTGCGAAAGAAACAAGATTCGTTTACTAGTTTGATCCAAAGTCAAATTTTATAGTGGCCAAAACTTTGTTCAAGTTGGTCAAATTTTGCGAATCGTAAGCAAGGCAAGTAACACTTTTGATCGTACCCTTTATTACCCAGTTTTATGCATTAGATCAAACCCTCACACATTGCATGAGTAAGGATCTCTTAACATGTGGGTCTGGGAAGTAGATTGAGGTAGAACCTATTACCTACTTTATTATCAAACCTCTAGGAGTTACTTCTACATTATGCTTAGGTGCTCATAGACGTGGATTGGGTTTGAGAGTATCCATGACATATGTGAGATTGTTAATTAATGGTTCAACTTTAAGGTGGCTAGTTTAATACACATCTGGGTGGATTGGTTGCAGGGCACCTGGAGAATCCAGTGTTGTCCTAGGAAATCCCGGAGGAACCGTGTGATTATCCTACGGAATGCCACCCCGGCTCAAAGGGATCATAAGAATATTCATGCTAGAAACTTCTGTGTGCAGCCACAATGCCATTATGGGCTCTGGCATAGTTCAGTATGTTGTGTGAGCTCTTTCAGTGGTGGACTAGCAGATGTAGGGGAAAGTAGGTGTACCGGTCCACCCGGGGTAAAGATTAAATGCTTCTGAAAGACTGTGTCTCGGTCATCCATTTCTCAAACACCATGTAGTGCGAGAAATCCAACGGAGGAGATCGAGTCTTGTGGGGAAAAGTACGCAAACCTCTGTAGAGTGTACAAACTAATCATGATTAGCCGTGTCCTCGGTTATGGACATCTTGAGTATCTGGTACTTGAATTATCCGATTGATCTCATCACTCTAAAACTAATTTGCTGGGTTGATAATGATTACTTTAATTGGGATTGAGTTGGAGAAACCTTCTCAATGATGTTTCAACTACCATGATGGTTAAAATAAAAGTTATTCCTTTGTTGTAGGGGAAAATTGGCTTTATGAAAAAACATTTACCTTAGAGCCTCCACCAGCCAAATATGCATGTAGTGTTAGCCTCTATTCTGTTACTTGCTCTACTGTGTTATCTTGCCAGCATATTCCATGTGTTGACCCGTTTCAGGCTGCAACATATCATGTTGCAGACTTTTCAGAAGAAGAGTAAGGTGCCCTAGGTCGTTTGTCATGCACTCAGCTATGCCGTTGAAGTTGATGGACTCACTTATCTTCCAAGCCTTCCGATGTTATCATGTTAGATGACCTTATGCCATGTTATTTTGTAATAAGTTCTCTTTTGAGACATTTGATGTAATAAGTGTGTGATTGTCACTCTGTTATAAATCCTTCAAGTACTGTGTGTGTCAGCATTACGGATCCAGGGATGACACAGAACACAGAGACTTTGGTCCATTCGGATCGTGGTCGCTACAATTTCTTCGTGATACGATGGTCAACAGGTTCGGGGGGTATAGAAAGAATTTTTATCTTGGGAAACAAGTAAGCTGTAGAAAAATGGAGTCTGAATGGTACCCGAGGTGCGCATGTCTTGTGCCCACCAGGGTGCGCTTCTCGGTAGTTTATTATTTTTCCTATTTTTGTAAATATTCCAAAACTTATAAAAAATATTTTGCGGATTTTTTGAAGTCCGTTTACTTATCGTATCACGTACCTCCTTATTTTGATGATTCTGGAGTGTTCCAGAACGACTCTTTTATGTGTTCCTCCGGTGTCAAAGTTTGGATAATATTGCTTTCAACATTAATGGGCGTACATGAGATATAATGCTTTATTCGTTGCCCATTAACAACCTTCGGGTTAGTTCCTTCGGAATTACTTACCTTGATGGCTCCAGACCGATAAACCTCCTCGATAACATAGGGGTCTTCCCATTTAGAGAGGAGTTTTCCTGCAAAGAACCTGAAACGAGAGTTGTACAAAAGAACATATTCTCACGCTTTTGGATTCTTTTATCATGCCATCTTTTAAGTTTTTCTATAAATAACTTAGCATTTTCATAAGCTTGGGTTCTCCATTCATCTAATGAGCTAATATCAAATAACCTCTTTTCACCAGCAAGTGTGAAATCATAATTGAGTTCCTTCATTGCCCAAAAAGCTTTAGGTTCTAACTCAAGAGGCAAATGACAAGCTTTACCATAAACCATTTTATACGGAGACATACCCATAGGATTTTTATAAGCCGTTCTATAAGCCCAAAGTGCATCATCTAATTTCTTAGACCAATTCTTCCTGGACCTATTGACAGTCTTTTGCAAAACTAATTTTATTTCTCTATTACTAAGCTCAACTTGACCACTAGACTGAGGATGATAAGGTGATGCAATTCTATGGTTAACATCATATTTAGCAAGCATTTTACGGAAAGTACCATGAATAAAGTGTGAACAGTCATCAGTCATTAAACATCTGGGGACTCCAAACCTTGGGAAAAATAACTTCCTTAAGCATCTTAATAGAGGTGTTGTGATCGGCACTACTGGTTGGAATAGCTTCTACCAATTTAGTAACATAATCAACAGGAACCAAAATATGTGTATACCCATTAGAGGAAGGAAAAGGTCCCATGTATTCAAATCCCCAAACATCAAATGGTTCAACAGCAAGTGAATAATTCATAGGCATTTCTTGACGCTTACCAATATTACCTATCCTTTGACATTCATCACAGGATGAGACGAACTTACGAGCTTCTTTGAAGAGAGTAGGCCAATAGAATCCAGACTGCAATACCTTGTGAGCAGTTCTATCTCCAGCATGATGTTCTCCATATGCTTCGGAGTGACACTTCCGAAGGATTTGTCCCTATTCATGCTCAGGAACACAACATCTAATAATACCATCTACTCTTTTATAAAGATGTGGGTCATCCCAAAAGTAATGTCTTGAGTCATAAAAGAACTTTTTCTTTTTTTGATAAGTAAAATTGGGTGGTAACTATTTAGCAACGATATAATTAGCATAGTCAGCGTACCAAGGAGTACTATTAGTAACATTTATTGCAGCTAACTGATCATCAGGAAAACTATCATCAATAGGTAGTGGGTCATCAAGCACATTTTCAAGTCTAGAAAAGTTATCAGCTACGGGGTTCTCAGCTCCTTTTCTATCAATAATATGCAAATCAAATTCTTGTAACAAGAGAACCCACCGGATAAGTCTAGATTTAGCATCTGGCTTTTCCATAAGATATTTAATAGCAGCATAGTCAGTGTGAATAGTTACTTTTGAATCAACAATGTATGATCTAAATTTGTCACAAGCAAACACAACTGCTAAGAATTCTTTTTCAGTGGTAGCATAACTCTTTTGAGCGTTGTCTAGAGTTTTACTAGCATAATGAATAACATTTAGTTTCTTATCAACTCTTTATCCTAGAACAGCACCAACGGCATAATCACTAGCATCACACATAATTTCAAAAGGTAGGTTTCAATAAGGTGGTTGTACTATAGATGCAAAAATTAAAGCTTTCTTAAGTGTTTCAAAGGCCTTAAAGCAATCATCATCAAAAACAAAAGGAACATCCTTTTGTAAAAGATTTGTGAGAGCTCTAGAAATTTTAGAAAAATCTTTGATAAATCTCCTATAGAAACGAGCATGAACTAAGAAACTACACATACCTTTGATATCCTTGGGACATGCCATTTTCTCAATAGCATCAACCTTCGCAGAGGGAAGAAGAGGTTGCCATGCGCTTATTTGCTTGTATGCTCAATCCCTTAGTGTAAAAGAACGTCATGTTACATGGCCCCTTGTGATAGCAACCTTTATTATGCAGTCTGTCGCTTTTATTCTTCACCATCACAAGTTCGTGCAACGCTTAATTTTCTCTTACACTACATGATATAATATTTTTAGAAGCAATTTTTATTGCCTTATTGCACCGATGACAACTTACTTGAAGGATCTTACTCAATACATAGGTAGGTATGGTGGACTCTCGAAAAAGGTTTGGGTTTAAGGGTTTTTGGATGCACAAGTAGTATCTCTACTTAGTGCGGTGCTAGAAAAGATATTGGGCAAGCACCACATGTTAAAGGATCTATGACAATATGGCTTCTATGTGAATATGAACAAACATAAATCATTAAGTTGTCTTCCTTGTCCAACATCAATAATTTTGGCATATAATATTTTGATGAGGGCTCACAATCACAAAAGATTTCTAGGATAATATATTTATATGTGAATCTTCTCTTCCCTTATTAATTCTTTCATGAGTTGCATCATTGGCCAATGCTATGTTTGTCAACCTCTAATAAAATTTTCTACTTATACTTTCCCTTATGTGGTGCCATCACCTACCATAAGATTTAGCATATGATCTTCTTAATTTATTTCCTTTCTTTTATTTATTCATTTATAACTTTTTCTTTTTATTGCAGCAAGAAAGTAAATAAAGTAAAAACTCAAAACAAAACTTTATTATATATCTCGCACACGATTACAAAGATAGATCACTAAGCAAACTCAAAGAGAAAGGATCAAACTAAACTTTCATTTATTTTAAAGCAAAAAGATCAAACTAAGATAAGTAAATGCAAAAGAATAGTAGGGATGATACAATTCCGGGGCACCTCCCCCAAACTTGGCGAAAGCCAAGGGGAGTGCCCATACCTGATACTCAGTTTTCTTTCGGTGGTGAAGAAGATGGTGGTGGTGAAGTAGATGCGATCTTGTCCTCGGGTTTCCATGACAGAAGTCCACCATCGAAAGAGGAAGAATGAGTCTCACGGGTCCTGCAACTGGCAGCCAAACTCATACCTTTGAACCTTGCCTCATATTCAAATACTTGGCTCTAGAGATCATAGATCTGGCTTTGAAGGTAGTGGATTTGCTCGTTGAGGGTGAAGGTGATATCCTTCATGGACTTGCCATCCACCTTGACATGACGGTATATGTCCGTGATCACGAGGTAATTGGCGTTGAGTCCACGCTCCACCATCTTCTTGCACTGGAAGACTTCTTGTTCCATAGCCTCCAGCCTAGCTTCCACGGTTCCCGTCCCCTTGGGTCCTTCCTCATCGCGGATGTGCAGCAACCCCTCATGCATCTGGATGACCTGGGGGTGTTGCACCACCTCCCGCGGATATGGGTTGATGACATTCTTGAAGAACTTGTCCTTGGAGGAGCTTGGAGTAGCCATGATAGATGGGATCTGCCAGAAAATAGCAAGGAAAGAAAACAGAAGATTTTGGTAACATCCCAAATTTTCAATTTGGAATGTTATACATAGGTCATCTTGCATATCATGTGTTGCGATCCTCAAAATTCTAAGCAACTCAAGGACCCACGGAGAGAGTTGGGGTTTTTTACTGTTTTCATATTTGAGTTTTCTCAAATATCGGTACGAGGGTCACTTTGGTTTTAATTGTTTTCTCTCCGAAAATATTTCATAATAAAATATATGAGCGGAGATAATATGACTTCTCCAAAACAAAAGAAATATTGGAGGAAAAATATTAAAATCAATTTTTGTATTTTATTTGGATTTATTTGCAATTTTATTTGCATAGGAAAAATACACGTTTTTCGCAATTGTATTTAGGTCCGGGAAAAATCTTCACCTTGTCCTAAATATTATTAGAGGACAGTGAAAATTTATTTCAGAATTTTTCGAGTCCGTTTAGTATTTATTTTTCGTCTGTATTGCTACGTCAGGACTGTTTTATATTTAAAAAAGGGGGAAACCGTCCTACCGGGCCGTGTCCGGCTAGGACTCCGCCCGGCCGGCCTCTTTAAAGCCCGAGCCGTTGCCCCGCCAGCCCACCCCGCCCGCCTCCAAACCCTAGCCGCGCCCGATCCGCCGCCGCCGCCGCCATTGCGCGCCGCCATCGCCGCGAGCGCCGATCCGCCGCCTCTTGCCGCCGGACGCCGCCACCCCGCCGCCGCCGGACGCCGCCGTCTCGCCAGAGGTAGCCGCCGCCGTCGCCGCTGGTTTTCTCGGGAAAACCGATCGGTCTTTTTTAGAAACCCTAGATCTCGTTTTCTTTTCTATTTAGTTTCGGTTTTCCATCGGTTTAGTTAAATAATGGACATTCGTCCGTACGTTCGTTTTAATGAACGTTGTTCGCTCGTTAGTCGCAGACAGCGAACGTTCGTTAGTTAGCCTGTTCGTCAGTTTTTCTTTTTCAGGGTTTTTCCGCGATTATTTTCGATCGTGATTTCTGCCCTGATCTTCGTTTTAGTTTATCTTTTCGCTCGTTAGTCGGAATTAGGTGATTCAAGTGCCTAGATCTTCATCTCGAAGCCCTCTCCGTTTGATTTGATTTTTTTTGCAAACTGGAGTTCTTCAGTTCAACTTTCTGGTTAGATCTTCTTATTTGAATTTTACCAGTGCATCTTTGCTTGGTTGCTTATGTATACTATTGTTTGAATGTGATAGAATTCACGGAGTGCGAAGCCTGCTACTACGAGTCCCTAGGTTTTGCGAATCGTAAGCAAGGCAAGTAACACTTTTGATCGTACCCTTTATTACCCAGTTTTATGCATTAGATCAAACCCTCACACATTGCATGAGTAAGGATCTCTTAACATGTGGGTCTGGGAAGTAGATTGAGGTAGAACCTATTACCTACTTTATTATCAAACCTCTAGGAGTTACTTCTACATTATGCTTAGGTGCTCATAGACGTGGATTGGGTTTGAGAGTATCCATGACATATGTGAGATTGTTAATTAATGGTTCAACTTTAAGGTGGCTAGTTTAATACACATCTGGGTGGATTGGTTGCAGGGCACCTGGAGAATCCAGTGTTGTCCTAGGAAATCCCGGAGGAACCGTGTGATTATCCTACGGAATGCCACCCCGGCTCAAAGGGATCATAAGAATATTCATGCTAGAAACTTCTGTGTGCAGCCACAATGCCATTATGGGCTCTGGCATAGTTCAGTATGTTGTGTGAGCTCTTTCAGTGGTGGACTAGCAGATGTAGGGGAAAGTAGGTGTACCGGTCCACCCGGGGTAAAGATTAAATGCTTCTGAAAGACTGTGTCTCGGTCATCCATTTCTCAAACACCATGTAGTGCGAGAAATCCAACGGAGGAGATCGAGTCTTGTGGGGAAAAGTACGCAAACCTCTGTAGAGTGTACAAACTAATCATGATTAGCCGTGTCCTCGGTTATGGACATCTTGAGTATCTGGTACTTGAATTATCCGATTGATCTCATCACTCTAAAACTAATTTGCTGGGTTGATAATGATTACTTTAATTGGGATTGAGTTGGAGAAACCTTCTCAATGATGTTTCAACTACCATGATGGTTAAAATAAAAGTTATTCCTTTGTTGTAGGGGAAAATTGGCTTTATGAAAAAACATTTACCTTAGAGCCTCCACCAGCCAAATATGCATGTAGTGTTAGCCTCTATTCTGTTACTTGCTCTACTGTGTTATCTTGCCAACATATTCCATGTGTTGACCCGTTTCAGGCTGCAACATATCATGTTGCAGACTTTTCAGAAGAAGAGTAAGGTGCCCTAGGTCGTTTGTCATGCACTCAGCTATGCCGTTGAAGTTGATGGACTCACTTATCTTCCAAGCCTTCCGATGTTATCATGTTAGATGACCTTATGCCATGTTATTTTGTAATAAGTTCTCTTTTGAGACATTTGATGTAATAAGTGTGTGATTGTCACTCTGTTATAAATCCTTCAAGTACTGTGTGTGTCAGCATTACGGATCCAGGGATGACACAGAACACAGAGACTTTGGTCCATTCGGATCGTGGTCGCTACAATTTCTTCGTGATACGATGGTCAACAGGTTCGGGGGGTATAGAAAGAATTTTTATCTTGGGAAACAAGTAAGCTGTAGAAAAATGGAGTCTGAATGGTACCCGAGGTGCGCATGTCTTGTGCCCACCAGGGTGCGCTTCTCGGTAGTTTATTATTTTTCCTATTTTTGTAAATATTCCAAAACTTATAAAAAATATTTTGCGGATTTTTTGAAGTCCGTTTACTTATCGTATCACGTACCTCCTTATTTTGATGATTCTGGAGTGTTCCAGAACGACTCTTTTATGTGTTCCTCCGGTGTCAAAGTTTGGATAATATTGCTTTCAACATTAATGGGCGTACATGAGATATAATGCTTTATTCGTTGCCCATTAACAACCTTCGGGTTAGTTCCTTCGGAATTACTTACCTTGATGGCTCCAGACCGATAAACCTCCTCGATAACATAGGGGTCTTCCCATTTAGAGAGGAGTTTTCCTGCAAAGAACCTGAAACGAGAGTTGTACAAAAGAACATATTCTCACGCTTTTGGATTCTTTTATCATGCCATCTTTTAAGTTTTTCTATAAATAACTTAGCATTTTCATAAGCTTGGGTTCTCCATTCATCTAATGAGCTAATATCAAATAACCTCTTTTCACCAGCAAGTGTGAAATCATAATTGAGTTCCTTCATTGCCCAAAAAGCTTTAGGTTCTAACTCAAGAGGCAAATGACAAGCTTTACCATAAACCATTTTATACGGAGACATACCCATAGGATTTTTATAAGCCGTTCTATAAGCCCAAAGTGCATCATCTAATTTCTTAGACCAATTCTTCCTGGACCTATTGACAGTCTTTTGCAAAACTAATTTTATTTCTCTATTACTAAGCTCAACTTGACCACTAGACTGAGGATGATAAGGTGATGCAATTCTATGGTTAACATCATATTTAGCAAGCATTTTACGGAAAGTACCATGAATAAAGTGTGAACAGTCATCAGTCATTAAACATCTGGGGACTCCAAACCTTGGGAAAAATAACTTCCTTAAGCATCTTAATAGAGGTGTTGTGATCGGCACTACTGGTTGGAATAGCTTCTACCAATTTAGTAACATAATCAACAGGAACCAAAATATGTGTATACCCATTAGAGGAAGGAAAAGGTCCCATGTATTCAAATCCCCAAACATCAAATGGTTCAACAGCAAGTGAATAATTCATAGGCATTTCTTGACGCTTACCAATATTACCTATCCTTTGACATTCATCACAGGATGAGACGAACTTACGAGCTTCTTTGAAGAGAGTAGGCCAATAGAATCCAGACTGCAATACCTTGTGAGCAGTTCTATCTCCAGCATGATGTTCTCCATATGCTTCGGAGTGACACTTCCGAAGGATTTGTCCCTATTCATGCTCAGGAACACAACATCTAATAATACCATCTACTCTTTTATCAAGATGTGGGTCATCCCAAAAGTAATGTCTTGAGTCATAAAAGAACTTTTTCTTTTTTTGATAAGTAAAATTGGGTGGTAACTATTTAGCAACGATATAATTAGCATAGTCAGCGTACCAAGGAGTACTATTAGTAACATTTATTGCAGCTAACTGATCATCAGGAAAACTATCATCAATAGGTAGTGGGTCATCAAGCACATTTTCAAGTCTAGAAAAGTTATCAGCTACGGGGTTCTCAGCTCCTTTTCTATCAATAATATGCAAATCAAATTCTTGTAACAAGAGAACCCACCGGATAAGTCTAGATTTAGCATCTGGCTTTTCCATAAGATATTTAATAGCAGCATAGTCAGTGTGAACAGTTACTTTTGAATCAACAATGTATGATCTAAATTTGTCACAAGCAAACACAACTGCTAAGAATTCTTTTTCAGTGGTAGCATAACTCTTTTGAGCGTTGTCTAGAGTTTTACTAGCATAATGAATAACATTTAGTTTCTTATCAACTCTTTATCCTAGAACAGCACCAACGGCATAATCACTAGCATCACACATAATTTCAAAAGGTAGGTTTCAATCAGGTGGTTGTACTATAGATGCAAAAATTAAAGCTTTCTTAAGTGTTTCAAAGGCCTTAAAGCAATCATCATCAAAAACAAAAGGAACATCCTTTTGTAAAAGATTTGTGAGAGCTCTAGAAATTTTAGAAAAATCTTTGATAAATCTCCTATAGAAACGAGCATGAACTAAGAAACTACACATACCTTTGATATCCTTGGGACATGCCATTTTCTCAATAGCATCAACCTTCGCAGAGGGAAGAAGAGGTTGCCATGCGCTTATTTGCTTGTATGCTCAATCCCTTAGTGTAAAAGAACGTCATGTTACATGGCCCCTTGTGATAGCAACCTTTATTATGCAGTCTGTCGCTTTTATTCTTCACCATCACAAGTTCGTGCAACGCTTAATTTTCTCTTACACTACATGATATAATATTTTTAGAAGCAATTTTTATTGCCTTATTGCACCGATGACAACTTACTTGAAGGATCTTACTCAATACATAGGTAGGTATGGTGGACTCTCGAAAAAGGTTTGGGTTTAAGGGTTTTTGGATGCACAAGTAGTATCTCTACTTAGTGCGGTGCTAGAAAAGATATTGGGCAAGCACCACATGTTAAAGGATCTATGACAATATGGCTTCTATGTGAATATGAACAAACATAAATCATTAAGTTGTCTTCCTTGTCCAACATCAATAATTTTGGCATATAATATTTTGATGAGGGCTCACAATCACAAAAGATTTCTAGGATAATATATTTATATGTGAATCTTCTCTTCCCTTATTAATTCTTTCATGAGTTGCATCATTGGCCAATGCTATGTTTGTCAACCTCTAATAAAATTTTCTACTTATACTTTCCCTTATGTGGTGCCATCACCTACCATAAGATTTAGCATATGATCTTCTTAATTTATTTCCTTTCTTTTATTTATTCATTTATAACTTTTTCTTTTTATTGCAGCAAGAAAGTAAATAAAGTAAAAACTCAAAACAAAACTTTATTATATATCTCGCACACGATTACAAAGATAGATCACTAAGCAAACTCAAAGAGAAAGGATCAAACTAAACTTTCATTTATTCTAAAGCAAAAAGATCAAACTAAGATAAGTAAATGCAAAAGAATAGTAGGGATGATACAATTCCGGGGCACCTCCCCCAAACTTGGCGAAAGCCAAGGGGAGTGCCCATACCTGATACTCAGTTTTCTTTCGGTGGTGAAGAAGATGGTGGTGGTGAAGTAGATGCGATCTTGTCCTCGGGTTTCCATGACAGAAGTCCACCATCGAAAGAGGAAGAATGAGTCTCACGGGTCCTGCAACTGGCAGCCAAACTCATACCTTTGAACCTTGCCTCATATTCAAATACTTGGCTCTAGAGATCATAGATCTGGCTTTGAAGGTAGTGGATTTGCTCGTTGAGGGTGAAGGTGATATCCTTCATGGACTTGCCATCCACCTTGACATGACGGTATATGTCCGTGATCACGAGGTAATTGGCGTTGAGTCCACGCTCCACCATCTTCTTGCACTGGAAGACTTCTTGTTCCATAGCCTCCAGCCTAGCTTCCACGGTTCCCGTCCCCTTGGGTCCTTCCTCATCGCGGATGTGCAGCAACCCCTCATGCATCTGGATGACCTGGGGGTGTTGCACCACCTCCCGCGGATATGGGTTGATGACATTCTTGAAGAACTTGTCCTTGGAGGAGCTTGGAGTAGCCATGATAGATGGGATCTGCCAGAAAATAGCAAGGAAAGAAAACAGAAGATTTTGGTAACATCCCAAATTTTCAATTTGGAATGTTATACATAGGTCATCTTGCATATCATGTGTTGCGATCCTCAAAATTCTAAGCAACTCAAGGACCCACGGAGAGAGTTGGGGGGTTTTACTGTTTTCATATTTGAGTTTTCTCAAATATCGGTACGAGGGTCACTTTGGTTTTAATTGTTTTCTCTCCGAAAATATTTCATAATAAAATATATGAGCGGAGATAATATGACTTCTCCAAAACAAAAGAAATATTGGAGGAAAAATATTAAAATCAATTTTTGTATTTTATTTGGATTTATTTGCAATTTTATTTGCATAGGAAAAATACACGTTTTTCGCAATTGTATTTAGGTCCGGGAAAAATCTTCACCTTGTCCTAAATATTATTAGAGGACAGTGAAAATTTATTTCAGAATTTTTCGAGTCCGTTTAGTATTTATTTTTCGTCTGTATTGCTACGTCAGGACTGTTTTATATTTAAAAAAGGGGGAAACCGTCCTACCGGGCCGTGTCCGGCTAGGACTCCGCCCGGCCGGCCTCTTTAAAGCCCGAGCCGTTGCCCCGCCAGCCCACCCCGCCCGCCTCCAAACCCTAGCCGCGCCCGATCCGCCGCCGCCGCCGCCATTGCGCGCCGCCATCGCCGCGAGCGCCGATCCGCCGCCTCTTGCCGCCGGACGCCGCCACCCCGCCGCCGCCGGACGCCGCCGTCTCGCCAGAGGTAGCCGCCGCCGTCGCCGCTGGTTTTCTCGGGAAAACCGATCGGTCTTTTTTAGAAACCCTAGATCTCGTTTTCTTTTCTATTTAGTTTCGGTTTTCCATCGGTTTAGTTAAATAATGGACATTCGTCCGTACGTTCGTTTTAATGAACGTTGTTCGCTCGTTAGTCGCAGACAGCGAACGTTCGTTAGTTAGCCTGTTCGTCAGTTTTTCTTTTTCAGGGTTTTTCCGCGATTATTTTCGATCATGATTTCTGCCCTGATCTTCGTTTTAGTTTATCTTTTCGCTCGTTAGTCGGAATTAGGTGATTCAAGTGCCTAGATCTTCATCTCGAAGCCCTCTCCGTTTGATTTGATTTTTTTTGCAAACTGGAGTTCTTCAGTTCAACTTTCTGGTTAGATCTTCTTATTTGAATTTTACCAGTGCATCTTTGCTTGGTTGCTTATGTATACTATTGTTTGACTGTGATAGAATTCACGGAGTGCGAAGCCTGCTACTACGAGTCCCTAGGTTTTGCGAATCGTAAGCAAGGCAAGTAACACTTTTGATCGTACCCTTTATTACCCAGTTTTATGCATTAGATCAAACCCTCACACATTGCATGAGTAAGGATCTCTTAACATGTGGGTCTGGGAAGTAGATTGAGGTAGAACCTATTACCTACTTTATTATCAAACCTCTAGGAGTTACTTCTACATTATGCTTAGGTGCTCATAGACGTGGATTGGGTTTGAGAGTATCCATGACATATGTGAGATTGTTAATTAATGGTTCAACTTTAAGGTGGCTAGTTTAATACACATCTGGGTGGATTGGTTGCAGGGCACCTGGAGAATCCAGTGTTGTCCTAGGAAATCCCGGAGGAACCGTGTGATTATCCTACGGAATGCCACCCCGGCTCAAAGGGATCATAAGAATATTCATGCTAGAAACTTCTGTGTGCAGCCACAATGCCATTATGGGCTCTGGCATAGTTCAGTATGTTGTGTGAGCTCTTTCAGTGGTGGACTAGCAGATGTAGGGGAAAGTAGGTGTACCGGTCCACCCGGGGTAAAGATTAAATGCTTCTGAAAGACTGTGTCTCGGTCATCCATTTCTCAAACACCATGTAGTGCGAGAAATCCAACGGAGGAGATCGAGTCTTGTGGGGAAAAGTACGCAAACCTCTGTAGAGTGTACAAACTAATCATGATTAGCCGTGTCCTCGGTTATGGACATCTTGAGTATCTGGTACTTGAATTATCCGATTGATCTCATCACTCTAAAACTAATTTGCTGGGTTGATAATGATTACTTTAATTGGGATTGAGTTGGAGAAACCTTCTCAATGATGTTTCAACTACCATGATAGTTAAAATAAAAGTTATTCCTTTGTTGTAGGGGAAAATTGGCTTTATGAAAAAACATTTACCTTAGAGCCTCCACCAGCCAAATATGCATGTAGTGTTAGCCTCTATTCTGTTACTTGCTCTACTGTGTTATCTTGCCAGCATATTCCATGTGTTGACCCGTTTCAGGCTGCAACATATCATGTTGCAGACTTTTCAGAAGAAGAGTAAGGTGCCCTAGGTCGTTTGTCATGCACTCAGCTATGCCGTTGAAGTTGATGGACTCACTTATCTTCCAAGCCTTCCGATGTTATCATGTTAGATGACCTTATGCCATGTTATTTTGTAATAAGTTCTCTTTTGAGACATTTGATGTAATAAGTGTGTGATTGTCACTCTGTTATAAATCCTTCAAGTACTGTGTGTGTCAGCATTACGGATCCAGGGATGACACAGAACACAGAGACTTTGGTCCATTCGGATCGTGGTCGCTACAATTTCTTCGTGATACGATGGTCAACAGGTTCGGGGGGTATAGAAAGAATTTTTATCTTGGGAAACAAGTAAGCTGTAGAAAAATGGAGTCTGAATGGTACCCGAGGTGCGCATGTCTTGTGCCCACCAGGGTGCGCTTCTCGGTAGTTTATTATTTTTCCTATTTTTGTAAATATTCCAAAACTTATAAAAAATATTTTGCGGATTTTTTGAAGTCCGTTTACTTATCGTATCACGTACCTCCTTATTTTGATGATTCTGGAGTGTTCCAGAACGACTCTTTTATGTGTTCCTCCGGTGTCAAAGTTTGGATAATATTGCTTTCAACATTAATGGGCGTACATGAGATATAATGCTTTATTCGTTGCCCATTAACAACCTTCGGGTTAGTTCCTTCGGAATTACTTACCTTGATGGCTCCAGACCGATAAACCTCCTCGATAACATAGGGGTCTTCCCATTTAGAGAGGAGTTTTCCTGCAAAGAACCTGAAACGAGAGTTGTACAAAAGAACATATTCTCACGCTTTTGGATTCTTTTATCATGCCATCTTTTAAGTTTTTCTATAAATAACTTAGCATTTTCATAAGCTTGGGTTCTCCATTCATCTAATGAGCTAATATCAAATAACCTCTTTTCACCAGCAAGTGTGAAATCATAATTGAGTTCCTTCATTGCCCAAAAAGCTTTAGGTTCTAACTCAAGAGGCAAATGACAAGCTTACCATAAACCATTTTATACGGAGACATACCCATAGGATTTTTATAAGCCGTTCTATAAGCCCAAAGTGCATCATCTAATTTCTTAGACCAATTCTTCCTGGACCTATTGACAGTCTTTTGCAAAACTAATTTTATTTCTCTATTACTAAGCTCAACTTGACCACTAGACTGGGGATGATAAGGTGATGCAATTCTATGGTTAACATCATATTTAGCAAGCATTTTACGGAAAGTACCATGAATAAAGTGTGAACAGTCATCAGTCATTAAACATCTGGGGACTCCAAACCTTGGGAAAAATAACTTCCTTAAGCATCTTAATAGAGGTGTTGTGATCGGCACTACTGGTTGGAATAGCTTCTACCAATTTAGTAACATAATCAACAGGAACCAAAATATGTGTATACCCATTAGAGGAAGGAAAAGGTCCCATGTATTCAAATCCCCAAACATCAAATGGTTCAACAGCAAGTGAATAATTCATAGGCATTTCTTGACGCTTACCAATATTACCTATCCTTTGACATTCATCACAGGATGAGACGAACTTACGAGCTTCTTTGAAGAGAGTAGGCCAATAGAATCCAGACTGCAATACCTTGTGAGCAGTTCTATCTCCAGCATGATGTTCTCCATATGCTTCGGAGTGACACTTCCGAAGGATTTGTCCCTATTCATGCTCAGGAACACAACATCTAATAATACCATCTACTCTTTTATAAAGATGTGGGTCATCCCAAAAGTAATGTCTTGAGTCATAAAAGAACTTTTTCTTTTTTTGATAAGTAAAATTGGGTGGTAACTATTTAGCAACGATATAATTAGCATAGTCAGCGTACCAAGGAGTACTATTAGTAACATTTATTGCAGCTAACTGATCATCAAGAAAACTATCATCAATAGGTAGTGGGTCATCAAGCACATTTTCAAGTCTAGAAAAGTTATCAGCTACGGGGTTCTCAGCTCCTTTTCTATCAATAATATGCAAATCAAATTCTTGTAACAAGAGAACCCACCGGATAAGTCTAGATTTAGCATCTGGCTTTTCCATAAGATATTTAATAGCAGCATAGTCAGTGTGAACAGTTACTTTTGAATCAACAATGTATGATCTAAATTTGTCACAAGCAAACACAACTGCTAAGAATTCTTTTTCAGTGGTAGCATAACTCTTTTGAGCGTTGTCTAGAGTTTTACTAGCATAATGAATAACATTTAGTTTCTTATCAACTCTTTATCCTAGAACAGCACCAACGGCATAATCACTAGCATCACACATAATTTCAAAAGGTAGGTTTCAATCAGGTGGTTGTACTATAGATGCAAAAATTAAAGCTTTCTTAAGTGTTTCAAAGGCCTTAAAGCAATCATCATCAAAAACAAAAGGAACATCCTTTTGTAAAAGATTTGTGAGAGCTCTAGAAATTTTAGAAAAATCTTTGATAAATCTCCTATAGAAACGAGCATGAACTAAGAAACTACACATACCTTTGATATCCTTGGGACATGCCATTTTCTCAATAGCATCAACCTTAGCTTTGTCCACTTAAATACCATTTTCAGAAATCTTATTACCCAAAACAATACCTTCATTAACCATAAAGTGGCATTTTTCCCAATTCAAGACAAGACTTGTTCGTTCACATCTCTGCAAAACTTGATCAAGATTGCTTAAACAATCATCAAATGACTTCCCATAAATGGAGAAATCATCCATGAAAACCTCTACAATCTTTTCACAAAAGTCAGAGAATATAGCAGTCATACATCTTTGAAAGGTAGCAGGTGCATTGCATAAACCAAAAGGCGTACATCTATAGGCATAAGTTCCAAAGGGACAGGTAAAAGTAGTATTTTCTTGATCAGGTTGAGAAATAGGTATTTGTGAAAAGCAAGAGTATCCATCAAGGAAGCAAAAGTGTGTGTGCTTTGATAATCTTTCTAGAATTTGATCAATAAAGGTAAAGGGTAATGATCTTTTCTAGTTACTTTATTTAATTTTATAAAATCAATAACCATTCTATAACCTGTAACAATTCTTTGTGGAGTAAGTTCATTGTTATCATTAGGAACAATAGTAATACCTCCCTTATTAGGAACACAATGAACGGGACTTACCCATCTACTATCAGCTATAGGGTAGATTATACCTGCTTCCAGAAGTTTTAATATTTCCGTTCTTACCACTGCTTTCATCTTCGGGTTTAACCGACATTGATGATCGACAACTGGTTTAGCATCAGGTTCCATATTAATCTTATGCTGACATAAAGTGGGACTAATGCCCTTTAAATCATCAAGAGTATATCCTACAGCCGCTCGGTGCTTCCTTAGAGCTTTCAATAATCTTTCTTCTTCATGTTCTGAAAGGTTAGCACTAATAATAACAGGATATATCTTCTTTTCATCAAGATAAGCATATTTCAAAGTGTCACTAATAATAACAGGTATCTGTGAAAAGCAAGAGTATCCATCAAGGAAGCAAAAGTGTGTGTGCTTTGATAATCTTTCTAGAATTTGATCAATAAAGGTAAAGGGTAATGATCTTTTCTAGTTACTTTATTTAATTTTATAAAATTAATAACCATTCTATAACCTGTAACAATTCTTTGTGGAGTAAGTTCATTGTTATCATTAGGAACAATAGTAATACCTCCCTTATTAGGAACACAATGAACGGGACTTACCCATCTACTATCAGCTATAGGGTAGATTATACCTGCTTCCAGAAGTTTTAATATTTCCGTTCTTACCACTGCTTTCATCTTCGGGTTTAACCGACATTGATGATCGACAACTGGTTTAGCATCAGGTTCCATATTAATCTTATGCTGACATAGAGTGGGACTGATGCCCTTTAAATCATCAAGAGTATATCCTACAGCCGCTCGGTGCTTCCTTAGAGCTTTCAATAATCTTTCTTCTTCATGTTCTGAAAGGTTAGCACTAATAATAACATGATATATCTTCTTTTCATCAAGATAAGCATATTTCAAAGTGTCACACAATTGTCCTTTAGATGGAGGAGGACCTCCTAAAGTTTTAATAGGTAGATTGTGTTTAAGCAGAGGACGTTGCTCAAACAAAATATCTTCTATTTCATTTCTTTCATGCATATGTAAATCTTTTTCATCATCCAGCAAATATTGTTCTAGAGGATCAGTAGGAGGCACAACAATAGAAGCAACACCAATAATTTCATCTTTACTAGGTAATTCTTTTTCATGAAGCTTTCTATTAAACTTGGAGAAATTAAATTCATGAGACTCATTACCAAAACTAGCATCGACAGTTTGTTTCTTACAATCTATCTGAGCATTAACGGTGTTCAAGAAGGGTCTGCCAAAGATAATGGGACAGAAGTCATCTTGTGGGGAACCAAGAACAAGAAAATCAGTAGGGTATTTTATTTTCCCACACAAGACTTCAACATCTCTAACAATCCCAATTGGTGAAATAGTGACTCTATTAGCCAGTTTAATAGTGACATCAATGTCTTCTATTTCTGCAGGTGCTATGCCATTCATAATTTCTTGGTATAAAGAGTAGGGGATAGCACTCACACTAGCACATATGTCACATAAACCATGATAGCAATGATCTCCTATTTTGACTGAAACAACGGGCATGCCAACAACAGGTCTGCGTTTATCCTTTTTATCAGGTTTGGCGATTCTAGCAGCCTCTTCATTAAAGCAAATAACATGCCCATCTACATTTTCTTCCAAGAGATCCTTAACCATATCAATGTTAGGCTCTTTAATTTGTTCATCGGGTTTAGATGCTCTAATATAGCTTTTGTTAACCATAGTTGAAACTTTAGCATGTTCCTTTATCCTAACAGGGAAAGGTGGTTTTTCAATGTAAGCAGTAGGAACAACTGGATCAACATTATAAAGTATAGTTTCTTCTTTAACTGGTACCGATTCTTTAATTTCTTCTTTAACAGGTGGGTGATATTTGAACCACTTCTATTTAGGGAGATCAACATGAGCAGCAAAAGATTCACAAAAGGAGGCTACTATCTCAGAGTCAAGTCCATATTTAGTGCTAAACTTTGAAAATGCATCGGTATTTATAAAAGATTTAACACCATCATACTTAGGCTTAATACCTGACTCTTTACACTGGTACGCGTCGGTGCTATGCAAACGGTTTTTAACCCCTTTCCGCGACGACATTTGGGACCGTCGCCAAGTGAGTGTGGGCGATAGGGGGTTCCTTCCCACACGACCCAGAAACCGTCGGGGATAGGGAGCCTCGATGCATGCTGTTGTCCCTATATAATTGTTTTTGATATCTCGAGTATCCCAAACGCTTCATCCTTGCTACTCGTTTGTGCTCGCATTGTCATCGCAGTCGGAGTTTTGTGGTTTTACCTAAATCTAGGCAGATTCCAGGCAGGGCTGTTTTCCAGGCAGATTCTAGGCACGGGAGTTTTACGATGCCTGGCACATCACAAACAGTTCATGATTATAAACCATGTACGATGGGTAGACAATCACACACATTTAGTTTTCCCGCACAGTATGTGATAGTGTCTGACATCACACACGCTTTGCAAACGGCAAATGTGTGCATGCTTGCACACATTTCCTCTCTATGAACCGTCTCTGTTTATAGTGTATATCGCAAACGTTTGTGTTTTACCAACCGTGTGTGCCGTATTGACCTGCACAACGTAATTTCACCCTAATTTAATTGTTGCTATTCAAAATTGTACCTAATTTAAACTTGAAAGTAGGCTATAGCTTTATTCATATCCATCAGCCATCAGGTTCAAACAACCAATGCATTATTCAATTCACAGTTACATATGTTTAAGAATTACATAAGCACCAAATAAAGAATGATGAACCAGGTTTCTATACTAGTAGTATTACAGATGGTAAAGAAAGAGGCAACGGACATTCCAGTTGCTGAACAAGGTGAAGCGGAATGGCCCTATTGTGCTCTCCTGGATGCATAAGGCATGCAGGACTCTAGTCCAACCCCTTGTGATGGCCGGACGCCAATCATGTAGTTTGACAGGTAATCTTGAGTAAATTTCTTCATGATCCACTGCAAAAGAAAAAAGATTCAGATATTGTCATCTAACACAACTCATTACGGGCAGTAAAAAGAAGGCTACACGGTTCTTACTTAAAGATTCAGATATTGTCATCTAACACAACTCATTACGCGCAGTAAAGAGAAGGCCACATGGTTCCTACTTACCATCCTGCAGTTCACTGTTGTCTTGCATAAAGTGTAAACAAATAGTTCGATTGACATCTTTTGACCCATTTTAATAACAATCTTTATCAGTTTCCTCACTTGATGTTGGTTCATGAATATCTCATTGCCCCATACGCAGAAAGGGTCGAGGTGTGGATCTTTGGCAATGATATATGTACCTAAAAGCACCAAGTTAATATTAGAAGCTAAACAACAATTGAAAAATGATGTAGTATAACACTCCATCCATCCCATTATATAAGATTTTATTACATGTATATCAAGACTCCCTAGTGTCAGAACATTAAGGTAACACTCTTCCTTGTTTCTATGTAGCCTGGGATTGCATATTTAGTCATTCAGTACAATGCATGTTGCTAAACAACAATTGAAAAACGAAAAGGCATGTTAACTGCAATATCCTTAACAACAACCAAATATCGTAATTCATAGTGGTATTGTTGAAACTGTTATTGATGAAATTGAACTGCACGGTAAATAGTTGCACATATAGAGCATCACATTGTGAAGAACTGAAATAAACAAGTCATAAGGACATCTCTAGGCGATCCTTAAAAAGTTAAAGGACTAAAACCCTTAGTGGATATATATATATATATATATATATATATATATATATATATATATATATATATATATATATATATATATATACTCCAGCAATTTTTGGCCTTTTCTAGTCGATCCCTAAACTTAAGGTTGTAAACTTCAATTTGATCAAGTTCAAAGCAGGTTCAACCGAAAGTAGCATGCATTCAAACATAAACATAGATAGTTTTGCATAACCGAACATAAAACATAAATTTAAACTAAGCTAAACTACTTTCGGTCGAAGTAGAAGTCGAGCCAATCCTTCCTCGTCATGTATGGTGTGCCGCGAGCCAGGTCCGGGCCAGTACCGTTGTCGGGGTCATTGGGGAAGGCACTCCTCCACTCATCGACGTCGATCTCTTCGTCCTCGGGGCCCACCTCGACACCCTCTGCGTCGCCGTTGTCACCGCCTTCGACCTTGTTATCAGAGGAGAACGTGATAACCTCGCCGCCCTCCGCGCTGCCATCCTCGCCGCCTTCGACCTCATCATCGGAGAAGAGCGTGATAACCTCGCCGCCCTCCGCGCCGGCAAAGATCGCCCGCTCCGCCTCCACAAGCTCTGGGTGCTGGCGGCGGAGCTCTTGCATGTAGGCCTCGTCGACGGCCTCGGCCTCGAGGCGCTCCCACGCCTCGCGGTCCTCCCGCGCCTTAGCCGAGCTCACCACCTGTCGGGGATATACCCCGCGGTATGAACCGGCCGGAAATATGACCCGGCCGGACTTGGCATTTTACTTAAGACGGTTTACACTTGGCAATTTATTGGTAACGCGGCAAGCGGATCACGGACGACAACGCCCAAGGCCCAGAAGGCCGGTTCATGTATGGTGGGCCGGTTTATGAAGAAAGCACAAGGAATATTCTCTTACAAAGGAAGCAAGACTAGGACACCTTGTAATAAAGCAATCCTAATCCTACTAGGACTCTACATGTAACCCGCCCCTTCAACATATATAAGGAGGGGTAGGGCTCCCCAAAGAGGGACAAGTTTAGACAGGTTTTAGACAAGTTCTCGCAAGTTTCTAGGGCTAGACACAAAGAGCCGGTTTACCGGCGACACCACGAGGATCATAATGAGATCTAGCCTCAAACAGCATGTAGGGTTATTACCGGATGATGTTTCCCGGGGCCCGAAGCTGTCTAGATCCGTGTCTTACATCGCATCTCTCGATTCCGCTCAACCCCTCTCAAGCTACTACATAGATGTGCGGCCTCACGACTAAGTCCTTACCCTAGGACATCTGCCGTGACAATTCCACGACAGTTGGCGCCCATCGTGGGGCCTGCGCACGGTGGTGTTGAGTTCTTGGAGGGAATCTCTCACTAGGGTTTCGAGAAGTTCACAAATTTCCGGATGAAGGAAAGTCGATTTTGGAAGGACCTACGTCAGCTTTGATCAAGATTAGAGTTCATCCGGTCGGTTGGCAAGATTATCAAAGAAGATCACGAGGGTTTTGTTTGGTTCAGTATTAAATTAGTGCATTGAAATCCGATGGGTGCAAACCATGATCATGCACGAGGCCAAGTTGCTCCAAACCGCTACCGTGGGTTGTTTCCATTGTTGGTTTCTACCATGAATCGCTTCCATCGTCAACCGCCGGCGCCATGCCGGCTCTCCAAGAGAATTGCCAAAACCGCCGAAACAGCAAAAGGAAAAGAAGAAAAGAAGACTACGACAAAGACTCGGATGTGAATTTTCTAAAGACTCCTATGAATCGGAAACAGAAGTAACATCAATCCAGACTCGCCGCACCCACGGGCTGACTCCGCCTTGCTACTAGGCCCGTCCCTCCTCCGTTGACCGCATGGGGGCTTATACGTCTGCGGCCTGATCTCCGCCGGCGCTGCTTCCACTGACCTTCGCGGAGCCACCTCACCGGGGCACCTCCGGCTGCGCGCCCACGGGCCTCCGATCCAAGTCGCCGCCCGTTCTGCCTTCATCGGAGTCACTTCACCCCCGCGGCTTTCGGTGCATCGTCTCTGCCTCGGCTAGCGCGGACTTCGAGCAGCCGCCTTGACCCGTGGCTGATTTGGACTCTGCCTCCCCTGAATTCCCGCCGCGGCTCGTCTACGGACTCCGCCTCGCGTCCGAGTCGCTGTCGCGCCTCGTCTCCTATCCGAGTCGCCGCCGCACCTCGCCTCCCCTGGGTCGCCGAGTCGTTCCCTCCATCAAGGATCATATCCCTCTGCATCCAGGGCGCTTACCTGGACGAGCGTTTCCTCCGTTGTGGCCGGTCCGGCCGCCCTTGTCGCGTATGGGCTATCCCACATGGAGCCGCCACCAGAGGGCCTCCCTGCGTCGAGCCGCCACCGGAGAGCCTCCCCGTGTTGAGCCGCCGCCGGAGAGCCAGTCACATGAATCGGCCGCCCTGTGGAGCCGCGACGGTGCCTCGTGCCTCCGTCGCCGTTTTCGCCCTGGGATGCCTCGCGTCAACAGGCCTTGAGTTGCCCCCGTCCAGATTGCTATCAGACTTCACCGCCGGAGCCTCGGCGACCCGCGTAGCCGCTTGACCCGCCTCTATCTTCGGTGTGGCCACCTTGACTTGCCCCAGCGTCATGCCTCAAGTTGTGGCATGCGAACCGTTCCGGCCTCTGGCCAGCCACCTTGCTTCAAGCCGCCATAAAGATACACCGGATTATTCTGCCTCCGCCCGAGAGCCGGCGGCGCCGGCCGCTCGCTGGTTTTTAGTGCTGAGATGGTAATGCAACAAGCTGCGTGTACAAGTGCAGAACCTACATCCTGGAGCGCTGTGAGCGTTCATGTGAAAAGGAAGCGCATGCATGCATAGTTACTCTGAAGATCACGCTGCTAAACTCAACCGGAGCACGAGTACCGGCGATTTTTTATTTGCAATCGAAAAAGTCTTGCTGAGCACTGCTACAATTCTGGGCAAGAATTCTATGGGCAGATCATCAGTCATTTGAAGACATCAGGTGATATCTACCCTATTTATTTTCAATACACATTAATTCATTCGAGCAAAAATACCCCGCCTTGCTGTATTTTATACGCATGAAAATTATTCATCAAAAAATGGTGATAAACTACGGAGGTGGAGGCACGCCAAACATCGTTCGACACAAGTGGTCGTCGTTATTCCACGGATTCACGCGCCAGTTTACAGCGCCTCGGCCGTCTCTCGCGATCGTGCCGGTTTACGATGCCGTGGCCGTCTCTCGCGACCGCGCCGGTTACAATGCCGTGGCTGTCTTTCGTATCCGCGTCGGCTCACAACGGGGAAGGCAACTAGCCCGTCGGCGCCGGCCGACCCATCTATGGTTCGAGAAAATCAGGTGTTATCCTTCCTATATACTTTATCAAGACATTTTAATTCCTCTGAGCAACATTACACTGCCTTATTGGTATTTTCATGTGCAGGTAAAATCATTGCTATACTGCGGATATAAACACGCACCGGCAATATTCTACCACGGCATTTTCTTCTGTGTCACCTTACCTGATGAACGGACGGCCGGTTCACGCGTCCACACCGGTATACAACGTGGAGGACAACTTGCCCGTCCGCACCGGCGTATAATATTGCGACCGACTCATCCGTCGGTTCCTACGGCGGATTCATCCATGGTTGATTCCCGCTTCACGATGGTGATCATCAACTGTGACGGATAAATACTGGCTTAAACATATCAGGTGAAATCCATCCAGTATATTTTATTATATATTGCTTTCTTTAGAAGAGCAATTACCCCGTCTCGCAAAGTTATCTAATGCAGGACCCTGAACCGCCATATTGGTGCAAATTTAAAGGCCGGCTGAAAATGATAATTCTGGTTTAAGATCCCACAAAGCCTTTTAAGCTCCTAATATCCGGTTTAACATCCGGTTCAAGAAGAAGTGTTTCTCGCAAGTTCGAGTTCTCAGAAAAATTAAGGGGGCCAAAGAGAGTTTGTTGCACAACACAACTCAAACATAGACCCCGGCGAGCACAGCTCAGGAATATGTCACATGGGGGCTTCTCCATGCCAAGAAGTTCTTATGGCCTCTCAAACCGGCGCCCCTGGTAAACCAGGGGATCAGCCTTTTTCTTCTAAATAAGTGTCTTATGGGAGTTCACTCACGTGATATCCATCCAAAGTTTATTTCTCTTGATATATATCATTTTCATCAAGAAATAAGATGCTTTGATCAAACTATTTTATGTAGAAGGGACCAAGCTAGGGGGCTACGGATCACATATGAACCTTCGATAAAGTCTTTTCTGGTCCGGTCTACATAATGTTCTTGTCCCTAGGGTACTTCATTTGATGGCAGATGTAATATTGCTGTCCCTTGTGTCGGTGTACTAAGGTAGGGGTACCTCTGTACCCCAACTTGTGCACGGGCAGTAGCAGCTTCCCGTGGCAGGGCCTACCACGTGCTTGCCGGAGACCTTTTCTGCTTGACATAAAGCCATTCAAAAACAAAGTATACAAGACAGAAGATCGAGGCCCCGGCAAGTGGAGCTTGCCGGGAAGGCCATCCCAGGCTCAAGATTACCTCACTAGCACAAGACCCTGGCAAGAGGAGCTTGCCAGGAAGACCAGAAGACTTTATCTAGAAGACATGCCTCGGCGCAGCATGCGCCCCGGCAGGGCCCGGGAAGCGACAAGCTTCAGAGCCCGGCAAGCTTCCGGGCCCGGCAAGGTCAAGGCCCCGGCAAGGTGCTTGCCGGGGAGAGTTGCGCTGTGTGCCCGCGCTCCAACTCATCGGTCCACGCATCGCCCTGGGGCCACTCCAGGGACGCGTGGAGGATGGCTGTGCAGCCTGGGGGACACGGTGGCACTCCACGGTGATAAAGCTATCGCCGTGGCAAACGGAGACGCAAGGGCGGGCGCTTTTGGGGTCGACGGCGACGGGCATTTAATGCTCTTGTCCCCCACTGTCAAAGTAGGTAGTGACCACTGTTCATGCACTGTTCATCCACTATTCCCGCACTGTTACAACTACCACCACTATTACATTTTTACCCTTTCTCCTACGTTGACACCTGTCGGTGACCCCTTGAGCTATAAAAGGAGGCCCATGCACAACGTAGAAAGGGTTCGGAACCTAGATCGCTCATTCGCTCGGTGTAGCTAGTCCTTCAAGCTCCCGAGCTCTCCAACTCAATACAAACTAAGCAGGAGTAGGGTTTTACGCGTCCATCGCGGCCCGAACCTGGGTAAACTGCCCGCGTGCTCACTACGATCTGCTCTTTGTGCTCCCTCCGCTCCCTTACCGCACGAACAAGGGGCTCCGGTCCCATAGGTGCTCGTGGTGGACAGTTTCCCCCGACACTTGGAAGATACATACCCTTTGATGGCAAAAGAAAATTTGTTCTTGTCCCTAGGGAACCTTCCTTTGATGGCAGATGTAATATTCCTGTCCCTTGGTTGATCATTCCCTTTGATGGCAAAAGAAAAAAATATGTTCTTGTCCCTAGGGAACCTTCCTTTGATGGCAGATGTAATATTCATGTCCCTTGGTTGATCATTCCCTTTGATGGCAAAAGAAAAAACATGTTCTTGTCCCTAGGGAACCTTCCTTTGATGGCAGATGTAATATTCATGTCCCTTGGTTGATCATTCCCTTTGATGGCAAAAGAAAATCCGTTCTTGTCCCTAGGGAACCTTCCTTTGATGGCAGATGTAATATTCATGTCCCTTGGTTGATCATTCCCTTTGATGGCAAAAGAAAAAAACCTGTTCTTGTCCCTAGGGAACCTTCCTTTGATGGCAGATGTAATATTCCTGTCCCTTGGTTGATCATTCCCTTTGATGGCAAAAGAAAATATGTTCTTGTCCCTAGGGTACTTCCTTTGATGGCAGATGTAATATTCCTGTCCCTTGGAAGATACATACCCTTTGATGGCAAAAGAAAAGTTCTTGTCCCTAGGAGTACATCCTTTGATGGCAGATGCAATATTTCCTGTCCCTTGGAGTACATCCTTTGATGGCAAAAGAGTACATCCTTTGATGGCAAAGTTCTTGTCCCTAGGAGTACTGTTAGTCATAGCCCTTTGGGTCGCACCCTTTGATTGGCACATAGGGAGCCTGGCAGCTCGCAAAAAGCCTCGACTACATGGTCTTATTTGCAAACCTGTGTTTTTGTGTTTGTGATTTTTCATGTGTTTTTATGGGTTTTTTGATCTGGAGCTGGACAACTTCAAAGTTGACCACATATTTTCAAAAGTCTGGGTCATAGAATACCAGCATGATTTAAACCGGCGTTCATCATAACCCGGAACAATCATTAGGCAAACGCCAAGAGAGCCAAGAGCCTCATCAGAATCTACACATTCAATGATGCCTACCGAATTAAGGACGTCATGTACACTTAATCACAGGTAAGATAATGACCGGTGTTTATTAAACCGGCCTGGCTTTGACTATAAGTCGCCAGTATGAGATAAGACAATGACCAGTGTTTATTAAACCGGCCTGGCTTTCGACTATAAGTCGCCAGTATGAGATAAAATAAATGACCGGTGTTTATTAACCCGGCCTGGTTGTGATCAAATATCACTGGAACCGGTTTTCAAACCGGATTATATTATTTAATAGCCAACATGGCTGGATTTTTATCACGGTTATCAAATACCAATGTTATGATTGAGGTTTTCAAAGTCGCTACAGCGCAATGGATATCATATTATCAATGGTATGATTCATTTTACAAAGTAATAGTCCCGAGTCGCTGCAGGATTACAACCCGGCACTTGGAGGCTACATTATTCAAATTTAGATTACATCAAATACACAAGTCTCATGTCGCTGCAAGCATGCACCATGACACTTGGGGGCTAATGCAAAAGTCATTTTTTGCTCACCTTATTGAAGACCCGATTCATCACATTATAATGAGCCGGCCCTTGGGGGCTACCAATCACTCCTGTCAACAATTCAAGGTACACAAGTATTAATCCATTATATTGAAGGATCCACTGCTCAGTTGGTAAAGCACAAAGCTCTTAACCTTGTGGACGTGGGTTCAAACCCCACGATGGAAGTTACATTATATAATGTTATTTTCAATGATTATATCTACAAAGTCCCTGCTCATTATTGCATAATGACCCGGCACTTGGGGGCTACATGATGCTGTTCATGTTTACATGATTATATCTACAAAGTCCCTGCTCATTATTGCATAATAACCCGGCACTTGGGGGCTACATAATATGGAATATTCAGTTTCATAGTGATTGGGATGAACAATCCGGATTTCTTCAAGATTGCAATTTTTATATTGAAACAAGTCTTAAGCTATCACTATGTTCTCCTCTTAAGACTTGGGGGCTACAAGTAATATGCATATAAAGGAGGAACATCTTCAAATTCTCAGTTTTGGGTAAGTCTGGAAGATTAATTGTGTGACCCGGCGTTGGCAACAATCATAACCCAGTGTAGATAAACAGTCATGACCTGGAATCATCAGTTTTTATAACTCGGCAATGGTGGTAATTATAAACCGGCAAGTTCTACATTTCCAAACCGGGTGGATATCAATTGAATATTTGTAGATCAATATTTTTGTCAAGACAGAAGCATTGAAGGCCGATTCAAGTGGATTATCTCTTACAATATTTCTCTATGAGACACCAACGTCAGCAAACAGATTATGAGGCTGATCTATTGACCCGGAGTTTTCAGAGGAAGAGCCTGGATTTTTCGCGTTGGTAATATTTGAACATATCTGCTAAGGAGATTTACTATGAGATCATGGATACATATCAAGGAGGAAATGACAAGGACTTAAAGATGATCAAAGTGCCAGTTTACAAGAATTCTTAACCCGGAGCACAACCAATCAAATTTGTTCTTGTGTTGCAGCATAAGTTTACCATGGATAAATCCAAGCTAAACTGGGGGCTAATGTCGGGGATATACCCCGCGGTATGAACCGGCCGGAAATATGACCCGGCCGGACTTGGCATTTTACTTAAGACGGTTTACACTTTGCAATTTATTGGTAACGCGGCAGGCGGATCACGGACGACAAGGCCCAAGGCCCAGAAGGCCGGTTCATGTATGGTGGGCCGGTTTATGAAGAAAGCACAAGGAATATTCTCTTACAAAGGAAGCAAGACTAGGACTCCTTGTAATAAAGCAATCCTAATCCTACTAGGACCCTACATGTAACCCGCCCCTTCAACATATATAAGGAGGGGCAGGGCTCCCCAAAGAGGGACAAGTTTAGACAGGTTTTAGACAAGTTCTCACAAGTTTCTAGGGCAAGACACAAAGAGCCGGTTTACCGGCGACACCACGAGGATCATAATGAGATCTAGCCTCAAACAGCGCGTAGGGTTATTACCGGATGATGTTTTCCGGGGCCCGAAGCTGTCTAAATCTGTGTCTTACATCGCGCCTCTCGATTCCGCTCAACCCCTCTCAAGCTACTACATAGATGCGCGGCCTCACGACTAAGTCCGCTAAACCGGACATCTAACATGCTAATTCCACGACACCACCCCTGGCTTCGGCGGAACGAGGTGGACCGGACGTGTGCCAAGGGGAAATTGAGCCTAGCCGCCGCGCCGTGGTAGCGGACCTGCCAGCGGTCGTACTCCATGGCCGCGAGCTCGGTCGTGTGGAAGCTACCGAGCCACCGGCGGGTGTGGGTCTCTCGATCCGTAATCTCGGTGACGCACGTCCCAAGCGGCGCTGCCGGACCCTGAGGTAGGACTTCGTCGGCTGCTGGGTCCGAGGGAGAACGGGGAAGTCCTCGAACCGGCGTAGGGGCATGGCAGCGGGCGGATCGGGGACCGGCGACGGTGGATCAGGCCCGTGGAGGATGACAGGGACACCTCAGCGGCCACCTCGCCGGCGTCGGGCGAAAAGGCCGCGATAAACCTCTTTTTGGCCATTGGCTCCTCGAGCTCCCCGGCACACAGGCAGAGGTTCAGGATGGAGGCGCCGGCGATGGCGGTGACCTACCAATGGTTTCGAGGGTTGTGTGTCTATGTGAGCGGAGGTTTTGGGGTGTGTGTGGAGGGGGGCAAGGTTGTGTTTGCGGAAATACTGCAGCAACTGAAAATTTTACTAGGCGGGAGTAACAAGGCGGGGCTACTGAAAATTTGGATCAAGGGCGAGCAGATATTTTTGAGATTGCGAGGGATGTAGTGGCGCGAGTAAAATGCCGGGGCTACTGAAAATTTGAATCAAGGGACTGAAGCAGAGCAGGAGTAACAGACATCGCACATGGTCCGCACATACTAATCGTGTGCTGTCAAACATTAACCTTCCAGGCAGTAGATATTTTCGAGATTGCGAGGGAAGAAGAGGCGGGATTTTTGGGGAGTGAGCTAGTGTGCTTGACACGCCGGCTATGGACTGTAGCCGATGCACCTTCTCGCATACTATACACCGATGGTGCTCCAAGATATTTTGTACTACATCTCACACGGTTGGTGATAATAAATTGTGTGGGATCTACTTGATTTGAATTACAAAATGGGGTCACAGCGGCAATGGACGTTGTTTGAATTGCTAGACCATTTATCTACAGTGAACATGCAACTATATGTGTGTCGTAAAATAATTGGAATTATTCAGGGTTCGTTTGGACATTTTATACATTAAACTGGTTTTCTAGCCATTTTACGTGCACAATTAAAAATTAAACTACATGCACATGCTCCGGTGCATAAAAATTGGTTGAAAAATCAAATGTGTGTCCTTCAGTGCATGCTTAGGTCCCATGCAATAAATGGAAATGAATTTTTCAGAGTTCATTTGGCCTTTTTTATACATTAACTTGGTTTTCTAGGCATTTTATGTGCATAATTCAAATTTGAACTACAAGCACATGCTCCAATGCACCAAAGTTGGTTGAAAAATCACATGTGTGTCCTTGGGTGAATTTCTAGGTCCCATGCAAGAGATGTGAATGAATTTCAAACACCAGGGCATTGTTGATTGCCGGCAAAACATTGAGATGCCTGGTTTTTAAATTCTAGTAAATCCAAAACTCGTCTGAAATTCATGAAACTTGGCATGCCATCATGGAGCGGCATCAATATGTCGTGCTGAAAATTTTGTCCCATTTGGGGCAGGTTTGGGCATAAGCTTCTCGCAAACCAGAGCTTCTCACAACAAGCATGATGGTTTCGATAGGGAACGTACGACCTTTAGGGACGAGACGATAGATGTTGCCTCTTATTGCTTTCAAAAAATTTCTAGTGTCAACATAGAACAACATGAGTGTTGTGTTTAATCTTGGAATTTTTCGAGGTTCATTTGGCCTTTTTTTATATGTTAACTGGGTTTTCTAGGCATTCTATGTGCATAATTAAAATTTTAACTACAAGCACATACTACAATGCACTAAAGTTGGTTGAAAAATCACATGTGTGTCCTTGGGTGAATTTCTAGGTCCCATACAAGAGATGCGAATGAAATTCAAACATCTGGGCACTGTTGATTGCCGGCAAAACGTTGAGATGCGTGGGTTTTAAATTCTAGTAAATCCAAAACTCATCTGAAATTCATGAAACTTGGCATGCTATCATGGAGTGGCATCAACATGTCGTGGTAAAAAATTTGTCCCATTTGGGGCAGGTTCGGGTATTAGCTTCTCACAAACCAGAGCTTCTCACAACAAGCATGATGGTTTCGATAGGGAACGTCCCACATTTGGGGACGAAACGATATCCATTGCCTCTTATTGCTTTTAAAAAAATTCTCATGTCAACATAGAACAACACGAGTGTTGTGTCAATTTTTGGGATTTTTCGGGGTTCGTTTGGAAATTTTTATGCATTAACTGAGTTTTCTAGGCATTTTATGTGCATAATTCAAATTTGAACTACATGCACATGCTCCAGTGCATATAAATTGGTTGAAAAATCACATGTGTGTCCATGGGTGCATGCTTAGGTCCCATGAAAGAGACGGGAATGGATTTCAGACACCGGGGCACTGTTGATTGCCGGCAAAACGTTGAGATACCTGGTTTTTAAATTCTAGTAAATCCAAAACTCGTCTGAAATTCATGAAACTTGGTATGCTATCATGGAGCGGCATATAAACATGTCATGGTAAAAATTTGTCCCATTTGGGGTAGGTTCAGGTATAAGCTTCTCACAAACTAGAGTTTCTCTCAACAAGCATGATGGTTTCGATAGGGAACGTACCACCTTTGGGGACGGGACGATATCTATTGCCTCTTATTGCTTTCAAAAAAATTCTAGTGTCAACATAGAACATCAGGAATGTTGTGCTTAATCTTGGAATTTTTCGGGGTTCGTTTGGCTTTTTTATACATTAAATGGGTTTTCTAGGCATTTTATGTGCATAATTCAAATTTGAACTACAAGCACATGCTCCAATGCACCAAAGTAGGTTGAAAAATCACATGTGTGTCCTTGGGTGAATTTCTAGGTCCCATGCAAGAGATGGGAATGAAATTCAAACACCAGGGCACTGTTGATTGCCAGCAAAATGTTGAGATGCCTGGTTTTAAATTCTAGTAAATCCAAAACTCGTTTGAAATTCATGAAATTTGGCATGCCATCATGGAGCAGCATCAACATGTCGTGGTAAAAAAATTGTCCCATTTGGGGCAGGTTCGCGTATAAGCTTCTCACAAACCAGAGCTTCTCACAACAAGCATGATGGTTTCTATAGGGAACGTACCACCTTTAGGGATGGGACGATATTTGTTGCCTCTTATTGCTTTCAAAAAAAATCTAGTGTCAACATAGAACAATAGGAGTGTTGTGTTTAATCTTGGCATTTTTCGGGGTTCGTTTGGCTTTTTTATATAATAACTGGGGTTTCTAAGCATTTTATGTGCATAATTCAAATTTGAACTACAAGCACATGCTCCAATGCACCAAAGTTGGTTGACAAATCACATGTGTGTCCTTGGGTGAATTTCTAGGTCCCATGCAAGAGATGGGAATGAAATTCAAACACCAGGGCACTGTTGATTGCCGGCAAAACATTGAGATGCCTGGTTTTTAAATTCTAGTAAATCGAAAACTTGTCTGAAATTCATGAAACTTGGCATGCTATCATGGAGCGGCATCAACATGTCATGGTAAAAATTGTGTCACATTTAGGGTAGGTTCGGGTATAAGCTTCTCACAAACCAGAGCTTCTCACAACAAGCATGATGGTTTCGATAGGGAACGTCCCACCTTTGGGGAAGAAACGATATCCATTGCCTCTTTTTGTTTTCACAAAAATTCAAATGTCAACATAGAACAACAAGAGTGTTGTGTCAATTTTTGTGATTTTTCGGGGTTCGTTTGGACATTTTTATGCATTAACTCGGTTTCCTAGGCATTTGATGTGCATAATTCAAATTTGAACTACAAGCACATGCTCCAGTGCACTAAAGTTGGTAGATAAATCTAATGTGTGTCCTTGGGTGCATGCTTAGATACCATGCAAGAGATGGGAATGAATTTCAAACACCAAGTCACTGTTGATTGCCGACAAAATGTTGAGATGCCTGGTTCTAAAATTCTGGTAAATCCAAAACTCGTCTGAAATTCATGAAACTTGGCATGCTATCATAGAGCGGCATCAACATGCCTTGGTAAAAAAATTGTCCCATTCGGGGCAAGTTCGGGTATATGCTTCTCACAAACTAGAGCTTCTCACAACAAGCATGATGGTTTTCGGTGGGGAACGTCCCACCTTTGGGGACAAAACGATACCCATTGCCTCTTATTGCTTTAAAAAAAATCTCATGTCAAGATAGAACAACAGGAGTGTTGTGTCAACTTTTGGGATTTTTTGGGGTTTGTTTGGACATTTTTATGCATTAACTGAGTTTTCAATGCATTTATGTGCATAATTCAAATTTGAACTACATGCACATGCTCCAGTGCATATAAATTGGTTGAAAAATCAAATCTATGTCCTTGGGTGCATGCTTAGGCCCCATGCAAGAAATGGGAATGAATTTCAAACACCAGGGCACCGTTGATTGCCGGCAAAACATTGAGATGCCTGGTTTTTAAATTCTAGTAAATCCAAAACTCGTCTGAAATTCATGAAACTTGGCATGCTATCATGGAATGGCACCCGACATGTTGTGGCATTTTTCGTGTCCATTTTGTGAGAAGGCGCACTCGAATAATGACAGTCAACAAAGGCATTTTGAAAAAATAGCTGCCACTTTAATATCTCAAACATTTGTAGAATTCAAAGCGTGTGCGTTTTGTTAACCATTCACGTGACGCCATGTGTCTTGGTTTTAATGGTTGTAGGAGGTGTTGTGCGGACAGCTGCTTGACCTTGACTGAACGGAAGGCGTGCGAGCGCAGTCCGGTGCGCAGGCTGATCGAGAGGCGTGCGAGCGGTCCTCCAATGCGCAGGCTCACCGGGAATCGTGCGAGCTGTACGCTGCGCAGACTCACTGGGAAGCGAGCCCTTTGACTTCCATGGCCGCCCGCCTTCCTCTCCATTAATGGCACCCGAGCCGCTGTTTAATATGGGCAGCCTTACTGTTCGCCTCCCATTCCCCTCCCTCCCGCAGACCTCCACCAACGCCATGGCGCAGAACGATCATCTGCCACTAGTCTTCATGTTTGGTGAAGTCGATTCCGAGCCGAAGGAGATAGAAAATAAGGAGGAATGGGGCCTCATGGACATGGCCTAGAATGAGCTGGCTGTGGCGATTGCTGCCCCCGCTCCCGTCCCAGCTCCCATCCCTACGCCCGCGCCAGCGACCATCCCCGTAGCATTGACGGGCTGGTCGTCGAGCACTATCACAGAGCTGGAAGCCGTGGGCGTCAGCGAGGTCTCCGAGGACCCGCACGAGCTCGTGGACATGCCAGCGCTAGCACCCGTGCACGTGCCCGTGCGCGCCCATCCACCCACCGTGGCGCCGTCCCCCGTGCGTTTGGCTGCACCCGCTGCGCCCGTGCCCCTACCCGTGCACGCGCCCCCTTAGCGGCATGGGACGCTGCCGTTGACCGCTACCTCTCAGCGGCGCCAGTTGCCATCCTCCCGCGCCCCGCCCGTCGATCGCGCGACGACATGATGTTTGATTTACAAGTGAAGAACATTTTGTGCTGCCTTGAAGACTTCAACAACGGCGTCCCGGAGGACGACAATGACAACGACGGCGCGGCACGCCGCCTCCGCCGCCGCCGTGTCAGGCCCAAGATGCGATTATATCCCAATCGCGTGACACTTACGTGATTGGGGCACAACCACATTTCGGGCGCTTAGCAAGATGGATATCATTACATCGTACCATTACATACATACATGGGGGATACAACAATACAGACAAGTCACATGAATACAACATCATCAATACAAGGCATCCGACTACGGATGCCAACATGAAAAGCACAACGACATCCATCTGCTATCCAAGGCTGCTGACCCGGAACCTAACCCAAGACTGAAGAAGAAGAAGAAAGAACTCCAACACAACGATCATCGCTCTCACGTCAAGACATCGGAAACCTGCACCTGCAACTGTTGTTGTAGTATCTGTGAGCCACGAGGACTCAGCAATCCCATAACCATGGGTATCAAGACTAGCAAAGCTTAACGGGTAGGAAGAGGTAAAGTGGTGAGGTTGTAGCAGCGGCTAAGCAAAAATATATGGTGGCTAACTTACGAGTACAAGAATAAGATGAGCTTCTACGCAAACGGTCGCAAACTAGAAGTGATCGCTAACGATCCTGAACTACCTACGAGTCAAACATAACCCCACCGTGTTCTCTTCTCAAAGTGAAAAGATACAGTCACGGTTACTCACACAGTTGTGTGTTTTACTTCGGATTCTCTGTAAAGTTTTCTACAATAGGACATTAACAAATTCCAATCTGCCACATAACCGCGGGCACGGCTTTCGAAAGATCATAACCCTGCAGGGGTGTCCCAACTTAGCCCATCACAAGCTCTCACGATCAGCAGAAGTAAAATATTACCCCTTATCTTAAGGACAATCCGATCAGGCTCGGAATCCCGGTGCACAAGACATCTCGACAATGGTAAAACAAGTCCAGCAAGACCTCCCGGCGTGCCGACACCCTGATAGTAGCCGCGCGTATCTCTTCTCAGGCCACGACCGGATGGGTGATTTCACGGGAGCTAGATACCTCGAGTTTCCCCATGGCGGCCCCGTCGAACCCCCGTTTGGGACCAACACCATCAGCACTGGCCCCCCTGCTATATAGAAGAATCCTCGGGTAACGCTAACTCCCTATGCAATTAATTAATTAATTAAGTTGTTATTATCAGCAAATTAAAACCAATGTTGGGCCTTGCTGGAGGAGTTTTATTCAAAGACGAACTGTCAAGGGGTCCCCATATACCCAACCGTGTAAGGAACGCAAGATCAAGGAACATAATGTCGGTTTATCGGCTCCTAAGGTGGCATGAGTGGAACAAAACACCGATCAAAAGGCCAAGGCTTCCACCCATGCCCAGTATATAGGTGTGTTAATAATAGTAGATATTGTGATATACCCAAAGCATCAAGTTCCAACATGGAACAATCTTCATCTTCACCAGCAACTAACAACGCTATAAGAGGGGCTGAGCAAGCGGGTAACATAGCCAAACAATGGTTTGCTAGGAAGGTGTCAAAGGTTACAGGTTTCATGGCAACAAGGAGAGGGGCTGACAATAAAGATGGGTAGCGCGACAAGTAACGATAGCATCGAGACAACTAAGCATGGCAATGATAGTAAAGGTATCCAAGGTGATGGTCATCTTGCCTGATATCCCGCAAGGAAGAAGAAATGAGTCCATGAAGAAGACGAAGAAGAAGCCTCGAAGACGAACCACGTGAAGTCGAACGAATCCTCACGATCGCAACGGAAAAGAACTAGCGAGAAGAAAGCACACAACATGGTAAACACACAACACAAGAACATGACAATATGCTCAACCAAATATGTTGCAAGACAAGTCTATATGATGCATGGCAAGGGATGAAGCACACAAGAACAACACAAGCCAACAAGTTTAAATGAGGCCGGAAACTACCTATAACAAATCCGGTAAGCCCTCATATGCATGTTTTGAAATTAGTCCAGATCTGAACAAACCTTCAGTTAAAGTTGCTAAACAGCAGGTTAACATGCACCATGATGATCTACACGAAATTCTAGTCAAGTTTCCTATAAAGTTTGTTTAATTCGGAGCTATGGCCTAGAAGATATGAGCAAAACAAGACAAGCATGGCAACGGTGCAAGATGCACCCAAAAATCAAGCAAACACACTCCAAACATGTAAACAACATGATATTAAGCTTCTGCATGCAAAACCACACAAGTTTCATATAGGGCACACTCAAAACGGAGCAACGGTTCAACACATACACATGAAACAAGATATAACAATAAGCTGAAGTTAACAGCCACATAGCAACTTTGGAGCAAGATATATATATGCTACAACACTCAAACATGATAAGAAGAAGCATGGATATGAAATAGACATGATACTTAACAAGCATGAACTTAGAACACACCCAAAAGCTTGCTGGAACACAATTAAACAAGCTTGGCAAGTTGCAATAAATTTATCCAGACTTAGTCAAAATCTGGGAAGGCAAAAACATCATCACGATGCTGCCTTCGGAGGCACAAAACAACAAGCATATCAACCCTACTAAGTATATAAAGAACATGGACATGTAGTATACATATCATACATCAAACAACTCCATTGGATCATCTCCATAGGAGGCATGGATCAATAACAACAAGCTTCACCAAATTGATCATGCTGATAAAAACCTGACAGGTAAAATTTATAGCAACTTGAGAGCAAGAAATAAATAAGCTACAGCAGGCCATATATGCAAACAAGGGCATGGATGGATAGGCAATAACATGTACAACAAGACATGATCATTGGCCACTCCAAAACAAGCATGGATTTGAGTGGGGTATCAAGCAAACATAGCATCGGGTTAAACAGATTCCAGACTTAGCAGTTTTTTCACTAAGTATAAAATAGCAACATTGGCATGGCATGTTTACAAGCTTGTTTAAGTCACCTCAAGGCATATCATGGAAAGTGGATTGCACCACAGCAAAGACCATATGATTGTGCTTCTAGAACATATAGACATGTGGCATGAAGACAATCACATCAATAGCAATGAGCAAGTGAAATCAGCATCTCATAACAAGTTTCAGCACTTAACAGCCACATGCACTTTTGCAACAGAGATTAACATGGCAATAAGGCACCTAACATGAATGCTACAGCAACCAACATGAAGAGCACAACACAATGAACATTTTGACATATCATATGCTCCATTTGGATAAACATGCACAAAGTTACAAGCATCACAAGTATGCAACAAATTATAGTTAACAACAGTTTTGAACTTATAGCACTCTTGCAACAGAGATTAGAGTATCAAGATGAAGTCAAACAGGCATGGCACAATGGAACAAAGTATAGAGCATGTCACCATGATCATTTTGACATATTATTTGCATCATTTGGATAAGCACACAAAAAGTTACAGCCACATGAACATGCACATATATTAATAGATTCTGAGGACTTAGCCATTTTTCTGGGGGGGAAACGGAGTGAGCGAGAAATAGTTAAACAGCGCCCAGGCGAAGGATAGGGTTGGTGGGTGAGCTCACCAGGTGGGCTGAGGCCCAGGTTGGAGAAGAGGTTGCCGGTTGGGCTGGGCCAGGATCTGGGATGAAGGGAGGAGGTGGCCTAGAGCTGGGCTTGGCTGGGGAGGCAGGTGGGCCGAGGCCCAGGCGGGGGCGCGGTCGGGCCCAGGCGGCGGCGGAGCCGTCCCGTCGTCGTGCTCGCGCACGGGCAGGCGCAGGGCGACGGCGGCGGCCTCGCTCCGGCGAGCAAAGGACGAGGGGCGGCGGGATGGGACGGATCCGAGGCGGGGTCGCCGGATCCGGGCACCGGCGGCGGCTGGCCGGAGCTGGGGCGGCGCGGAGGTCGGCTGTGGGATGAGAAGGCAGCGGGGCGAACTGGAGGCGCTCGGCGACGCCGGCGGAGTCGGGGTCCGGCAGGAGGCGGCGGGACCGGCCGGCGCGGGCTCCGGCGAGCCACTGCGTTGGGGCGGCGCGTCCACGTGGTGACGGGGCAGAGCTGGCACGCGGCTCGCGGCGGCAGGCAGCTCGGGTCCGGATGGGCTCGGGCGGGCCCGATCCGGGCGTTGCGGGCCTGGCGCAATGGGGGAGAGAGGAAGCAGGGCGCGGGCGACGTGGCGCCGTCCCGTGGGCTGCGAGCGGCGGGGCCGATGACGTGGCAGCACCAGATTGGACAAAGCGACGTGGCGGCTGCGGTGGACATGTCCGGCGTCGCGCGGACATGTCCGGCTGCACGGTGGGAGCGGGGCTAGGGTTCATCTGCGAGAAAATGGAGGGGGAGGCACATATTTATAGGTAGAGGGAGCTAGGAGTGTCCAAATGAGGAGCGGTTCACGGCCATGCGATCGTGATCGAACGGCCAAGAGCATGGAGGGGATTAGAATGGGCTTGGGGGCTGTTGTGAAAGGGGTGTTGGGCGAAAAGGGAAAAGGCTTCCCGCGGTTAACGCGGTTAACCGTTGGGCTATCAAACGAACTCCGAACGCGACGAACCTTGACTGGCGGTCTACCTATGTTATAATAAGACCACACGCCAAGTTTCAACCCATTCCGAGAACGTTTTCCGGCCACTCATAAAATAAATATTCGGAGGCGCCGCAGGCGCGTGCAGGTGTGTCTGGGCTCAGAACGGACAACGGAAAGGACGGGCGGACTCGGAGGGATGCAAGTTTTGAAAACATGCTGATGCAACCCACATGATGACATGGCAATATGCAATACGCAAGCAGATGACATGGCAACGACGACGAATAACTGACTGACACCTGGCGCACCGATCTCGGGGTGTCACACGCCGGAAATAGTTTTTTTGGTGTTTAATATTGTATCTCGAATTCTCGATCATATGAATATAAATTCGCAGTGTGACTGAATGAAAGATATGGTTTGAACGAACTTGCGCTTTTCTCTCTTAATGTACAACCTTATGACAGGATTTTCTTTTGAAAAAAAGTCATTGGTTTTCAAAGATAAAACACTCATCGCAAACGCTTTAGTTAGAACACCCAGATGCAAACCGATAGCTTCCCCGGGAAGCCAAGGGAAAATGTGCCGAGCAGGATTTCTGCACCCCTTTAACGCAAACGGTTGTTTTGCATGACCTGAGTGCAACCACGTACAAACAATTGGGTAAGATTTGCATATCTGCCATTTTGGGTATGTTGCCATTTGTCAAACTGGAAAGATTGACATTTGTTTATCTAGTAACATTGCCATTTGTCAACCTTGTAACACTGCGATTTGTCAAAATATGCAGCTAAACATCACTAGCACTATCTAATTTTTGCAACTAAAATCACTAGCATTGTTCATATGGACACCAATACAAAGTGGCATTGTACTTTTTTTATCATCCAAATAGAAAAATAATATACGTGCTGTCACGCGACCCGTGTGACGTGCGAGCATGCGTGAGTTGACGGGACGCATATGCAAATGTACCATTCATTACATACAACGAGTCATCAACACACAACAACAACGAGGATACATGTTGGATTATAGATTATTTCCAACAAAACATTCTAGTAAAGTAAAGTTTTTCTCAAACAACAAATAACAAAGCGATGAAATGAACTTCAGCTCAACCAATCCTCGGCGTTGGAAACGCTTGCTTTAAACCATAACTGATTCTCTGGGAAGCGCCAGCTATTGTCAATCTCGAGACCAATGCAGACTGATCATCCAGGCTGAAGCGGACTATATCAGGATGCATATTGTGATAGCCAGGGTAGGGAACCATAGCAATGTCCAAGGTATAGATACAGTTGCTTCTCATAAATGGTAGTAACGTTGTGTCAACAACAGCTAGATCGCCTTTCACCATCATTGGATAGTTTTGTCCAAGGAAGAGCGAGTTTCCTCCAAGACTTTCAATACGGAACCATTCAGAAGGTGCTAGCGCTAGTACACTAGTATCCATCCCGAATACCCTGCAATGGATATTGGAATAGGTCCATATAGTGTGACCATGGGAGACAACACCTGCTTCGTTAGTAACATTAGCAATGCCCTGTATACATACAAGAAGAGGCGATCCATCGGAATAAGTTGCCAGGCGCCATTGAGTATATAGGTCCTGCTCGTCCTCATGCTCGTGATCATCACCATCGTCATCTCCCCCTTGGTTATAAATTTTTTCAAGTATGGGTGGTGGAATGTTCACAGGACCTTGGAAACACAAGAAGGTTAATTAGTAAAGGGAAACTAGCTAACCCGCATGCATGTGGATGAAACAATTATAATTACGATGGAAGACAAACGTATCGAAACAATAAGGATCCCATGCAAAAACAGTGCCACGAGTGGTGACAGCAAACACAAGACGCTCGTATTGAATTGCATCACAGTACTCATTCGTGTCCAGAAATTGATTTTTGAGTAATATCCATCCATCCGTGGAAGCAGAGACGACAACAAGCTTGTCGAAGATAGCAAGAACAGCATAGTTCTTGTAATACCAAGAGTGGTAGGGAACTTGAGAAATTACTATCTTCCGTAGACGACAGTCATGATGATCGTATCTGAACGTACGTAGACTATCTGTGTGCTAAACCTCATGGCGGTCTAAGATTTTTGGAAGTGGAACCCGGTAACGAGTGTACACATTCACAAGTTCCCAATCGCAATTGTTCCCAATATAAACAACCCATTCTCCATTTGTGACTGCCCAGGCCTTGCCTGTAAGCGATGGCATCTTAACATCACACGTATCATTATCAAGCGGCATCAACTTGCAGAAGGCAAGGCTTCCGTCGTTCTTGCGACGGCGAGCGGGGTCATGGCGAAGAAGATAGGAGAGATCAAACCGCTCATGAAACCTTGGGTTCTTTGTAATGATCCTATTTGTTGAGTCGATAATGGTCTTGTACGAACCTGCCATGCTAGCCGAGGTGATGATGTCGCATTGATCAATGAATTCCTCCACCACATCATCTTTCAGATCGGGGCAAGAATAAGGGGGTCGTTTCCGACCTGTTCCCTCCATGGAGAAGATGATTGAACAATAGCAGAAGGAAGGGTGAAGGCAAATGGAGGGAGGAAGAGCATGCGACAGTAGTTCCAAATCGAGAGGGAAAGGAGAAGAGGCGGTGGACGGTTGCCACGGTACAAGAAGAGGCTAGTGGGGAGCAAACGGTTACCACAGAGGTCACACACTGATGACAAGGCTGAGTGAACCTCATGTCCTATATCGCACACACCTTGATCTGGCTGACCGTTTCTTTTGTGTTGCCTAATCAAAAACAGTTCATCTGAGTGAACCGTATGTTGTATATCACACACACCTTCATCTGGTTTCCCATTTCTTTTGTGTTGCCTAATCACAAACAGTTCATCCAAGTGAACAGTATGCTGTGTATCGCACATGCCTTCATCTGGCTACCCGTTTCTTTTGTTCCTCCTCATCTCAAATAGTTAATTGAACTCAACCGCATGACGTTCATTGCACGCGCAACTAAATTCTGAACCGTGTTTGATGCATCCGTCTTCGCAAACGTTTTACACATTTTTTATTGTTTCCATACACCACCGTTTGTGATGATTGCATCGCACACAGTTTCTCGAAGGGTCTCTGATCGTAGTGTCGCGTTAGCAGCATCCTGCAGTAGTGTTACCTTCGTTGAGTTCCCAATCTTTAGAGTTGCATTTAATTCTTTATAAAAGATCCCATCGGAATTCAATAGTTTTCTTCATAAAGGAACCAGCAAAAGAAGTATCAAGCATGGATCGATCATTATGAGAAAGCCGAGCATAAAAATTCTGAATAATAATTTCTCTTGAAAGCTCATGATTGGGGCATGAATTTAGCATTGACTTAAGCCTCCCCCAAGCTTGAGCGATACTTTCTCCTTCACGGGGCCAAACATTATATATGTAATTCTGATCACGATGAACTAGATGCATAGGATATTTTTTTGGTGAAACTCCATTTTCAATCGGTTCCAGTTCCAAGATCCAATATCATCGCATAGCCTATACCATGCTAATGCTTTTTCCTTCAAAGATAAAGGAAAAACCTTCTTCATAACTTGATCCTTGGGCAGACCTGCAAGCTTAAACAATCCACAAATTTGTTCCACATATGTCAAGTGCATATCAGGGTGTTCGGTTCCATCTCCTGTGTAAGGATTAGCTAGCAGTTGTTCCATCATACCCGAAGGGATTTCATATTCAATATTTTCAGTAGGTGCAGCGGGTTGAGGGGTATCTAATTGTGGTTCCGGTCGAGGTGAACATACCCCGAACAAACCCCTCAAAGGATAGTTCTCCATAGTAACAAGTGACAATAAATTTTAGCACACTATATGAATGTTACCTTAGCAATTTCCACTTACCAGAAGCGCTTCACTCCTCGGCAACGGCGCCAGAAAATTGCCTTGATGAACCAAAAGTATAGGGGATCAATTGTATCTCTTTTCGATAAGTAAGAGTGTCGAACCCAACGAGGAGCAGAAGGAAATGACAAGTGTTTCTCAGTAAGGTAATGTCTGCAAGTGCTGAAATTGTAAGTAGTAGAGTAGTTGATAGCAAGATAATTTTGTAACGAGCAAGTAACAATAATAGTAGCAAGTATGCAGCAAGATAGCCCAATCCTTTTGAGGCAAAGGACAGGCCAAAACGGTCTCTTATAATAAGCAAAGCGTTCTTGAGGGCACACGGGAATTTCATCTACTCCCTCTGTTCACTTTTGTAAGTCCTTTAGGACATCTAAAATTGAACTGTATTAGATGCTATCTTAAATGTCTAAAAGGTCTTATAAAAGTGAACGAGGGAGCAGTCACTTTCATCATGTTGGTTTAATTCGTGTTCACTACTTTGATAATTTGATATGTGGGTGGATCGGTGCTTAGGTGTTGTTATTACTTGAACAAACCTCCTACTTATGATTAACCCTCCTACAAACATCCGCAACTATGACAAAAGTATTAATAATAAATTCTAACCATATCATTAAACTTTTGGATCCAATCGGTCCCTTACGGAATAGTGCATAAACTGGGGTTTAAGCTTCTGTCACTCTCGCAACCCACCATCTAATTACTACTCCACAATGCATTCCCTTAGGCCCAAATATGGTGAAGTTTCATGTAGTCGACGTTCACATGACACCACTAAGGGAATCACAACATACATACTATCAAAATATCGAACACATATCAAATTTACATGATTACTTGCAACATGATTTCTCCCGTGACCTCAAGAACAAAGGTAACTACTCACAAGTGATGAACATGCTCAAGATCAGAGAGGTAATATATAGCATAATAGATATGGACATATGATCTTCCACCAAATAAACCATATAGTAATCAACCACAAGATGTAATCAACACTACTAGTCACCCACAAGCAACAATCTATAGTTCCGGTAACAAGATTGAACACAAGAGATGAACTAGGGTTTGAGATGAGATGGTGCTGGTGAAGATGTTGATGAAGACAACCCTCCCCCAACATGGGAGAGTTGTTGGTGATGATGATTTCTCCCTGGGAAGTTCCCCGGCGAAATCGCTCCACCGGAGGGCAAAAGTGCTCCTGCCCAAGTTCCGCCTCGAGACGGCGGCATTCCGTCCCGAAAGTCTTCTCCTTATTTTTTTTTCTAGGTCAGAGAGGCTTATATACCAAAAGATGGTCACCGGAAGCGGGCCTGGATGAGCACAACCCACCAGGGCGCGCCTGGGGGCCCTGGCGCGCCCAGGTAGGTTGTGATCATCAGCTCTAGTATTTCTTAAATATTCCATAAAAAATCTCCGTGAAGTTTCAGCTTGTTTGGAGTTGTGCAGAATAGGTGGCCTGATGTAGCTTTTTCAGGTCGAGATTTCCAGCTGCCAGAATTCTCCCTCTTGGTGTATACCTTGCAAATTATGACAGAAAATGCATTAGAATTACTCCAAAAAGCATTATTATGCATAATAACAACATAAATAACAGCAAGAAAACATGATGCAAAATGGACGTATCAACTCCCCCAAGCTTAGACCTCGCTTGTCCTCAAGCGAAAACCGATAACGAAAAACATGTCCACATGCTTTGAGAGAGAGGTGTCGATAAAAATAAAATACGGACATAGAATCATCATGTTGATTATTATAACAGCAACAAAATTAAACATAAGACTTTTATCATAGAACTTGTATAACAGACTTCTCATGAATAAGTAATAGTTCATCACACAACTGAAGTATAAAGCATAAACTCTATTAGAAACCAACAAACATGTTTTCAGTCAACTTTTGCAACTACAATTCGTCATCTTTTCAGGCAGGGTCTCGTATCGGAGCCTTTAGGCAAGTCCACATACTCAACCATCATATAGTCTTATGTGATTGCTAACACTCACCGCATACACATGAGCAAAACATTTCAACAGGACACATAGAAAGATAGGGGCTTATGGTTTCGCCTCCCAACATACTCACCTCCCGGGTGATGTCAACAATAATAACTCATGTCACCCATATTCAACTGGACATATGTGCCTAGATCTTTCCTCACCACATGATGCTTGCCAAAGGATAAAAATAAAAGGGGAAAAGGGAAAACTTAGACTCTTTGCATAAAATTAAAAGATAGAACCTTCGCAGAGGGAAGCAGAGGTTGCCATGGGCTTATTTGTTTGTATGCTCAATCCCTTAGTGCAAAAGAACGTCATGTTAAATTGCCCCTTGTGATGGCAACCTTTATTATGCAGTCTGTCGCTTTTATTCTTCACCATCACAAGTTCGTGCAACGCTCAATTTTCTCTTACACTAAATGATCTCACATTTTTAGAAGCAACTTTTATTGCCTTATTGCACAGATGACAACTTACTTGAAGGATATTACTCAATCCATAGGTAGGTATGGTGGACTCTCGAATAAGGTTTGAGTTTAAGGGTTTTTGGATGCACAAGTAGTATCTCTACTTAGTGCGGAATTTTTGGCTAGAAAAGATATTGCGAAAGCACCACATGTTAAAGGATCTATGACAATATGACTTCTATGTGAATATGAACAAACATAAATCATTATGTTGTCTTCCTTGTCCAACATCAACAGTTTTGGCATATAATATTTTGATGAGGGATCACAATCACAAAAGATTTCTATGATAATATATTTATATGTGAATCTTATCTTCCCTTATTAATTCTTTCATGAGTTGCATCATTGGCCAATGCTATTGTAACGACCCAGATGTAACAATTCATTTATGGCAATATATGCATCATTGACTTAATCAATTCCATTTTGGGCTCATCCTTCATTTTGGGTATTTTGTGTTTTTGCGTGGAGCGTGTGTTGCGTATCATTATGTCATTTCCATCATGTGCATTGCATTGGAATAGTCTCACTTTCGTCCGTGTGTAGTTGCATCGTCTCCATCCTCTCCGTTGTCCGTTTCAGATTCCGACTCTCTCGCATGGCACCCGTCGCACCTCCCAAGTCTTTGTTTCGTGAGCGGGATAAAAACATCCTCAGAATGGGCCGAGAGTTGTCGAGTGGTCTTGGTATATCACCAGTAGACCCCCTATCAAGTTTTGTCTCGTTTAGAGGTCGTTTGATACTCCAACGGTTAGCCGCGTAACTCACTGGAAGCCCTATCTCTTTTGGCCCACCACCCCTCCACAACAGCCCACAAGCCCATCCTTACCACCTCCATGCTCTCGGTCGTTGGATCGTGATCGTGTGGGCGAAAACCGCACCCCATTTGGACTCTCCTAGCTCCCTCTACCTATAAATAAGCCCTCCTCCCAAAATCCCGGGTCCAAACCCTAGCCTCCCACTTCCTCGCGCCGCCGGACACTTCCACCGGGCATCGGACGTGTCCGCCTCCCTCCTCTTCCGCCATGTGGCGCTCCCTGATTCACCCGCGCCGTCGCGCCCACTTCCCCGCCGATCCGGCCCGCCGCGGCCCGACGCTGGCCCTCCGGTCCGAAGCCGCCGCCGCCCGGGCGCGCCTCCCAGCCTGCGACCTCCGCCGTCGCCGGGCGCCGCCGCGCCGAACCGCGCCACCGCAGCCGTGCAGCTCGCTGCCGCAAACCTCCACACCGGGCGCGCCTCCCGCCGCACCCCTCCACCTCTCCTCGCCGGCCCCTCGCCGACCCCGCCGCCGGCCACGACCCTGACCGCGAGCCGCCGGTTGCCTCGGCCACCGCCGCCTCCTCGCCGGCTCGCCGGAGCCGCCAACTCCGGCCGGATCTTAATCGGGGTCGGGGTGGACGAGATCCACCCATCCCCAATACCAACGTGCCTCCGTCCCGCCGGATCTCCTCATCCCGCACCTCTCCATCCCGTTTTCGCGGAGGGTAATTTTTCACTAAGTCCCTGGATCCCAATATTTTTATACCCTCTTCATCATGTCATATCTCCGTGCTCGTAGCTCCGATTCGCGCATATGATATATGGAAATGTTCGTCTCGAAGTGCTCTACGTGTTAGCATCAGTTTTGTGCGTGTTAGGGTTCATATAGATGTCTTAATCTATGTTGCCAAAATGCTATGTGATATTACTGTTTTAGCACTAGTTATCTGTTAACAATATGTGCATGTTCGTAAGGTCGTAACTTTGTGCATGTTGGTCCAAATGGAGTGTATGGTATGTCAAAATGTTCGTCTTGTGATGCTCTTCATGATGGATATATTTTCATACATGTTAGGTTGCATTATGCCATGTTTAACTCTGTTGCAAAAGTGCATGTTGTTGTTGAGTTGTGAAATTGTTATAACTTGATGATTTGTCTTTTTCATAGCATTTTGTGTGATTTTCTTTTGTGCCACATGTCAACATGTTTTAGGAGCATGGTCATGATATCTTTGAAGTGGTTCATTTGTTTTTCCATGATATGCTCTGTGGTGACTTAAACAAGCTTTTAAACATGCCATGTCAATGTTGTTGTTTTTACACAGTGAAAAACTATGAAGTCTGGAATCTGTAATAACATGTTGCCATGTAAACTTGATGCCACAATATTTTCCATCCATGTTTTGGAATAACTAGTGAGCATGTCTTGATGTCCATGTTTTTGTCTATCAATCCATGCCTTTGTTTGCATATATGCCCTATTGTAGCTTGTTGTTATCTTGCTCTCGAAATGCTTGAAATTAAAACTGTCAGCCTGTTAACAGAACATTCAATTTGGCAAAGCTTGTGTTAAGAAACACTTGCATGGAATAAATTGTATCTTTGGATGAATTGGAATTATAATATGTGCTCATGTAAATTTCATGCTTGTTAGATATGTTTTGCTAGCTGTTATGTGCCTCCAAAGGTAGCTACAAAATGTTCCTGGTTGCATGTCTAGTAAATTTCACTAAGTCTGAGAAATCTGTTAACTTATTGAAACTTGCCATGCTAGTTTTATTGTGTTCCAGCAAGTTTTTGGGTGTGCTGTGAGTTCATACTTGTTGAGAATCATGTCTATTTCACATCCATGCCTTTTGACATCATGTTTGGGTGCTGAAGCATAATTATACCTTTTTCCAAAGATGCCATGTTGCTGTTAACTGCAGTTTTGCATTGCATCTTGTTTTGCTTGCCATTCGCAAACCGTGCATCCGATTCCAATGATCTTGATATCGATTTCGACCGAAATCTTCCCCTCTATCCAGTGGCTTGCTTGGTTGCCCAAGATGAAGCCATTTACATCATCTTATCCTTTAGGCTCGAGAGCATCCTCATGCATACGCACATCATGACTTGCATCCCATGACATGTCTTGCATCATGTTGTTTGTGCATTGCATCGTGATTGATCTTGTATCGTTGTTGTGATCTTGTGTTGGGTAGAGCCAGGAGCTGATACAGAGTTAGAGGATCTTGTGGAGACTGAGTTTGAGGAGCCGTCTTATCATCCCACCGAGGACTTAACACGCAAGATGACCGTTCCCCGATATCACCTCTATCTTTGCCTTGCTAGTTGTCGCGCTCTATAGTTATGCCTCGATGCCTATTCTTGTCTTGTCAGCCTCCTATGTTGCCATGAAACACTCTAACCGCCTTCCTAGCAAACCGTTGATTGGCTAAGTACGCTTTTGCTCAACCCCTCTTATAGTGTTGTTAGTTGCAGGTGAAGTTGGAAGATTGCTCCATGTTTGGGGGTGGAAGGCTTGGCCTTCTGCTTGGTGTTTTGTTCCACTCATGCCACCTTAGGACCCGATAAACCGGTGTCATGTTCCTTGATTTTGCGTTCCTAACATGGTTGGGGTTTATGGGCCCCCCTTGATAATTCGCATTGCTTAAAGCTTTTCCAGCAAGAACCAACTTTGGTATTACATTTGCCTAACAACTAAAAACTTGCATAGGGAGCTATAAACCCGAGTTCTTAATCAACAACCCGGGCCAGTGCTCCTCATTAGTGTTGGTCCAAACTGGGCAGACTACGGGGCCACCACGGGGAAACTCGAGAATTGGTATATACATGTAGGATGTCCCATCCGGTCGTGGCCTGAGATGAGATACGCGCGGCTACTATCAGGGTGTCGGCACGCCGGGAGGTCTTGCTGGATTAGTTTTAACTTTGTCGAAATATCTTGAGCACGGGATTCCAAGAATACTCGGGTCTTCCCAACATGGAGTTGCGACTCTGCGGATCGTGAGCTTGTGATGGGCTAAGTTGGGACACCCCTGCAGGGTTATGAACTTTCGAAAGCCATGCCCACGGTTATGTGGCAGATGGGAAGTTGTTAATATCCGGTTGTAGATAATTGACACCATATCCTTAAGAATACACTACATGTGTGAGAACCGTGACGGTCTCTTTTTGAAGGGGTTTTCGGAAAGTGAACACGGTAGAGTTATGCACGAACGTGAGTAGCTAGGATCACTTACTGATCATCGTTGGCGACCGTTGGCACATATTCTCATCTCGCTCTGAATTCGTAAGCTAGTTGCTTAGTGCTTGCTGCAGCCACTTTATTACCTCTCCACACCTAAAGTCTTTGTTAATTTTGATACGCGGGAATGGGATTGTTGAGTCCTTGTGACTCACAGATTACAACACACACCAGATGCAGGTACAACTGAGTACGACGCAGGAGATGGACAAGAACTTCACTGGGAGTTCGATGAAGAGCATGGTCGTATGTATGTGACGTACCCCGACGATCAGTAGTGGTTCCTACTAGGGGCGATCAGGACTTGTGGTTGTGGAATCTTTTCTCGTTTGTTTTCGTCCATAGTCAGACCCTGTGTTATTTGGATGAATGTATGTTATTGTATTAATTGTGTGACATGGCGAGTGTAAGCCAACCATTTAACTCTTTCATCCATGTTCATTACATGAGTTGTGCAAAGATACCACGCTTGCGATCATTCCAGAATGCGCTTATGTCTCTAACTCGTGCCTCGACATGTAGGAGATATAGTCGCATCCTGGGCATTACAGCTATGTTTGTCAACCTCTAATAAAATTTTCTACTTATACTTTTCCTTATGTGGTGCCATCACCTACCATAAGATTTAGCATATAATCTTCATAATTTATTTCCTTTCTTTTATTTATTCATTTATAACTTTTTTGTTTTATTGCAGCAAGAAAGTAAAGAAAGTAAAAACTTAAAACTAAACTTTATTATATATCTCGTACACGATTACAAAGATAGATCACTAAGCAAACTCAAAGAGAAAGGATCAAACTAAACTTTCATTTATTCTAAAGAAAAAAGATCGAACTAAGATAAGTAAATGCAAAAGGATAGTAGGGATGATACGATACCAGGGCACCTCCCCCAAGCTTGGCAAAAGCCAAGGGGAGTGCCCATAGTCGATACTCAGTTTTCTTTCAGTGGTGAAGAAGATGGTGGTGGTGAAGTAGATGCGATCTTGTCCTCGGGTTTCCATGACAGAGGTCCACCATCGAAAGAGGAAGAATGAGTCTCATGGGTCTTGCAACTAGCAGCCAAACTCATACCTTTGAACCTTGCCTCATATTCAAAGACCTGGCTCTGGAGATCATAGATGTGGCTTTGAAGGTAGTGTATTTGCTCGTTGAGGGTGAAGGCGGTACCTTTCATGGACTTGCCATCCACCTTAAGATCACGGGATATGTCCATGATCACGAGGTAATTGGCGTTGAGTCCACGCTCCACCATCTTCTGGCATCGGAAGACTTCTTGTTCCATAGCCTCCAGCCTAGCTTCAACGGCTCCCGTCCCCTTGGGTCCTTCCTCATCGCGGATGTGCAGCAACCCCTCATGCATCTGGATGACCTGGGGGTGCTGCACCACCTCCCGCAGATATGGGTTGATGACATTCTTGAAGAACTTATCCTTGGAGGATCTTGGAGTAGACATGATAGACGGGGTCTGCCAGAAAACAACAAGGAAAGAAAACAAAAGATTTCTCTGTGATACGGTGGTCAACAGGTTTGGGGGGTATATAAAGAATTTTTTTCTTGGGAAACAAGTAAGCTGTAGAAAAACGGAGTCCGGAAGGTACCCGGGGTGGGCATGTCTTGTGCCCACCAGGGTGCACTTCCCGGTAGTTTATTATTTTCCTACTTTTGTAAATATTCCAAAACTTATAAAAAATATTTTTGCGGATTTTTTGGAGTCCGTTTACTTACCGTATCACGTACATCCTTATTTGACGATTCTAGAGTGTTCCGGAAGGACTCTTTTATGTGTCCCTCCGGTGTCAAAGTTTGGATAATATTGCTTCCAACATTAATGGGCGTACCTGAGATATAATGCTTTATTCGTTGCCCGTTAACAACTTTCGGGTTAGTTACTTCGGAATTATTTATCTTGATGGCTCCAGACCGATAAACCTCCTCGACAACATAGGGGTCTTCCCATTTAGAGAGGAGTTTTCCTGCAAAGAACCTGAAACGAGAGTTGTACAAAAAAACATATTCTCCGACTTTGAACTCACGCTTTTGGATTCTTTTATCATGCCATCTTTTAACTTTTTTTTTAAATAACTTAGCATTTTCATAAGCTTGGGTTCTCCATTCATCTAATGAGCTAATATCAAATAACCTCTTTTCACCAGCAAGTTTGAAATCATAATTGAGTTCCTTCATTGCCCAAAAAGCTTTATGTTCTAACTCAAGAGGCAAATGACAAGCTTTACCATAAATCATTTTATACGGAGACATACCCATAGGATTTTTATAAGCTGTTCTATAAGCCCAAAGTGCATCATCTAATTTCTTAGGCCAATTCTTCCTGGACCTATTGGCAGTCTTTTGCAAAATTAATTTTATTTCTCTATTACTAAGCTCAACTTGACCACTAGACTGAGGATGATAAGGTGACGCAATTCTATGGTTAACATCATATTTAGCAAGTATTTTATGGAAAGCACCATGAATAAAGTGTGAACCATCATTAGTCATTAAATATCTGGGGACTCCAAACCTTGGGAAAATAACTTCCTATGACGCCCCCGATTTGATCGTACACTATTCATGCACGCAAATGTGTACGACCAAGATCAGTGACTCACATGAAGATATCACAACACAACTCTAGACACAAATTAAAATAATACAAGCCTTATATTACAAGCCAGGGGCCTCGAGGGCTCGAATACATAAGCTCGAATACACAAGAGTCAGCGGAAGCAACAATATCTGAGTATAGACATAAGTTAAACAAGTTTGCCTTAAGAAGGCTAGCACAAAACATCAACGATCGAAAAGGCAAGGCCTCCTGCCTGGGACCACCTAACTGCTCCTGGTCGTCAGTTGTCTCCATGAGGTAGTAGGCTTTGTCGGGGTAGTAGCAGTCGTCAAGTGTGGCATCTGGCTCCTGGACTCCACCATCTGGTTGCATCAAACTAGAAAGAAGAAAGAAGGGGGAAAGGGGGGAGCAAATCAACCGTGAGTACTCATCCAAAGTACTCGCAAGCAAGGATCTACACTACATATGCATCGGTAACAATGAAAAGGGGTAGTTGTGGACTAAGCTGCAGAATGTCAGAATAAGAGGGGGAGAACCTAGTCCTATCGAAGACTAGCATCTTCTGGAAACCACCAATCTTGCAGCAAGAGGGGGAAGTAGAGTAGTATAACATAAGTCATATTTATGTTGTTGTTTCAATGCTCCGGGATCCTTTCTCGACTCCCGAAGCAACATATCCAAACCATGCCTCGGCATCCAGTTTTAGTTGTAGCGATCGGGATACAACTCCAAGTGTCCGTTACCGTAGGACAGGCTATCGATAGATGTTTTCTTCCCTGCAGGGGTGCACCAACTTACCCACCACGCTTGCTTAACTCCGGTCGGACACACCATCAGGTCATGCCCGATGTCGGCCAAACAATACACCGCAACCCGACCTAGGCTTAATAGAGATGTCATGCACGCCGGACTAAACCCTATGCCCCCAGGGGTCATGGGCCAATCGCCCCGGGAACTCCTGCACGTTGCGTGGGCGGCCGGTGAGCAGACCTAGCTACCTCCTTAAAAAGGTAGGTGCATAACCAGTCCAACCCGGCGTGTGACGCTCAGTCGCAATGATGTCAGTTAAGCTTCGGTTGATGCATACGACGCAGAACGCCCATACTATGCCCACGTGATGGTTAGCGCTATCAGGCCAGAGGCACGCGGATCAAATATCCAAACCGTTTAGTGTCTTGGGAACGCGCGGTAATGAGCAGAGACTCATGATCATGTGACCCCATCGCCCTGTCTCGAGGACTTGCGGCAAGGGCTAAGAATGCCGGCCACGCCTCGTATTTATCTCGTGGGCACCTTCCAGGTCAATCCGACTACACATCACTCGCAATTAAGCTTGCGCGGGTACCCCTCAGGGTCGACCCATCTTTAGCAACAAGGTTTACTGTAAAGTCATAGTAACCATAGTAAATGTGTGGCTAACACCAAAGTAAAACTAAGGAAATCACCCTCGATGGAATTCCACCTGATGTTTATCTTCAAGTTGAAGGAAAGAGGAGTCACCCTCGAGGTCCACTCTTGAGGAGTTGCACAACAGTGTCGTTATCGGAAGTGGAGAAAGAGGAATCACCCTCGATGACCATAACCGGTGAACTAACCTACAAGGTTAACATCAGAAGTGATGCTGAGGTGTCACCCACGGCACTCGATAGTAACCCAGTATTGTCGAGCAACTAAGGGGAAAGTGATGTGCGGTGCCGGGGCCTGGTCTTCGATCTCGTTGATCGGGTCTTCTGATAGTCCAGTGGGGCGAATAGGACAAAGTGGGGGGTCACTGGTGGATCTCTAACCAGCCTATACTAAGAAGTTTAGTATAAACATGTAAGGTATGAAAGCAGGTATCAACAACAGGCTATGCATCAGAATAGGATCATACAAAAAGCGGTAGCAGTTCTAATGCAAGCATAAGAGAGAAGGGAATGGGCGATATCCGAATGATCAAAGGGGGTTGGCTTGCCTGGCTGCTCAGACGAGAAGGAGGGGTCGTCGTCGATGCAGTCGATCACCGAGGTAGCATCAGTCTCGCGGTCTACCGGAGAGAAGAGGGGGAAGAAACAATAAATACCAAGCATACAGATGCAACAAAGAAGCCTGACAAGTCAACACGCAATGCTAGGGTGTTATAACGCGGTGCTACACGGTACTGGCGAAGAGGGATAACATCTGGGAATGTTTTCCCGGTGTTAGGCATTTTCAGACAAGCGAACCGGAGGGGGGTTGTTCCATTTTTGGTATGATAGAGATGTGTGGCAGACGAACAGACCACGTATTCGAATTCGTCTCGTTGTTCTGAACAACTTTCATATATAAAACATTTTCATCTGAGCTACGGTTTATTTTATAATAATTTTCTAAGTTTAAACATTTTTTTGAAATTATTTTAATTCGAAATTCAACAGAAAATACTAAGTGTACCAAGCCATGTGCTAGCCACAGAGGCTGACTGGTGGGGTCCAGTCAACAAGTTGACCTGGTCAATGTTTGACTGGTAAACTATTACTTTTCAACGGGGCCAGGTGTCATAGACACAGATTTAACTTTATCTTTTTTATGCATAATCAGGGGTGGGGGCACCTAATCAGTGACATGTGTCATTAGAATTTGTTTAATGGACTAACTAAATGAATATGGTCCACTAGCCATGGGGTCATTACGCTAACCTAACCACTAATTAGCCTAGCTACTACTCCCTCCGTAAATTAATATAAGAGCGTTTAGAATACTAAAATAGTGATCTAAACACTCTTATATTAGTTTACAGAGGAAGTAATTAGCTAACTAAGCTGAACGGGGCCGGCCACACCCACAGAATATACATACGCACGCAACACACAATTACACAGGGCAGGCCAGAGGCACACAGCCGTGGCACACACAACACACATGGCCACGACCAAGGCCATGGCCGGTAGCAGCTAGCCGAGCAACAAAGCATTAGCAACAAGCGGCGGCAGCGGAGCAACGCAGCTAGCAGAGTAGCAGCTAAAGGAGCAGTAGCAGCAGTAGCAAGCGGCAGCAGAAGCAGGTCATGGAGTAGCAAGCTGCACCGGGACGAGCGACGGCAACCGAAGCAGCGGGCAGCAGCTAGCGGTGGCAGTACTGCTAGCACCAGCAGCAGTTGCGAGTAGCAGCAGCACGCATGAGCATAGCAGAAGCAAGCTGCAGCGCACGCACATACACACAAGAGCTCTAGCTCCCGTCCATGGCGGCCGAGCGCGGGGGCGGACTCAACACGACTAATCGAGGCGGGGAAAGGGAGGATCCGGTGGAGAAGCTCACCTCGGAGCCGTAGGCGTGCTCTGGGAGGTCGTGGACAAACCGGAGCGGTGGCAATCGACGGCGGACGACGACGATGTACGCGGAGGAAACAAGGTCGATGGCGAGCGTACAGGGCGGCTCCGCTCGAATTGATGCTCTGGATGGACGTAGTCGACGGTGGCGATCCTCCTGGACTCGCCGGTGCGGCGAACGGTGACCAGTGCCCGCGGGCTTGATGACGGCGCGGTGACGTCTCGCCCGGTCGTCGAGACAGAGAGAGAGGGAAAGGGTGAGCGAGAGGGGGGAGCCTTCTAGGGTTTCGGCGGGGTACTAAGTAGGCGAGAGGGCGTGGTGGATGGGTGCCACGGTGCCGCCCTATGCCGTGGCGGCCATTGTCGGCGTCCACGCCTCCCTGTGAACAAGAAGGGGGGCGTAGGGGGCAGCCTTTGCTAGGTGGGCCGGCCTGGCTGGGGGGAGTCGGGCCAAGGCCCTGGGGTAGGGGGTTGTGGGCCTTTTAATTTTTTGTTGCTTTTGTTTGCTCTTTATTTATTTTATTCTATTGTGTATTTTCTGCCATTGTTTTGTAATCTAGTTTAGCACCAAATGAATTTTGTTATTAACGGAATTTAGCACATAATTCAAGCACAAAGTTTAGGGACCACCCACAAGTTCTCGAATTATTTTGAAAGGCTTAACCATTTGTTTACTCTGAGAAGGCCAAAATATTTGATGTTGGACCATTTATTATTTTCCTACGAGTTTATCTGTGAGTCAAATGATGTTATCCTCTACATCATAATTCCTTAGTGAATATTTGCAACACCACCAACATTTTGTTTTCCTTTCCAAGAAATAATTTATTTGACTTTATTAAAAATTTGAAATTGAGCTTGGTTGAATCAAAGTGAGGATTACAACTTAATAATGATGACATGGCACTATTAGGCATGTGATTACTGTAGCACGATTCTCGGGGTGTTACAAATCTCCTCCACTACAAGAAATCTCATCCAGAGATTTAAGAGGTGGAGTAAGGGGGAAAGAGTTGGTTACGAAATTCTAACGGATCTTCTCGGTCTTGGTTGCTCTTCCTGGAGTAGTTGATCCTCATCGTTGACGTCTTTATTTCTCCGCTCCAGGTCATCATGATAAGGCCGGCATCCTTTCTCCAGGATCTCCATCGTACTTATAAATAGGACAGGGGCAACTTGACAACGATAGAATGCTACAAGGGGGTAATCATCGGGGTTTATCCCACAAGTGCACACATGAGTATCTCTCGAGTTGAACAAATAAAACACGCCGAGAGCAAAGTGATATGGTACAATAAGAAGTTTCAAACGGATTGACAATCGTTCAATGTCTGAAACAAGGTGTGAAAGGGGTCCAGAGCAACAAGAATAAGTATTGCGTCTGGTACCAGAATAGATCACTAGGAAGGTGACTCGTGAATTGCACATGAAGCCAAGCGTGAGGAATAACCTTGGAAACGGGGGGTGTACACGAGAGTCAGGTTTTGATCATGTGGAACTATGGGTTATGGGCCCACCATGTGGGTTAATAGTAGGAAGGGTGGTGACGTCTTGCACGATCATGTAAGCAAGGCATGTCAGAGGATAGTATGTCAGTTATGCCGGCAACAACATCGGCATCAAGAGCGAGGGACGAAGAGAACCATTTTCCTGCTCGTTGAAACGAGGCGGACCAAATAGGCAAGGTTCTCGTCCATCGGTGGTTACCGGAATGTTATCAACAATAGTAACAGGGTCTTATTGACAGAGTTGTACACCAATGTGTTTACATAAGCAGAAAATTATCACTGCTTAGATTATATGTAGATAAAAGAAAGGTTAAACAAACAAATGGAAAGGAAAATGTGTTTAAACACAATGAATAGGAGTATATCATTCCCAAGATTAAGCAGGGCATGATATACGTATCATGAGATCAAATTCATGACCATATAGATAAAAGGGGAAGAACAATTATGATATGTACCCACACAACGATGTTGGATAGTTGATCAAGAAACATTTAGCATTGCGCTTACAATGTTCTTGTGGATCTTCGGACTACCGTAGACATGCTTCGAGATAGCCCCGACATGATCTTCAAGCAAAGATTAGACTTTGGATACACGAGGATATATAATGGAGTGGGTTCGTGAAGAACATCCACAATTAAGTATTGAATGAAATGTACCTGGAAATACGTACCAAGTAACAAGATCGAAGTTAGCATGGAGGTTTAATAACCAAAAGGGTTGGAATGAAACTGTCGACCATTCACTTCAAAGCATTCGGTTTGCTAGAAGTTTTGAATTCGCACGTAATACTTCAATTGTTGGGTTTCTGGTTAGATTCAACATGGGGACCAGGGAACGAACGAGGATGGCGAGAAGTATTACTTGTATCAAGAATTCATAAGGGGTGGTGAAATTCTCACGACATTCTTGACATGAAAGATTGTAGTACTCTAAGGTAGAGCATATCATAAGTCGGATAACAAGGAACTCAAGGTATAACACAAAACAAGAACAAGTTTGTGTTGGAGGGAACGCAAGAATGTTGTCGATGTTAATATAAATCATCGAGGGGAAAGGATTGTATTTCCCATCATGAATTCGATTCACAACTTGTAAGAAGGCAAATCATCTTTGATGGTGATCACGACACATTTGTCGAGAGATTTCATTAAGATTTAATCGATCGGCGATGACATCAAGTCAAATGAATGATGGAGCGAAAGGTTATTGAACCCACTAGTACATTACAAACTTGAAACCAAGCTAGTTGTTCAAGGTGAAATGATATGCCGAGGAAGATCGGCGTAAGCTTAGCTCATTGTCGAAATTGTGCTCCGGGAAGAAGGACCAGGTAGCACAGTTAAAAGATGCACGATAATGAGATAGCCGATCAGGCTAGATATGACTTGAAGAATTAATAAACTCATAAGCAATGGAGATTACTTAGAGTTATTGAATCGGAGTGCAGAATTGGTTCATTTATCGGTGTCCCTGAGTGTCTAACAACTCAGAACCCGGGGAAAATTGGAATCGATGGGAAGTAATACTTGAAGAACTCATAAGAAGTAATATGGTTCTGTGACATTATCGAGATACAACGGGGTAATACTCGAAGGTAGATCCTAATAGAGGTTGGACAGGTGCATTGACCTGCAGAGGACAAGTGGCTTAACTTGTCCGAGGAATGGTATTTAAAGGAGAGCATGGTCGAAATCACGATTGCAAAAGGCCAGATCACTGATATAAGATGAACTTATATCAAGGGGATCATTAATTTTAAGAGAAGCCTTAATGATAAGATCTACACCGTGTCCATGGGCATGAACAGAAAGTTCAAGGTTGACTCCCACTTCTTCAATGCATAACCTTTCATTCACTTCCCACTTGTGAAGAAGTTGTAGCGTTGAAAATTTTGATCTGACGAAAGGCCAGTAGAGCATAACCCGCATCACTTTAGAATTCACACGGATGTAGGGAAGGCATGGGTTCAACCCATCGGGGCATTTTAGGCACATATCACGCAAGCTTCAGGAGTAAATTATATCAGCTCAAAAGCAGAGCATGGTTGGCCAAACAGAGGATACAATTCACCAAAGGCATTATGTATCAGGGGAAGAACTCACAAGGTGATTGAATATGATGGACGCTGTTGGATAACAATCCAACAATGGATCAGGTGATCCACAATGTAGCTGAAGTGAGTATCGATACTCACTCAGGGGAAGAAAGAATGCAGAGGCATCAGATTCAAGAATCACCTGATTAGTCTGATGCTTAAATAGAAAGAAACTATGGTTTCCAAAACGAAGGATCAGAAGCAGACGCTCTAATCAAGGATGGATAAGTTGAAAACACTTAGTTGGACAATCAATAAAGGTTTGAATTGCCGAGAACCATCTCATGTCCGGAATGACGTCTCAGCTGGAAGAACGAATTCTAGTTTGACTGATGATTGCGAGTATTTACAACATATGGAATCAAAAAGATCAGAAAGTCAATCACAAAGGATTTTAACGAATATTGATATACATATGGAATTAACCATAATGCAAGCAGGTAAAACTTTCCAGAGCAATAGGTTACTGAGGATTTTGGAAGATTAAATAGCGTTTCGAAGACATTTGTGAAACGCACGAACAACTGAGGATGAACGAATCCTCGCTAAGTGTGAGGAATTATTCATACATGTATTCATGCGGAAAAGGAGCTGCAAGCCAGTAGGCACAAAGGATTCTCGGAATATCCGAAGTATTTTAGAGTATCTTGTAATATCAAGAACAATTGAAATGAAGGTATGGACGACAAGTGTATGCAGCTATCCTTAGTGATTTATTGGTGATATGGAATTGCAATGGCGAAGGGCACAAGGGTCTCGGGGAAACATCGGAGAATCTCTTCGAAATCTTCTGGTGAAGCAGGCAACCATCCGGAATGAAGGGGCTCTCCGGAGAAAGTCGTTACGAGAACCTAATGTAGTTAGTAAATTCATTTAACCCGAATAGAAGAGAGATCAGAATCCCAGAGTATAGACGAGGAATAAAAGATCCTAATACCACCCAATGGCGATGCGGGCCCGTAAGCCACACAACCATGTTATTAAAACAGTTTTTCAAAGACTAGACTCAACTTCAACCAAGGAGTTGGAAAGGGGGTTCCTACAGGTAGTCGGCTCTGATACCAACTTGTGACGCCCCCGATTTGACCGTACACTAATCATACATGCAAATGTTTCGACTAAGATCAGGGACTCGCTGGAAGATATCACAACACAACTCTAGACACAAATTAAAATAATACAAGCTTTATATTACAAGTCAGGGGCCTCGAGGGCTCAAATACACAAGATTCAGCGGAAGCAACAATATCTGAGTACAGACATAAGTTAAACAAGTTCGTCTTAGGAAGGCTAGCACAAAACATCAACGACCGAAAAGGCAAGGCCTCCTGCCTGGGACCTCCTAACTACTCCTGGTCGTCAGCTGTCTCCATGAGGTAGTAGGCTTTGTCAGGGTAGTAGCAGTCGTCAAGTGTGGCATCTGGCTCCTAGACTCCACCATCTGGTTGCATCAACCTAGAAAGAAGAAAGAAGGGGGAAAGGGGGGAGAAAAGCAACCGTGAGTACTCATCCAAAGTACTCGCAAGCAAGGATCTACAATACATATGCATCGGTATCAATGAAAAGGGGTAGTATCTGTGGACTAAGCTGCAGAATGCCAGAATAAGAGGGGGAGAAGCTAGTCCTATCGAAGACTAGCATCTTCTGGAAACCACCAATCTTGCAGCAAGAGGGGGAAGTAGAGTAGTATAACATAAGTCATATTTATGTTGTTGTTTCAATGCTCCGGGATCCTTTCTCAACTCCCGAAGCAACATATCCAAACCATGCCTCAGCACCAGTTCTAGTTGTAGCGATCGGGATACAACTCCAAGTGTCCGTTACCGTAGGACAGGCTATCGATAGATGTTTTCTTCCCTGCAGGGGTGCACCAACTTACCCACCACGCTTGCTTAACTCCGGCTGGACACACCATCAGGTCATGCCCGGCCTCGGCCAAACAATACGCCGCAGCCCCACCTAGGCTTAATAGAGAGGTCATGCACACTGGACTAAACCCTATGCCCCCAGGGGTCATGGGCCAATCGCCCCGGGAACTCCTGCACGTTGCGTGGGCGGCTGGTGAGCAGACCTAGCTACCTCATTAAAAAGGTAGGGGCATAACCAGTCCAACCCGGCGCGCGCTGCTCAGTCGCAATGACATCAGTTAAGCTTCGGCTGATGTATACGACGCAGAACGCCCATACTATGCCCACGTGATGGTTAGTTTTATCAGGCCAGAGGCCCCTCGAATCAAATATCCAAACCGTTTAGTGTCTTGGGAACGCGGGGTAACGACCAGAGACTCACAATCATGTGACCCCATCGCCTCATCTCGAGGACTTACGGCAAGAGCTAAGAATGCCCAGCCACGCCTCGTATTTATCTCGCGGGCACCTTCCAGGTCAATCCGACTACACATCACTCGCAATTAAGCTCGCGCGGGTACCCCTCAGGGTCGACCCGTCTTTAGTAACAAGGTTTAGTGTAAAGTCATAGTAACCATAGTAAATGTGTGTCTAACACCAAAAGAAAACCTGAGGAAATCACCCTCGATGGAATTCCACCTGATGTTTACCTTCAAGGTGAATGAAAGAGGAGTCACCCTCGAGGTCCACTCTTGAGGAGTTACACGACAGTGTCGTTATCGGGAGTGGAGAAAGAGGAATCACCCTCGATGACCATAGCCGATGAGCTAACCTACAAGGTTAACATCAGAAGTGCTGCTGAGGTGTCACCCTCGGCACTCGATAGTAACCCAGTATTGTCGAGCAGCTAAGGGGAATGTGATGTGCGGTGCCGGGGCCTGGTCTTCGATCCCGTTGATCGGGTCTTCTGATAATCCACCGGGACAGACATGACGAAGTGGGGGGGGTCACTGGTGGATCTCTAACCAGCCTATACTAAGCAGTTTAGTATAAACATGTAAGGTATGAAAGCAGGTATCAACAACAGGCTATGCATCAGAATAGGATCATACAAAAAGTGGTAGCAGTTCTAATGCAAGCATAAGAGAGAAGGGAATGGGCGATATCGGAATGGTCAAAGGGGGTTGGCTTGCCTTGTTGCTCAGACGAGAAGGAGGGGTCGTCGTCGATGCAGTCTATCACCGAGGTAGCATCAGTCTCGCGGTCTACCGGAGAGAAGAGGGGGAAGAAACAATAAATACCAAGCATATAGGTGCAACAAAGAAGCACGACAAGACAACACGCAATGATGGGTGTTCTAACGCGGTGCTACACGGTACTGGCGAAGAGGGATAACATCTGGGAATGTTTTCCCAATCAGTGTTAGGCATTTTCGGACAGGCGAATCGGAGGGGGATTGTTCCATGTTTGGTATGATAGAGATGTGTGGCGGATGAACGGACCGCGTATTCGAATTCGTCTCGTCGGTCTGAGCAACTTTCATATATAAAACATTTTCATCTAATCTATGGTTTATTTTATAATAATTTTCTAAGTTTAGACATTTTTTTGAAATTATTTTAATTCGAAATTAAACAGAAAATACTAAGTGTACCCAGCCATGTGCTAGCCACATAGGCTGACTGGTGGGGTCCAGTCAACAGGTTGACCTGGTCAATGTTTGACTGTTCAACTATTACTATTCAACGGGGCCCAGGTGTCATAGACACAGATTTAACTTTATCTTTTTTATGCATAATCAGGGGTGGGGCCACCTAATCAGTGACACATGTTATTAGGATTTGTTTAATTGACTAACTAAATGAATAGGGTCCACTAGCCATGGGCTCATTACGCTAACTAACCACTAATTAGCCTAGCTACTAATTAGCTAACTAAGCTGGACGGGCCGGCCACACCCACAGAATATACATACGCACGCAACACACAATTACACAGGGACGGCCAGAGGCACACAGCAGTGGCACACACAACACACACGGCCACGAACAAGGCCATGGCCAGTAGCAGCTAGCCGAGCAGCAAAGCATTAGCAACAAGCGGCGGCAGTGGAGCAACGCAGCTAGCAGAGTAGCAGCTAAGCGGCAGCAGAAGCAGGTCATGAAGTAGCAAGCTGCACCAGGACGAGCGACGACAACCGAAGCAGCGGGCAACAGCTAGTAGCAGCATCACGCAGGAGCATAGCAGAAGCAAGCAGCAGCGCACACACGTACACACAAGAGCTCTAGCTCCCGTCCATGGTGGCGGCCGAGCGCGGGGGCGGACTCAACGGCGACTAATCGAGGCAGCTCCCGTCCACGCCTCCCTGTGAACAGGAAGGGGGCGCAGGGGGCAGGCTTTGCCAGGTGGGCCGGCCTGGCTGGGGGAGCCGGGCCAAGGCCCAGGGGCAGGGGGTTGTGGGCCTTTTAATTTTTTGTTGCTTTTGTTTGCTCTTTTATTTTATTTTTCTATTGTGTATTTTCTGTCATTGTTTTGTAATCTAGTTTAGCACCAAATGAATTTTGTTATTAACGGAATTTAGCACATAATTCAAGCACAAAGTTTAGGGACCACCCACAAGTTCTCGAATTATTTTGAAAGGCTTAACTATTTGTTTACTCTGAGAAGGCCAAAATATTTGATGTTGGACCATTTATTATTTTCCTACGAGTTTATCTGTGAGTCAAATAATGTTATCTTCTACATGATAATTCCTTAGTGAATATTTGCAACACCACCAACATTTTGTTTTCCTTTCCGAGGAAATAATTTATTTGACTTTATTCAAAATTTGAAATTGAGCTTGGTTGAATCAAAGTGAGGATTAGCAACTTAATAATGATGACATGGCACCATTAGGTATGTGATTATTGTAGCACGATTCTCGGGGTGTTACACTTCCTTAAGCATTTTAATAGAGGTGTTGTGATCAATACTACTGGTTGGAATAGCTTCTACCCATTTAGTAACATAATCAACAGCAAGCAAAATGTGTGTATACCCATTAGAGCAAGGAAAAGGTCCCATGTAATCAAATCCCCAAACATCAAATGGTTCAACAACAAGTGAATAATTCATAGGCATTTCTTGACGCTTACCAATATTACCTGTCCTTTGGCCTTCATCACGGGATGAGACAAACTTACGAGCATCTTTGAAGAGAGTAGGCCAATAGAATCTAGACTGCAATACCTTGTGAGCAGTTCTATCTCCAGCATGATGTCCTCCATATGCTTCAGAGGGACACTTCCGAAGGATTTGTCCCTGTTCATGCTCAGGTACATAACGTCTAATAATACCATCTTCTCCTTTATAAAGATGTGGGTCATCCCAAAAGTAATGTCTTAAGTCATAAAAGAACTTTTTCTTTTGTTGATAAGTAAAACTGGGTGGTAAATATTAAGCAACGATATAATTGACATAGTCAGCATACCAAGGAGTACTATTAGTAACATTTATTGCAGCTAACTACTCGTCAGGAAAACTATCATCAATAGGTAGTGGGTCATCAAGCACATTTTCAAGTCTAGACAAGTTATCAGCTACGGGGTTCTCAGCTCCTTTTCTATCAATAATATGCAAATCAAATTCTTGTAACAAGAGAACCCACCAAATAAGTCTAGGCTTAGCATCTTTCTTTTTCATAAGATATTTAATAGCAGCATGGTCAGTGTGAACAGTTACTTTTGAATCAACAATGTATGATCTAAATTTGTCACAAGCAAACACAACTGCTAAGAATTCTTTTTCACTGGTAGCATAATTCTTTTGAGCACTGTCTAGAGTTTTACTAGCATAATGAATAACATTTAGTTTCTTATCAACTCTTTGTCCAAGAACAGCACCAACAGCATAATCACTAGCATCACACATAATTTCAAAGGTAGGTTCCAATCAGGTGGTTGAACTATAGATGCAGAAATTAAAGCTTTCTTAAGTGTTTCAGAGGCCTCAAAGCAATCACCATCAAAAACAAAATGAACATCCTTTTGTAAAAGATTAGTGAGAGGTCTAGAATTTTTAGAAAAATCTTTGATAAATCTCCTATAGAAACCAGCATGACCTAAGAAACTACGAATACCTTTGATATCCTTGGGACATGGCATTTTCTCAATAGCATCAACCTTAGCTTTGTCCACTTCAATACCATTTTCAGAAATCTTATGACCCAAAACAATACCTTCATTAACCATAAAGTGGCATTTTTTCCCAATTCAAGACAAGACTTGTTTGTTCACATCTCTGTAAAACTCGATCAAGATTGCTTAAACAATCATCAAATGACTTCCCATAAACGGAGAAATCATCCATGAAAACCTCTACAATCTTTTCACAAAAGTTAAAGAATATAGCAGTCATACATCTTTGAAAGGTAGAAGGTGCATTGCATAAACCAAAAGGCATACGTCTATAAGCATAAGTTCCAAAGGGACAGGTAAAAGTGGTCTTTTCTTGATCAGGTTGAGAAACAGGTATTTGTGAAAAGCCAGAGTATCCATCAAGGAAGCAAAAGTGTGTGTGATTTGATAATCTTTCTAGCATTTGATCAATAAAAGGTAAAGGGTAATGATCTTTTCTAGTTGCTTTATTCAATTTTATAAAATCAATAACCATTCTATAAACTGTAACAATTCTTTGTGGAATAGGTTCATTCTCATCATTAGGAACAATAGTAATACCTCCCTCTTAGGAACACAATGAACGGGACTTACCCATCTACTATCAGCTATAGGGTAGATTATACCTTCTTCCAGATGTTTTAATATTTCCATTCTTACCACTTCTTTCATCTTCGGGTTTAACCGACGTTGATGATGGACAACTGGTTTATCATCAGGTTCCATATTAATCTTGTGCTGACATAGAGTGGGACTAATGCCCTTTAAATCATGAAGAGTATATCCAATAGCCACTCGGTGCTTCCTTAGAACTTTCAATAATCTTTCTTCTTCATGTTCTGAAAGGTTAGCACTAATAATAACATGATATATCTTCTTTTCATCAAGATAAGCATATTTCAAAGTGTCATGTAATTGTTTTAATTCAATCTCAGGATCACCTTTAGGTGGAGGAGGACCTCATAAAGTTTCAATAGGTAGATTGTGTTTAAGGAGAGGACGTTGCTCAAAGAAAATATCTTCTATTTCATTTCTTTCATGCATATGTAAATCATTTTCATCATCCAGCAAATATTGTTCTGGAGGATCAGTAGGAGGCACAACAATAGAAGGAAGACCAATAATTTCATCTTTACTAGGTAATTATTTTTCATGAAGCTTTCTGTTAAACTTGGAGAAATTAAATTCATGAGACTCATTACCAAAACTAACACCAACAGTTTGTTTCTTACAATCTATCTGAGCATTAACGGTGTTCAAGAAGGGTCTACCAAAGATAATGGGACAGAAGTCATCTTGTGGGGAACCAAGATGTAATGCCCCGGATGTAATACATTCCCTTTTGGGCATATAATATATCTCCGGCTTCATCTATTTCCATTCCGGGTTCTTTGTCTTTCGGGTTTTCGTCGTGTTGTTGTGTGCGTGTGTGGCATTCATTCATATCATGTAGACATGTGCATCGCATTGCATTTGTGTTGTCGGTTACATCCGGTTCCACGCGTTCCTTTCCGTTGTCCGTTTCGCGTTCCGGAGCTCCCTCACGTGTCCGTGACGTCCCGTAGGCCTACTTTGTTGTGTGGCCGTGTAACGTTACCGGTTTGGCGCGAGACTTGTCGTGTGTTGTTGTTTTGTTGTGTGTAACCCGCCTGTCAAATCTCGTCGCGTTTGGAGTCCGTTTGCTATCCCAACAGTTATTCATGTGGGCTCAAAGTGCCTCCACTTTGTGGCCCTAAAACACCCCTACAACAGCCCACTTCCTTCCTCTTGGCCCATCCTAACTCACCTCGCGATCGGATTCGTCGAATCGCGATCGGAGGGCTCAAAAACACCCAAATCCCTCAAACCCTAGCTCCTACCATATAAATAGACCCCCCCCCCCCTATGTCCATTTTTGGGTATCCCTAACATCTTCCCCCAAATATCCCCTCAATTTGTGCTCCACCAGATCCAAAACTGACTTTTTCCTGTTCCTCCTCGAACTTCGAGCCGCTCCATCGAATCAGCCGAGCCGCCGCCCTTTTGATTCTCTCCTCGAAGCATCGCCAGGGTCAACGCCCCTTCGCGCCTCGCTCCACTGGGATCGGGAGATCGATCCGATCTGGATCCTCCCTCCTAGACCACATCGCCCCGCACCGGCCCGCCTCGGCTCTCCATCACCGCTTCGCCGACCGCCTGGACCACATCGCCACCGGCCCGAGCTGCAGCCGCGCTGGGCCTCCCTCCACTGCCAGAGCCCAGCCGCCTGGCTCCTCGCTCCTCCGGGCCGTCGCCTCGCCACCGCCCGAGGTCCATCAGGGCGAGGCCCTCCTCCCGCATCGCCTGTTCGCGCGTCCCGCGCCGATCGGCCGTCGCCAGTCGCCAGGCGCTCGGCCTCCCCTCCTTCGGGCCGCGGCCGCCGAGCCGGCCCACCTCCGCGCCCCGTCCGCCGCACCGCGGGCCTCCTTCAGCCGCCAGGGCCCAGCCGCCGCCGCTGGTCTGCACCGCCTCTCCAGATCCGCCAGGCCAGGCCGGCCCGTCCCCTCCAGGCCGCCAGCGCCGCCGCTTCGGGCCACGTGGGCCGAGGCGACCTCCCGCCGCCTCCGCGGGCCCTCTCCTCCGCGGGCCGCACCAGATCCAGCCCATCAGCGTTGACTTCGTCCAGTTCCAGATCTGAGGTTGCTTTATAAAACCCTAGTCCCTCTTGTTTTTGTGTGTGCTGATGCTATACTAGAACTGCTATAACTTTTTGTGTGGATGTCCGTTTTGCGCAAATAGCATGTCCAGACGTTCGTGGTGATTAGCACTACGTTTTATCTTTTTATGCCATGCATGTTAGAGGTCATCTAGATGCTTAAATTTCTGTTGCAAGAGTGCATCCCGATATAAATTGCTGCTATGTGATGTTTTTATGCCATCTTTGCATAGTGATATCTTTTAGCTCGTTTGTCCGAATGATGCAAATGACATGTCCACGTGTTCGTCTTGCCATGCTCTATATGTTGTTTGTGTTAGGTTGCATGATAGATTTATTCTTGCCATGATTATGCTCGTTGCAAAGTGCTATGTGGCTGTGATGTTGTTTCACTTGTTATGAAATGCCATCTTGTTGAGCTCATTGATATCGTTGTGTTTATCTCCATGATGCATGCTTGTGTGTTTCGGAATCACCTTCATGTGTACTTTGTTGTGGTGCTTACCACTTGCCATGTTTAGTTTCGAGGTGACTTAAACTTGCTCTTTTAGATGCCATGATGAAACTGCTGTTATAACACTTAGTGGATTTTCACCAAGTCTGAAATCTGTAACGTTCCGATGCCATGTTTGCTTGCTGCTCTAGGACAAACCATGATAGTTTTGGGGTGGATCTTGATGGTTCCTTGTAGTAGATATTGTTGGCTTTACATTCATGTTCTCACATGCTTATTTAAGTGGTTGTAGCATGTTTAACTTTTGCTCCAAAGTTTCAATAAAATTCTGCTGTCAGAATTTTATTGTCAAGTTCAATATGTCCAAGCTTGTTGCTATTGAACCGTGGCTCCTTTGGGGGTGCACCTTTGGACTTATTTGCTGTGGGATATGTCTAGTTTATGTTCATGCTCTTTGCCATGTTGTTTGAGTGCTGTAGCTTATTTTTCTAGTGCTCCGAAGTTGCTATGTTGCTGTAATTTTCAGCTTTCGCTCGTTTCTTGTTTCGGGCATAACTTTTAGCCCGTAGCTCCGATTTCAGCGAAACTTATATGAAACTTGATTGATTTTCTGTGTAGATTAATAATATCTTATTGTTATCATGTTTTGAGGTGTTCTGCTTGAGTGCTATTTTCCGTGCTCCGTGTGCATCCTTAGTGCATCCATCATGCATCCATCATTTTTGTGTGCGCATTGCATCTTGTTGATTCGTGCCTTGTGTGATTGTATTGTTTAGATCCGGAAGCTGAGACCGAGTACGAGTACGAGCACGAGGTTACCAACGAGGTTGAGCATGAGGACCCTTCTTACGATCCGAACGACTACACTTCAGGCAAGATGACCGAACCCCGATAACATTACTATCTTTGCCTATTGCTAGTAGTTCCGCTCTATAGTTTTGCCTCGATGCCCATATTCTTCCTGTCAGCCTCCTACTTGTAACCATGACCATGTTTAACCACCCTACCTATGCAAACCGTTGCTTGGCTAAGTACGCTTCGCTCAGCCCTTCTTATAGCATTGCTAGTTGCAGGTGAAGATCGAAGATGCTTGCTTCATGTTGAAGTTTTGTTGGGTTATATCACACTATATAAATGCTTAAAAATTGAAATCATCTATATATTGGCAAGGGTGGAAGGCTAAGCCTTTTGCTTGGTGATTTGTTCCACTCATGCCGTTAGGAACCGTATAAACCGGTGTTATGTTCCTTGATTATGCGTTCCTAACACGGTTGGGGTGTATGGGACCCCCTCGATAAACCGCTAAGTGCTAAGTCTTTTCCAGCAAGTCCCAACATTGGTACTATTTGCCTAATAACAAACTAAACTTGCATAGGGAGTTATAAACCCTTTTTCTTTAATCAACAACCCCGGGCCAGTGCTCCACATGAGTGTTGGTCCGAAACGGGGAGTCTGCGGGGCCACCACGAGGAAACTCGAGGTTTGGTAAAAACCTGTAGAATCGCCCATCCAGTCGTGGCCTGAGACTAGATACGCGCGGCTATTGTCAGGGTGTCGGCACGCCGGGAGGATTTGCTGGATTAGCCTTGCCTTAGTTCGGAGTATCTTGAGCACGGGATTCCGAGAATACTCGGGTCTTCCCACTTTGGAGTTGCGACTCCGCGGATCGTGGGCTTGTAATGGGCCAAGTTGGAACACCCCTGCAGGGTTATGAACTTTCGAAAGCCGTGCCCGCGGTTATGTGGCAGATGGGAGCTTGTTAATATCCGGTTGTAGATAACTTGACACCATTGTTTCAATACACTACCAGCGTGTGTATCGTGACTGTCAATTTCCGAATAGGGATTCGGGAGTTGAACACGGTGGGTTATGTTTGTTGAGCTGTAGCTAGGATCACTTCGTGATCATCTCTCGACCGAGGCACTTCTCTTCTCGCACTCTTTCACGTAAGCTAGTTGCTAGTTGCTGCTGCAGACACTTATTCTTTTCTTCAGCCTTATCCTCTCCCAAGGCTTAAATAGTCTTGTTACCCGGGAATGGGATTGCTGAGTCCTCTGTGGCTCACAGTTACTTCACCACACCAGATGCAGGTCCAGTTGTGAGCTATCCAGGTGATGGCACCGAGCTTGACTGGGAGTACGACGAGGAGCATAGTCGATACTATGTTCGTTATCCGGATGATCAGTAGTGGAGACTTCTACTAGGATTTGATCTGACCTGTGGATTTATTTATGTTTGGTATCTTGTCATTTGGATTTTACCCTTAGAGGGTTGTGATGTTTTATTGTATGATGATTGAGATATGTATTGTATTTGTGTGACGTGGCGAGTGTAAGCCAACTATTTTATGTTTTCCATCCCCTTCTTTTACATGAGTTGTGCAAAGATACCAGACTTGCGATCATTCCAGCATGGGGTTAAGTCTCTAAGTCGTGCCTAGACACGTAGGAGATTTAGTCCCATCCTGGGCATTACAAGTTGGTATCAGAGCCTTCTCCGACCTAGGAGCCCCCACTGATTGATCGAATCGTTGACGGTCGAGTCTAGGCACACACTGAAAACATTTTGAGTCCTATATATTATATCGGAGAGTAGGATTTCTTTGCTTCTCATCCCCTTTCTCTCTGGTGAGGACTCCTGACGTCTACTCTTGTCTCTTCTATCTTCAAAAATTGCACCAAATTTTTTTTAGGAATCTAGCGAGTATTCTGGGATTGTTTCGATGTTCTTGTGACGAGAATATTGTTCTCGATGCCTCCTGACATTAGGGGTTGTGGCAGTGTCCCGGGGAGTTGAGCTTCGGGGTATTGTCGTCACAAGCATATCGCGGCAGTACTAAATACTTAAGACGGCCGACATCGAAAATCTCTCCTATACGGCCAGCGGCAAGATAACCCCGACATCACCCAGTAGTGGGGAGGTAGTTCGGGAGTATTGCCATAGCTTGTTATAGTGGATGCTTTTCGAAGGTCCGAGGTACACATTTTCCGAGAAAGACTGGTTATGTGTTGAAAGATGGATACACCTGGATGTAGGTTTAGAGTTGATTGCGCGGTGCTTCCCGTGTATCCCCAACACCCGATTGCATAACTGGAATCTTTTGGAAATTAATAGGTGGGTTTATCCAGTAGATTGTAGGCATTCTTCCAACGAATTCAGGTTAGCGAGTTCGGGGTTCTACATTGAGTGAAGTGGTATTATGACCGATGTTCTGATCGGGAGTTGCATCTTAAAGGGTCCTTGGCTATGCTGATCCGGGGATTGCAAAACCCTTTCGTAACGCGTTCATATGCTTTCAGCACAAAGATGTTAGAACGAAGCTCTGATAACCCTCAACCGTAAGGGATCGAGATAGTCTTCGCGGGTAAGAATAACCCAATTTATTGATTCGACACACGGGGAGCCAAAGAGTATTTATAAGCTTTAACAGTTGAGTTGTCAATTCAACCGCACCTGAAATATACTAACTTGCAACAAAAGATAAGTGGTAACAGTGATATGATAGTGATGATAGTTATAGTAAAAGTAAACAGCAAAAGTAAATAGCAGTAGTAAATGGCAAAAGTAGCAACTAGTGACAAGCAAGGTTTAAAATACTATAGGCTAGGGAGATGGATGGTTGGGCGTTGCATGGATGAGATAGTTTCTAACTCGGGGCACGGCACACGGAAAAGTAATGATCATCTAGGCAAATATCAAACATTAGGCATGTATCCCGTAGGTAGTTGTACGTGCTTGCAATAAGAACTTGCACAACATCTTTTGTCCTACCATCCCGCTACGAACGGGGCCAAAAGGAACTAATGGATATTAAGGTGCTCCTGTCAAAGAGCACCGAAACAAAGCAATGAACTCAATGGATACATGTGATCCTCAAACTACGGACCATCCCCTTTGGTGTCCCAAGCTGTCACTTTTGGGATCGCCGGTTCCGAACCGTAACAGGTGCATACAACTCATAGATAGGATCAAGAACACAAATATATTCATGCAAACACATATGGTTCAGATCTGAAATCATGGCACTCGGGCCCTAAGTGCCAAGCATTAAGAATAACAAGTTGTAGCAAAGATGATAAACACCATACTAGATGATAGGCAACATGCCCCCAACAATCTGACGAACTATTACATGATCTAACTCATCCAATCCCTACCATCCCCTTCGCCTACAGCAAGGGAATTACTCACACATGAAGGGGGAAGTCATGGAAGGATGATGGAGTGGTGATGATGATGACGATGGCGACGATCTCCCCTCTCCGGAGGCCAAATCAGCCTCCAGATTAGCCCTCCCGAAGAAGAACAGAGGGTGGCGGCGGCTCCGCGACGAAAAACAGCGAAAGGACTTCCGATCTGGGGTTTTTGCATCGCGAGGAAAAATATGGGCTAAAGTAGGGCACCAGGGGGCGTGGGGCCCACCAAGGCGCCCCCCCCCCCCCCGGCGCGGCCCAGGGGGGGCGCGCCCACAGGGCGCCTGGACACCCCCTGGCCCCCCTCTGGCCCCACTTCTGGTATTTGGTTTCTTCGGGTGCGTGGATTTTTCGTGATTTTTCGTGGATTTTTCTGAGATAGTTAAAAATCCGTTTTCCTGCACACAAATAAAACATACAGGCAGCTCTGCTGAAAACAGCATCAGTCCGGGTTAGTTTAGTCCAAATCATGCAAGAATGAGGTCAAAACAATATCAAAAGTGTTTGGAAAAGTAGATACGTTTGAGACGTATCAACTCCCCCAAGCTTAGCATATTGCTTGTCCTCAAGCAATTCAGTTCAACGAACTGGACGCGACAAAGAAAACTTTGACAAACTCTTTTGCTTCATTAGATGTATATAAGCATGTACTACGAAAAGAGTTCAGCAAGTATTAAAACAGTACTTATGAGAACAATGCAAGGAGCAATCCTTCTTTCAAGTGACCAGTCACAAATAATTAAGAGTAAACAATATATTACTGAAAATCAAGACAAGATCACATTGCACATAGCTTGAGCATATTAAGGTGGTATCTCGCTAGCCTCCATGAGTGAAGCAAAACATAAATGCAGAGACTCCTCCAGAGTTTTAAAGGAGACTATAACTAAGAATTTCAGAATAAATCATATCACAAGTATGCAGAAGACAATGTAATACTTTGGGACAATGCACATTACACTCAGAATGACAATTATGCTCTCCTAGTCAGTGCTTTGAAGAAAGAAGATGAGACTCTCGAACCGTGGCTTTTATTGGCAAAGTTGAAAACCCGTGATCGGAAACAAAAACTAAACATGTACCAGAGCTCTTGGTTTTAAAAAAACAGAAGTAAATATGTTTTTGAGAGGTGCATATTTCGTCAACGAATGCTAGCAGATAACTCAGTCACTTTTTAAGCTAGACAAGTCTCGAGGAACGGCTCCCGCATGAGGACGATCACATCCTCTTAATCTCCTTTGTTTATCACTGCCAAAGTTTTCTGATTTCTCATGACCAAAGCGTGAAGGAGGGTTTGTTTGTTATATTATCTTTTTGAGCCGGGCGCACTCAATGCCAGTTCCTTTTCATATTAGTGGTTCGCACATTATACATGCAATCCAGGGGTGAAACTTGTCCAACTTAAAGAGATCATGAATTAACTACTACTTCCTTATGAGCTAAAACATGGGCACAAAAAGGGAAATGCTTTTGATTAATTTCGAGATGGTACATGAAAGTCTTCGTTAGGATTGGCAGGTAAATACCATATATAGGAAGGTATAATGGACTCATATGGCATAACAGGTTTAAAGGTTTTGGATGCACAAGCAGTCATTCCGCTTAGTACGGGTGGAGGTTTAGCAAAAGACTGGGAAGCGACCAACTAGAGAGCAATAACGGTCATAATCATGCAGAGCGACAAAGCAACATTGAATCGGGCATGAAAGTGATATAACTATTCTAAAACTCAAAGATCGTCAAGGCAAAGTAGACTTTTTTGTCTTAAGCATGTGTAAGCATGTGCCAAGTCAATCCAAAAATTCTCTAAAGGGAAATACCACCCTAGTATGCCAGACTATGAACAGTGCGATGCATGTAGATCATTTCAATAACACATTATATACTCTAGTTATTGGAGACTAGTCACAAGGAAAGCATGAACCACTGGAAGAGCATTGTAAACATAGCACTATGTCACTACAAGCTGGTCTCTAGATCATAAGTACAGGCATATGTACAAAAGTAGAAACAATAAGAGTTCATACCGGTCTTCCTTGTTGCTTCCTTTTAGTCGATCTTCGTCATTACTGCTTGTCACTTGCACGATCGAACGTAGGAAATATAACCAAATGCCATCACGGACTCGAGCCGATCTCTGAAAACAAAGCAAACTAAAGAGAGAAAGGAAATCTTTTTGGATTTTTCAAAAGTTGAATAAAAAGCAAAAGAAAGAGAAAATATTTTTGTTGTTTTTGCAAAGAGAGAAATAAAGAAGAACGGGCAAAAACTTCGAAAAGATCAAAGTGAATCAAACGGATAATATAATGAAAAAGTGAGAAGGGCACGTACTCCCCCAAGCTTAGGCTTTTGGCCTAAGTTGGTAGCGGCTACTGCCCCCAGGAGCCTCCTGCTCCAGGGGTATGGTGGTGAGACCAGGGGTCGTAGAAGGATGATGGCGCGTACACTGAACTCCTTGGAGTCTCCCACGAGGAAGGTTCCGAGCGCCAAACAGAGGAAGACCCTTCACCAAACTTGGTGGCGGTCTCATCCTGAAAATGTGGTATCTCACCGTGCCTCTCCTCGTCGGGCACAACCCCCTCCATGGGGTTATGGAACTGGTGCTGGACCATGAACTCATCGAACTGGACAACATCAAAGGACCATCCGTTCCTGCGAGAAAAATCAAACAAAAGAGGTGCAGGTAGACGGATCTCGCGTTCCGCGGTAGTTCCGAAACGCAAGATATAAACAAGGTTATCAAGTTCAGAACCCATGGTAACAAACTTATGCCTCTTCATGGCAGCAAGATCAAAGCTTAAATAAGTAAAAGGAGTATCATCAGGGTGTGGGGTGCCTCCAAGATGCTCTAAGATAAGTGTGGCATAAATGCCACCATATAAGTCCCCCCTTGTTACCGTTCATAGCAAGGTGTCGAGCAATTAAGGTACCAATATTATAATCAGACCTCCCTGAGAGGGCTGCTACCAGGATAGCAATATCCGAAGCAGAAATGTTGCTCGTGTTGTCGCGAGCTAACACCCCTCTAGTAATATAATATGCAAAATACCTTAGGTGAGGAAACAAGATGCTGGAGATCTTCGACCGATGAATATCCCTCGTACCCATGCTACAGAGAGAGTTGATGACGGTTTTCAGCTCGGAGGGTTGCGTGGCCATCCTTGCCGTCCTCCCAATGTTCGGCACACCTATTACTTCACAAAAATTTCCCAGAGTCATGGTGATAAGATCATTATAAATTTTAAACTCAATAGCACCTAAATCAGGATTATATCTAAAACTGTTAATGAAACCGGAGGTGAGTTTCTGATACTGAGTAACACGGCTCGTGACGAGTCGTGTCAAACCTGCATTAGCACAAAGATTATAAAACTCATCCTTGATTCCCGCAGCTTCCATGAATTCATCACATGGAAATGTCATCGCACGTGCTGGACTTGTGTCTTCCAACAACTCCAGGGGCACATGATCTTCATTATAGCTCACCCTAACAGTCGATGGTGAAGCTGCGGCTCTAGTGACTCGATCGGAGTGTGCGGGCCTCCTCTTCTCAAGCCATCCTTTTGCCCTTCCTAACAAACTCATTTCTGAAATTTTTTACAATTCACAAAAACGAGGATTAAAACAAAGTGAGCTAAGGCAAACTACTCAACTCACTTGCCCAAGGCATAAACTTGCATCAAAACTTGGAAAATAACTTTCTACACATGCATGCAAGCTCATCTCTACAGCACCAAGAACTACTAAATACTCACAAATGAGGCCACCAATCAAAAATCTAATTGGAGGGGTGGAGGAGTCACATACCAGGGAGTATTTGCTCAAAATTTCAGCTCAGATGATGGGCTGTAGAGAGAGATCGAAGAATCGCCCCCAAGAACAGCAAGAACAGCAAGAACAAGACCAGAACTCGGGTTTCTGGAAAAAGAGAGAGAGAGGGGAAGAAGAAGTACCTGGAGGGGGGTCCCGTGGGCCCCAGGCACCCTGTGGGCGCGGCCAAGGGCTGGGCCGCGCCAGCTGGCCGCCTGGGCCACTGGTGGCCCCCCCTGGCTGGCCCCAGGACTTTCCGGGTCTCTCCCGTTGTGGAAATTTTTAATATAATTTTTCTGGAATTTTTCTGAAAACTTCACTGTTGAAATTTTTTCGAAGTTCAAAAAGCTGCGAAACTCTCTGAAAACTTGAAGCAGTTAGTAGAATTGTGAAGCTTCAAAAACATAGATACTTGGTACAGCAAACATGACAACACTAAAAACAAATAAAAACATAGAAAGCTCAACTTTTTATCCATATATAACATGTTCACTAGTAAGGTTGATCAAGTCTTACCAACAAACAAGCGGTATATAGAACAAAAAGTCTCACCTCCTACGAAGTAATCACTGAACTTTTACCTTGATGGACATTGTCCCTACCATGATAGTTTTGTATTTGTGAGGCACATGTAGTGGACAGTCCCATTCTCCAATTTTCACGGTCTCGATATTCTCTATAGAGTTGAGGGCATGCCTCCTATCGGTCTTCTTCGGAAAATATACCGTGTGTTCTTTATCATTCACATGAAAGGTAACCTTCCCTTTGTTGCAATCAATAATAGCACCTGCGGTGTTAAGGAAAGGTCTACCAAGAATAATGGACATGCTCCCATCCTCGGGCATGTCAAGCACAACAAAATCAGTAAGAATTAAACAATTAGCAACTTCAACTGGAACATCCTCACAAATACCTATCGGAACAGCGGTTGACTTGTCAGCCATCTGAAGGGAGATATCTGTAGGAATTAAATTCTCTAAACAGAGCCTCTCGTAAAGAGAGAGAGAGGTATAACACTCACTCCTGCTCCAAGATCACATAAAGCAGTTTTGACATAATTATTCTTTATGGAGCAAGGAATGGTGGGTATACCAGGATCACCGAGCTTCTCAGGAATCTTTCCACTGAAAGAATAGTTAGCAAGCATAGTAGATATTGCATCATTAGGAATTTTTCTTTTGTTAGTGACAATATCTTTCATATATTTTGAATAAGGAAGTAACTTAATAGCATCAGTCAAAGGAATTTGAAGAAAAAGAGGTTTAATCCATTCACAAAACTTATTGTAATGCTCTTCTTCTTTAGATTTGATGGACTTACCTGGAAAGGGCATGGGTTTCTGTACCCATGGTTCTTTCTCCTTCCCATGTTTTCTTGCGATGAAGTCTTCTTTAGTGTACCTCTTACGTTTGTCAGGTGCTTCTTCTTCTCGAACTTCAGGCGGATCATTCTTCTCATTATTATTACCTTCGGGTTCAGCACCGTCTTCAGTCTCAGCATCGGAAATAGATACACTGTTGGGATCAATAGCTGGCTCTTCATCTGCATTAGGATCATTAGAATTGTCAGTCCCTTTATGTTTCTTCTTCTTATTTGGAGAGACAACAATTTCTTCTTCCTGCATTTGAGAATCTTGCTCGATTCTCTTCGGATGTCCCTCTGGATAAAGAGGATCTTGAGTACTAGTTCCTCCTCGGGTCTTAATCCCAAAAGCCTGCAATTTATCTTGTTTGGCATTGTTAGCAAGCAAATCTCTTTGCACATTAGAAATTTGATCAAGCTGAGTTTGAACCATATGAAAATGCTTCACAAGACATTGAACATCATTAACTGTTCTATCTAAAACACCAAGCAACTTTTTGATAGCAAGGGAATTATCATGCAACTGACTTTCTATCCTCTTATTAAAATGATTCTGTTTCATAATAAAATTATCAAACTCATCTAAACATTGATCAGGAGGCTTACCATAAGGGATGTCACTTGCGTTGAAATCTAAAAGAGAGTGTACCTCTACCGTAGGAGGGTGAGTGGTAGGCTCACACAGCTTCTCAATAGGGGGTAGATTCTTCACGTCTTCAGCTTTAATACCTTTCTCTTTGATAGACTTCTTTGCTTCTCGCATGTCCTCGGGGCTTAGAACAAACATGCCCCTCTTCTTTGTTGGTGGAGGTGGTTCAGGGACGGACCAATCTTCAAGGTTTTTGGCAATCCTGCCCATTAAATCTTCCGCGTCGTCCGGTGTTCTTTTCCTGAAAACACAACCAGCACAACTGTCTAGATAGGACCTAGATTCATCAGTTAGACCAGCATAGAATATATCAATTAATTCATTCTTAGGAACTCCATGTCCTGGTCTAGCCTGAATCAAACTGCAGTACCTCCCCCAAGCTTTAGGGAGGGACTCATCCTGCAACTGTTTAAAATTATAAATTCTTTGTAAAGCAGCATGTTGCATATGAGCAGGAAAGTACTTATCAGCAAAAGAGTGAGCTAAATCCTGAGGACTCTTAATAGAACCGCATGGGAGTGAATCATACCATGCTTTAGCACCTTCCTTCAAGGAGAAAGGAAGAAGCTTGGTCACATAAAAGTAGCGCATCTTCTCATCTGTGGTAAACATGCTACCTAGTTCACCAAGTTTAGTTAGGTGTGCAATAGCATCATCATTTTCTCTGCCATAAAAGGGGTCAGCTTCAACCATAGGTATAAGTGAAAGATCAACAAAGAAATCAAAATCAGGATCATCAATGCATATAGGAGATGTAGCAAACTCAGGATTAGGAACGGTTTTGTTTTTCAAAGAGTGTTTTTCAAATATTTTCTTAATAGTTTCAGGGTCAGAGCCGGCAAACTCTGTCAGTTCCCTACATAAATCTTCATCAAGTATATAATAATCATCATCAAGGAGCCTCTCCTGAAGTTTACTCAATTCAGGAAAATCATAAGTTTCACCAATAGGGTAGCGAGTAACAGGAAGTTCAATTCCATATTTTTCAGCAGCAGCAGTAATTTGTTTCTCAAGAGCATAACCAAGCGAACTAATATCATCATCAAAAGTAGTAGAAGCATCATCAAGAGTATCAGACATAGTAACAGATTCGGTAGGAGCATCATGTGGTGGTGGTGAGGCAAACTTACTCATAACAGAAGTTGAATCAAGAATAGCACTAGTGCTCAGAGCGGTACCTCTTCTTGTAGTGGATCGTAAGATCGGAACCTTGGGGTCTCCTTTCTAACCCATAGTGAATAAAGTGCAGCAGGTAGGATACCTCAAGTAGACTTGTAAATATTGCTATGCTCCCCGGCAACGGCGCCAGAAAACGGTACTTGATAACCCTCAACCGTAAGGGATCGAGATAGTCTTCGCGGGTAAGAATAACCCAATTTATTGATTCGACACACGGGGAGCCAAAGAGTATTTATAAGCTTTAACAGTTGAGTTGTCAATTCAACCGCACCTGAAATATACTAACTTGCAACAAAAGATAAGTGGTAACAGTGATATGATAGTGATGATAGTTATAGTAAAAGTAAACAGCAAAAGTAAATAGCAGTAGTAAATGGCAAAAGTAGCAACTAGTGACAAGCAAGGTTTAAAATACTGTAGGCTAGGGAGATGGATGGTTGGGCGTTGCATGGATGAGATAGTTTCTAACTCGGGGCACGGCACATGGAAAAGTAATGATCATCTAGGCAAATATCAAACATTAGGCATGTATCCCGTAGGTAGTTGTACGTGCTTGCAATAAGAACTTGCACAACATCTTTTGTCCTACCATCCCGCTACGAACGGGGCCAAAAGGAACTAATGGATATTAAGGTGCTCCTGTCAAAGAGCACCGGAACAAAGCAATGAACTCAATGGATACATGTAATCCTCAAACTACGGACCATCCCCTTTGGTGTCCCAAGCTGTCACTTTTGGGATCGCCGGTTCCGAACCGTAACAGGTGCATACAACTCATAGATAGGATCAAGAACACAAATATATTCATGCAAACACATATGGTTCAGATCTGAAATCATGGCACTCGGGCCCTAAGTGTCAAGCATTAAGAATAACAAGTTGTAGCAAAGATGATAAACACCATACTAGATGATAGGCAACATGCCCCCAACAATCTGACGAACTATTACATGATCTAACTCATCCAATCCCTACCATCCCCTTCGCCTACAGCAAGGGAATTACTCACACATGAAGGGGGAAGTCATGGAAGGATGATGGAGTGGTGATGATGATGACGATGGCGACGATCTCCCCTCTCCGGAGGCCAAATCAGCCTCCAGATTAGCCCTCCCGAAGAAGAACAGAGGGTGGCGGCGGCTCCGCGACGAAAAACAGTGAAAGGACTTCCGATCTGGGGTTTTTGCATCGCGAGGAAAAATACGGGCTAAAGTAGGGCACCAGGGGGCGTGGGGCCCACCCAGGCGCCCCCCGGCGCGGCCCAGGGGGGGGCGCCCACAGGGCGCCTGGGCACCCCCTGGCCCCCCTCTGGCCCCACTTCTGGTTTTTGGTTTCTTCGGGTGCGTGGATTTTTCGTGATTTTTCGTGGATTTTTCTGAGATAGTTAAAAATCCGTTTTCCTGCACACAAATAAAACATACAGGCAGCTTTGCTGAAAACACCGTCAGTCCGGGTTAGTTTAGTCCAAATCATGCAAGAATGAGGTCAAAACAATATCAAAAGTGTTTGGAAAAGTAGATACGTTTGAGACGTATCAAGCTCCTATCTTGTGTTTGTTCCCGTGTGTACCTTGTTGTTTTTCTTATTTACCTTTTGTCCCCTATGTGGCTTCTCGTGAAGATTGATGCTATCATTTAACTGAGAATTTCATTTGTTCCTCTTGTTCGAATGATTTCATTCGTTCCATTGTTTGAATGATTATTGTGAAGACTTGTTGCAATTCATTCCATTGATTCAGCTTATACCTTCTGTCAATCAATTGCTGATTCGAGGTCATCTATTTCAGGATGGCTCCGAAAAGGGTTCCCAACGCTAACCCAGAGGGTGAAGAGGTCCCAGATCATCCTCCTTCCCCTCCTCCTCCGCCTGAGGCTTGGAGAGCGATTATGCAGACTACAGCTCAGAACACTCAGTTGTTGATGCAGATGATGCAGCAGATGCAAGCTAATCAAGCTAATCAGGGTGTTCCAGGGAATCAAGGCAACTTCTTCAACCAGCAGCACCATGCTACTCTCAACCAGTTCCTGGCCAATAATCCAAAAGCTTTCAGTTACTGTATCGACCCTCTTGATGCGGAAGATTGGTTAACCGACATAAAGAAGCATTTTGAGTGCAGTAACGTGAAGGAAGAGGATTATGTGAAGTTTGCAGCCTTCCAACTCAAAGACCAAGCAGCTGACTGGTGGCAGCAGTACAAAGACTCTAGGCCAGGTCAGGTGATCTCTTGGGAGAATTTCTGCAAGGACTTTCGCTCTCACCACATTCCAACAAGTGTCATCGAGGGCATGCGTGAGCAATTCCGCAACCTGAAGCAGGGCTCTATGACAGTCTATCAGTATAATGTCAAGTTCCAAAACCTCGCCCGCTATGCTAAGCAAGACATTCCTGATGCTAAGAGCAAAATCTACCAGTTTCGTGGAGGCCTGAAAGATGAACTTCAACTTGCTCTCACCTTGTTCGAGCCCGATGAATTCGACAAATTCTATAACATGGCTTTGAAGCAAGAGGCAGCTCAGCTTAAGATGGAGGCTTCTAAAAAGAGGATTCGAGATGCCGTTCACTCTTCCTCATCGTCTCAGTTGGCTGCAAAACAACAGAAATTTTGGCTTCCTCCTCCTCCAGTGATTCGAGCTCCTTACAACAACTCCAACAACTCCAACAACAAGAACTCTAGTGGACGAGGTTTCTCCCACCCACCCAACCCGAGCAACCAGTCGAGGAAGCAGTTTCAGTCTCAAGGCTCCAAGTCAAGTGGTTCTCATTTCCGTCCTCTCTCAGAAGTGACTTGCAACAAATGCACTGAGAAAGGTCACTATGCCAACAGATGTCCGAACCCGAAGCGTCTTCCACCTCCTCCACCTGTGAGTTCAGCTATTGTCAGGCATGATCCAAAGGCAGCAAGGGTCAATCTGATGAATGCAGCACAAGCGGAGAATTCTTCTGATGTCATTTTGGGTAACCTTCCAGTGAACTCTTTTCCAGCTAAAGTTTTGTTTGATTCGGGTGCTTCATGCTCTTTCATGTCATATCCATTTGCATCCAAGCACAATATTGTCACTTCAAATTTGCCTCAGAAGTTGCAAGTTGTTTCTCCGGGCAGGATTATGACTTCTAGTGTCTATGCTCCGGATGTTTCTATTCGCATGGGAGATTATTGCTTTCTGGCTAAACCGGTGGTTCTTGGTAATTCTGACATTGACCTCATCCTCGGAATGGATTGGCTTTCTCAGCATGATGCTCACATTGATTGTGCACAGAAGGAAGTCAAGATGACTCATCCTGATGAAGATGTGATTATCTTTGCCTCCAGGGATAACACTATCAGGCTTTTCTCTCTCAATGATAAGGGCGAAATTAATGCCATATCTCAAATTCCGGTGGTGAACGAATATCAAGATGTCTTTCCTGAAGAACTTCCAGGCATGCCTCCACACCGTCAGGTGGAATTCGTTATTGAACTCGAGCCGGGTACTGAGCCAGCATGCCGGCATCCGTACAAGCTCTCTCCGGACGAATTGAAGGAATTGAAGAAGCAGCTTGATAAACAGGAGAGTATGGGTCTCATCAGGCCTAGTACGTCTCCTTGGGGCTGTGGTGTCTTATTTGTCAAGAAGAAAGATGGCACGGAGCGTCTCTGTGTTGATTACCGGCCATTGAACAAGAAGACAATAAAGAACAAATATCCGCTCCCCAACATCAACGAACTCTTCGAGCAGCTCAAAGGAGCTAAAGTGTTCTCTAAGCTCGACCTCCGAATGGGCTATCACCAAATTCGCATTCGCGAGGAAGACATTCCCAAGACGGCCTTCAGAACGAGCTACGGTTCATACGAGTATACCGTCATGTCTTTTGGTCTCGCCAATGCTCCTCCTACCTTTTCGAGAATGATGCACTACATCTTCAACCCCTACACCGGCGAGTTTGTGCTTGTGTATCTGGATGATATTCTGGTGTTTTCCAAGAATGAAGAAGATCACGAAAAGCACTTACGTCTGGTTCTTGATCGACTCCGTGAGCATAAGTTCTATGCCAAGTTCTCCAAGTGCGATTTTTGGCTCGATAAGGTTTTGTACCTGGGCCATATTATCTCAGCTGACGGTATTGCGGTAAATCCCGAGAAAGTTGAAGCAATTGTCAACTGGGAAGCTCCTCGGAACGTCAAGCAACTCCGCAGTTTTCTGGGTCTTGCCAGCTATTGCAGAAGGTTCGTTGAGAACTTCTCCAAGATTGCCAAGCCTCTTTCCAACTTGCTTCAGAAGAATGTCAAATACTTTTGGTCTCCAGAGTGTGAAGTGGCATTCAAAACTCTCAAAGAAAAGCTCGTCTCTGCTCCAGTTCTGACTCCTCTAGATGAGTCCAAGCCCTATGAAGTATCCTGTGATGCTTCTCTTCAAGGTCTTGGTGGTGTGCTTATGCAAGACAAGAGAATTGTGGCATACACTTCTCGTCAGCTCAAGCCAAGTGAGAAGAACTATCCCACACATGATCTCGAACTAGCAGCTGTGGTACATGCTCTGATTACGTGGAGACATCTGTTGTTGGGCAGAAAGGTCGACATCTTCACTGATCACAAGAGCTTGAAGTACATCTTCACACAGCCGCATCTGAACCTCCGCCAGACTCGTTGGGTTGAAATGATCCAAGAGTATGATCCCAACATTGAATACACTCCTGGCAAGGCGAATGTGATTGCAGATGCTTTGAGCAGAAAGGCATATTGCAACAGCCTTCTTATCAAGCCATTCCAGCCTGAGCTTTGTGAAGCATTCAGGAAACTCAACCTCCAAGTTGTTCCGCATGGTTTTCTTGCAAATCTTCAAATTGCTCCTACCTTGGAAGATCAGGTCCGTGAGGCCCAACTCAGTGATACCATGGTGAAGAAGGTGAAACATGCTATTGCAAAGGGCATTCCAAAATACAAGTGCTTTCGTGTTGATGAGAGAGATACCTTGTTCTTCGAGGACAGACTCGTTGTTCCCAAAGGTGATCTCAGGAAGCTCATAATGGAAGAAGCACATGATTCTCTCCTTTCCATTCATCCTGGCAGCTCCAAGATGTACCAAGACCTCAAGCAGTCTTACTGGTGGACACGCATGAAAAGGGAAATTGCCCAATTCGTGAATGAATGTGATGTTTGCAGAAGAGTGAAAGCAGAACATCAACGTCCAGCCGGTCTTCTCCAACATCTTCCTATTCCCGAGTGGAAGTTCGACCACATTGAAATGGACTTCGTCACTGGCTTCCCTAAATCCAAGAGAGGGAATGATTCTATCTTCGTGGTGATTGACAAGCTTACCAAAGTCGCTCACTTCCTGCCAGTCAAAGAATCAATCAATGCAGCTCAATTGGCAGAGCTGTACACTTCCAGAATTGTGTCTTTACATGGCATTCCTCAAGTTATCTCCTCAGACCGTGGAAGTTTGTTCACATCCAGGTTTTGGGACTCCTTTCAGTCCGCCATGGGCACTAAGATCAGGTTCAGCACTGCTTTTCACCCTCAGACTAGTGGTCAAGTCGAGCGAGTGAATCAGATTCTAGAAGACATGCTCAGAGCCTGTGTCATATCTTTTGGCATGAAATGGGAAGACTGCCTTCCATTTGCCGAGTTCTCTTACAACAACAGCTTCCAAGCAAGTGCAGGCAAAGCTCCATTTGAAATCCTATATGGCAGAAAGTGACGTACCCCTCTCAACTGGTCTAAAACAGGCGAACGTCAACTCCTTGGCAATGACTTGATCTCAGAAGCCGAAGAAATGTGCAAAGTCATACGTGAGAATCTCAAGGCCGCTCAGTCACGTCAGAAGAGCTACTATGACGGCAAGCATCGTGATTTGGCTTTCAACATTGGTGATCATGTCTATCTCCGTGTTTCTCCGATGAAAGGCACCCAAAGATTCGGTATCAAAGGAAAGCTTGCTCCTAGATACGTCGGGCCTTTCAAGATTCTTGGCAAAAGAGGCGACCTAGCCTATCAACTTGAGCTACCTTCAAACTTCGCCAATGTTCATGATGTGTTCCATGTGTCTCAACTCCGCAAATGCTTCAAGGCACCTGAACGCATGATTCCGTTTGAAGAGATTGATCTTCAACAAGACCTGTCCTACCGAGAGCATCCCGTTGCTATTCTCGAAGAAACCGAACGCACGACCCGCAACAAGTCCATCAAATTCTTGAAAATCAAGTGGTCACATCACACCGACCGAGAGGCTACGTGGGAACGAGAAGATCATCTTCGTTCTGAGTACCCTTCCTTTTTCCAGTCCTAGATCTCGGGACGAGATCTTTTTGTAGTAGAGGAGAGTTTGTAATGCCCCGGATGTAATACTTTCCCTTTTGGGCATATAATATATCTCCGGCTTCATCTATTTCCATTCCGGGTTCTTTGTCTTTCGGGTTTTCGTCGTGTTGTTGTGTGCGTGTGTGGCATTCATTCATATCATGTAGACATGTGCATCACATTGCATTTGTGTTGTCGGTTGCATCCGGTTCCACGCGTTCCTTTCCGTTGTCCGTTTCGCGTTCCGGAGCTCCCTCACGTGTCCGTGACGTCCCGTAGGCCTACTTTGTTGTGTGGCCGTGTAACGTTACCGGTTTGGCGCGAGACTTGTCGTGTGTTGTTGTTTTGTTGTGTGTAACCCGCCTGTCAAATCTCGTCGCGTTTGGAGTCCGTTTGCTATCCCAACAGTTATTCGTGTGGGCTCAAAGTGCCTCCACTTTGTGGCCCTAAAACACCCCTACAACAGCCCACTTCCTTCCTCTTGGCCCATCCTAACTCCCCTCGCGATCGGATTCGTCGGATCGCGATCAGAGGGCTCAAAAACACCCAAATCCCTCAAACCCTAGCTCCTACCATATAAATAGACCCCCCTATGTCCATTTTTGGGCATCCTAACTTCTTCCCCCAATTCTCCCCTCAATTTGTGCTCCACCAGATCCAAAACTGATTTTTTCCTGTTCCTCCTCGAACTTCGAGCCGCTCCATCGAATCAGCCGAGCCGCCGCCCTTTTGATTCTCTCCTCGAAGCATCGCCAGGGTCAATGCCCCTTCGCGCCTCGCTCCACTGGGATCGGGAGATCGATCCGATCTGGATCCTCCCTCCTGGACCACATCGCCCCGCACCGGCCCGCCTCGGCTCTCCATCACCGCTTCGCCGACCGCCTGGACCACATCGCCACCGGCCCGAGCTGCAGCCGCGCTGGGCCTCCCTCCACTGCCAGAGCCCAGCCGCCTGGCTCCTCGCTCCTCCGGGCCGTCGCCTCGCCACCGCCCGAGGTCCATCAGGGCGAGGCCCTCCTCCCGCATCGCCTGTTCGCGCGTCCCGCGCCGATCGGCCGTCGCCAGTCGCCAGGCGCTCGGCCTCCCCTCCTTCGGGCCGCGGCCGCCGAGCCGGCCCACCTCCGCGCCCCGTCCGCCGCACCGCGGGCCTCCTTCAGCCGCCAGGGCCCAGCCGCCGCCGCTAGTCCGCACCGCCTCTCCAGATCCGCCAGGCCAGGCCGGCCCGTCCCCTCCAGGCCGCCAGCGCCGCCGCTTCGGGCCACGTGGGCCGAGGCGACCTCCCGCCGCCTCCGCGGGCCCTCTCCTCCGCGGGCCGCACCAGATCCAGCCCATCAGCGTTGACTTCGTCCAGTTCCAGATCTGAGGTTGCTTTATAAAACCCTAGTCCCGCTTGTTTTTGTTTGTGCTGATGCTATACTAGAACTGCTATAACTTTTTGTGTGGATGTCCGTTTTGCGCAAATAGCATGTCCAGACGTTCGTGGTGATTAGCACTACGTTTTATCTTTTTGTGCCATGCATGTTAGAGGTCATCTAGATGCTTAAATTTCTGTTGCAAGAGTGCATCCCGATATAAATTGCTGCTATGTGATGTTTTTATGCCATCTTTGCATAGTGATATCTTTTAGCTCGTTTGTCCGAATGATGCAAATGACATGTCCACGTGTTCGTCTTGCCATGCTCTACATGCTGTTTGTGTTAGGTTGCATGATAGATTTATTCTTGCCATGATTATCCTCGTTGCAAAGTGCTATGTGGCTGTGATGTTGTTTCACTTGTTATGAAATGCCATCTTGTTGAGCTCATTGATATCGTTGTGTTTATCTCCATGATGCATGCTTGTGTGTTTCGGAATCACCTTCATGTGTACTTTGTTGTGGTGCTTACCACTTGCCATGTTTAGTTTCGAGGTGACTTAAACTTGCTCTTTTAGATGCCATGATGAAACTGCTGTTATAACACTTAGTGGATTTTCACCAAGTCTGAAATCTGTAACGTTCCGATGCCATGTTTGCTTGCTGCTCTAGGACAAACCATGATAGTTTTGGGGTGGATCTTGATGGTTCCTTGTAGTAGATCTTGTTGGCTTTCCATTCATGTTCTCACATGCTTATTTAAGTGGCTGTAGCATGTTTAACTTTTGCTCCAAAGTTTCAATAAAATTCTGCTGTCAGAATTTTATTGTCAAGTTCAATATGTCCAAGCTTGTTGCTATTGAACCGTGGCTCCTTTGGGGGTGCACCTTTGGACTTATTTGCTGTGGGATATGTCTAGTTTATGTTCATGCTCTTTGCCTGGTTGTTTGAGTGATGTAGCTTATTTTTCTAGTGCTCCGAAGTTGCTATGTTGCTGTAATTTTCAGCTTTCGCTTGTTTCTTGTTTCAGGCATAACTTTTAGCCCATAGCTCCGATTTCAGCGAATCTTATATGAAACTTGATTTATTTTATGTGTACATTAATAATCTCTTATTGTTATCATGTTTTGAGGTGTTATGCTTGAGTGCTATTTTCCGTGCTCCGTGTGCATCCTTAGTGCATCCATCATGCATCCATCATTTTTGTGTGCGCATTGCATCTTGTTGATTCATGCCTTGTGTGATTGTATTGTTTAGAGCCCGAAGCTGAGACCGAGTACGAGTACGAGCACGAGGTTACCAACGAGGTTGAGCACGAGGACCCTTCTTACGATCCGAACGACTACACTTCAGGCAAGATGACCGAACCCCGATAACATTACTATCTTTGCCTATTGCTAGTAGTTCCGCTCTATAGTTTTGCCTCGATGCCCATGTTCTTCCTGTCAGCCTCCTACTTGTAACCATGACCATGTTTAACCACCCTACCTATGCAAAGTGTTGCTTGGCTAAGTACGCTTCGCTCAGCCCTTCTTATAGCATTGCTAGTTGCAGGTGAAGATCGAAGATGCTTGCTTCATGTTGAAGTTTTGTTGGGTTATATCACACTATATAAATGCTTAAAAATTGAAATCATCTATATATTGGCAAGGGTGGAAGGCTAAGCCTTTTGCTTGGTGATTTGTTCCACTCATGCCGTTAGGAACCGTATAAACCGGTGTTATGTTCCTTGATTATGCGTTCCTAACACGGTTGGGGTGTATGGGACCCCCTCGATAAACCGCTAAGTGCTAAGTCTTTTCCAGCAAGTCCCAACATTGGTACTATTTGCCTAATAACAAACTAAACTTGCATAGGGAGTTATAAACCCTTTTTCTTTAATCAACAACCCCGGGCCAGTGCTCCACATGAGTGTTGGTCCGAAACGGGGAGTCTGCGGGGCCACCACGAGGAAACTCGAGGTTTGGTAAAAACCTGTAGAATCGCCCATCCGGTCGTGGCCTGAGACTAGATACGCTATTGTCAGGGTGTCGGCACGCCGGGAGGATTTGCTGGATTAGCCTTACCTTAGTTCGGAGTATCTTGAGCACGGGATTCCGAGAATACTCGGGTCTCCCCACTTTGGAGTTGCGACTCCGCGGATCGTGGGCTTGTAATGGGCCAAGTTGGAACACCCCTGCAGGGTTATGAACTTTCGAAAGCCGTGCCCGCGGTTATGTGGCAGATGGGAGCTTGTTAATATCCGGTTGTAGATAACTTGACACCATTGTTTCAATACACTACCAGCGTGTGTACCGTGACTGTCAATTTCCGAATAGGGATTCGGGAGTTGAACACGGTGGGGTTATGTTTGTTGAGCTGTAGCTAGGATCACTTCGTGATCATCTCTCGACCGAGGCACTTCTCTTCTCGCACTCTTTCACATAAGCTAGTTGCTAGTTGCTGCTGCAGACACTTATTCTTTTCTTCAGCCTTATCCTCTCCCAAGGCTTAAATAGTCTTGTTACCCGGGAACGGGATTGCTGAGTCCTCTGTGGCTCACAGTTACTTCACCACACCAGATGCAGGTCCAGTTGTGAGCTATCCAGGTGATGGCACCAAGCTTGACTGGGAGTACGACGAGGAGTGTAGTCGATACTATGTTCGTTATCCGGATGATCAGTAGTGGAGACTTCTACTAGGATTCGATCCGACCTGTGGATTTATTTATGTTTGGTATCTTGTCATTTGGATTTTACCCTTAGAGGGCTGTGATGTTTTATTGTATGATGATTGAGACATGTATTGTATTTGTGTGACGTGGCGAGTGTAAGCCAACTATTTTATGTTTTCCATCCCCTTCTTTTACATGAGTTGTGCAAAGATACCAGACTTGCGATCATTCCAGCATGGGGTTAAGTCTCTAAGTCGTGCCTCGACACGTAGGAGATTTAGTCCCATCCTGGGCATTACACAAGAACAAGAAAATCAGTAGGGTATTTTATTTTCCCACACAAGACTTCAACATCTCTAACAATCCCAGTTGGTGAAATAGTATCTATGTTAGCCAATTTAATAGTGACATCAATGTCTTCTATTTCTGAAGGTGCTATGGCATTCATAAGTTCTTGGTATAAAGAGTAGGGGATAACACTCACACTAGCACCTATGTCACATAAACCATGATAGCAGTTGAAAGGATCGATATGGTTGACTACAGGGGGGTGAATAGGCAACTAACAATTTTTAGCTTTTCTTAACCAATTTAAATTAAGGAACAAACTAAGTTGTCTAGATATGCAACTAGGATGACAACTTATAGGAAGCAAAGATAACAACCTCACAGGCAAGCTACCTAATATAAACAAGGAAAGCTTGCACAAGTAAAGCAAACAAATAACCACAAGTGGAGCCGGTGAAGACGAGGATGTGTTACCGAAGCTCCTTCCCTTTGAGAGGAAGTACGTATCCATTGGAGCGGTGTGGAGGCACAATGCTCCCCAAGAAGCCACTAGGGCCACCGTATTCTCCTCACGCCCTTACACAATGCAAGGTGCGTGATTCCACTAGTGGTGCCCTTGAAGGCGGCAACCGAACCTTTACAAACAAGGCTGGGGCTATCTCCACAACCGAATTGAAGGCTCCCAACGACACCACGAAGCTTCACCACAATGGAATATGGCTCCGAGGTGACCTCAACCGTCTAGGGTGCTCAAACACCCAAGAGTAACAAGATCCGCAAGGGATTAGTGGGGGGAATCAAATATCTCTTGGTGGAAGTGTAGATCGATGCCTTCTCAAGCAATCCCGAGGAAATCAACAAGTTTGATTGGCTAGGGAGAGAGATCGGGCGGAAATGGAGCTTTGAGCAACAATGGAGCTTTGGGGAGGAAGAGGTGAGTCTTCTTGGAGAAGAAGACTCCCTATATATAGTGGGAGAACAAATCCAACCGTTATCCCACATATCTGCCCGCAGAGCGTGGTACTACCGCACATAAGTTGCGGTACTACCGCTCGGCCCAGCGGTACTACCGCTCTGGATGCAGTACTACCGCTGGTGCAGTACATGCCGGTACTAGCCCTGTTGCATTGAAGCAACGGGCGGTAGTACTGCCGGAGCGGTACTACCGCACGTACTTGCGGTACTACCGCAAGGCAGGGCTAGACAGGCTGAGGAGAAGCGCGGACTAAATAAAATACATCTGCATCTACATCCGCAGATATACAGTCGTAGAAAAACCCGACACGGTACTACCACTTGCTCGAAGCGGTACTATCGCGTGGGGCGCGGAAGTAAAAACTTACTTCTGCGCCTACTAATGTACTAGTTACGACGCTGGGCCGGCCACACGGTACTACCGTGTTCAGTGTACGGTACTACCGCGGCCCTGAAGCGGTACTACCGTGTGACCATGCGATACTACCGCAAACTCTGAGCGGTACTACCGCAAGCCAAGCTGTGGTAGTAGTAGGAAGCCACTGTTTTTGTTCCGACAAGGAAAACAGCTGGAGCTCCAGAGAAGCAAAGGAAAGGTGGTGCGAATGAGTAGACGTGTACGTGTTGATTCCATCCAAACCTTTCCAAAGCGGACCCCCTCTTAATAGTACGGCTTCCCTATGACTCAATTCCACCGAAAAGAAACAAAAGGAAACACCGTCTTCCATAGGTTCTGAGGGGCACTTGATCGTCCTGTGCCTAAGGAGATATATCTGAAAAAGCTTAGTGCACACGATTAGTCCGCAAATGCATTGTCATCAATCACCAAAACTACTTAGGGAGAAATATGCCCTTACAATCTCCCCCTTTTTGGTGGATTGATGACAATACGGGATTTGCACAAGGATATATAAGAAAGTAAGCAAACCTAGCAAAGTTATAGAATATAGGTAAGCTCCCCCTAGATGTGTGCATACAAGAGAAGGTGCTGCGCATCACACATACTAGGATCAGTGCTCCCCCTATATTCTACAAACAATATACTCCTTGCACCAAAGAATAAGATTCTACACACAGATGTAAGGAGGATAAGGTGAGCACATATAAAGGGCAAGTGAAGCGACTGCTCACAACCTAACAGATGGCATAGACATAATAACGAGTTAACGAGAAGGGAGCATATGTCTCACACCATATGAAGGTCTCACACACACGACACAAACACAAGCAAGCAGGCAAAGTTCGACCAACGAAAAGCAAATAAACACGGCACAAGACGCAAATCTTAACACTCTCTCCCCCTTTGGCATAGAGACACCACAAAGGGAAAGAGGACACCTAAGACAGGTGGTAGCTCAGGCGGAAGAACTCAGTCGTCATGCTCTCCGTCAGACTCCTGCTGCTCCTCCTCAGACTCAGACCATGTGTAGCCCTGTTTGGCAATCCACTCCGCCACTGGAGTGATGATCTCTTCTGACCCGTCAGATGGTTCCTCACCAAAGATCTTCATTATCTTCTTGTCACGCTGGCGAGTTTGCTTGTGAGTCACATGAGCCTTGTACTGTGCCTTTGCCTGCATACAAAATAGTGCCTTCATCTTCCTCTTCAGCTTCTTAGCCCACGAGGGCTCAGACGAGGGAGGAGCATGTCCTCTAGAACTGTCCTCAGCTGGCTCTTCCTCCACTGGCTCCTCATCTGCATCCATCTGAGCTGCAGCAGCCTCTGCACGGGTAGTGGTGTTAGCCCAACGACTTTTGATGCGAAGTCGGATAGGCTCATGACGAATCCACTGCGGGGCCTCAAACTCCTTATTAGAGTAAAGCTTCTCCCAAGTCTTGGAGATAAGAGAAACAGAAACAGACCGTAGATAGGCACTTTGCGAGAGAAAATCGCAAAGCGAAGCTCACACCACATGATATGGGAGATATCAAGTGGTTGAGTCTGAGCACTGCGAGCCTCCTCACACATCAGCAACATGTCAATGAGGTATGCATGTACCTTGTCCTTGTCCCCAACTCGAGGAAACAAGGTGTTGCGGAAGATCCTATGCATGATATCTAGAAAGGGGTTCATCACCCAAGTCTTCTTGCCACTAGTAAGCGTCTTCTCCACATAAAAGGGCAGCAGCCAGTCTTTGTTGGCAGATTCTTTGTTGGCATGGGGCCGAGCTCCAACAGGAGTATGGAGCCCCTCGTCAGCAACCTGAAGCAGATCCATAAAGTCCTTTCATGTAGCAGTCATCTTATGACCATTTGTCATCCACGTCATGTTGCGTTCGTCCTTGGGATGGAAGTGCACCGAAGCATAGAACTATGCCACAATCTCTGGGTCAAATCCATCTGAAATGTCATGATGTGCTCAATGCCAAACTGCTCCACAAGATCTGGAACCTCAGCAAAGTAGGCCCGGTGCTCATCCTTCCGCATGTGGGTCATGTCAATCCAATGGGCATCCACATACAGGTTGTGCTTGCTCTTGAGTACCTCTGTGTAGATACGATACTGCTGCTTGGTCCAGAACAGTTCATCTCCATGGAACTGAGCCCGGGGATCTGCATAAGGGTTGATCTTCCTCCTTGTGATGAACTCATGAGTTGGAATCTCCTCCATGGTCATAGTTGGTTCCTTGTTCTTGGTGGCGGTGGTCTTGGTTCTGCGTTGGGGGCATTGGAGCCCTCAGGAATATCACTTTGGGTGCACAGACGCTTGGACCCGGTGTCACGGCTGGGATTTGTGCGACGAACATTGGAACCGGAGCCACCACCTAAGAGACAAACACAAGAACACGAAGGAAAGACAAAGAGAATCAATGCAAAAGCCACAAAAAGCACACGAAACATGTAGAAAGGATAATATGTATGTGGTACGAAGTAGATATGAACCAAGCGGTAGTACTGCCGAAGAAGGCGGAAGTAAATTTTTAGTGCCGCTTAGGGGGCGGTAGTACCGCATCGAAGAGTTGCGGTAGTACCGCACAGATCACGGTACTAAAAAATTACGTCCGCGTTCATCACGGTAGTACCGCTCCTTAGGGCAGTAGTACCGTTACGCGGCAAAGCGGTAGTACCGTGGTCAGACAGCGGTAGTACCGCTCGGGTCAGATCCGAAAGCGGATCTAAACAAGAACGCGTAGAACAGCGAACGGTACTACGGCTGATCATAGCAACTTAGTAGCAACATACTTACTAGCATTTCTATTGCATTATAACTCCCTACACCCTAATCTTCCATGGATAAGGACAAGAAGAACATAAGAACAACAAGCATCTCCCCAAAACCTAGAAACAACATTTGGGCAAAAAGAAGAGGGGATTTGGGGAGAAACCTTCATCCATGGCAAGAGGTCGAGGTGGGGAACGATCCCACCGGTCGGAATGCGAGGAGAGTGGCCGGGGGAGGAGATTCGACGAGGTCCTCCGGTGGAGTTCTTGAGGGAGAGAGAGAGACGACGTGGGGGAGACGAGATGAATGGGTATGGGGGAGTTAGAACTCCCCCTGCTCGCTTATAACCCCCAGCCGTTCGAACAAATGTGGTAGTACCGCGGTCATCGCGATAGTACCGCCCGGGCAGAAGTACCGCACGCGGACTGTCGTGCTGGTTGCGGTAGTACCGTATTCTCTCTTGCGGTAGTACCGTGACTACTCACGGTAGTACCGCTCCCCCAAGAAAATGCAAGTTTCGACAAGAAGGCTTAAGCAAAGCAAAAAGGCGCACACGCAAGGCACACGGAAAGAGAAACAACAAATAACTGAAACAACACACAAGACACTCCTCCGTGAAGGAGGTCGGTGGCTGAAGCCACCTATGTTTGAGTTATTTGGTGTGGCACCGCAAAGAACTATCCTTGGGCCCATGACCAACACTCGTCTTGAAGCACTTATACCATTTAACATGGCAAATGACAAAGACTTGATCGATTTATGCATAATGGGGGGAGAAAGAGTTCATTGAGAGAACAATGCTCCCCCTATGTCCATGCCTACATCTAGGCAAGATAACTATATTGAGTGGGAGGGGTGTGTGCAAGGTTTCAAGCCACATTGCTCAAATCTATGATATTTAGCTCATGCCTTAACTCGCGAAATCTTGCTTCATCCAAAGGCTTCGCGAAGATATCTGCAAGGTTATCATGAGTGTTGACATAGTGAAGCTCGATTTCTCCTCGCCGAATATGATCCCGGATGAAGTGATACCGAATCTCAATATGCTTCGTCTTGAAATGTTGCACCGGATTGAGAGAAATCTTGATGACACTTTCATTGTCACACCAAAGAGGCACTTTGTCACAAGTGACACCGTAATCCTTTAAAGTTTGCCTCATTCATAGAAGTTGAGCACAACAACTGCCAGCTGCCACATACTCTGCTTCGGTGGACAAGAGAGACACACAACTTTGCTTTTTGGAAGACCAACTTACTAGAGAGCAACCAAGGAATTGGCACCCTCCGGAAGTGGACTTCCTATCCACTTTGTCTCCCGCCCAGTCCGAATCAGAGAAACCTACAAGGTTGAAGTTTGCTCCTCTTGGGTACCATAAGCCAAAGTTTGGGGTATGAGCCAAATATCGAAAGATTCGCTTGACTGCCACAAAGTGACTTTCCTTAGGTGAGGCTTGAAACCGTGCACAGATTCCCACACTCAACATAATATCCTGTCTAGATGCACAAAGGTAAAGCAAGGAACCAATCATAGAATGATATACCTTTTGATCCACCGCTTTACCATTGGGATCAATGTCAAGTTGGCACTTGGTTGGCATTGGAGTACTAGCCGGCTTGACATCACTTAGATTAAACCTCTTGAGCATGTCTTGAGTGTACATGGCTTGTTTGATAAAGATTCCTTCTCTTCTTTGCTTAATCTCAAACCCAAGGAAGTACTCCAACTCTCCCATCATGGACATCTCAAAATGTGTGGTCATGAGTGCGGTGAACTCATCATTGAAAGCTTTGTTAGGTGAATCAAAGATAATATCATCAACATATAGTTGCCAGACAAACAACTCCCCTTTGACCTTCTTAGTAAAAAGAGTGGGGTCGATTTTCCCAATTTCAAACCCACGATCTTGTAACAACTCGGTAAGATGCTAATACCACACACGTGGGGCTTGTTTAAGGCCATAGAGTGCCTTATCGAGTTGATACACGTGATTGGGGAACTTAGGATCCTCAAACCCCGGGGGTTGTTTGACATAAACCAACTCATTAATAGGACCATTAAGAAATGCGCTTTTCACATCCATTTGTTGCAACTTAAAATTATGATGAGAAGCATATGCAAGCAACAAACCGATAGATTCAAGGCGAGCAACGGGGGAAAAGGTTTCACCGTAGTCGATACCCTTGACTTGGGAGTAGCCTTGAGCCACCAAACACGCCTTGTTGCGAATGACAATGCCATGAGCATCCTGCTTGTTCTTAAAGATCCACTTGGTTCCAATGACATTATGGTTCTCCTTTGGCCTCGGCACCAGACGCAACACTTTGTTGCGCTCGAAGTTGTGGAGTACTTCATGCATGGTATTAAGCCAATCAGGGTCTTTGAGCGCCTCATAGACCTTTTGAGGTTCAACACAAGAGACAAAAGCTTGATGAGCACAATAGTTTGCTAATTGTCTACGAGTGCTTACCCCCTTTGTGATGCTTCCAAGAATATACTCCATGTGATGTTCTCTAGAAGCAAGCCTGCAGGCAATTTTTGCAGCACGACGCTCCAATTGCTCTTCAAGTGACAATTGAGGAGCACTGAGTTGATCATCTTGAGCGACGTCAAGAGCTTGATCTTGATCTTGAGCTTCCTCTTGATCGTGATCTTGCTCAGAGGAGAGAATTTGGCCTTGTGCATCATTTGGTGGCTCGCCACCATCTTGTGATTGATCTTGCACTTGGCCTTGTTCGTCCGGTTGAGGGCCTTAACTTTGTTCTTCGGAAGCGTGTGGGTCTTGGGTTGATGATGGTTCCACTTGTGTGGAACATTGTCCTTCTCCTTCAGCCACAAGGGGTTCCTTAATGGGTAGGATATATCCAACACCCATTCTTCTTATGGCTTGAGGAGGAATTTCATCACCTACATCATAAGTACCACTTTGCTCCACTTGGGAGCCGTTATTCTCATCAAACTCTACGTTACACGTCTCCTCAGTGAGTCCATTGGACTTGCTGAGGACACGGTAAGCATGAGAGTTTGTAGCGTAACCAACAAATATGCCCTCATGAGCTCTAGACTCAAATTTAGACAAATGAGCACCTTTCTTGAGAATGAAACACTTACACCCGAACACCCGGAAGTACTTGAGATTGGGCTTGTTACCGGTAAGAATCTCATATGGAGTCTTGTTCAAACCTTTGCGGAGATAGAGCCTATTGGATGCATGACACATGGTGTTGATGGCTTCAGCCCAAAAGTTGTATGGAGATTTGAATTCCGCCATCATGGTCCTTGCCGCATCCATCAATGTCCAGTTCTTTCTCTCTGCTATACCATTTTGTTGAGGGGTATAAGGTGCGGCATATTGATGTTTGATCCCCTCATCACTAAGAAACTCATCCAAGGTGTAGTTCTTGAACTCGGTGTTGTTGTCACTTCGGATCATCAAAATCTTTGCTTCATGTTGTCATTGAGCTTCATTTGCAAAGTTGATGACGGTTTGTTGGGTCTCACTCTTCTTCTTGAAGAAGTATACCCATGTGTATCTTGAATAATCATCCACAATCACCAAGCAATACTTTCTGCCCCCAAGACTATCAAAGGATGGAAGCCCAAAGAGGTCCACGTGAAGGAGATCTAATGGTCTTTTTGAGTAGATGATAGTCATGGGAGGGTGAGCCGTCTCATGTAACTTTCCTTCAATACAAGCACTGCAAGCACGATCTTTGGTAAAGCTAACATTTGTTAGTCCACGGACATGGTCCCCCTTGAGAAGACTTTGCAAAGATCTCATACTTACATGGGCTAACCGGCGATGCCAAAGCCATCCCACATCAACTTTAGCCATTAGGCATGTCGCGGTCTTAGTAGGTAGCTCCGAGAAGTTAACCACATAAAGACCGTTCTCGACATGTCCAACATAGGCTACTTTAAGAGTCTTGCTCCACAAGAGGGCCACGGTATCAATATCAAATAATGTAGCAAAGCCCATGAGTGCAAGTTGACGAACATAAAGTAAGTTATATGCAAGGGACTCAACAAGCATGACTTTCTCGATCGCGAGATCATGAGAAACAACAGCCTTGCCAAGCCCCAATACCTTAGAAGATGAAGCATCACCCCATTCGATGTTGGTGGCCATGGATGAACCTTGATGCACGTCCACCACCAAGTCTTTGCTTCCGGTCATATGATTTGTGGCTCCACTATCGAGCAACCATGATCCCCCACCGGAAGCAAACTCCTACATGAGATCAATGATTGGATTCAGGTACCCATTTGGTAATGGGTCCTTTGAGGTTAGTAACAAGGGTCTTAGGAACCCAAATAGACCATTCAATGTACTCATAAGAATAACCAACAAATTTAGCAAAGACATGACCATCACTAGCACGACATAAAACATATGAAGGATTAAAGTCGCCGGCTATGTTTGATGGTATGGTGGGGGTTTTCTTGACTCCACCACCCTTCACATTGTTCTTCTTCTTAGAAGCACCCTCTCCCTCTTTCACAAAGGTTTGTTTGAGAGGAGGAGGTAGCTTGGTCTTGTCGTTCTTCTTCTTCTTGGGTTTGGGAGCAAACCCAATTCCTTCCTTTGCCACAACCTCCTTTTGATTACTCAAAAGATCGTTGAGGTTCTTCTCACCTTGTATGCATGTCACAAGGCCTTTCTCAAGTTGCTTCTTCAACTTGGCATTCTCTTCAACAAGATGCACATGCTCGCAACATGGGTTAGTAGCATTTGCATTATCAATCAACACCATGCGAGGAAAGATAGCTTTCTCCTTGGTTAGCGAAACTTGGAGTTGATCATGAGACTCCTTGAGAGAAGCATGCATACCTTTCGAGGCCTTGTGAGCCTTGTCAAGTGTAACAAACTCCTCCTTGAGTCTAGCATGGTCAACCCCAAGTTTTGCTTTCTCGGAATTAATCATACGAGAGACAACTAAAGCATGATCGAGATCTTTCTTTAATTTAGCATGATCATCGTTGTGTGACTCCTCAAGAGCCAAACGAAGACCACGCTCTTCCTCTAGAGCATTGGAGAGATCCGATATCTCATCGGCATAGTCTCGACTATGTCCTTCCATTTTAGCAATGGTCTCCTCGTGAGCCTCGATCATGTCATTGGCCTCACCGAGTTGTTCCAAGAGAGCAACAAAATGCTTCTTGGGTTTGCCCTTGAGTTTGCTCATAAACAACTCAAATTCATTTTATTCCTCCTCTGCTCCCTCACTTTCATCAATACAATCCATCAATGAAGGATCAGAGATGATGGTAGTGTTGACGTTTGGAGTTACCTTGTTGGTGGCCTTAGCCATGAGACACTTGGCGGTGATCTCATTTGGTGAGTCGAAGAGAGATGAGCGTGGAGTAGTAGCAATAGCAATTGCGGCCATGGTGACCATCTCATCATCTTCATCATTATCATCATCCTCAACATATTCTTCTTGGGCCACCAACCCTTTAGGAGGGGTCTTCTTGTTGAAGTTGTTCTTGTTGGGATAAGACTTGGCCTTGTCCTTCGGATAAGCTTGCCTCCAAAGTCTTCTCTTTTCTCATATGGGCAATCTACAATAAAGTGGCTCACATTCCAACAGTTGAAGCATGTCCTCACTCGTTGCTTGCCCTTGTTGCCACTTGAGTTGTTCTTGTTGAAGTTGGGCCTTGAGTTCTTCTTGTTGCCCCAAAATTGCCATGAAGCAAGAGCCATGTGCTCATGATAGGCATATTTGGTGTCCTCGGGGCAACACTCATCGTCATCCTCCTCCTCATATTCTTCCACACAAGCCTTGGCCTTCAGGGCAAGGTTAGGCTTATTTGATCGTTGAGCTCTTAAAACCACATTGTCGACGGTCTTGTCCAAGATCCTCATGGCAACGAACTCATCCAACACTTCATTTGATGACAAAGTGTGGAAGTCTGGTCTTTGGCGAATGAAGGAGGACATGGCCTTGTGGTAAGGCATCATGGCCTTGAGAAACTTGCGCTTGGTCCAATTGTCATCCATGTCCTTGCTCCCATGATCTCGAAGTGAAACCGCAAGAGTGGTTAATCTCCGATAAAACTCGCGTGGATCTTCATCTTCGATCATAGCAAACTCATCGGTTTCATCTTGCACAACTTCATAGTTAGAGCGTTGAATGCTTGCGCTCCCCTTGTACATGGAGCCAACATGCTCCCAAGCTTCCTTGGCTACGGTGAAGGGTCGAAGATGTGCAATGTCTTTGGGAGGGATAGCATCTTGAAGTATGCAAAGAACGAACTCGTTGAATTGATGATCCGCAGCTTCTCTCGGAGTTAAGTTGTCGGGATCACGTGGGTAGAAACCTTGCTCAATGATTCTCCAAAGGTTAGTAGAACAATGATTTAAATTACGTCTAAAGTGAAACATCCAAGTAGCAAAATCAGATTTTTTTCACAAACTTAGGAGGAGGCCCAACGGAATTTAAATGCGGAGTAGGAACGGGTCCTCCGTAGTGAGTACGAGGAGCGGAGTGGGCAAAGATCCCACTCCCATTCTTAGTAACCGGGGCTTGCTCACTACTAGCTTCTCCCTTGTCGGGAGTTGCCTCCGACACGATGGTAGCGGGACGAACCACTTCCAACGGTGTGGAGGATAATTTAAGCCCCTCAAGAAATTCCTTAAACATGCCTTTGACCTCGGTCGCTAGTGATTCTTTCAATGTGACCATTACCACATTGAACTCCCCATGAGAGACCGAGGCTCCCCCATCAGACGTAGGCAAGGACGGAGTTCCATCGGAATGTTCCTCCGTCTCGACTACATTGTCACCCATACTCTTTGGACAGTAAAGTCCTTAAAAAGAGACGAGGCTCTGATACCAATTGAAAGGATCGATATGGTTGACTAGAGGGGGGTGAATAGGCAACTAACAATTTTTAGCTTTCTTAACCAATTTAAATTAAGCAACGAACTAAGTTGTCTAGATATGCAACTAGGATGACAACTTATAGGAAGCAAAGATAACAACCTCACAACCAAGCTACCTAAGATAAACAAGGAAAGCTTGCACGAGTAAAGGAAAGAAATAACCACAAGTGGAGCCGGTGAAGACGAGGATGTGTTATCGAAGTTCCTTCCCTTTGAGAGGAAGTACGTATCCGTTGGAGCGGTGTGGAGGCACAATGCTCCCCAAGAAGCCACTAGGGCCACCGTATTCTCCTCACGCCCTTACACAATGCAAGGTGTCGTGATTCCACTAGTGGTGCCCTTGAAGGCGGCAACCGAACCTTTACAAACAAGGTTGGGGCTATCTCCACAACCGAATTGGAGGCTCCCAATGACACCACGAAGCTTCACCACAATGGAATATGGCTCCGAGGTGACCTTAACCGTCTAGGGTGCTCAAACACCCAAGAGTAACAAGATCCGCAAGGGATTAGTGGGGGGAATCAAATATCTCTTGGTGGAAGTGTTGATCGATGCCTTCTTAAGCAACCCCGAGGAAATCAACAAGTTTGATTGGCTAGGGAGAGAGATCGGGCGGAAATGGAGCTTTGAGCAACAATGGAGCTTTGGGGAGGAAGAGGTGAGTCTTATTGGAGAAGAAGACTCCCTATATATAGTGAGAGAACAAATCCAACCGTTATCCCACATATCTGCCCGCAGAGCGAGGTACTACCGCACATAACTTGCGGTACTACCGCTCGGCCCAGCGGTACTACCGCTCCGGATGTGGTACTACCGCTGGTGCAGTACAGGCCAGTACTAGCCCTGTTGCGTTGAAGCAACGGGCGGTAGTACTGCCGGAGCGGTACTACCGCACGTCCTTGCGGTACTACCGCAAGGCAGGGCAAGACAAGCTGAGGAGAAGCGCGGACTAAATAAAATACATCCGCAGCTACATCCACAGATATACGGTCGTAGCAAAAACCCGACACGGTACTACCGCTTGCTCGAATCGGTACTACCGCGTGGGACGCAGAAGTAAAAAATTACTTCTGCGCCTACTACCGTACTAGTTACGACGCTGGGCCGGCCACACGGTACTACCGTGTTCAGGGTACGGTACTACCGCGTAGTGCGGTACTAACGCGGTCCTGAAGCAGTACTACCGTGTGACCGTGCGGTACTACCGCAAACTCTGAGCGGTACTACTGCAAGCCAAGCAGTGGTAGTAGTAGGAAGCCATTGTTTTTGTTCCGACAAGGAAAACAGCCGGAGCTCCAGAGAAGCAAAGGAAAGGTGGTGCGAATGAGTAGACGTGTACGTGTTGATTCCACCCAAACCTTTCCGAAGCGGACCCCCTCTTAATAGTATGGCTTTCCTATGACTCAATTCCACCGAAAAGAAACAAAATGAAACACCGTCTTCCATAGTTTCCGAGGGGCACTTGATCGTCTTGTGCCTAAGGAGATATATCTGAAAAGCTTAGTGCACACGATTAGTCCGCAAATGCATTGTCATCAATCACCAAAACTACTTAGGGAGAAATATGCCCTTACAACAGTGATCTCCTATTTTGACTGAAACAAGGGGCATGCCAACAACAGGTCTGTGTTTATCCTTTTTATCAGGTTTGGCGATCTAGCAGCCTCTTCATTAAAGCAAATAACATGCCCATCTACATTTTCTTCCAAGAGATCCTTGACCATAGCAATGTTAGGCTCTACTTTAATTTGTTCATCAGGTTTAGATGCTCTAATATAGCTTTTGTTAACCACAGTTGAAACTGTAGCATGTTCCTTTATCCTAACAGGGAAAGGTGGTTTTTTAATGTAAGCAATAGGAACAACTGGATCAACATTATAAAGTATAGTTTCTTCTTTAACTGGTACCAGTTCTTTAATTTCTTCTTTAACAGGTGGGTGATATTTGAACCACTTCTATTTAGGGAGATCAACATGAGCAGCAAAGATTCACAAAAGGAGGCTACTATCTCAGAGTCAAGTCCATATTTAGTGCTAAACTTTGTAAAGGCATTGATATTTATAAAATATTTAACACAATCATACTTAAGCTTAATACCTGACTCTTTACCTTCGTCGAGTTCCCAATCTTCAGAGTTGCATTTAATTCTTTATAAAAGATACCATCGGAATTCAATAGTTTCAATAGTTTTCTTCATAAAGGAACCAACACAAGAAGTATCAAGCATGAATCGATCATTATGAGAAAGCCGAGCATAATTTTTTTGAATAATAATTTCTCTTGAAAGCTCATGATTGGGGCATGGATATAACATTGACTTAAGCCTCCCCCAAACTTGAGCGATACTTTCTCCTTCACGAGGCCAAAAATTATATATGTAACTCTGATCATGATGAACTAGATGCATAGGATTTTTTTTGGTGAAACTCCATTTCCAATCGGTTCCAGTTCCAAGATCCAATATCATCGCATAGCCTATACCATGCTAATGCTTTTTCCTTCAAAGATAAAGGAAAAACCTTCTTCATAACTTGATCCTTGGGTAGACTTGCAAGATTAAACAATCCACAAGTTTGTTCCACATATGTCAAGTGCATATCAGGGTGTTCGGTTCCATCTCCCACGTAAGGATTAGCTAGCAGTTGTTCTATCATACCCGAAGGGATTTCATATTCAATATTTTTAGTAGGTGCAGCGGGTTGAGGGGTAGCTAATTTTGGTTCCGGTCGAGGTGAAGATACCCCGAACAAACCCCTCAAAGGATTGTTCTCCATAGTAACAAGTGACAATAAATTTCAGCACACTATATGAATGTTTCCTTACCAATTTCCACTTACTAGAAGCGCTTCACTCCCCGGCAACGGCGCTAGAAAATTGCCTTGATGAACCACAAGTATATGGTATCAATTGTAGCTCTTTTCAATAAGGAAGAGTGTCGAACCCAACGAGGAGCAGAAGGAAATGACAAGTGTTTCTCAGTATGGTAAGTAGCAAAGTAGTTGATAGCAAGATAATTTTGTAACGAGCAAGTAATAATAATAGTAGCAAGTATGCAGCAAGATATCCCAATCCTTTCATGGCAAATGACATGCCAAAACGATCTTTTATAATAAGCAAAGTGTTATTGAGGGTACACGGGAATTTCATCTAGTCACTTTCACCATGTTGGCTTGATTCGTGTTCACTACTTTGATAATTTGATATGTGGGTGGATTGGTGCTTATGTGTTGTTTTTTACTCAAACAAACCTCCTACTTATGATTAACCCCCTCGCAAGCATCCGCAACTACGAGAAAAGTATTAAGATAAAATTTAATCATAGCATTAAACATTTGGATCCAAATCAATCCAGATTTCCAGCTGCTGGTATTCTCCCTCTTGATACAAACCTTGCATATTACAAGAGAAAAGGCATTAGAATTACTCCAAAAGGCATTACTATGCATGAAAACACTATAAATAACAGTAGGAAAACATGATGTAAAATGGACGTATCAACCTACAACGACTAAAAAATTCTAACCTAAACTACTAGCCGAAGAGAAGGCATGGAGATTTCCCTCCCCGCCAACGGCGCCCAGAGAGGCACGTAGATGGGAGGCGAACCCACGGGCTCGCTGGTGAAGCCTGAAGGGGAGAGTTTGCCCTAGCCGCCACAAACAGTATTGAATGTTATACATACGCACAAATTTTATGAAGAAAAACATTCCCATTGCTCTCGGCAAGAATAATCAAATCAACGTTTTAAAAACTATTTTTACAAGCATTTTGGAGCATCAATTTTATTTTCCCCTAACTATTAGGAATTAATTTTCTTCACAAAAAAATTGCATGCATGTAGAAAATTTGCACGTATTTTGAATGTTTGGTGTCAAAAAAGTTACAATTTTTTGTTTTTAAATATTTTTGATCTTACTCTTCATGTCAAGTCAGGTGCATTTGATCGAGTTCAGAGCAAATGAGGGTATGACCAATGCATAACGTTAGGGTGGTGGCTCGCATGCCATGTAGGGTCGGATGTCAGAAGAAATATGTTCGGATGGGAAGCGGGATCCTCCGCAGGAGACGGGTGTTTAGGAAGAAAAGGTGTGGCCCGGTGTAAAAAACTAAAAAGGTTGGAGTGGAGAGTAGAGATGCAATTGTACTAGAGTTTTTATTTTCTATTCTTTAATGAGGCCCACTAGTGATAGCTTGTCTTGGAAAAAAAAGCCAAACTTTGGCATTGGCAGGCCATCCGAAACTTGGGCCAGCCGCCTCACGGACACGTATGTGGCTTGGTGGGATCCCCGTCTAGTGCCTTCTCTTCCCGTCCACTACTTTCCCTTCTTCACCAGCGCAGTCCTCGTCCTTCACCCTCGTCTCTCTTGTAAAGACGGCAAGCACCGCATCCTTAATTTCCCGATTCCATCGATCTACTTCTCCAACGAGTTGTCTCCTCACCTCATTAGACCCCTTTCCTCCCCCAAGGGCCGCTCATTTCGCCGTCGGCACTTTCATAGTCCCCAAACACACGGCACAAGTCTCTCCTCCTCCTACAGGGGTGCAGCAGCCAGTGATCTCCAGAGCTTCCACGACTATCACCGATGCTGCGATCGCACCATGATGGAGACCATGCCCCTGCGATGGTGGCGGAAGTTTCCAGGGTATCCACGACCGGCGGTGCTACAACCACGAGCACGGATGCCGCAACCGGTAGCACGAGTTGCTGGGACCAGCGACAAAATTTGCTACCCGAGGCGCCTGATGGTAATGGAGAAGACAGGTCCGGACACCGCGATGCTACAACCAGCATCCGACGTTGTTGGAACGGGCACCGCCATATGCTGCAATTGGCAATCATGCATCATCGGAGAAGATGATGCCGCACGCTGGAATTGGCTGTCACTCCGGGACAACGCAAAAAAGCTGCAATCATTGATGGTAAAGCTGCAACCTCCGGCTAGATTGCTGGAACCGACGACTCGGGATGATACAAGGAGGGGCTACGGTGATGAGGTGGATTTTTTTTGCTCCAACCATGTTCTTTTTTGTTGGAACCAGTCCCAAAATTTGCTACCACCTTATTTTGATCTTGCTAGACCCAACCTCAGATTTTGCTACCACCGTCTTTTGATTTTGCTGGAAGCAGCCCAATTTATTGCTACCACCATCTGTTGATTTTGCTGGAACCAGCATACATTGTCTTTTATACCATCGACTTTGGTTGTGAGCAATGCCTCTCACGCCACCATCGCCATTTTTGAATGCTGCAACCATGGGTGGGCACTGGACAGCACCGGCGAGGAATGGTGTCGCAGTCGACGCCGGGGAGCCACCAAGTTTGCAGCAAGTAGGCGATGAAGAAGTTAGCAACAGGGTCAACGACATTTTTTTTGCTATTTTGACGATGTCGAGCGCCGATGGCGTGCATCGGGGGCATGGGTAGTGAGGGCGGCCGGCCCGTCCGTCTGGCATGAGGAAGAGTAACGCGTGCCGCACAACACACGGGGAGAAACGGGTGGTTGTCATGTGTTTTCCTGTGCTTGTGCTTGTGTTTTCAGATGCGAACATAAGGGGGGTGGGAAAGACGACGTGGAACGAAATCGAACAGCCACGCGTGCGAGGATCCGATGGCTGCGCGGTGATCGACCGAATTTTTGGCCAGTCGACCGGTGCCTATCACTCCCCAAAAACAAATGTAGACTCCAGCTACTTTTTTCATAAGACATGTGTATTCATATGCCACCATAGACCCTGTGTAGTTTCACAACTTCTCTGGTCGCTTTTAACAACCGCTTTTATAATACCATGCACGCTGCTGGTTTGGGTTGCATTCTTTTGTTGTTGACACAAGTCACACGCGTTCCTTCGGGCAACGCCGCTCGTCCCTGCCTCCTTCGTCGCCTGCTCCTGCGACTGGAGGGGGTGGGGACCCCAGGGTTTTGGTCCGACCGTAGATAGGATAGGCTTCGTGGGTGGGGCGGCGTCGCTTTTGACGGTGATGGCAATGCCACATCAAAGAATAATGCATCGGCTCCAGTCTCGTCTCAACGGCGTCCATGACGGCGTCGAGGAGCCGATTTGGCTCAGTCTCCTGTAGACCCTTTCGGTCTGCGGGTTTAGGTGTCCAGTCGGTGGCCGTCGTCCCAGGCGGTGTCATCGGTAGGCAAGAGATAATGGTGGTTTCAGATCTAGCTTGAGGATTGATAGCGGCGAATCTGTCGTTCGGCCTCAACGACGTCGACGACTGACGATGGCTTCGAGGCTCGAGGAGGGTGGGGATGATCCCCAGTCGACGCGCCGCAGCGACGGCGGGTTTCTTCATCGACTCACAACGCCTTTCTAGGCTATGACTTTCCTCCAAGTCCGACGACACTTAGCAGCGGTGATGGCAATTGCAGGATTACATGAGTTTCTTCTGCAAAGTTCTGTGAACATGTGTTGTCTTTTGACCCTTTCCACGTGTGTGCTTGTATTCACCTTATTTGTGATTAATGAAACATGCGGTTAACTAAAAAAAATCCGGAGGCGTTTGAACCGATGGCTGCGTGGTGGTGGTCTCGTTGTGCAGGGCGGACAAAATTACTGTTCCGACCCTTTGGGCTAAGAAATTCTGATTTTGACCTCGTTTTAAAATTTTTTTCCATACTAACCTTTTTCGGTGACGCCATCATCCCTGGCGTCTGGTTTCCGAAGGAGACGTCAGGAACCTTGGCGTTTGGCCCCTGGCCCGCACGGCTCGCCTGCTGCGTTGACTGTCTGACGTGGCAAAGGGCCAGACGCCAGGGACCCTGGCGTCTGGCCTCGTAGGTTAAGAGCACGCGCGGCCCAGCCCACCCCACCCATCCCCTTCTCTCCTGGCGGCGGCTGCTCTCAAGAACAGAGAGCTTTTCTCCCTCTCGCCTCTCTTCTCCCTCACATCAAATCCCTTCTTGATCTACGCCATTCTCCACCCAAATTTTTGGATCTGAGGCCCCCAAGGATCCTTGAGGTAATCTCCCCCAGTCTCTCCAATTATTTTTGCTTAGAACATCTCTTTTTGGTTGCATTATTCATCATTGGGAGATGTTAGATGAGGAGTAGTTGTGTTCTTTTTACAAATTTTTGTGTAGTTATTAGATGAGTAGTAGTTGATTTGTAGGTAGTAGATGATGTGTTGTTGAATAGGTAGTAGATGATGTGTTGTTGATTTGGTTAATATGTATATCATCTTATTGGCATACATTTTTTGCAAAGGAGATGATGAAAATGATTGTTGTATGTTACATGAATTTTTCAACAGATTGGATTGTGTAAATTAGATGTTATGTATTTGCATATGTTGTGAATATTAGTGTTTTAAGAGAGAAAGATGTTGCATATGATGAAATTGTGTATATGGTCATGTGACACCATATTTGTAGAGATTTATATTTGATTGAAAGATGATGTGAGTATATTTGAGAAGAATCATGTGAGTATATTTGAAAAGAATGATGTGGTCATATCGAGAAAAATATATTTGATTGAAAGATTTTGTATTTATAGATGTTTGTGAATTTTTTGGTAGGATGGCGGATGATGGTGGACCTTGGTATGACGGATTAATCGTGGAGTGGGATCAGGAACATCGTGCTCGTGCCATTGAGAACGGAAAGGTAAGAAACCAGACTTGTGCAGAATTTTCGTCGTTTCCCATTTGTGTTCTTGTATTGATCAAAACATGACTTTATTTGCAGCCTGTAGTTGCTATGCGCATGAGGGGTCATTCCGCTGATGACTTTCCTTACGACGCGCGGTACGAGCCGTACATTCGGAGATTGGGTCTTCTCCCATTCGTGTTGCAGTTTAACCGACGCGCTCCGCCGGTGAACCACGCGGCGCTTACCGCACTTGTGGATCGTTGGAGGCCCGAGACTCACTCGTTCCATCTTCCATGTGGGGAGATGACGATGACCCTAGAGGACATGGCTATGATAAGCGGCCTTCCTATCAACGGACAAGCTGTTACCGGTCGTGTCAGCGCCGTTAATTGGCGAGAACGGACTGGCATTTTAATTGGTGTTCAGCCTGAGGACCCTCTGCCAGGCAAGGCCGATCCCTCGAAAGTGAGGCATTCTTGGCTAAAACAAGTCAGGGGAGAAACCAATCCGTGCCCTGAGGGTGCCAATGACGTGGTTGTGCAGCAGTACGCGCGGGCCTATCTTTGGTATGTATTAACCAAGGTAATCTTCTCAGACGCAACCGGGAACTCAGCCCTCTGGATGTATTTGGAGCTACTCAGTAACTGGGATACCCAGTATAGTTGGGGTTCGGCCGCACTAGCATATTTGTATCGTCAGGTAAGAGATATTTGCAACCATCTATCTTGCATTTATCATGCGCCTCCATATCTAACATGTTTGTTTGATTGCAGCTAGACTTGGCGTGTCGCAGGAAGGGAGATACATCCTCATTGTCTGGGTTTGTTTGGAGCCTATCCGTGTGGATGTGGGAGCGGATCCCGGTAGGACGGCCCGATTTCAAGAACCCCGACATGCCAAACCCACGGGGTAATCATGACGGGGTGCATGATGTTGACCCATATCGACGCCCTACACTTGCGTACTATTGGGAACAAGTGACAGTGTACACAGGAAGCTCGCATGTGAGATACAAGTGCTATATGAACGAGCTGGATACCTTGACTGCTGAGCAGGTATTTAGAAGTTCAATGAGACAATATTTAGTCAAGAGTGAAATTTTTATCTAACAATGTATCTCTTTGTTTTGTAGGTCCATTGGTTGCCTTATGTGGATGATCGTGGCTTCTCTCTTAACGAGATGTGCACGCGTGATAGCCATCTTTGGCGGGCGAGGTGCCCAATGATATGCTTCTTCGCAGTCGAGTGGCACTTTGTAGACCGTGTGGCAAGGCAATTTGGAAGAAGACAAGGTATTCCAATTGAGGAGAGCAACGAGAGAATGCTATATCTGCATCGGTAAGCAAGCATGTCCTTGAGTATGTAGTAGAGCATTGAATACATCGTTGTTTATTAATGCTTTCTACCATGCATCATTTGTAGGTTCGATCGAAGGAACAATCAGGATATATCGGATTGGTCAAACAAACACCGTGAATGGATAGAAATTTGGAATCAAAGAGACACGTTAGTGGAATCAGAGAATAGACCTCACAATCAGTCAGCATATCAGAAGTATCAAGTCTGGTATGCGGATCGTTACCGGTTAAAGCTAAAGCCTGGTTGGACTCAGGAGGAGTGGTCGGAGTTGGCGTCCGAAGACCCGGAGACTGCAGAAGGTTATAATACCTTCAACACGGCGGTAAGAGACACAAGAGGGGCTCACGTTGACTATGCACCGATGCATGACGAAATGGTATGCCAATGAACTTAGTTTAATATACTTCCACTATATTTTCTTCTTTCAAATACATAAGTTTGGTTTGTTCATGAATTGCAGGGCAGAGAGTTGCTTCTGTGCGTCAACGATGCCAACGTAGCACTGAGTCATCCACATGGTGGTGCATTATCTGAGAGGACTCTTAGGAGCACGATGGAGGTGTGAGCAATATATTATAAAAGCTTCTCTTCGCGGATTAGTTATTTGCATCTCATATCATATCATATTTTGTGTTGTCGCAGAAGTTCAAGAAGCGGTTCCATAAGATGGCAGCTATGCTTTCTTGCCATGGAGCTCAGTCCAGTGATGTGTTTGCACCTGGTAGCCGTGCCGCCAGAGGTAATAGACGCCGTTATCTCCAGAACGAAGAGGACATAGAGGTGGAGGTCCATGAAGAGGAACCAACACATGAAGAGGAGCCAGCACATGAAGAGGATATAGAGGAGGAAGTCCATGAAGAGCATGAGTATGATGTTGATGCTCCACAACCATCACAGGTTACACAACCGACACAAGGCAATCCTCGCTCTAGGAAAGGCAAAGCCATGGCTAAGACACCAGCCAAGAAAGGTAGAAAGAAGACATGGAACAGACAATTCCATAGTCCGGAGTATCCTCATCAGCTTATACCAAAAGGAATGCAAAGATATAAGTCCACCATTGATGCGGAGGAGGAGGTTGATGCGGAGGAGGAGGAGGAGGAGGAGGCTGATGCGGAGGAGTAGGAAGTGAGCTTGTAGTTTGTTTCAATGAACTTGGTTTACTTTGTTTGCATGAACTTGTTTCAATGAACTTGTTGTCGTTTCTTTACATGAACTTGTTGTCGTTTCTTTATATGAACTTGTTGTTGTTTGTCGGTTAATAGTCATGTGCTATCTGTGATATGTTGATTCCTGTGATGTCTTTGTTGGCTATTTGTGATTCATGTGCTATTTGTCATGAGTATCAGGGACCAGGCGCCATGGACCCTGGCGTCTGGGTATCAGGGACCAGACGCCATGGACCCTGGCGTCTGGCCCTGGGGCAGTACTTTTCACTTATTTGCTTAGGACAATACGTTTTTGCCCCGTATGATCAACACATATGTCTATAAAACACCCTCGGGACTCTGCATTGGTAAGCATTGTACCGTAGCTCGGATAACAGAGTACTAAAATAAAGTAGGCATATGTCTCAGACATAAGTGCATAGTCATTTGTCTCATACATAGAATAAACATAAATCTCATGCAGAAATAGATGGTAATGTCTCTACTGATAGATAGAAGCGCGAGTGATGACGTCTGGCCCGGCGGAGAGACGGATCTGCACTGACAAGTTCATCAAAGATAACTCGGTTTCCTGTAGCAATGCAACTCAACAACCCTTTTCCATCCCCATTCGCTCAGCATTTCTTGAATCTTGTCATCATCAGTTATGTCAACTAATTTTCTTTCCCCAGGGCCATTAGAAGTTTTGCTGCTGATGTAGTACACAAAATCGTCTTCCTTCAGCCCTTGCTTCAACATGAATTTAGTCTTCAACCAATCAAAAGTGAGCTCCTCTTCAGTAACTTGAACAACAATTGGAGCAAATCCTTGCACATGAACAATGGGGCTAAGTACCCACTGAGTACCCTTAGCCATCTACAACACACAGATAGCACTGAGTACCTAACCTACCCCTTGAGCAACAGTACGAAAGCTAGGGTTTGCACAAAACTCTGACACATTAAACCAACCAAAAAATGGGGGTAGGGTTGATTTACCTTCTCGGTTGGAAATCCCGAAGATCCAACGGTGAAACGGGACCGATTCGCGACAGATTTGAGGGGGGTTATGATGGTGGAGAGGAAGTGAGGGGGGCAGCAGCTCGTGAATGTGAGTGGAGATGAATGCAATGAAAGGCTAGAGGTGGGCCAAGAGCCTTTTATCCAATGGTAACAGGCCAAACGCCAAGTATCATGGCGTCTGGGTGGAGAGGAGGGCCAAACTCCATGGTCTGTGGCGTCTGGGTGGAGAGAAGGCCCAAACGCCATGGTCTGTGGCGTCTGGGTCGCGCGCAGAGCCAGACGCAGGTCTGTGCCTGTCTGGTGGCCTGCGTAGAGACCAGACGCCATGGTCTGTGGCGTCTGGGTCGCGCGCAGAGGCAGACCAACGTCTGCTGTGATGGCCGTGTGGTGGTGCAGACCAGACGCCAGGGACCATGGCGTCTGGGTCGCGCGCAGAGGCAGACAAGCGTCTGCTGTGATGGCCGTGTGGTGGTGCAGACCAGACGCCAGGGACCATGGCGTCTGGGTCGCGCGCAGAGGCAGACCAGCGTCTGCTGTGCTGGCCGTGTGGTGGTGCAGAGCCAGACGCCAGGGACCTTGGCGTTTGGGTGTGCAGCAGATGCCAAACGCCTGTATCCTTGGCGTCTGGTCCTCCATCTAACTTGCACAAATTAAGACATAGTTAGTTTGCATAATTTTGCACACATTCAAACATGACAGAAATCCCACATTCAAGATCCCAATACATAGTTTTCACACAGAATACATAGTTTTCAGATAATCTCTAATGACAAGTTCATAACACAAAATGAGTTCCGAATGAGTTCCGAATGGCTAAAAAGTCCGTCGACGATAATGATGCCTTTTCCATTTGTCTACTGAGTAGTACGGGGCCACTTTCCCTTCTTGTCACGTGCCTCGTCCTCCTCTCGTGCATCGCGAGCCCTTGCAAGCTTCCGTGCCCTCTCTTCTTCACGAGCCTTCTTCTCTTTACGTGCCTTCTCTTGCTCACGCTTCTTGCGCTCGTTCCTCTCCGTTTCACGACGCAGCCGCTCCTCCTCCCGTGCTAAGGACTCCTCAAACAGGCGCTGCCTCCGTAAGCAATCTCGATATTGGTCCTCCTGGACATCTTTCGGTACTTCGTCATCTATCCAAGTGAAGTATTTGCAAAGTGGAGGAGGTGACTACATGCAAACCATGTTTTGTGTTAGTAATATGAGTTCAATCATATCGACATTATTTGGATGTATGTGTAACATACCGGTGGGTTGTCATATGCGTTAGTTGGCCGCGCACGATCATGTGCATAGTTGGGACACACAAAGAATCTTCTACCTTCGGTCCATGCCTTTTTGCGGTCCGTGGACACTTTCACCTTGCAAACATCACCACACCAACACGCTGGTGTGACCACATTCTCCTCCCCCTTCTTGTCCACACTAGCCCCCTGCCAAGTCTTCGGCATGTCCTCCTGGTCCGCGCACGGCGGCCTCGTCCTCGAACCGGATGAAGCCATGCCTACAAGAAGAGCAATTGTTAGAAAAAGACACAAATACCGAAAATGATAGGAAAAAGTTGATGAACAAATAATATACCATGATTATTAGATCAACCGTCTGGATTATGCAAATAACCGAAGGCCGATCCATTATCAACCATTCGTCTACCACTTGTGCTTCCTCTACGACCACCACCACCACCTCTAGCACTAGTGCTTCCTCTACGACCACCACCACCACCTCTAGCACTTGTGACACCTCTACGACCACCTCTGGCACTTGTGGTTTCTCTACGACCACCACCACCTCTAGCACTTGTGGTTCCTCTACGGGCACCACCACCTCTAGCACTTGTTCTTCCTCTACGGCTAGTGCTGGGAATGCCCCCTTTCGAGGTCTTCCTTTTCTTGCATGACCGCGTATTGTGTCCACCTTCATCACACCTCCCACAATTGATATTGTCAGGAGCCTCCATGAAATGACCGCTACCAAATTGGTTCATGCCAGTGAATCCAGCCAGGTCATCCATATCACCCCTGAACCTCTTAGTTCTCCTTCTACCCTTGGTCTCCACCTTCATGAGAGGGTCTGGCTTTATATGAGGGCCATGATACTCAGGCCACTGTGATTGGTCTAAGAAAGGATGAAATCTAGGAGCCCATGTCAACCTTGTAGCTTCGACATGGAACTCGTGCATCCTCACGGTTTCCCCATCTGAAATATGTATGTTTCTCGCCTTCGCGGCCGTTATCAAATGCGAGCATGGCCAATGGTACTTACTAGGCCTCTCGCACTGGCACCACCGAGTCTTGAGATGCACCTCAAATGCGGCACCACCATATGACAAACCGTCGCGTGTAGTGCCACCTGGCTCGTCAATTTGATAGATCATTTCAATTTTGTCAAATATGATAACTTGTTGTCGAGAAGACTTGCTTGTTTGTAATTGCAGCCATTCATCAACCTTATCCGGATAATCCTTGCTTTCACCTATCCATTTTGCAGTCTCTTCACTATGCCTCTGAAAGTAATCATTAAGCTTGAAGAAGGTATACTCCACTATTGCAGTCACCGGCAATGAACGAGCACCCTTGAGCACATTGTTGAAACATTCAACAAGGTTGCTCGTCATGTCCCCATATCGCCTACCTCCATCATCATGAGCGCGTGCCCACTTGTGTTTCTCACTAAAATTCCTAGTCAAGAATTCTTTCCCCCCTTTGTTCACCGCCGCAAAGAGTTTGTTGTATCGCTCATCGAAGGCATTGGTGGTGAAGGCCACGCATACATGGGTAAGGTCTTTGCTTAACTCCTTGCTTTTACACGCCCGGTAAAAGTTAGCCACAAAATGCCTCATGCACCATCTGTGGTGAAGCTTTGGAAACCCTGGAATAACAATGTCCATTGCCTTGAGTATGCCATGGTGCCGGTCCGATATGATGCATACCTCCCTAGACCCGATCACATTGTGTCTGACATGACCCATGAACCACTCCCAGTTGTCTTGGTGCTCTGAAGGGACCAAAGCAAATGCCACTGGCAACACATTGTCGTTCGACGAATGTGCCATTGCTACCATTAGTGTGCCCTTGTATCTACCGGTCAAAAATGTGCCATCTATAGACAAGACCGGACGACAATGCTGAAACGCCGTCACACATTGTCCATAACACCAAAAGGCACGGTGAAACACTCCCTCGTGATCTTCGACCACATGAAACATACCTGGATTCCTATGTGCAATTGCGCCCAACAACCTCGGCAGCTGATTGTATGCTTCTTCATAACCACCATACAACATCCTGATAGCACTTGCCTTTGCCTTCCATGCCTTCCCATACTTCACTTCATAACCAAACTGTTTTTTTACCGTCCGCATGAGAAACCTCACTTTCACAGTGGGATCAACAGCTATGTCTTTCATAAATTTGTATCCAAGATATTCAGACGTGAGTTGACGGTGTGCCTTTATAACCCGTTTCGATGGCGGTTTGCACCTATGAGTGGCAACACAACTTCTTAACACCCATTCTCCAGTTTCTTCAAGCTTTCTTGCTCGAACCTTCCATGGGCATCCTTCTTGCTCACAAATCACGGTGTAACGCAACTTAATGTCAGAGTGCTCAACATAATAAGGCCTATGGTTCCGAATGGCATAGTCAGACAACCAAATCTTCAGCATAGCCAAGGTCAGAAACTTCACTCCTTTCTTCAGATAAGCATTCTCGTCCTCGTTCTCCTCCCTTGGTTCGCCTGGATCCGGGCATGGTGTTGGCTCAATCGTCGTCATTCTCATGCCACCATCAACTATGGCTTTATGGGCAAGGCTGAGATCTCGAAACAAGTGAGTTCTTTTTTCTAAGCCCGTCAGCTCAAAGTACATTTGATTTTCATCCTTTGTGAAACCATCCTCATCCAAATCTTGCCCCGGACCTTCATCATCCGAGTCATATGCATATTGACGCCTAAAAGGCAACTCACGATCCATGTCCTTTTGCGCTATGTACGCATCCAAGTCACCAACATCATTCCCATGAAAGCCTTCCTCTTGCTCTTCATCATCATCATGAGCATCTCCATCCTCTTCAATTACTTTCTTACTATCAATCACTTCAACTGCATTTGCTTGGCTAGTTGGTGGTTGGCTAGAAGCATTGGGGGCATACCACTCAACCTCATTTGCTTCAGTAAATGATAGACGGGGATGTGGTTGGCGATAAGCATTGGGGACATCAACCACAACCCTTTCCTCAACAAGTGGCACAATTGTTCTCTCAGTCATGGCATTCATTGGGGAAGACACATGAATGTTCAAATCAAATGTAAACCGCGGAGATTCAACCTTGGTGGCAAACAATTCAAGTGACTTATCTTCCGATTGAGAAACTTTTTCCTTGTATACATCCCAATGCAAATCCGAGGTGATGGGCATACTTTTCAACCGAGATTTGGTTCCAACTCCAACATCATACCTTCCAATTAACTTAACATCAACATTGTTGTCCATCCAATTTAAGATTGTATCAAAAACCATTATTTCTTCACCCGTGTCGGCATTGTTACTCAAGAATGCCTCCTTGTCCATATAATGAACATTAACAAGTCTCCCCATCTAAAAACAACATGAATGCATTTAAGGCATCAATGAGAAATGGTGTTTGTCCACAAGCATTTCATTATATCCAAATCATATCTAACACTAAATTATTGGATGCCCACAAAGGTGTCATTAATTAACACATACTAAGCATAATTACCCATAACACTAACTAACCCTAACCCCCAATCTTTCTACTCAACAAGCAAATATTCCTACTACACACATTGCATATCACTATATTTCCAAAGTTAATCAAGAAATCCACACTATAATAAGGAGGGAAATATTAACTAGGTTCCACCCACATGTCAAAAATGCAACCAAAATAACAAGATTTGACCAAAAAAAATTGGGGGATTTGGGGGAGATTACCACAAGCAACAAAGTGATGGAAAGATCCACTTGAAGGAACCACCTTTTGGAGAGGATTTGAGGGGGGGCTTGAGGAGTGGGAGAGAGGAGGAGAGCTTGAGGAGTGAGAGCAGCTCGGAATGGATGGGGAGAGTGAGTGGGGTGGGTCCCACACACTCTCCCGGGGGGTTATCCACTTACCAGGGCCAGACGCCAAGGATGGTGGCGTCTGGGTCCCGAGGAGGAAACGCCAGGGTCCCTGGCGTCTGGCCCTTTGCCACGTCAGACAGTCAACGCAGCAGGCGAGCCGTGCGGGCCAGGGGCCAAACGCCAAGGTTCATGGCGTCTCCTTCGGAAACCAGACGCCAGGGATGATGGCGTCACCGAAAAAGGTTAGTATGGAATTTTTTTTTAAAACGAGGTCAAAATCAGAATTTCTTAGCCCAAAGGGTCGGAACAGTAATTTTGTCCGTGCAGGGCGGAGATGGGTGGATATGGGAGCGAGATGCAGGGGGTGCACTTGGACGGACGAGGCAGAGAGGATGGATCGGGGCCACACCCTGAGGGCGCAATTGCAATCAGTCGCTTGGAAAAATATCTGCCTCCGCTCCCCCTCGGTCTGCGATTGATTTGGTTCTGGTCTCGTGGTTCCCCTCCCGTTTCCTGTCTCATCTCGCTCTCTCCTACCCCAATCCTGTCTCCCACCAGATTCGAGCAAACCCTAGGATTCCCTCCTGCCCTTCTCCCGATGGGTGAGCCGCCGAGCCGAGAGGGACCCTATTCCTCCTTCCCCAACTCCGACGACGACGAGCCGGAGACCTCCGGATCGGAACGAGGAGGGGGAGGAGGAGGAGAGGATGCTCATCGCCCGCTGCCTCTGCGCCAGCAGCTCGTGGGGGCCTGCCGCGCCGACGACCGTCTCAGGGCTCTCATCACCCTCAACGTCTCATGCTCCGCCGCCGAGAACCGCTTCATATCTCACCTCTCTCAGGTGACATTTCCTACCCCCTGTTCGCGACAAGTGCCATCGATTGCCTCTCTTCTGACCTCATCGGTCGGGCGGTGCAGCACTTCGAGGTCTCGGAGGTGGGCATGCTGGCCAGGTGTCTCTGCGTTCCCCTCGTCTCTCTGCGCGTCGGCAAGGTCGACCGCCACGGCCCCCTCCTCTGCCCAACAACCATCAGGTAGCCACCCACAAATTTAACTTCATCCACTGAATAGAATTGGATTGCTTTCGCGCCACAAATTTAACTTCATACACATTGTCATGAAATGATTAATATTGTAGGGCATGGCTAGTTTTCTCGTTTGCTAACTGTCTAGCATGTCTGCTGCGAAGCATGGAGGCAGCCAGATACTTTTTATACCTGCCAGAGGACACTGTCTTCTGTCAATTTGCCCCACAGCGGGGCACTGAACTTTTGCTGACGACGCTGACTTTTTTGTTCTGAATTAACTGCACCAAATAACAAAATTGTTAATCTGCCAGACAACGGAAATCTTAGAAGGAAATGTATCATAGTTGTACTGGTGATTTTCAAAAATTACATGTTACTGCATCCGTGTGATGTGGTAAATATTATGGACATTCTACATTCATTGCAGCATTTTTTCCACTTAGCACTATGTTGGTGCAACATAAGTCGTCAAATTGTTACATTTCATGTTATCCGAGTCTAGTCAGACAGGTCAGTCTGGTTAAGTGATGAGCCTCCTCTTAGTTGCATGGGAATTAGTATGTCATACAAGTGTCATGATTCAGTAAATTGCTCAATACTGTCATTTCCGATCTATAACAAACTGAACGTTCCTGTTTTCTGTAGTCACCCTTTTCACATCATTGTCACAGCCTAGTTAGAATTTTGTTCATGCAGCTACTCTGCTGTATTGCAGAATGCTGTAACATGTATTTCCTTCATATTATTTTGTTCTTGTGATTATCTCTGCTATTTAAGAACTTTGTCTGCTTTCATTATGAGCATGGTATTCCTTCTTGTTCTTGTACTTCATGGTACATGATAGTTGCTTTTTGTGGAGGTGTTTTCAGCTATTTTGACCTCATTAAGAAGGACGTATCATATGCTAGATTATTGATTCTAGGATTACATGTTTCATCTTATTAGTGATGGCATTGTTCATGTACCAAATAAATATATGTTTCCATTTGTAGGTTATTTGGGCATGTGTCATAATCTCTGATATATGAGGAAAGAGAAGGTAGTTCCTTTCATGCCTTACGGTATTATGTTACCTGCATCAATAATAACTAATCACGCACATCACAATTGCAGTCTTAGATGAGATTGGATCTATAGGATTCTGGACTATATGATTCTTTAGATGAATTTTTCAATTGATACTTCAACGAGTTTGATATCTCATTTGTTGATGTTTTCACATACTTCCTGTGTATGTTTTGTGGTTGCAGTTAGCTTATCACAGGCTCCTCCAGTGTTAGTTTATGCAGTAGTTTACTGTTTGTTTCACTGCAGACAGTTTGTGATATGAGCCAATACAAAATGTGTCCACACAATGTTCATTCTATAACCAGTTATCCTATGCCTAATGAGCTGTTCCATCCATAAACTGTTTTATATGTCCTATAGCCGTGTTTCTATCTCTCACTCCACCCATACTGTGTACTTAATGTGCCCTGTCTATTCTTTGTTACATACGCCTTCCTTGAATTCACAATGGATGTTTTTATCAACATTTCTACCATCGGCAATCATTTCTTTGCATTTTTCAGTTCAAATTGATTGAGGTTTTCCCTTAAATTGGAGGTCACTGACTATAATTGACTGGATGGTTCGTATTACTTTGCCCTAAATTTTTGCAATATAATCATCTACTCATTGGAATTTATTGTAGATTTGCTCATGTGCAACTAAAACCACAGCTCGCCAGTGCTATGGTCTGGCACAACTTGTCTAAGGAGATTTAGGGCCGGTTCTTTTATGGCTTATTTGGAGCTGTTGAAATAACCTACCCTCTACCCAGCTTATTCTAGAAGCCCAACCTAAAATTTTATTTTAGAAGCCTAGTAGTTAACCCTTAGATAGCAGGCTTCTTCTAAAATAAAATTTTAAGTTTGACTTCTAGAATAAGCTGGGTAGAGGGTAGCTTATTTTCACAGCCCCAAATAAGCTACAAAAGAACTGGCCCTTAATACTTGATTTACCGCCTGCAAATGAAAAATCATTAGATGATTCATGATTCTTTAGTACGAATCATGAGGCAAAGTGCAGCATTTTTTAAAGAAACATTTGTCAGATACTGTAATTTGGTATTTAAATTTAGTTCTTTTACTTATTCCTATTAAAAGGCAAATCTGCTATTTTTCTTAAATATCATCTTCAAGTACTATATGTTGGTGGTTATTGTATGAAAGTCTGCCAATGATATGGTGCTGAGCAACTTAGGTTTTGCACTATCCTCCAGTGTCTCTGGTGGAAACCTATTTGCGCGCTTAGATCTCAATGCTCTATCACTTCTCACTTAACTATGTGCTCTTTCCCACGGCTATTCCATGCATTCAAGAGTGTCTATGTAATTTTATATAGTAATTTCTATTGAAGTTTCTCTGTGATCTGATTTCATTTAGTTCGTTGAAATGTATTTTTTTCGTTTTTCTTACAGTGTTATATTGGTAGCAAGCCAAAAAACTGTTGTGATACTGACAAAAAAACCTTTATTATTTATTTGTTCAGAATAGAAAGTCAGAGATCTTACATTAACTCACTTCCTTTATACAGAGGAAAGCTTAGCCTTGGCCTTCTGCCTTCATCGAGCATGCGCCTTACCTTCTCTGGTGACGATGGTTGTTCAGAGGAATTGGCTCTGTTGAATGATGGCCTAGAAGTTTCAGAAGTTGTGATTGAAGAAATATCAGCTGATAATTCTGGACGTTCTTTCCTCATCAGGATTTCAGAATCTAAAAGATTGTACTACTGGTGTGCTGAGAAGTCGAAGGAATGTGGAATGGAGCTTCTTGCAAAGGTTTGTACTTTGTAGTGGCTGCCAAATTATTATGTAAATGTACCATGAACCATGTGCGATCTCAACTGTGATGTGCCACATGTAACATGGAGAGCAAACTCCATGTACTTGAGCCTATCGACATGAACTGCAATTGCAATATAAATTTAATCCTCATGCAAAATTGCATGTACCATGGTATGCTGATTCTCTCAATTTTTTTGATACAGATGAAAAATCTCCTTCGGGGCAGGCCAACCCTCTCTGATCTCACAGGCATCTCCAATTCGCGACTTGATGCTTTTGTTACTAATTTACATGCATATCTTCTTGCACCAAGTATTGGAGATGCTAAATCGTTGGCATCATCTACTGACTTCCTCGGTACTTCAAGCTCACAAGGGCAGCATTTACAACCCCCATCAGTCATTTCCAGGTCTTCAAGGTCTCGCACCTCTGCCGCTAATGCAACAAAAGCAAGCTCGATCTATCAAGCCAGTCTGAGTCCCAGATCGAGCACTTTTAAAGATGGGGTGCCAAGGACCTCTTGTGCAAAGGTTGTTGGGAGAGAGAAGCTGAAGCGGCGCGGGGACTGGTTGGGCCCATCAACTGCTCTGATCGATGCAAATCCTTTGATAGCAAAGAGCGTTAACCCTGATTCAACCAGTGAGGGGTGTGATGGGGACTGTTCAAAAAACAGTGTCACTCCGGCTTCTTCATTAGACTTGCCTCTTTCATTTCCCTTGCTGCCACCTCTTTATCCTTTTGCGACTCAGTGTCCACTCCCAGAGGGTTCTTCAGAGAATCCATTTAAGCCTTACTATTGCTGGTGTCCACCATGCCCATCGTCACTGCAGTACAGTGTAACCCCTCTGCATATGCCTGTTACATCTGTAGAACAATTTCCCCAGTCACCTTTGGGCTCGCTGGTATCAAATGAAGTATCATCTGTCTCGTCATTTTCTGCAAAGTTGGATACAACTAATTCACCTTCACTTAATCTTCCATCGATACTGCATGATCCTTCACTTCACCTCCCGCTTCCTACTTCAATCGTTCCCCTGCATGGTTCTATGGTTTCAACATATCCGTTACTGCATCTGCCGTTTCCCACTTCACCACTTGTTCCTGTACATGGTTTGCAGGTTCCAGCATTTCCTTTGCTTCACCTGCCACTTCCTACTTCACCATTTGTTTCATTGCATAGCTCACAGGTTCCAACATTTACACCATTGATGTCTGATCCTATTGTGCATGTCCCAGTCATTGATATGTGTTCCCCCGGTCAGGCTTATTTGGTGAGTTGTGGTCCTTCTATAACTTCAGCTGTTCCCCTGCTCCCTAGCTTGAAGCCTCGGATTCCAGAAACTGAATCTTTGGTTGAGAGGAGTGCTAGGGAAACGCTAATGAGGCTTATAGCTTCGACACCACCATCAAGCAACCCCCAGCTGGTCAACATTCTCCCTGCAGTCCTTACTGATGTGCCTGAAAATATTTCTCAATCTCCTAATGTAAGTCCAGGGAATTTTGTAGACCAAATTAATTTGATTGTGCCTTTTCACGTGGCTTATTTCTCCTTCTCTTTTTAATAGGTGAACATGCATGTTGGTGTCCATCGCAACCTACTTAGTTCATCTTGGGGTGCTAATGTGATTGGAAGTGGGATGGCAGCCATGGAGCTGCACTCGGAGGATGAGGTCTCCAGTGGGCATGATGCTCATCCAATGGTTGCGTTTACGGAATTTGATGATATCAATGGAGACCATGATCAGTCCCATTTCCGGAGGATGTAGATTGCACATGGGGGTTTTCTCTAGCTCTTTGTTGGTATGAAATGTCTGAATATTTTGAACGGCACTTTTATCTACATGGTATTAGGCTATGTGGTTTTGGCAATTCGATGATATATGCAGCCTGGTTCCCATGACTTTCCTACCCAGCTAAACGGTGATGTGGTTGTTAAATGTAATTAGTTGTTCGTACTGTATTTTAATTTGGCAAACAAAGGCAAAGCTGGTATTTGCTCGTGTGCAGATCGTTTTTCTTTCTCAATTTAGTGCCCAAGGGAGCTTGTGTTGACATGTTGTGTTCTGCGCTACGTTATGCAGACATCATGTTCTTGGAATTGAATATTATTAAAACTTTGAATATATTATAATTTTCCTAAAAGGGAACATCAAGATGAATATATTATTATTTTCCTAAAAAGGGAACACCAAGATGTAAACGGTGAGGCTAACAGAAAGACTAGCCACGCTTGCTATCTGGCCGGGAATACAGGGTGAGCGTACATGCTTTCACCCCACGTAATAAATCCAGGCTCAGATAGTATTTAACCAAAAGCTACCACTTTAGAGCATGGTTAAGGCTGGTCATAGTGGGGAGCAACTTAGATTAGTACGACATGTACAATGCATAGCCCTAGGGTGATGCCTCACATGTCATGTAGGATCGGAAGGGTGATGCCTCACATGCCATGTAGAATCGGATAAAAGATAAAGTAGCTTCAGATATGGAAGTGAGATCCTCTGCAGGAGGCGGGTGCTTGGAGTGAAAAAGTATGGTCCGATGTCAAAAGCTGAAAAGGTTGGAGTAAAAAGTAGAGATGCATGTGTATTAGAGTCTTTATTTTCTATTTCTTAATGATGTCCACTAGAGGTTGCTTGCATTGGGGAGAAAAAATTAAATATAAATACCTCAAACTACTTTTTATCATGGAGCATCTGTATCCATATATTACCATTGTACATACGCTAAGAGCAGCGATAGCGCGGACGAGCTCGCTGCTCCCGTTGTGTGGACCAATGGTGGGCTCGTTATTTGGTGCAGGAAATACGAGCAGCGCAGGAAACGTGTACATAAGAAAATACAACAACGGTACAACGGATACGTGCGATGGCGTTAGCACGGATGTTATCCTGTGCCGCAGGGACAGAACGATGCGTCGTACTCATAGTTCCAAAAAGCGCTAGGCGTTAATTGTGCATTTTGCCATCGCCTTGCGCTTTACTGACCAAAGCGCATGCTTATGCACAGTTATGCACAGATTAAGCGTAGTTATGCGCAATGCGTTTCGCCAACGCCTAGAGCCTAGGCGTGCTTAAGCGCTCGCTTAGGCACGCCTTTTTTAACTATGGTCGTACTCCGTCGTCGCATGGGCCGGATTAGAAAAAAATGTACTGAAAAAATAAAACCAAGTCCGGGCCTACATGTCGCGTAGCTGCTATTCCCAAAGACTCCATTACTTCGGCTGTTCTTGTCACTTGGCGGCGGTGGAGAAGCAAATCCCATGGCGCAGGGCGGATGTGGATTCGAGTTCCTCCTGGATCCGGTCGACAGGTAATCTTTTCGCAACCTTGTTTAGATTCCGTCCGCTGAGGAAGAATCATTCGGTAGCGTTTGTGGACAAACAGGTGATTTTGTACTCAAAATTTGTAACTGCGTTCGCAACTATTGCTGCTTAGCATATGAAAAGTCTGAAAACGTTTAGGCGCTAACTGAACATGTCATCTTGGGCAATGCATTGCTGCTTAGCGTTCCGTGTTGGCCGGCCGGGCACGTACAGCGCAACCACCCTGCGCTGGTAGAGTGCGCGCGTTGGAGAAGACAATCAGGGGATATGCAGAGAAACAGACTGAAACCTTCATAGTGCTTGAAGTTGGGAGCAGCTTCGATCCGCTGGGGGAGGCATATGACTACTACAACCTGTATACGTGGGAAATCGGGTTCGGGATCGGGTATGGCAAGAGTAGGCTTGATGTCGAAAGAACCAAATGCATGCTGGTGAGCGTGTGTGGCTGCTCAGTGCGACTGGTTCATAATAATAATACAAAGACCTTTAATTCGAATGGTATAATTGTAGTTTAAAAAAAACTGGGAGCAGGGCGGGGTGCTGGGCGGTAGTGTTAATGGCTAATGGTAATGCTCACTGATTACAAGGAAATTCGAAGAGAGAAAACACAAGGTCTTGCCGAGTTGCTGGTTTGAGTGCCATGTGATGATCCGTCTTCTGAGATCGGAAGACAACGGATAGTACATAAGCAAGCACAGGCCAGCTCACAATCATTCGCTCACTGACAAGTGTGGGCAGAAGGTGCACTGACCTTCACACATGCATATTGATATATACTACTCCCTCCGTCCCACAATATAAGAACGTTTTTGACACTAGTGGGACAGAGGGAGTAGAGGCTAATGCGCGCTTCGCCGCGCCATTCTTCACTCGTAAAATTAACTTTTTATATCTATATATTATTGTGATCAGTTGTTTTGTTGTGATTTTATCTGTGTTGGCTTTATGTTTTAAATTTTATTGCTGGTGTGTTTTTGTTCATATATCATGTTTGGGTTGATATTGGAGTAACTTTTTTCAAGAGAAGATAAGAGTTATTTGATGTGTGGTTGTGAAATCTTTGTTGTTTGAGCCTCTTGGGTTGAGGGTAAATCCATGAAATTCCTATTGTGATGCACATGGGTCAGCACATGAAGCTCTCGCTTGCTCAGCGGCTCCTTGCTCCTCTTGCTCGTTTAGTTTTTTTTCTCTAACCCCATTGCTAGCTCAGAAAAAATCACCTATATTTTTTATTTGAAAAGGTTAGTTAAATTAAATAATGTTTTGCGAATAAAAAATAAAAAATATTTAAGGAACTTAAAAAACATAATTAATTTTAAAAATCATAAATTTTAGAAACATTCATGAATTTAGAATATATATTCATGGTTTCAAACAATTTCGCAAAATAAAAAGTTTTCAAATTTAAAAAATGTTCACAAACTTTAAATGACCGTGAACTTAAAAATTTCCTAAAATTTAATCAATAGTACTGAATTTGAAGAATTTTAAAATATGTTTATCTTTTATAAAGTGCACAAATTTTAATAAGTGCTCATGAATTAAAACGTGAAACAAATTAAAAAAAAAACTAAACATCACACATATGTTTGGGGCTCTAATGACCCCACAACCCTCGAAGCACCACAACGCTTCAATTGGAGGGAGCTTAGTCTCTATAGATACACTCGGGATATAGTGAAACAACTTCGGGAGTACATTGTCAGCATCGGGAAGGTGTACAACATTATTGGTAGTTTTTTTGGGTCGATGAGCAATATTCTGTTCAGCAAAAGATCTCTACGGGGGTTGTGTGGGAGATAAACCATGATCAAGCCGATGACGATGTGCACAAGACAATGGAAATCTTTGCAGAGCTAGGGGCAAAGGACACTAGTCTGTACTACAGGGTGCAACCTAAAAAGGATAGCTGGATCAGAAATTTCCTGTGGTCGACTGGAGCCGGTCGAATGCAATACCACTACTTTGGAGATGCTATAATATTTGGTACAACACACAAAACAAACATGTATGACATGCCATTTGGGTTTTTTGTCGGTGTGAACAACCACTTTCAGAGCATTATCTTTGGAGGTGTGCTGGTGAGGGATGGGATAGAGGAAGTATTTGAGTGGTTATTCGGAGTTCATCCGGATGATGGGAGGGAAGCATCCTCTAACCATACTGAAAGGTTGTCAAAGCTATCAACCATTCTCCTAACAACCGCAGTCCTGGCCCGGATGGTTTCACGAATGAATTCTACAAAGCTTTCCACAGTGTCATCAAGGAGGATCTGCAACTCTTTTTTGCCCAGCTATACCACAACCAGGTTGATCTCTCTGGTACCAATCAAGATCACATTTCCCTCTTACCCAAGAAGGAAACCCCTCTGGAGTTGCGTGATTATAGGCCAATTTCTATTGTGCATAGTGTGCCAAAGCTTGCTAGCAAGGTCCTTGCCCGAAGACTCCAACTACAGACCCCCTCTCTGGTTCACTCTTTACAGTCTGGTTTCATCAAGGGCAGGTCTATCGTGGAGAATTTTGCTATGGTTGCTGACATGGTTCAAACTTCTCATATGCGTAAGCTGCCGATGGTGGTCCTCAAGCTGGACTTCCAGAAGGCGTTCGACACTGTCAGCTGGGCATGCCTCTTCAGCATTCTTCAGGACCGTGGTTTTCCTTCGCAATGGATCAACTGGATAACATCACTCCTGACTACAGCTAGTTCCAGAGTCATGCTTAACGGTGAGCTGTGGGAGTTTTTTGTTGCGAAAAGGGGATTCCGTCAGGGCGACTCCATCTCGCCGTATTTGTTCATTTTGGTTGCTGATGACCTACAAAGACTTTGCTGTTCACGCTTTGAGGATGGCAGTCTGTTTCACCCGCTTGGCAGCTATCAGATGTTCCCAGTGCTACAATACGCCGAAGACACTCTGATTCTTTTCCAGGGAAACATCCAGCAAGCATCAATCATTAAACAGGTCTTAACTGACTTCCCAGCTTTCACCGGACTGCAAATCAATTACCACAAGAGCACTCTGATTCCCATTTGCATCGATTCGAGCACCATGCAGGAAATTGCTGATATGTTCGGTTGCCCCATTTCAAGCTTCCCGTGCACATATCTTGGCCTACCGCTATCCCTACATAAGATTAAGCATGGTGTGCTCCTGCCTGTCATTCACAGGGTAGATAAAAGGTTATCAGGTTGGCTTGCTGCCTTTTTGTCATGTGGTGGCCGCTTAACTCTGGTTAACTCAATGCTTGCTACCATTCCAAGCTACTATATGACATGCTTCCTATGGCCTAAGGAATCCATTGGTAAGTTGGAAAAGTTGTTGAGGGCTTTCTTCTGGCAAGGCAAGAATACAGTCAAAGGCGGCCAATGCCTAGTTGCTTGGCATTTCGCCACTCTCCCACAATCTTCTGGTGGCTTGGGAATTAGGGATCTTTCTTCTCATAACCAAGCGTTGCTAGGCAAATTCACAACTAAAGTTCTGCAGTCCTCGGATGTTGCCTGCTTTCAGTGGTTTGCTCAACAGTACTGTAAGCATTTTATCCCTCTGAGGAACTCAAGCCAGGACACGACAATCTGGAAGATCTACAAGCATTTCATCCCAGTTGTTTTGGCCTCCTCTAAATGTTCTTTGGGCTTTGGCAAGCTTATCTCCTTTTGGAATGACAGTTGGTTATCAGTTGGGCTTCTTTGGTTCATTCTGCCTACCCTCTTCACCTTTGCTAAAGAAAACAACTGCACCGTGGCATCTCAGTTCTCTCAAGGCTCCTAGTGCATTCAGCTTCATCCAAACTTATCAGCAACTGCCAATTAGGAGTGCAACTACTACACTCTTTTCTTACAAATGCACCAACACCTACCGGATCTAACGACTCTGACTTCAGAACTTCTGCTATATACCATAAGCCAATCAGTACATCACAGGTTTATAACCTTCTTACCTTCAGAGGCGTTGGCTGCGAATTTAGCCCCTGGATTTGGGACAAAATCATTCCTCTAAGGTACCGCATCTTTCGGTGGTTGGCTTTCTAGGGGAGGCTGAATACAAGAGACAATATGTTAAGGAAACAATGGTCATCGATTACCATGCATCAAGACTGCAACATTTGTCCTGCCAGCGAATCTACCAGCCATATTGTTTTGCGCTGCTATCCAGCATCTGTTATCTGGGATGCACTCCATTTGAACAACCTTGCCGCCAGCTTACGGACCTTGTCGTATTCATGCAGATAGTTCAGCAGACTTGGGCCACATCCAGCAAAGTTCACATCCTTTTTGCTCCGGCAGCTGTCACGCTTTGGCATGCTAGAAATGATCGCGTATTCAACGGCAAACAATGGTCTCCTACCTATCTGAGACAATATGTGCCGCAGCTCCTCGGGTTATGGCAGCACCGGGCGAAGAGGCAGATTGACAAAGATGCTATAGCAAGCTGGGTGAATCTCCTAGGCTAATATAGCTAATGTAATGTAGTTTGTGTCCCTGCCCTTTCCCTCCCCGTATCTTCCTCTCTTTTTTCTTCCGATGGCTGCTTATAGCCATGGCACCTCGGTTCTCAATATAAGCTTCGTGTAATCGATCTCTTGGTCCCTAGTCTTAGGTCTGTTTTAAAATATATAAGGTAGAGCCTCATCTACCTTTTCATTAAAAAAAAACCTCGACATCATATTGATTCCTCCCATATGAAAATGTTGCATCTAAATTAGGTGTAGCCCGCCGTGAGGTCTAATGCAATTGTTTTGTTGATGTAGATCAAAATAAATCCACTGAGCTTGCAATACAAAAAGTAATGCCTGACACGACACATCGAAGGTGCAAGTGGCACATACTGAACAAAGCAAATGAGCTTCTAGGGACATACTACACCAAGCGTAGCGAGTTCAGGGTGGATTTTCACAAGACCACTCATCACAAGCTCATAGTTGATTAGTTTGAAACCGCCTGGGGATGTTGCTAGAGACATGCGGGCTGCATAAAAACCCATACCAAACACAGATGTTACAGGTGCGACGTAAATGGGTGAAACCATACTTCAAAGTAAAGTTCTGTGCCAAGATGACGAGTACACAATGTAGAGAGACCGCCAACCATATGCTAAAAGGATATGTGACATCAAGTTGGCCAATTCACCTGTTTGTCCGTCAGCACATGCGTCTTCTGTTCAATAGTGAGGTGAGTGAGAAGTATGAAGAATGGCAGACATAAATAGTAAGTTATCCACTAAATGAGCTAGAGAGTAAGCGTAGTGATTCTTGGTATAACTGTCTAAAATTGTGAAATCATGTTACTTGCAGGCTGCCCCGATGCTGAAGTTTAAGACGCCACTGGAATTGCTCGCTATCACAATCTACACATGAGCTATGTTTGAGAAGTTTGGCGAGGTACTGTTAGAGGAGCATGTGGAACAAGTTGACTGTTTTCAGGTAGCTGGGAGCTGGTGTAGCTCCCGTGTGTGTGTGTGTGTGCAGTGTGTTTATCTGTATTTCAGTTTAGTTGGAGGATTTTTTTCTGGCGTGCAAATGCCTTTTTTCTTGCCAGATGGCCACACATGTAAAAGTGAGTTTGCACGGTTTTAACAGGAAAAATTCTGGAACTATACGTTTGTTGTATACCTTGCTATGTGGCACAGATGTGATCGGTTTCCCATATGGTTTTTTACTTTCTAAAAACAAGATTATGAATGGCGTGCTGGAATTCCAACGAATGCACCTTGCTGGATTTGATCAGTCACCCTATGCTTGGTCAGGCATTGGCCTGTTATATGATAGGTCTGAGACGAGCCTGAGCTGTGCTGCAATGTTGTAAATAAGCTTTGAAACGCTAGTTCACATGTGTCATGCAGGGGTGACAAGTGTAGAGCACACCTTGTGTGCGTCCATCGGCGAGAGAAAGAACCATTCCTCGGTTGTTTGAGATTTGAAATCAGGTGAAGGGGAAGAGCGACGCGGCCACGGTTCAATAAAGGAGCGCCTCATCCTACGCGACAGATCGGGTCTTGCCGCAGATCGGGTCTTGCCTTAGTGACTACTCCAACCCAGGTTTCGCGACTCAGCATGTCTGCGGATCTCGCCGGCGGCAGTAGAGCCGTTAATGGAGTTTCCAGAGTTAGCTCTTGCCGCGTAGAATACAGTGTATGCATCATCATTGGCCATTGATCCCGCCGCTAATGCTGGTGACGGCGGTGGCCGAGCTATGAAATCACTGTCTGAGGTATGAGAAACGTTGCGACCCTCCACAGAAATCACTGTAAAAAAGTGGAAGGGGTAAGCTACGTCACTCCACCAGATGCCCCCTCGCACGTGACACACCATTAAGTAGCGCGTAGGGTGACAGCTCGATCCAGGACGTCCACGGCCTACGCACCTCAACGTACGTCAACTGAAAGTGTGGGCCTAGCTGAAAGGATCGAGAAGAGGTGTTTAGAGGGAGGTGAATAGACTCCTAGCAAAGAAAAGAGGCAGCTTTTAAATTACTTGATGTTGGAGTGGAAGATTAGCACATGTTTAAACATTCATAATACCTAACGAGCATGTATAACAAGAGTATATAGGTATTGAAAAGTAAAACATGCAACTTTGACTACTTGACCAAAAACAAAACCTAGCCTTTTGTAATGCCCAGGATGGGACTATACCTCCTACGTGTCGAGGCACGACTTAAAGGTATAAGCCCATCCTAGAATGATCTCAAGTTTGGTATCTTTGCACGACTCATGTAAAAGAGGGATTAAATTGCAAAAGGAGATAGTTGGCTTACACTCGCCACTTCACACAATACATTACATGAGCAAGACATCATTCAAAACATCACAACCCGACTACGGGCGAAGAACCAAAAGAAAGATACCAAAACAACATAAAGCCACAGGTCAGGATAGAATCCTAGTAGAAACCACTACTGATCATCGAAACGTCACAAGCATACGATCAAACTCTTCATCGAGCTCCTAGTGAAGAACTGAACCAGCTCCTGCATCAAACTCGGTTGAACCTGCATCTGGTGTGGTGAAGTAACTGTGAGCCACAGAGGACTCAGCAATCCCGTTTCCGGGTAACAAGACTATTTAAGCCTTGGGTGAGGACAAGGCTGAAGAAAGAACGAGAGGTGAAGGAACAACAAGAGTCTGCAGCAGCAACTAGCACTAACTTACGTGATAGAGAGCGAGAAGAGAAAGCCTCGGTCGAGAGATGATCACGAAGTGATCCTAACTAAAGCCGGTCAAACATAACCCCACCGTGTTCAACTCCCGAATCCCTATTCGGAAATTGACAGTCACGGTACACACGCGGGTAGTGTATTAGAACAATGTGTCAAGTTATCTACAACCGGATATTAACAAGCTCCCATCTGCCACATAACCGCGGGCACGACTTTCGAAAGTTCAAAACCCTACAGGGGTGTTCCAACTTGACCCATTACAAGCCCACGATCCGCGGAGTCGCAACTCCATAGGTGGGAAGACCCGAGTATTCTCGGAATCCCGTGCTCAAGTTAAACCGAACTAAGGTAAGGCTAATCCAGCAAATCCTCCCGGCGTGTCGACACCCTGATAGTAGCCGCGCGTATCTAAGTCTCAGGACACGACCGGATGGGTGAAGCTACGGGTTTTTACCAAACCTCGAGTTTCCTCGTGGTGGCCCCACATGCTCCCCGTTTCGGACCAACACTCATGTGGAGCACTGGCCCGGGGTTGTTGAATTAAAATAAAAGGGATAGCTAGTCCACATGCAAGTTTTAATAGTTATTAGGCAAATAGTACCAATGTTGGGATTTGCTGGAAAAGACTTAGCACTTAGCGGTTTATCAAGGGGGTCCCATACACCCCAACCGTGTTAGGAACGCATAATCAAGGAACATAACACCGGTTTATACGGTTCCTAACGGCATGAGTGGAACAAAACACCAAGCAAAAGGCTTAGCCTTCCACCCTTGCCAATATATAGATGATTTTATTTAAGCATTTATATAGTGTGATATAACCCAACAACTTCAACATGAAGCAAGCATCTTCAATCTTCACCTGCAACTAACAATGCTATAAGAAGGGCTGAGCGAAGCGTACTTAGCCAAGCAACGGTTTGCATAGGTAGGGGGGGTTAAACAAGGCAATTGGTTACAAGTAGGAGGCTGACAAGAAGATCATGGGCATCGAGGCAAAACTATAGATCGAGACTACTAGCAAAAGGCAAAGATAGTAATGTTATCGAGGTTCGGTCATCTTGCCTGGGATTCCACAAGGGAGAAGAACGGATCCATGAAGTAGACGGAGCAACATAGACGAGAGAAACCTCACAACTCCGGAACGAAACCGAAGCTATCAAGAGAAGCAAACCGGAAAGAAACAAACAACACGGTAAACATGCAAGCATAAACATGGCATATGATGCACATCCAAGTATGATGCATGTCCGGTTAAATATGCAAGGCATTGCAAAGTGCACAAACAAAACTACAAGTTAAGTGGAGCTCAATATGCAACGAGTTGCATATTGACGAAACACCACATTTAATTATTTAGTTGACTCACATTTAATTACAAGACAAGATTAAATGTTTTTAACATGGCAAGAGGTGAAGCTTAATAAAACTACACTAACTAGGCAATTTAAATGAGGCCGGAGAATAACAACAACATATCCGGAAAATCCCCATAAGCATGTTTAATAATTATTAAAGCAATAACAATTTAACATATCAATGTTGTTAACATGATGCGGATGACATGATCAAGTTTTATGCAAGTTTTATTAAAAAGGTTGACTTAAAAGAGATATGAAGTATTGTCACCGTGGTGGAATGAAAAGGGTGCCACGGCAACGATCCGAAAATGATGCAATGACATCATATCGGTTCCGGTAACTCGTTGAGAGACCGGTGCAAAAGCAAAGGTGGCGAAGCGTGTCAAACGAGATGAAAGGTGGGGTGATCCCGTCACCGGGTTCCCACGAGTCGGTGACGAGGCAACCGAGGAACACGACAAAAGAGTCACAACGGGCACGAAGCACAAGTGAAACATTTCATACAACACAACAAACATTCCACGAGTCATCCACGGGGTCGTCTCCTTATACCTTTGAAGCGTGCGTTTCGGGGCGGTTCGAGACGTAGAGGAAGGAGTCGTTCACGTTTCCGAAGAGGAAGAAGTCGTTCCGTAGAGGGAAGTAGTTGTTCTGATATCGTGTCGTGGTACTTGCGGCGTCGGACATCTTCGGGGCGAAGGTAGTGGTACACGTTCCGTAGGGGTACTTGTCGCATCGCCATGTAGTTGTTCACGTTCATCGGAGAGGTACCCGCCATCATAGCCGTTCGGTCGTCGTGGTACTTGGTCGTAAGGTCGTCGTGGTACTTGTCGGGTCATCGTGTAGTCGTGTAGGTGTTCCCGTTCGTAGATGTACTTGCGGTCTCGGCGACGGTAGTCGTTCTCGGACGTCGGGGATGACGTTCACGTTGGTGTACATGTCGACGGTAGTTGTACTCGTTATGTAGATGTTCGGGTGCGTCTGTAGATGTACTCGTTAACTCCCTGGAACGTCCTGGAACTTGTCGATCCGCGGATACCTGCTGGCCCAAAACAAAACATCGAGCAAAACAGACGAAGCACAGCAGCAACAAAGAGGTCGCCGGCGTTGTCGGGGCTAGACGAGGCCTAGGCAGCAGCAAGGACATCCATGGCAAAAGAGGCAGCAGGGCAACACCCTGGACACTGCTGGCGATGGAGGAGGAGGCACGAGCGCGCGGGAGGAAGGGGCGCGGACGGGGCGACGGAGGGAGGAGGCCGCGGCTTGCGGCCACGAGGAGGGAGCGGGGCTCCTGGAGGCGCTGGCTCCTGGCCGCGCTGGGGATGCGCGAGGACGGAGGGAGGCGCGGGATCCGGCCGGCTGGAGTCGCGCGGAGGCCAGGGCTCCTGGGCCTGGTGCGGTCGGCGGGTTCCGCAGGGAACGGCGACGAGGCGGAACGAGGCGGCGCTCCTCGCGTGGAGGGCCTGAGGGCGACGTGGGAAATTGCGGAGGGAGGCCACGCGCGGGCGCTCTGCAGCCTGGCACGCGGGACCTGGGGCGCGCAGAGAGGAGGGAGCTTGGCGATCGAGAGAGAAAGGAGCTGCGGGACGAGGGGAAAAGGAGATCGGGGCGAGGCCAGAGGGGCTCGAGGGAAGGGGGTTGCGGGACAGAGAGCGAGAGAGAGATGGGGAACGAGAGGAGGCGGCGGCTCGAGGGGAAGAGAGGGAGAGAGCGACCTCGGCTAGGGTTGGAGGGCGCGGTTGGGCCAGGAGATGAGATGGGCCTTGAGGCCTGGAGGCTGGGAAGGAGGAGAAGTGGGCCGGCTGGGAGGGAGGCCTGAGAGGCTGGTTAATGCCTGAGGAGGCCTGGGCCGGCTGGAGGGGCTGAGGCCCAGAGGGAGGAGGAGAAGACGGGCCAGCTGGGAGGAGGCCCGTTGCGGCTGCCCTCTTTTATTAATCTCTAAGCAGAAAAATAAAAATTAGAGAGAGACCACAATAATAAGAAAAGGAGGCCATGAACAGAAAATAAAAGATGGAACATTTTTGTAAGGCTTTACGGGATATTACCAACCCAACAAAAATAGTTCCAACAAAAAGGGAAGTGCAAACTAAAACATTTAGCTTGCAATAAAAGGAGTTTGAACGGAGTCTAGATATTTGGAGGAGCCTCGAAAACTGAGAAAAGAATATAGGGAAGGTTTTTGATGGAGAACTCGAAGTGAAAAAGACATGGGGAAAATATTGCAAGTGTGTTGCGGGTAATTCCAAACAATGGAATATTTTTATATAGCTCCCTAATAATATTGAGAGGCTTTTATATGTTTTAAAGAGAAGACACCTTCCCTCGATGTAAATGGACCGAAGGTCCACACAATTTATTTAAGTTGAGATGCAAAATAAATATGACATGATGGCATGATGACATGATGTAATGCAAAAATAAATAACGCAAGCACAAAAGAACACACGGGCAACCCAGAACATTTGGAATCTTCTGGAATCTTCTGGGACGTCGGTCTTCGGGCGTCACACCTTTTCCCAGTTTTAGTTCTTGGCAGATTTTAGCACTAAGGCACAAGTCAAGCAATCAACCTACACATGCAATTCTAAGAGTATACCAGCGGAAAGTAAAACAATTGCATATGAAGGTAAAGGGAGGAGTTTGGAGAATGCAAACGCAGGTGAAGACACGGATGTTTTTGTCGTGGTTCCGATAGGTGGTGCTATCGTACATCCACGTTGATGGAGACTTCAACCCACGAAGGGTAACGGCTGCGCGAGTCCATGGAGGGCTCCACCCACGAAGGGTCCACGAATAAGCAACCTTATCTATCCCATCATGGTCATCGCTCACGAAGGACTAGGGTAGATCTTCACGAAGTAGGCGATCTCCTTTCCCGTACAAACTCCTTGGTTCAACTCCACAATCTTGTCGGAGGCTCCCAAGTGACACCTAACCAATCTAGGAGACACCACTCTCCAAAATGTAATAGACGATGTGTTGTGAGGAACTCCTTGCTCAAATGCTTCAAATGATAGTCTCCCCAACACTCAAACAGGTCCTCACGGATTTGGATATGGTGGAAGTAAGATTTGAGTGGAAAGCAACTTGGGGAAGGCTAGAGAACAAGATTCATATGGTAGGAACGGAATATCTTGATCTCTTCTCAGAACATGTATGATGGAAGTGTAGGTATGTTCTGATGGCTCTCTCCCCGAATGAAGAGTGGGTGGAGGGGTATATATATCGTCCACACAAAATCCAACCGTTACACACAATTTACTGAACTCGGCGGGACCGATTCAGAGAACTCGGTCAGACCGATTTAGTTCATAATGTGACCGTTAGGCATTTCGGTGGGACCGATTTCATTAGGGTTAGGGCATAACGTAATCTCGGTGAGACCGATTACACAAACTCGGTGAGATTGATTTTGGCAATAAGCACACCAGAGAGTTGGTAACGCAAACTCGGTGGGACCGATTCGCTCATTTCGGTGGGACGGAAGTGTTACGAAGAGGGAACAGAGATTTTGCAATGCTAACTCGGTGAGACCGGTTCTCACATCTCGGTTAGACCGAAATGTTTCAAATAGGAAACAGAGAGTTTACATTCCCATCTCGGTGAGAGCGAGATCCCTTTCAGTGAGACCGAAATGATCAGGGTTTCTGGCAGTGGCTATGTCAAGTGAACTTGGTGGCGCCGGATAGAAGATTTCGGTGGGGCCGAGTTTGACTTTTGGTTTGGGACATATATGGGTGTGAGAAAGTGGCTGAGGGTTTTGGAGCATATCACTAAGCACTTTGAGCAAGCAAGCCATTAAGCAACACCTCATCCCCTTTTAATAGTATTAGCTTTCCTGTGGACTCAATGTGATCTTGGATGACTAAAATAGAAAGTGTAGAGTCCCGAGCTTTGGGCTTTGAGCCAATCCTTTGTCCTTATCATCTTAAAGGGGTTCCACATCCTCTAGTCCATGCCGCTCCATTTGTTGAACTTGTCTGGAGTATACTAGATGAAAACATTAGTCCAACAAGAGATATGTTGACATTAATTACCAAAATCACCCATGGAGCACTTGTGCTTTCAATCTCCCCTTTTTGGTAATTGATGACAACATACACCAAAGCTTTAGATAAAGATATAAAGAGTAACAAGTAAAGCTTTGGAAGGACATGTAACATGCATAGGCTCCCCCTACATGTATGCACTCATGTAAATATGGAATATAAGAGCATGAGAAAGCATAGACATGATAGAGCAAGCAATGAGTTACATGTATCTTGGCTATATGCATCAGAGCAAATGATATGAATATATGAAGTGTATCCTCATGTTCAAGAAATATTCATGCACATGAGTGTGATGCATGTACTTACCTTGTGATCTTGAGCTAGCTTATGAAGGGATGAACCTGAGTAAACAAGGTTAGATAACACAAGTACATCTATTAGACAGAGCAACAAAAGAGCCACAAGCATACCAAGATTGGGATAACATGTAGAGAGTGAGTACCGGGTACTCTAGAATGCAGACATGTTCCCAAAAGTAAAGGATATGCAATGAATTCAAAGACTTTCTTCCCTAGCAGTCTTTCTCCCCCTGAATCTTATACTGGATAATGGAAGAAAGTAGGGAAACAGAATCAGAGCAACAACATAGACATGTCTTTCCCCTCTTAAAGACATGTGACTTCTCTCCTCTTGAACACCAAGCCTCTGGGGCATGTGATTCGATGTGAACTCTTTCTTCCCCTTAAGCTCTCCCCCTTAAGCTTTGATGTGAACTCTCCCCCCTTTGACATCAATTTCCAAGAAGGGGTCTTCTGGAGTGTGAGTCAAAATAGGTTCGGTCCTTGAGTCACAAAGCAGAGCTGTATAAAAATGTGATGCTGGTAGAGGACAAGTATCATTGAGTGGAGCTGGAACAGATATGCAGAATGCAAATGACAAATTGTCTCCTCAGTATTGAAATCGGTTACACCGAGTTGTTTTCTTCGGTGGCACCGAGATGGTTCGGTTTGACCGAGAGAGGCAAATCGGCGTGGCCGAGTTCAGCACAGAGAGAACAATTTTTCATCTCAGCTCACTAGGCAAATAAGATCTCACAAAGATTTGCAAGGAATTAACTGAAGGATTTGCAATGAATTTGATTCAGAAAATGCAGAACAAAAACAGAGAAAAGAAACTCTAGATGAAGTTTTTTTTAAAAGAAGAGGAACAAACTGCAAGGAACAAATGCAAGAGCACAAAGAAACACTAGAGAACTTCATCTAGAATTGGTCGGCGACAAAGTCACCTATGTTAGAGTATATTGACTTAAGAGTCAAGCGAAGACACTTGATCATAGGTCATACTCATCGTTTAAGCTCAAAATGGGGTTGCCATTTTTCGTTTAAGCATGTTGATGTATCCATATCTTGTTGAGTTGCTTTGACCCATGTCTTGGGATAAAGCTTCTCTAAGATGGAATGACATACCTTGTGTGGTGGTGTTTATCTTGATCATGTAGTTGAACTTGTGTGAGTTGCTCAAGGTTGTTGTAGCTCATCAAGAATTGGGAGCATCACTTGTTGTTTGAGTTCATCTACCTACATGGGTTGGATTTGCAAGGAAGAGCACTTGTGTATCCAAAATGACAATCATGAAAACTTGATACCAAATGAAGTTTGATATATATAAATAGTCAAAGGATATATTGAAGGGTTTCATGCTTCCCTGTCTTCAACCACCACGGTGTAGAGACTTGGTGATGTAGAGATTGCTCAAAATGTGAGTGAGTTGCAATCCCATGGATTTAGATTCAGCCAAGTGCCTACAAGGGTTAGATATCATGCAAGGGTACAAATATATCCAAGACATATGATCAACATCATAAGAGAAAAGTCAAGGATTAGTCAAAGACTTATGCCTTGCAAGTACCCGGAAGGAGTTTCTACTCCAAGTTTGAGGCATTAATAATGTTCAATTCACCTCTCAACCTGGAAAACACTTTCTCATCAAGTAGTTTAGTAAATATATCAGCTAATTGCTTATCGGTGCGAACATGTTTAAGATTGATATCACCCTTAGCAACATGATCTCGAATGAAATGATGACGAACTTAAATATGCTTAGTTCGAGAATGTTGCACAGGATTATGAGCAATCTTAATAGCACTTTCATTGTCGCAAAGCGATGGAACTGAAGGAAATATGCCCTAGAGGCAATAATAAAGTTATTATTTATTTCCTTATATCATGATAAATGTTTATTATTCATGCTAGAATTGTATTAACCGGAAACTTAGTACATGTGTGAATACATAGACAAAATAGAATGTCCCTAGTATGCCTCTACTAGACTAGCTCATTGATCAAAGATGGTTATGTTTCCTAGCCATAGACATGAGTTGTCATTTGATCAACGTGATCACATCATTAGGAGAATGATGTGATGGACAAGACCCATCCGTTAGCTTAGCACTATGATCGTTTAAGTTTTACTGCTATTGCTTTCTTCATGACTTATACATGTTCCTATGACTATGAGATTATGCAACTCCCGAATACCGGAGGAACACTTTGTGTGCTACCAAACGTCACAACGTAACTGGGTGATTATAAAGGTACTCTACAGGTGTCTCCAAAGGTACTTGTTGGGTTGGCGTATTTCGAGATTAGGATTTGTCACTCCGATTGTCGGAGAGGTATCTCTCGGCCCACTCGGTAATGCACATCACTATAAGCCTTGCAAGCATTTCAGCTAATGAGTTAGTTGCGGGATGATGTATTACGGAACGAGTAAAGAGACTTGCCGGTAATGAGATTCAACTAGGTATTGAGATACCGACGATCGAATCTCGGGCAAGTAACATACCGATGACAAAGGGAACAACGTATGTTGTTATGCGGTTTGACCGATAAAGATATTCGTAGAATATGTGGGAGCCAATATGAGCATCCAGGTTCCGCTATTGGTTATTGACCGAAGACGTGTCTCGGTCATGTCTACATAGTTCTCGAACCCGTAGGGTCCGCACGCTTAAGGTTTCGATGACAGTTTTATTATGAGTTTATGAGTTTTGATGTACCGAAGGAGTTCGGAGTCCCTGATGAGATCGGGGACATGACGAGGAGTCTAGAAATGGTCGATACGTAAAAATCGATATATTGGACGACTATATTCGGCCATCGGAAAGGTTCCGAGTGATTCGGGTATTTTTGGAGTACCGGGAAGTTACGGGAATAGAAGAGAGAGGCCAAAAGGAAGGAGGCGCGCGCCCCCCTTCTGGTCCGAATTGGACAAGGGGTGCAGCCCCCTTTTCCTTTTCCCTCTCCCCCTCTTTCCTTCTCTCCTACTCCGGAAAGGAAAGGGGAATCCTACTAGGACTTGGGAGTCCTAGTAGGACTCCCCACACTTGGCGCTCCCCCTCTAGGGCCGGCCTCTCCCTCCCTCCTTTATATACGGGGGCAAGAGGGCACCTCTAGACACAACAATTGATCTCTTGATATCTTAGCCGTGTGCGGTGCCCCCCTCCACCATAGTTCTCCTCGATAATATTATAGCGGTGCTTAGGCGAAGCCCTGCGACGGTAGAACATCAAGATCGTCACCACGCCGTCGTGCTGACGGAACTCTCCCTCGACACTCGGCTGGATCGGAGTTCGAGGGACGTCATCGAGCTGAACGTGTGCTAGAACTCGGAGGTGCCGTAGTTTCGGTGCTTGATCGGTCGGGCCGTGAAGACGTACGACTACATCAATCGCGTTGTTCTAACGCTTCCGCTTTCGGTCTACGAGGGTACGTAGACACACTCTCCCCTCTCGTTGCTATGCATCTGGTAGATAGATCTTGCGTGATCGTAGGAAAATTTTAAAATACTACGTTCCCCAACAGTGGCATCATGAGCCAGGTCTACGCGTAGATGATATGCACGAGTAGAACACAAGTGAGTTGTGGACGATACTAGTCATACTGCTTACCAGCATGTCATACTTTGATTCGGCGGTATTGTTGGATGAAGCGGCCCGGACCGACATTACGCGTACGCTTACGTGAGACTAGTTCTACCGACGTGCTTCGCACACAGGTGGCTGGCGGGTGTCAGTTTCTCCAACTTTAGTTGAATCAAGTGTGGCTACGCCCAGTCCGTGTGAAGGTTAAAACAACACATACTTGACGAAATATCGTTGTGGTTTTGTATGCGTAGGTAAGAACGGTTCTTGCTAAGCCCGTAGCAGCCACGTAAAACTTGCAACAACAAAGTAGAGGACGTCTAACTTGTTTTTGCAGGGCATGTTGTGATGTGATATGGTCAAGACATGATGAGTTATACGGTTTTGTATGAGATGATCATGTTTTGTAAAGTTATCGACAACTGGCAGGAGCCATATGGTTGTCGCTTTATTGTATGAAATGCAATCGCCATGTAATTGCTTTACTTTATCACTAAGCGGTAGCGATAGTCGTAGAAGCAATAGTTGGCGAGACGACAACGATGCTACGATGGAGATCAAGGTGTCGCGCCGGTGACGAAGGTGATCATGACGGTGCTTTGTAGATGGAGATCAAAAGCACAAGATGATGATGGCCATATCATGTCACATATTTTGATTGCATGTGATGTTTATCTTATTATGCTTCTTATTTTGCTTAGTACGGCGGTAGCATTATAAGATGATCCCTTACAAAATTTCAAGGTATAAGTGTTCTCCCTGAGTATGCACTGTTGCGAAAGTTCGTCGTGCCGAGACACCACGTGATGATCGGGTGTGATAAGCTCTACGTTCAAATACAACGGGTGTAAGCCAGTTTTGCAAACGCAGAATACTCGGGTTAAACTTGACGAGCCTAGCATATGCAGATATGGCCTCGGAACACTGGAGACCGAAAGGTCGAGCGTGAATCATATAGTAGATATGATCAACATAAGATGTTCACCATTGAAAACTACTCCATCTCACGTGATGATCGGACATGGTTTAGTTGATTTGGATCGCGTGATCATTTAGATGACCAGAGGGATGTCTATCTAAGTGGGAGTTCTTCAAGTAATATGATTAATTGAACTTTAATTTATCATGAACTTAGTCGTGGTAGTATTAGCATATCTATGTTGTAGATCAATAGCTCGCGATGTAGCTCCCTGTTTATTTTATATGTTCCTAGAGAAATATAAGTTGAAAGATGTTAGTAGCAATGATGCGGACTAGGTCTGTGATCTGAGGATTATCCTCATTGCTGCACAGAAGTATTATGTCCTTGATGCACCGCTAGGTGACGAACCTATTGCAGGAGCAGGTGCAGACGCTATGAATGTTTGACAAGCTCGGTATGATGACTACTTGATAGTTTAGAGCGCCATGCTTTACGGCTTATAACCGGGACTTGAAAAACGTTTTGAACGCCATGGAGCATATCTGATGTTCCAAGAGTTGAAATTAGTATTTTCATACTCATGCCCGTGTTGAGAGGTATGAGACCTTTGACAGTACTTTGCCTACAAGATGGAGGAGAATAGCTCAACCGGTGAGCATGTGCTCAGATTGTCTGGGCACTACAATTTCTTGAATCAAGTGGGAGTTTATCTTCCAGATAAGATAGTAATTGACAAAGTTCTCAAGTTAGTAGAACTTCGTGATGAAATATAATATGCAAGGGATGACGAAAGTAATTCCCGAGCTCTTCGCGATGCTGAAATCAGCGAAGGTAGAAATCAAGAAAGAACATCAAGTGTTGATGGTTAACAAGACCACTTGTTTCAAGTAAAGGGCAAAGGGATAGAAGGGGAACTTCAAGAAGAATGACAAGAAAGTTTTCACTTCCATGAAGAAACCCAAAGCTAAACTCAAGCCTGAAACTAAGTGCTTCTACTGCAAAGGAAATAGTCACTAGAAGTGGACTGCCCTAGATACTTGGCGAAGGATGGCAAAGTGAACAACGGTATATTTTGATATACAGATTACTGATGTGTACTTTACTAGTGTTCATAGCAACCCCTGGGTATTTGATACCGGTTCAGTTGCTAAAGTTAGTAACTCGAAATGAGAGTTGCGGAATGAACAGAGACTAGTTAAAGGTGAAGTGACGATGTGTGTTGGAAGTGGTTCCAAGATTGATATGATCATCATCGCACACTCCCTATACTTTCGGAATTAGTGTAGAACATAAATAAATGTTATTTGGCATTTGCATTGAGCATGAATATGATTTGATCATGTTTGTTGCAATACGGTTATTCATTTCAAGTCATAGAATAATTGTTATTCTGTTTACATGAATAAAGCCTTCGATGGTCATACACCCAATGAAAAATAGTTTGTTGGATCTCGATCGTAGTGATACACATATTCATAATATTGAAGCCAAAAGATGCAAGGTTAATAATGATAGTGCAAATTATTTGTGGCACTGCCGTTCAGGTCATATTGGTGTAAAGCGCATGAAGAAACTCCATAGTGATGGACTTTTGGAATCACTTGATTATGAATCACTTGGTGCTTGCGAACCATGCCTCATGGGCAAGATGACTAAAACTCCGTTCTCCGGAACAATTGAGCAAGCAACTGATTTAATGGAAATCATACATACTGATGTATGTGGATCGATGAGTGTTAAGGCTCGCGGCGAGTATCATTATTTTCTGACCTTCACTGATGATTTGAGCAGATATGGGTATATCTACTTAATGAAACACAAGTCTGAAACATTTGAAAAGTTCAAAGAATTTCAGAGTGAAGTAGAGAATCATCGTAACAAGAAAATAAAGTTCTTACGATCTGATCGTGGAGGTGAATATTTGAGTTACGAGTTTGGTCTTCATTTGAAACAATGTGGAATAGTTTCACAACTCACGCCACCCGGAACACCACAGAGTAATGGTGTGTCCGAACGTTGTAACCGTACTTTATTAGATATGGTGCGATCTATGATGTCTCTTACCGATTTACCACTATCGTTTTGGGTTATGCATCAGAGACAGCTGCATTCACGTTCAATAGGGCAATATCTAAATCCGTTGAGACGACACCTTATGAACTGTGGTTTGGCAAGAAACCAAAGTTGTCGTTTCTTGAATTTGGGGCTGCAATGCTTATGTGAAAAAGCTTCAACCTGATAAGCTCGAACCCAAGTCGGAGAAATGTGTCTTCATAGGATACCCAAAGGAGACTGTTGGGTACATCTTCTATCACAGATCCGAAGGCAAGATATTCGTTGCTAAGAATGGATCCTTTCTAGAGAAGGAGTTTCTCTCGAAAGAAGTGAGTGGGAGGAAAGTGGAACTTGATGAGGTAATTGTACCTTCTCCCGAATTGGAAAGTAGTACATCACAGAAACTAGTTTCAGTGATTCCTACACTAATTAGTGAGGAAGCTAATGATGATGATCATGAAACTTTGGATCAAGTTACTACTGAACTCGTAGATCAACCAGAGTACGTTCCGCGCCAGAGTGGTACGGCAACCTGGTTTTGGAAGTCATGTTACTAGACCATGATGAACCTACAAACTATGAGGAAGCAATGATGAGCCCAGATTCCGCAAAATGGCTTGAGGCCATGAAATCTGAGATGGGATCCATGTATGAGAAAAAAGTGTGGACTTTGGTTGACTTGCCCGATGATCGGCAAGCCATCAAAAATAAATGGATCTAAAAGAGGAAGACCTACGCTGACAGTAATACTGTTTACAAAGCTCGACTTGTTGTGAAATGTTTTCGACAAGTTCAAGGAGTTGACTACGATGAGATTTTCTCACCCGTAGCGATGCTTAAGTCTGTCTGAATCATGTTAGCAATGGCCGCATTTTATGATTATCAAATCTGGGAAATGGATGTCAAAACTGCATTCCTAAATGGATATCTTAAAGAAGAGTTGTATATGATGCAACCATAAGGTTTTGTCGATCCTAAAGGTGCTGACAAAGTGTGCAAGCTCCAGCGATCCATCTATGGACTGGTGCAAGCATCTCAGAGTTGGAATATACGCTTTGATAAGTTGATCAAATCATATAGTTTTATACAGACTTGCGATGAAGCATGTATTTACAAGAAAGTGAGTAGGAGCACTATAGCCTTTCTGATAAGTATATGTGAATGACATATTATTGATCAGAAATGATGTAGAAATTTTCTGGATAGCATAAAGGAGTGTTTGAAAGGAGTTTTTTTCAAAGAAAACCTCGGTAAAGCTGCTTACATATTGAGCCTCAAGATCTATAGAGATAGATCGAGATGCTTGATAAAGTTTTTCAATAAATACATACCTTGACAAGTTTTTGAAGTAGTTCAAAATGGATCAGTCAGAGAAGGAGTTCTTGCCTGAGTTGTAAGGTATGAAGTTGAGTAAGACTCAAAGCCCGACCTCGGCAAAAGATAGAGAAATAATGAAAGTCATTCCCTATGCCTCAGTCATAGGTTTTATAAAATATGCCATGCTGTGTACCAAACTTGTCGTGTACCTTACCATGAGTTTGGCAAGAAGGTACAAAAGTGATCCAGGAGTAGATCACTGGACAGCGGTCAAAATTATCCTTAGTTACTGGATGACTACGGAAATATTTCTCGATTATGGAGGTGATAAAAAGTTCGTCGTAAAGAGTTACGCCGATGCAAGCTTTACACTAATCCAGATGACTCTAAGTATCAATCTGGATGCGTATTAAAAGTGGGAGCAATTAGCTAGAGTAGCTCCATGCAGAGTATTGTAGACATAGAAATTTGCAAAATACATACAGATCTGAATGTAACAGACCCGCTGACTAAACTTCTCTCACGAAGCAAAACATGATCACGCCTTAGTACTCTTTGGGTGTTAATCACATGAGGATGTGAACTAGATTGTTGACTCTAGTAAACCCTTTGGGCATTGGTCACATGGCGATAAGAACTATGGGTGTTAGTCACATGGCGATGTGAACTATTGGTGTTAATCACATGGTGATGTGATCTAGATTATTGACTCTAGTGCAAGTGGGAGACTGAAGGAAATATGCCCTAGAGGCAATAATAAAGTTATTATTTATTTCTTTATATCATGATAAATGTTTATTATTCATGCTAGAATTGTATTAACCGGAAACTTAGTACATGTGTGAATACATAGACAAAACAGAGTGTCCCTAGTATGCCTCTACTAGACTAGCTCATTGATCAAAGATGGTTATGTTTCCTAGCCATAGACATGAGTTGTCATTTGATCAACGGGATCACATCATTAGGAGAATGATGTGATGGACAAGACCCATCCGTTAGCTTAGCACTATGATCGTTTAAGTTTTACTGCTATTGCCATGTTCCTATGACTACGAGATTATGCAACTCCCGAATACCGGAGGAACACTTTGTGTGCTACCAAACGTCACAACGTAACTGGGTGATTATAAAGGTACTCTACAGGTGTCTCCGAAGGTACTTGTTGGGTTGGCGTATTTCGAGATTAGGATTTGTCACTCCGATTGTCGGAGAGGTATCTCTCGGCCCACTCGGTAATGCACATCACTATAAGCCTTGTAAGCATTTCAGCTAATGAGTTAGTTGCGGGATGATGTATTACGGAACGAGTAAAGAGACTTGCCGGTAATGAGATTCAACTAGGTATTGAGATACCGACGATCGAATCTCGGGCAAGTAACATACCGATGACAAAGGGAACAACGTATGTTGTTATGCGGTTTGACCGATAAAGATATTCGTAGAATATGTGGGAGCCAATATGAGCATCCAGGTTCCGCTATTGGTTATTGACCGGAGACGTGTCTCGGTCATGTCTACATAGTTCTCGAACCCGTAGGGTCCGCACGCTTAAGGTTTCGATGACAGTTTTATTATGAGTTTATGAGTTTTGATGTACCGAAGGAGTTCGGAGTCCCTGATGAGATCGGGGACATGACGAGGAGTCTCGAAATGGTCGATACGTAAAAATCGATATATTGGACGACTATATTCGGACATCGGAAAGGTTCCGAGTGATTCGGGTATTTTCGGAGTACCGGGGAGTTACGGGAATAAAAGAGAGAGGCCAAAAGGAAGGAGGCGCGCCCCCCCCTTCTGGTCCGAATTGGACAAGGGGTGCAACCCCCTTTTCCTTTTCCCTCTCCCCCTCTTTCCTTCTCTCCTACTCCGGAAAGGAAAGGGGAATCCTACTAGTACTTGGGAGTCCTAGTAGGACTCCCCACACTTGGCGCGCCCCCTCTAGGGCCGGCCTCTCCCTCCCTCCTGTATATACGGGGGCAAGAGGGCACCTCTAGACACAACAATTGATCTCTTGATATCTTAGCCGTGTGCGGTGCCCCCCTCCACCATAGTTCTCCTCGATAATATTATAGCGGTGCTTAGGCGAAGCCCTGCGACGGTAGAACATCAAGATCGTCACCACGCCGTCGTGCTGACGGAACTCTCCCTCGACACTCGGCTAGATCGGAGTTCGAGGGACGTCATCGAGCTGAACGTGTGCTAGAACTCGGAGGTGCCGTAGTTTCGGTGCTTGATCGGTCGGGCCGTGAAGACGTACGACTACATCAATCGCGTTGTTCTAACGCTTCCGCTTTCGGTCTACGAGGGTACATAGAGACACTCTCCCCTCTCGTTGCTATGCATCTGGTAGATAGATCTTGCGTGATCGTAGGAAAATTTTAAAATACTACGTTCCCCAACAGGAACATGTTTCACATATATCCCATAATCTTTAAGAGTTTGGGTCATCCAAAGTAATTGAGCACAACATGAACCAGCGGTGGATAAGGATACCGAGTTTTGTTTCTTGGAGTACCAAGACACAAGAGATCTACAAAGAAATTGACAAGTATCCGAAGTGGACTTTCTATCAACCTTGTCACCGGCATAGTCCGAATCGGAATAGGCAACAAGATCAAAAGAGGACCTCTTAGGATACCAAATGCCAAAATTTGGTGTATGAATTAAGTATCTCACTATCCTTTTCACAGCCTTAGGATGACATTCTTCAGGGGCCGCTTGATATCGTGCACACATGCACACACTTAGCATAATATTGGGATGGGAGGCACATAGATATAGCAATGAACCAATCATAGAGCGGTAAACTTTTTGATCAACCGGTTCGCCATCCTTAGTCAAGTCAAGATGTCAACTAGTAGGCATGGGTGTCACTACAAAAAAAGACACACCCATGACATTTTGGGCCGAACATTTTTTTTCTGTCATACTTATGACACTTCTATGACAATAATTGTGACAAAACACGATATCATCATAGATGTGGTGGGGTCCTACTTCTATGACAAAAAATCATGACAGAAAATGGGCTTTTCGTCTTGGGCGGGCCGAAGACGGAGCTGCATGACATTCTTTGGGCCGTCCATGACGGAAAAAACCATGGTAGAAGCGAGGGCGAGGAAAATATCGGGGTGTTCCCGGTTACGGTGGGTGGTTGGGGCCGAGCGATGCGCGTTTCTCTCGTACACGCACGCGCGTGGGTGCGAGGCGTTGGGCTCTAACTGAACCCGAGAGAGGCGTTGGGCTCTAACTGAACCCAGCGATTGCACTGTAGGCTACGCGTTACTGAACCTGAGCGATCGATCGATGGCTGTTAACCGAACCCAATCGAGCGATTCCTTCGCTACTGCTGCTAAGTGAAGCCGATCGATGCTGCCTCTGGATGAACAGTGAGCATTGCGGGGG
>LR738710.1:482065575-482081102 GCA_902687465.1 Secale cereale | reverse complement strand
GGGTGGATGAATAGGACCCCGTGGTGTTGCCTCTGGATGAACAGGACCCCGATTGATCGAGCCGGTTGGGGCTGGATGAAAAGGACCCCGTGGAGGGATGGATGAAGAGGACCACCCCGTGGAGGGCTGGATGAACAGGACCACCCCGTGGAGGGCAGGATGAACAGTAGACGATGGAGGGCTGGATGGACAGTAGCCTGTGGAGGGGTGGTTGAACAGGAGCCCGTGGAGAGGGCTGGTTGAACAGTAGTCGGTGGAGTAGCGCACGGTGGAGGCTGGATGAACAGGAGCCCGTGGATGAACAGTCGTAGATGGAGGCATGAGGAGGTCGATGGTGGATGAACAGTAGCCCGTGGAGGCTGGAGGGGGTCGAAGATGGAGATGAACAGTATCCCGTGGAGTCCTGTTTTGCGGTACGCCACACCCCTCCCGATGAACAGGACCCCGTTTCAACCATAACGCTCCAACACAAGTCCGTTTCCTCCATTTTGCGGTACGCCACACCCCTCCCGATCAACAGGACCCTCGTTTCGACCGTAGGAGGTCCGTTTCCTCCGTTTTGCGGTACGCCAGACCCCTCCCGATGAACAGGATCCCGTTTTGACCGTGGTCGGTCGAACACAAGGCCGTTTCCTCCGTTCTGCGGTACGCCAGGCCTTGTTTCCATCGGCTGTTCTGTCCAAGCACTCCCGATGAACACGACGACACATTCCGTTCCGACCCAGCTGGTTGGCTCCCCATGAACACGACGACGATGCTGTTTCTCCGTTCCAACCCAGCCATGTACACGAGCCTTGGTCGTACGTATGTGCGAGTAGGCATTCGAGACCCTGTCCGTATGTACGTACATGACCGTATTTTCTTTCTTGCACACTTGCCGCTGTACATACGTGTACATACTACGTGCGCGCCTCTACTACGACACGTGCACGCCTCTACATCGACCAGTATGTACGTACACGTTCGCGACCAGAATGACAACGCAAGTACGCTTCGTCTAGGTGGGTCCCGACTGTCAGGCACTTCCTTGCCTGCGAAGATGTAGCTGGTGGGTCCCAACAGTCAGGGGGGCGAATCGTTTTTTTGCCCGGACACACTTCCTTGCGTGCGAAGATGTAGCTGGTGGGTCCCAGCTGTCAGGGGGAAACGTTTTTTTCGTGAAATACTGTGGCCCGTCCGGTGGGTCCCCGTTGTCAGGTGAAGGAATAATTATTTTGCGCGTAATAAGGAGGCACTTCCTTGCTGCGACCGTGGACCCAGTTGTCAGCCTCTCCACGTACAATCCACGTCCGATGGAAGCCGTTCCTTGACCACGTTGACCACACCGCGCCGAGAGCACCAGGGCGATGGACGACGGCGAGGCCTAGGAAGGGGACGACATGGAGCCGGGGAAGACGTGGCTGTGGATGCCCATGCGTAGAGGAGTATGAGGGTTCACTGGTTCGCTGCGGTGTGAGGTTTCCGTCGCCGCAAAATAACAGGGGGTGTGGGTGAGTAGAGGGATGGCCTGGCCAGCGGTGGGAGTAGTAGGGGGCGGTGAGGCCTCCGCCGCATCGCAGCCGGCCACGAGAGGCAGGAGCACGAGGCACGACCGGTGCTGGTTTGGGCGGCTGGAGCAAGAAGACGAGAGGTTGAAGAAACACTACGACCATTGGATGGACATCGTAAGGTCACTGGAGCTAGAATCGTGCATATTGACTAAGTTGACAAAGCCCTCCGTCCCCGTCAACTTAGTAGGCCCACAAGTCAGCCTGCCACTATACTGGGTCCCAGCTAGCAGGGGGAGTATTCATTTTTTGTGCGTAATAAGGAGGCACTTCCTTGCGTGCGAAGATATAGCTGGTGGGTCCAAGCTATCAGCGGCGGTAGTGTTTTTTCGCGAAATACAGAGGCCCTTTCGGTGGGTCCCAGATGTCAGGTGGAGGAATCATTATTTTGCGCGTAATAAGGATGCATTTCCTTGCGTGCGGCCATGGACCCAGCTGTGAGCCTCTCCACGTACAGTCCACTTCAAATGCATGTCGGTCGTTGACCAGGTTGACCAGGCCACGCTGAGAGCACCAGGGCGGTGGACAACAGCGAGGCCTAGGAAGGGAACGACGCGTAGGCAGGGAAGACTCGGCAGTTGTTTCCCACGCGGAGGGGAGTACGACTGTACGAGGGTTTACTGATTCGTCTGCCGTCGCCGGAGAATAACAACAGGTGTGGGTGAGTAGAGGGATGGCTAGGCCAGCGATGGGAGTACAGTGGGGCGGTGAGGCCTGTACGGCAGCACAGCCGGCCGCGGGGAGGAGGGAGCATGCAGTCCCGCTGGCGCTTGTTTGAGCGGCTGGAGCAGGAAGAGCAGAGATCGAAGAAGTACGACGGCCGTTGGATGGACATCCAACAGTCACTGCTTGTGCGTCAACCTTTTTTTAGGGAAGCCTCAAATCTGCGGAAAACATCATACAACCCATCTACCATTATTTCTAATAATTTATAGCCCATTTGCTAATTCTTAAGGTTTTTTAGTGCCCATATTCTTTTTGTTAGCATTACAACCCATATTGTGGCCACGGTTAAAAAATTATACGAAATTTTGCATATTTCGGTGCGGTCCGAACTGTTTTTAATCCCGAAATTTCGAGTCACATTCAAACTGATTTTAAAAATAAATGTATATAAATATAAAACCAACAAATTGTCCGCGCATAAAAATCAATGCAATTTAAAATCTCGAAATGAAAAAAAAAATTTGAAACTAATTGCCGGTTTGATGTGTTTTAAAAATGTACAACCCATTTCTCATTACTGATAGGCCATTTTCTCGGCCGGCCGAATGAAGCTCTTCTCGACTTGAAAGATTTGCAGCCCAACAGGCCTGACAAAGCGACTTACTTGGCAAATTACAAAAAACTGGGATGTGGCCGTGGACCCAGCTGTCAGCCTCTCCACGTACAGTACTCTTCCGATGGAAGTCGGTCGTTGACCACATTGATCATGCCGCGCCGAGAGCACCAAGGCGGTGGACGACGGCGAGGCCTAGGAAGGGGACGACATGGAGCCGGGGAAGACGCGGAAGTGGATGCCCACGCGGAGATGAGTACGAGGGTTCACTGGTTCGGCTGCGGTGTGATGCTGCCGTCGCCGCAGAATAACAGGGGGTGTGGGTGAGTGGAGGGATGGCCTGGCCAGCGGTGGGAGTAGTATGGGGGCGGTGAGGCCTCCGCGGCAGCACAGCCGGCCACGGGAGGCAGGAGCAGGTGGCACGACCGGCGCTGCTTTGGGCGGTTGGAGCAAGAAGACCAGAGGTTGAAGAAGCACCAAGGCCGTTGGATGGACATCGTACGGTCACTGGCGCTAGAATCGTTCATATTGACTAAGTTGACAAAGCCCTCCGTCCCCGTCAACTTAGTAGGCCCACAAGTCAGCCTCCCACTGTGGTGGGTCCCAGCTGGCAGGGGTATTCATTTTTTGTGCGCAATAAGGAGACACTTCCTTGCGTGCGAAGATATAGTTGGTGGGTCCAACCTGTCAGCGGAGGGAACATTTTTTCGTGAAATACAGAGGCCCTTCCGGCGGGTCCCAGATGTCAGGTGGAGGAATCATTATTTTGTGCATAATAAGGAGGTATTTCCTTGTGTGCGGCCGTGGACCCAACTGTTAGCCTCTCCACGTACAGCCCACTTCCGATGGATGTCGTTCGTTGACCACGCCGTGCCGAGAGCACTAGGATGGTGGACGATGGCGAGGCCTATGAAGGGAACGACACGGAGCCAAGGAAGACATGATAGTGGCTGCCCACGCGGTGGAGAGTACGAGGGTTGACTGGTTCGGCTGCCGTCGCCGGAAAATAACAGGAGGTGTGGGTGAGTAGAGGGATAGACAGGCCAGGGATGCGAGTATATGATGGGGCCGTGAGGCCTGCCCGGCAGCACAGCCAGCCACGGGAGGCGGGAGCAGGCGGTTCCGACGACACTGGTTTGGGCGGCTGGGGCAGGAAGATCAGAGACTGAAGAAGCATGATTGCCGTTAGATTGACATCTAACGGTCTGACGCTGGTAGAGTCGATTGTTGACTAAGTTTCTTTTTTGATAAACCTTGTGTACACATGAACTTAGTAGGCCCACAAGTCAGCCTCCAAATCTGTGGCAGACAACATAGAGCCCATTTGCTATTTTTAATAATTTGCATCCCATTTGCTAATTCTTAAGTAATTTATTACAGCCCTTTTCTACCGAGGACCACGGTTAAAAAGTTCAACCTTATTTTGCATATTTCGGTGGAGTCCGAACTTTTGTAATCCCGAAATGATAAACATTTTTTAAGAGCTTATTTATTTGCCAAAAAAATCATTTTGTTTTTGTAAGCAAATAAGATGTGGGACAAATGAGTTGGTTTAAGGGAAAACCAGTGGTAAAAAAAATCAGCGCTGGGAGGGAAAACAACAACAAAAATAAGGATGTAAATATGAAAAGTGAACTTTATGTATATTCAATATAATGATACGTGTATATGAACTAGTAAAACTATAAGTAGAGATTAGAAAACGGATGTAGGACATGCATTTCAAGAGGAAAATATAACTGGGCTGTGTGTTTGATTCAGTAAAAAAAGTGCGTGCAGATGTTGTAAGACAAAATATAACTAACACTGGCGGGCCAGAGGCCAGTAGATACCTGCTGGATCTTTGTGCCCCGTTGTCGTCATGGGCTGGGCCCGTTAAAAACAAAACCAAGCCTGGGCAGTCTAGAGCCCAGTTGAAACTTGCTCAACCTGAAAAAACAATATACGTGCTCAATAAACGAGAGAATTCTGCAAGTACATACTGATAACTGGGATGCAACAGGGATATTGTTTATTCATCGTGATAATAAGAGCATGCACTTGTTTCGAAAAATTTGGAGAACAGGGAATTCGAACGGCAGGTGCTTATGCTACCCATCAAATAAAAATCAGGTACCTGAAAATTCGTTTCGAAACAAATGATTCAGCTTTATATCCACGTCGACCCTCGGCATGATGGTTGGAAGAAAATGCCAAGTGCATACCAAAAGATCATTATCAACAATACCAACTTGCGAACGACAAGGTAGTACAAGTACCAATACCAAACTAACTTATAATCTTTTTACTCCTGGCCCTAGTGTTCGTCTGGTAGAAAATCTTGCAGAGGACTAGCTCCCGCTCCTTCTCTTGCTCTAGGTCCCTGAGGTGGTACTGGTGCATCACCCAGTTGGTCCTCTGCTGGCCGAAGTTCTTGTTGGTGTGCAGCACCAGAACCTTTTTGCTGCCCGTCTGCCGGCCGTTGACCATCACCAGCAAGGTATTGCCGGTGTTGTGCCACATCGCGTGCATGCCGCACTCTGACTGTATCTTGCGACGCGTCCACGTGCCCCTTTTGAATGCCCTGGAATTGCGCTGGAAGAAATGCTTGCTTAGGCCACTCAGTGTGATACCTGCAGTATTGTCGAATACATGTTTTAGTGTACGTAGTTGGCATTTTCATAACATCTTTGGCATGTTGCAGCCACTTGTTTCACTTTTATTAACTGTCAAATTGTAATTGCTTCACCAGGTCTGCGTCTAAAAAGAAAAATAGAGCTATAAACAAAGGAATATGTTTGTGCAAGTAGACGGCCGATCGGTGTCTTACCTGGAAGTTTCTTAGGATGGGTGTAGCATATGCCATGCTCGCTGTCGATGGTTGGTATGAACAAATCGATGGGAGGGTAAGATCTCGCGTTGTCAGCACTCACTTTGGCCTCAAGGTGCTCGATCAGCTCTTAATCCATGGGATCGAACTTGACGCCAGCCGGCAGCACCGGCCAATCCTTCTTCGACTTGCATGGGTTAATTCCAGTTATATGGTACTCAATGTCTGATCAATCGACTGTTTTAAGTGAATGATGAAAGGTTTCGACAGATAAGTGGTACTCCAAATCTGAAGTCCAGAATACCCGAACACGCCACTGGGATTCTTGTGTCACCTCACGCGCAGCGTGTTGTCACGTCAATTCAATGTGTGGACATGATGAATAATTTGACCAACGTATACTAGTACTGCTACTTGATGTCTACACACGCTTCTATTCTTGTAGACTATGTTGGGCCTCCAAGCGCAGAGGTTTGTAGGACAACAGCAATTTCCCTCAAGTGGATGACCTAAGGTTTATCGAACTCAGGGAAGTAGAGGTTGAAGATGGTCTCTCTCAAGCAACCCTGCAACTAAGATACAAGAAGTCTCTTGTGTCCCCAACACACCTAATATAACTAGGAGTTGTATAGGTGCACTAGTTCGGCGAAGAGATGGTAAAATATGGATGATAGGAGTGGCAAAGCAAAGTAATATAAATCTGTAATAAAAAGTGCAGCAAGCAAACAAGTGGTAAACGTGAGCACAAATGGTATTGCAATGGTGGAAACAAGGCCTAGACTTCATACTTTCACTAGTGGCAACTCCCAACAACATTGACATAGTCTAATCACATGATATTTCTCATAAAACATGCAATGGGGATGCACTCGGAGGTCATTCCTTTGTGGTCAAGAGAGGACGAGAATTATGTAGGGCTACAAAAGCACACCTCAAAGTTCGTAGTTCTCAATATATGGATTTCCCAATGTCACCGCGGCCATCCAAAGAGAGTACCACAATCACCACAACATATCTCAAGGATAGTCAAAGACAAGCACCAAGAGACTCTCAATCTTCAATCAACACACAAAAGAGGAAATCACTCATGAAAATATTCTTCTAATCCATGTCCAATAGACCGCTGTCACCTTGGTCTCGGGGATTATACTAGATAAAGACAAGTGAGTACATCAATCCAATACATAGAGGAAGGGTAAATATCCTAGATTAACATAGCCTATGATCACAATGAAGATCACATCATGGGAGAGAGAATTGACCACATAGCTACTGGTAGAAACCTCAGCCCCGAGGAGGAACTACTCCCGCATCATGGAGGGAGGAAGCAACATCGATGGAGATGAATCCGGGGGCACTTCCCCGTCCCGGCAGGATGCCGGCACAAGAATTCTGGTCCCCCGAAACTTGGTGGCGATGGCGGCGGAGATCGGAATTGCTTCTGGAGAAAAGGGTTCTAGAATCAGGGTTTCCGCGACGGGAGAAATATATATGCGAAGGGGGGGGGGGTCACCAGAGGCGGAGCCGGGGCCCCAGGCGCCCCCCTGGCGCGACCAGGGGTGGGGCCACACCGGGTGGCCGCCTGGGCCACCCCTGGCACCCCTCTGGCCCTGCTTTGGTTTTTCTCGAAGCTTCCTGTACGCTGATTTTTCCTGTATTTTTCCCGGAATTTTTGGAGCACTTTTAATATGGGGGAAACCTGAAATAGAAAAACAGCAGAAAACAGGAACTGGCATTGTGGTGCACTGAGTTAATAGGTTAGTCCAAATATGATCAAAAGTGTATGGAAGTCCATAAATATCATAGCAATATCACACAAAAGAGGCATGGAGCTAGCAGAAATTATAGATACGTTTGGGACATATCAACATCCCCAAGCTTAATTCCTGCTCGTCCTCGAGTAGGTAAATGATAACAAGCATAATTTCTGTGGTGACATGCTACCAATCATATAAGAACTTTTTAAGTAAAGCAATCAAGGCATGTAATTCAATTCAAGTCATAACAAGCAAGAGTCTATATTAGCATTGTAACAAGCAACATAAGAACATAAAGGTGCAAGAGCTCTCGCTGTCCGTGACTCGAATGTCTCCAAATGGTGTTTGCGTGCAAGAAAGGGGATAGGGATATATGAGAGAGTAAAACATAGTTTTTGTATTGTTGAGAACTTAATCTACTAAAGTTTCACACTTGGTCTTCTTTGGAATCTTATCTTGACTCATCCCTAGACCGTCAGCAAGGTACAAGTCAAAATGATCCACTCCCTTTCGATATTTTGAGCACTCATGAAATGGATGAGCGTAAGCAAGAAAGTTGACACTTAGGATGGCAAAAAGAGAAAAATGATGAAGGGGGAAGACAAAAAAGGTGTGAAAGGCTCACATCAATGAGGACAATCATAGGCGAGAGAAAGCCAAATGATAGATATGATGTGAGGAGTAGGGATTGCCATGCAACGGATGCACATATGAGCTAAGGTAAGCTCTCCAATGGAACTAGTGGGGATGCATCCAACTTGCTTGCTCAAGAAGACCTAGAGCTCTTTTGAGGAGGCTCATCATTGGAATATACAAGCCAAGTTCTATAGTGTGAAGGTCCCCACATAGTTATATGCATGAATGATAATCTCTATGGAGTACAAGGTATAAGATGGAGTACGAGTGTGGATCTCTCAAAAGGAATAGTAGTGTGCCCCCTTCTCTCTTTTTATTTCTTTTTCTCTTTTTTCTCTTTTATTTTTATTTTTTTGTGGCCTCAATGGCTCTTTCTATTTAACTCTCATTTGTCCTCTTTGGGATCTTTTGATTTTGTCCTCTTTGGGATCTTTTCCTCACTTTAGGGGCAACACTCTATTTATTACAAGAAGTATAGAAGATCTTTCACACTTTACAAAAGTACTCAACATAAAGAAAATGAAACTATCATGATGTATGCAAATGTATGCCTCTGCCAGTGTAGCAGGATATGCAATGATACTAGCGCGTCATGTAGCAATGATTAGGGCAAGGCCCAACTAGCATGCGGCTCATCGATCAAGCAAAAAGCATGTATGACATGAAGATCAAGTCATGAGAAGATGGATGTTGCATGGCAATGTATCTCGGAAAGGCTATGGAAATGCCTTGATAGGTAGGTATGGTGGCTGTTTTGAGGAAGGATATAATGAGGCTTATGATGACAGAGCGTATCGTGCCAAGGATTTGGATGCACCGGCGAAGTATGCGCCAACTCTCGAGGTGAGAAAGGGCAATGCACGGTACCGAAGAGGCAAGAAAAATATGGCTAAGTGGAAGTGTCAACTTTCGAATACTCACATTAGTCCGAAGAACTCATGCACTTATTATCGGTAACTCTCAATCTAATTAGGAGGTTCACAAAGAGACAAGTACCCCGAGGAGGAGTGTATGGGGGTTTGGTTATCCTTGCGCATCCTCGGCTCATGGTACGTGAGTGTACTCTAATATTCGATCCCTCCAAAGATTAGTGATCCATTTAGTAGCTAAAGTTCTCAACTATTTGTAGGTTTTCGAAAATAAACACGGATTGCCCAAAATACGACATCTATCACTAATAGGCTAAAGCTCTTGACACCAAAAGTTCAGACATTACTCATGGCAATACCTCAAAACTATTGCAAGTTACTACTAAAATTAAATAGCAACCTCAATTACCTACTTTAAGTTAAGACACACAACTCAGTGCAACAGGCAAACTCTCTTAACAAGATAAACATGAAAACTCAAGAGAGTTCAGCAACCAACTAAACAAAAGCTCTTTAAAAAGAAAAGCATGAAAACTAAGAGCTAAACATGACAGCAGCTATGGAAAGACAAAGAACACACACATCAAAGATAAGCATGAAAATCCTATGTTGTGTTCTAGGTTGAAGTGGAGCGTGTTTCTCTCCCACACAAAGAAAGCTGGGTTCTAACTTGTTATGAACAGCAAGCAAAGCTAAAGAAAACTAAAAAAAAGGAAACTAAGAGCAAGATGCTCCAAGCATAGCACATAACGCATGAAGTGATAAGAATATAGTGGAACGAAAGATGAACTGATAATTGTTGATGGAGAAGGGGATGCATGGGGGCATCCCCAAGCTTAGACGCTTGAGTCTTCTTGAATATTTCTTGGGGGTGCACGGGGGCATCCCCAAGCTTGAGCGTTTGACCCTCCTGAATCTTCTTTTATCATCTTCCCTCGCACACTTGAAAACTCCCTTCATAAATAACTCATCATAATCTGATTAGCGAGGTTAGTACCCACAATAAAATAATATTTCCCTACTGGAAATACAGATAATCTTGAAGAGCTACTGTTTCTCAAGATTGCCAAAAGGTTTTTGCAAAAAAGCAAGCTCAAGGTTTGCAAAACGAAGAAAAGGCAAAACAGGACAGAATTTGTGAAAAACAGACCAGCAGGTAGTAAATAATTTTTTCGGGGCACTTCTGCAACTCAAATCAAAAAACTCAGAACAGACACCCGAAAGCCAATTGTATAGAACACGCTGTCAAAAAAATTCAGATCAAAAAGATGATCTGGTGATTTTATTCGAATTTTTCTGTCCAAGGACAAAATCTGTTTTCTGGACAACACGTCACAACTTTTGAACTTTCTTGCAATCGGAGGCTAAACTTGGCACAAAGCTGAAAAATAAAGATACAATGATGTTGCTACAGTAGTAACAAACATCAAGACCACTAAAAAACTGAAAGAACAAACTAAAAGCAAAGATAACAAGGGTTGTCTCCCTAGAGCTCTTTCTTTATAGCAATAAAGACATGCTTAAGACTTTAATGATGCTCTCGTAGGAATAAGAGTTGAAGAACAAAAGAGAGCATCAAGAAGCAAATACCAAACACATTTAAGCCTAACATGCTTCCTATGCATAGGAATATTGTAATAGAATAATTCATTGAAGCACAAAGCAATAAGCATAGGAAGACAAAACAAGTGCAGCTTCAAAACCTTCAACATAAAGAGAGGGAACTTGATATTATTGAAATATCTATAAGCATATGTTCCCTTCTCATAATAATTTTCAGTGGGATCACGAATAAACTCAACAATATAAGCATCACATAAAGCATTGTTACCATGATCCACATGCAAAAAGGTACTCTTACTCTCCACATAAGCATAATCTTTCTCATTGGTAATAGTGGGAGTAGGACTATCATAAACAACTTGAACACTATAGATTAATTGTGTATTAGGAAGATGGTGTTCAACAAGGGAGTAATTCCCTCCATGATTATGATAAGTTTCATAAGGATAATTTCTCCTTATGTCATAGGTACCTTTATAATCACTATAGATTGGAGTTATAACATCATCATAGTAGAGAAGAGCATTATCATTGCTAGCAACTATATTTGTAAACATGTTGTCTTTATTCTTACTAGCAAAAGAATTATCAATTATCACATCACTAGTGGGTAAAGGATTTGCAATCCTATCATCCCCAAGCTTAGAGCTTTCCATATCATCACTTTCAGAGTTGGTACCAAAAAGATTTTCAAGATCATAAGTAGCATTATCATCATTTTCCCAATCACAATAAGTAACATGCATATCATAATCAAAATCATCTTCAATAGTACCTACGGATGTATCATCAAGATGATAATTAAGGCAATAAACTTCACCTTCTTCTTTAAACTTACAACCGTTAGGATAAAAGTTGATGGGAGGAATATGCTCAGGCCAGGTTGATACCCATTCTTCTTCCTTCTTGCTCCTCTTCCTCCTCCTCTTCTTTTTCTTCTTCTTCACCTTAGGAGGCAGTGGTTGGAGATGAAGCTTCTCCACATATCCTGGTTTATCATTAGAAACAATAGGGGAAACTTGGGAGAAACTCTCCTTTTTATTAGCAGAAATATAAGAGACATTTTTATATTTTGGTAAAGTTCCCTCCTTTCTAATCTTACTTATGTAATCATTTTTATGGCAATTAACAACACAATAGAGATGGCAATTTTGCAAAGTGTTTTTTATTCCTATGGCATTAACATCTAGCCAAGAAGTCTTTTCTGATAACTCTTTACACATAAAAAATAACATAAGCTCATCATAAAGATCAGGGGTGATCATGTTATCACACAACTGGTTAACAGTTATGTTTTGAAAGTGCATGCATTGAAAATTAAAGTGACCCTCTATACAGCAAAGTTCACAAGTAAAAGGATAAAGGTCACACAATTCTCTAGCAATTTCATTTAAATCTTTGACCCAAGTGATTGTTCTTTCATGCTTATGTTGCTTACAATACTTCTCTTCTTCAATCATAGGCCTTTCACAAGGTCTATCCACTCCACAAAAATTAACATGCTTATATAAAACTTCATTTTTAGGAATTGGATCATGCATGTTGCAATCATCATGAACAATTTCATTTTCTTGCAAATCTTTTTAAAAGGTTCATGATGCTTGATCCAATCCTCCTTAGGCATATTAAGATGTGAAGCAAAAGATTTGAGGAAATCAACGAGGAGTTGAGAATCAAGCCCAAACTTAGCACTGAACTTATTAAAACTTGTAGTTTCAACAAAGGACTTAATGCAATCATACTCATAAATTATACCCGACTCTTTACCTTTGTCGATCTCCCAATCTTCAGTGTTGCGTTGAATTCTTTCAAGGAGTTCCCATTTAGCATCAATCTTTTCGTTTGTGAAAGAAACCATAGAGGAAGCATCGAGCAAATCTTTATCCTCTCGAGAGAGCCTCGCATAGAAATTGGTAATAATCATATCTTTGGGGAGCCCATGGTTAGGACATTTTAGCATTAACGTTTTCAGTCTCCCCCAAGCTTGAGCTATGCTCTCTCCATCATGAGGATAGAAATTATAAACATAATTCCTATTCTCATGGACTTCATGAAGAGGATAAAACTTGGAGTAAAAGAGAGACTGGATCTCTTCCCAATCCAGCAGGTGAGAGTCATCTAGTAGCCTATACCATTCCAATGCTTTTCCTTTCAGTGACAAGGCAAATAATTTTCTCATGACTCCATCTCTTGTCAAACCTGAAATCTTAAACAACTCACAAAGTTATGTAAGTTTCAACAAATGAATAATAGGATTGACTGTCCCATCATAACAATTATTCCTAATTATTTCAATTATCCCAAGTGGTATTTGGAACGGGATACATTCAGTAGGTGGAGGAGACTTCTCTACCATGGGTGTGGTAAAGCGGCCTTCCCCAAGCAGCGAACTAAGAGTGCGGTTTTCCATAAACATAACTAGTGAAACTAAAAACAAGAAACGAAAAGATTTAATTGCAAGATCTAAAGATATACCTTCAAACACTTACTTCCCCGGCAACGGCGCCAGAAATAGCTTGATGTCTACACACGCTTCTATTCTTGTAGACTATGTTGGGCCTCCAAGCGCAGAGGTTTGTAGGACAGCAGCAATTTCCCTCAAGTGGATGACCTAAGGTTTATCGAACTCAGGGAAGTAGAGGTTGAAGATGGTCTCTCTCAAGCAACCCTGCAACTAAGATACAAGAAGTCTCTTGTGTCCCCAGCACACCTAATACAACTAGGAGTTGTATAGGTGCACTAGTTCGGCGAAGAGATGGTAAAATATGGATGATAGGAGTGGCAAAGCAAAGTAATATAAATCTGTAATAAAAAGTGCAGCAAGCAAACAAGTGGTAAACGTGAGCACAAATGGTATTGCAATGGTGGAAACAAGGCCTAGACTTCATACTTTCACTAGTGGAAACTCCCAACAACATTAACATAGTCTAATCACATGATATTTCCCATAAAACATGCAATGGAGACGCACTCGGAGGTCATTCCTTTGTGATCAAGAGAGGACGAGAATTATGTAGGGCTACAAAAGCACACCTCAAAGTTCGTAGTTCTCAATCTATGGATTTCCCAATGTCACCGCGGCCATCCAAAGAGAGTACCACAATCACCACAACATATCTCAAGGATAGTCAAAGACAAGCACCAAGAGACTCTCAATCTTCAATCAACACACAAAAGAGGAAATCACTCATGAAAATATTCTTCTAATCCATGTCCAATAGACCGCTGTCACCTTGGTCTCGGGGATTATACTAGATAAAGACAAGTGAGTACATCAATCCAATACATAGAGGAAGGGGAAATATCCTAGATTAACATAGCCTATGATCACAACAAAGATCACATCACGGGAGAGAGAATTGACCACATAGCTACTGGTAGAAACCTCAGCCCCGAGGAGGAACTACTCCCGCATCATGGAGGGAGGAAGCAACGTCGATGGAGATGAATCCGGGGGCACTTCCCCGTCCCGGCAAGATGCCGACACAGGAATTCTGGTCCCCCGAAACTTGGTGGCGATGGCGGCGGAGATCGGAATTGCTTCTGGAATCAGGGTTTCCGCGACGGGAGAAATATATATGCGAAGGGGGGTCACCAGAGGCGGAGCCGGGGCCCCAGGCGCCCCCCTGGCGCGGCCAGGGGTGGGGCCGCGCCGGGTGGCCGCCTGGGCCACCCCTGGCACCCCTCTGGCCCTGCTTTGGTTTTTCTCGAAGCTTCCCGTACGCTGATTTTTCCTGTATTTTTCCCGGAATTTTTGGAGCACTTTCAATATGGGGAAAACCTGAAATAGAAAAACAGCAAAAAACAGGAACTGGCACTGTGGTGCACTGAGTTAATAGGTTAGTCCAAATATGATCAAAAGTGTATGGAAGTGCATAAATATCATAGCAATATCACACAAAAGAGGCATGGAGCAAGCAGAAATTATAGATACGTTTTGGACGTATCACTACTGTACTACTTACTAGTCGTATTTAGTGTCACATTTTAAGCATAGGTTTAACTAACAAGTACGCACTTGAAGCCTAAGTGATATATATATATATATATATATATATATATATATATATATATATATATATATATATATATATATATATATATAGCCGGTCTATTCTCATAACATTATGAGAATAATATTCTCATATCGCGTTTCTGCATTGGAAAGCTATGCGCACTGCTTCCTTCTTCTGTTCTGAACCGCAGAGAGGGGCAGTAGCAAACCTTCACGGAGCAGCGTTTCTGGCTAGTTTGATCGATTTCTATTGTTTTTCGTGTGTGCGTTGATTTAATATGTGATTAAACACGCAATTCTGCGAGAAAATGACGGAAATCGTTGGATTTGGCGGATCTGACTCTGTTCTTCCGCACGGGCAGGAGCTTCGCATCCTGCTGGCGCGGTTCATATTCGATTTTATAGCGTGATCCTAGTGTGTTACTAATTTCGCGTACATGTTTGTGTTATTCCGCGACAGATTAGTTTGCTAATAGGATTGAAATTTTAGGATAATTGGTCGAGTATGTCTCTGTTCTAGCGGAAAAACGGCAAGGTCTCTGTCCTCTCCCGTCCGGATCGAAATTGTTGTGTTTTTATGTAATTTTTCTGTTGTTTTCGGCAATTACGTGCTGCCTTGCACCTATCCGTATGAATTACAGCAGATTAAGTTGTTAATTTTGAAGAATTTAACTTTTCTCCATGTTTTTTTGTGTTCAAGCGGGCGCCACTGGCTTTGGTCGTTACTCAAGATGTTTTTTGAGTTTTTGCGCATTATATAGTTGTTAGAACTGCATTACAGCCTATGTTTTTTCGTCTGCGAATCGTGGAGGGGTGAACTGCAGTAATATGCAATGCGCGGTGAATATTGTAGCGCGGTGAACTGCAGTAATATGCAATGCGAGCCTGTATGAACTGCATTACAAGCGGGGGGGGGGGACTAGATTAATAAGTTTTTTTGCTTGGTCAAGCGCGGTGGACTGCAGTAATATGCAATGCGAAATGCAACTTGTCATGTTACCGCACTGCTTTATTTGTCATTTTACTTTTTTTTGGGTTGTGTCTGTACATAT
>LR738710.1:482038660-482061459 GCA_902687465.1 Secale cereale | reverse complement strand
GGCGAGCAGAGAGCCGGGGGAAATGGTGTGCGGCCGACGATGGGGAAGAGAGGAGGAAGAAGAGTGGAAGATGGCGAAGAAAGTGCATTAAATCTCAATTCTACTACTACTACCAGGATATACAGTCCTTCGGAGTGTAAATAGTTACACTAATGACATATGTGTTTACCACAAGAGGGCCCATATGTCAGTTAATGGAGGACAGAAGCATGCTCTACTGGCAAACATGATGGCAGTACTGGGCAAGGCTGATTTAGTAACACCAACACGCTGGTTCAACTTATTAATTAAGTGTCCCATCTGCTGCAGCGTGTATTGTCACTTCACTGCGAAGACTAGTTGAATAGTTCTCTCTGACCAAGATGGGGAATAATGGACCGCGAAGACTTCCTTTCTATATTATCCCTATGCCTCTACGCTCACTTCACTCATTTTGCTCCGTACGTACTCACTTGTTGAAATCTCTAGAAAGACAAATACTCCGTATTTGGGAACATAGGGAGGATTTTACTCCGTATTTGGGAACAGAGGGAGTATCACCATATGGAGGGAACATAGGAAGCTTGAAATATGAACATTTCAATGGGAGGGAGTAAGCTCCATGCATGCATGCATGCATGCAACATGCAACACTCACACGTACACATGGACGCACGCAACACTCACGCACCCATGCGGTACACAGCACACGACGCAACACACACGCTCATGCTCAAGTGCTCAACTTACTCCCTACGTCCGTGGAAGACCGTACATTTAGAGATTTACACATTGACCAGGGCATAATTAATGCCCAAAAGTAGCAGACTTATGTGTGCATGCGACCATTGAGAGAAGAAGATTAAATGAAGGTCGTTGCATACTGTAATTAAGGATAGACATGTAGCCTATACCTAGAGAACAAGTTGGTGCATTAGTCAATCAATATCGATTTAGATTAAAGGCTAAATGCATTGGAAGTGTAGATGTACTACACTCTTTGTTTTTTAGCTGATTTCTTTGCTCTGCCAACTGACAGGTGGGACCCAGAAACCAGGTGACAATTTAACCAGTCAACAAAGTGCCACGTCGACTATGTGGCCGGTCAGTAGGGTGCAATATGGTGCTCTACGATGAGCTAGTGATCGTATAATCATCGCAAAACTATATATAGTGACCGTAAAGAGCATATTGTTACATACGTTGACCGCCAGTGTATTTTTCTCGTTTCAAATTAAGCCATATTAACTGGAAAGGACGCAATATGGACTAGTACTAGTACTGCTTTGATGTGTCCCATCAACTTGCCGAGCGTGGAGGTCCTTGCTTACTACACCTCTCCCTCGCCCATGCGCGCGGTAGTTTGCAGGACGAGGAGAGGGTTTTGACTACAACGCCTTCCCCCTCGCCCTCTCCCTTGCCCTCGCCCTCGCGGTGGACGTGCAGCAGTTCAATCGGTGTCAGATTGCCAGAAGCATAATGTGTACTGTAGTATCATCATTGTTGGACCTTCCGAAGAGGCGAAGAGCCAAGTGCAAGGTTCACACGAGTATGAACTGTTGAACCTCCCGAAGAGGCAAAGAGCCAAGCGCAAAGTTTTATAGGAGTTGTCGTCCTAGTAGGAGCATACTACAACTATAGCGAACGATGCTACTGTATGATGCCGCAACGTCACGTATATCCAAAGCTGTGCCACCTTTTTTTTCTCTCAAAGAGCGTGTTAGAGCGTGTGCAACAACCACACAAGTTGCACGCACACATAACACATTACTAGTAATAAATTATAAAGGACAAATGCCAGTATGCCACACAAGTTCATCTCCAATTCATGTGATAAATTTGTGCACGACTAGTCTACATATATTCACAGCGCTACCGTTCATAATTTACCGTACTCCACTTACACATTATAGATGGGCTACATGTCCTCCTCCAGGTTCCAGTCCCAGGTGTTCTTCATGGATGGCACAATCCATAGCGGTGGGAAACGGGAATCATTGTCGCAGCTTTCTAGTCTAGTTACACACGATGGAGACTCATCCAAGCTGAAGGGACATAAATCAGGGATAGCGTGTCCCAGCATGTCGTTCATCTGGCGGTGCGCAATGAAGACACAACCATGCTTCATGAACGGCATGCCTTCTGTGTCGTGCACGGAAGGTGGCATTCGCTTCACAATGGGGTAGCTGTCCCCAATGAAAAGCGAGTACTCTCCAAGAGTGTTCCTCGGCACCCACGTAGCATCACAGGGGTCAAACTCGACGCCGTTCATCTGGTACACGCGGCATCCCAGATCTGGATACATGGTGACGTACATAGTCAAGGTCCATGCATAATAATGTTGTGCTCAAATATGGCGGTCAGTAATACTTTGCAGCAAATAGTACTAATTCGATATAGAGGAAGTAAAATAACCGGCTTATTATATATAACCACTCTTGGCTACATGGATGAGATAGTAAGACATGGAAAAACAAAAATGGTGGCAGCTAGTGGGTTCAAGTCTTTAAGAGCCTAGCTAGCTATACGCGTCCTCCAAGGTAAAAAGTACTCCTACTAGTACGTAAGTAGAGTACTAGTACAACAATGAAAGAGAAGGCGAGAGGGTTAAAAAATGGAATACCTGGGTAGATGGTGACGGTCCAATCGTGGTAGATTGTGTGACCATGTTGCACATCAGTGGTACCATGGGTAACGACTGCTAAGATAGTTGATCCCAATATGCCAAAGTCAGCTACAATGTTCCAGGTTAGACCGAATCGTGGATGCAAATGCACATCCGGGATCAGTGATCTAATTTTGATAGCGGGATGACTGGTCCCTGCAAAATAATGGAGTACCGTTAGGGATGCAAATGATAGTTTGTGCATTCTGTTTGTAATCTCCCGTACCGTAGGATGGCAACCAGATGAAACAAGTCCCCTAGCTTGTCACCGCGAAGATGCGGCCTAGATGGCGCACGGTGGCTTCGAACGTGTAGGGTTACAAATTTGCCGCCGCCAACATGCGCCAGCCTCTGCCATTACTGCCTCTTGCATTGATGGCAATCCTTATGTCGAACACCGCGATGAGATAGTAATCATCGTAGCCGCGTCGCTTTGTCGGCGGGTCCGCAATTGCTATCTTCTTCAATCTCATATAGGCATCATCATACGTATTCAAGCCCAGCTAGCCCGGAAGGCCGATCCGAATGGTGGAGAAGGGGTCTACCGGAACGGCCGCACTGCTGTGGATGTTGTGCAAAATGATGGTGGTATCCGGCCGGAGGTATGCAATCTAATCTTCGTTGGCACCGAACCAGACCTATATATAAGACGGTGGGCAGCAGAGAAATTACGGGATGGAAATGGAATAACTAAGTACTACATGATCAAACTCCATTGCTGACCTGCTCATCGGACAAAATCCAACTACCTCTCAACGTCGGCAACTCTAGCGGAGTCAATGTGCAACCATAGCCAGGGAGCGGTGGACTGTTCAAAGGATTGTCCCGTAGAAGAACCTTCTCCTCGAGGATGCATGGAAGACCAATGCTACTTATCGAGCTTGGGTTGTATTCCCTTGAAGAGGAAAGGGTGATGCAGCACAATAGCGTAAGTATTTCCCTCAGTTTTTGAGAACCAAGGTATCAATCCAGTAGGAGACCACGCGCGAGTCCCTCGCACCTGCACAAACAAATAAGAACTTCGCAGCCAATGCGATAAGGGGTTGTCAATCCCTTTACGGTTACTTACGAAAGTGAGATCTGATAGATAGGATAGTTTCATATTTTTGCTATTTTTTGGATATAAGAACAGAAAGTAAAAACGGAAAAGTAAAGTAGATTGTAGATTGATATTTTGAGGATAGACCCGGGGCCATATGTTTCTCTAGTGGCTTCTCTCATGATAGCAGAATTCTACGGTGGGTGAACGAATTACTGTCGAGTAATTGATAGAAAAGCGAATAATTATGAGAATATCTAGGCATGATCATTATATATAGGCATCACGTCAGAGACAAGTAGACCGAAACGATTCTGCATCTACTACTATTACTCCACACATCGACCGCCATCCATCATGCATCTAGAGTATTAAGTTCATAAGAACAGAGTAATGCCTTAAGCAAGATGACATGATGTAGAGGGATAAACTCAGGCGATATGATATAAACCCCATCTTTTTATCCTCGATGGCAACAACACAATACGTGCCTTGCTGCCCCTACTGTCACTGGGAAAGGACACCGCAAGATTGAACCCAAAGCCAAGCACTTCTCCCATTGGAAGGACTATAGATCTAGTAGGCCAAATCAAACCTATAATTCGAAGAGACTTGGAAGGATATTATAATCATACATAAAAGAGTTCAAAAAGAACCAAATATTTCTCATAGATAATCTTGATCATAAACCCAAAATTCATCGGATCTCGACAAACACACCGCAAAAAGAGATTACATCTAATAGATCTCCTCGAAGACCGAGTAGAACTTGGTATTGAGATCCAAAGAGAGAGAAGAAGCCATCTAGGTACTAACTATGGACCCGAAGGTCTGTGGTAAACTACTCACAACTCATGGTGAGGCAACGATGATGATGTAGAAGCACTCCATGGTAGATCCCCCCCTCCGGCGGAGCTCCGAAACAGGCCCCAAGATGGGATCTCACAGGAATAGAAGGTTGCGGTGGTGGAACTAGGGTTTTCTCTCCGTGTCTGATGTTTTCGGGGTACATAGGTATATATAGGAGGAAGGAGGGCACCGGGGGCCAAACGTGGGGCCGACGAGGCAGGGAGGTGCGCCCGGTAGGGGGGGCGACCCTCATGGACGCCACATCAGCCCTATTCCATGGTTTTGAAGTCTCCCGTGCGGATATCGCTCCAAAAATATGTCTCTCGAAGGTTTCATTTCGTTTGGACTCCGTTTGATATTCCTTTTCTGTAAAACCCTTAAATAGGCAAAAGACAACAATCTGGACTGGGCCTTTGGGTCAATAGGTTAGTCCCAAAAATAATATAACAGTGTATAACAAAGCCCATTAAACATCCAAAACATCATAAATAATAGCATGGAACAATACAAAATTATAGATACGTTGGAGACGTATCAACCAACAAGCATGGCCTTTTCCCAAGGCATTTTAAGCACCGTCTTGAAAAAGTTGGTGCAGGAAGCACCGAGTCTTGCGACGGTGAGGACGTTGAAGCGGCGTGAGATTTCACCCAGAGGATCGTCGTCCAAGGTCTCCCAGCCTCGACAAGGAGGAGAACCGCCTGGCGAATCCATGGGAGCAGCGACCATCTGCCTTCTCTTCGGGGGGAGGGGAACTGGCGAGGACGAGATAAGAGCGTAGTAACCGCAGGGCCTCGTCCCTTCCAACTATAGGTCGTTCCTTCCAACTGCAGCGAAGGGGTGAGGCTATTATTTACTACTAGTACTAGCATTATGGGACGTTATTGGATTGCATTATACTGTAAATAATAACACTAGTAAGAAATTTTTGGCACTAGCTAGTAGTTTTTGGCGTGGATTAAGGAATTTTGGGTATGTTTTTGCTATTTTTTGTACATGCCAACTAGTGTAAAAAAACGTCTTACATTATGTGATGGAGGAGTACGTACTCGTACTGTAGCAGTACTAGTACTACTTTCTCAACTAGTAGTGCGAGGGTACTACTAGTGCTATGTACTGTACTTCTAGTATAGTGCACCAATTTTGAACTCTTGAATCTCAGGGCCAAGGAGCTACAGTTGGAAGTGGAGGGTACTACTGCTCTCTAGAACCATCGTTGTACTCTCAATGCAGGGAAAGTACACCTGCGTAGTGGCCTAGTGGGTACTCTCGGTGCTCTATCCAGCCGCTCCTCTCACGTAGCTGGCCTACTCAGCCGCTCCTCTGACACACACACTAGCATCCTGTTTATCAGCGTCGGTTACTGCGGGGGCAGAATATTTGAGTTATTTGATATAGTGAGACTAGGATTTTCGCTTCCATTTGTGGAGGTGTAATGGATCTCATCGAACTTTGTTAGCAGTTCCTTCTTTATGAATAAGATGAAGCAAAGCTTTTGCCTCCGTTTAAAAAAACACATCAAGAGGAATTTCTTTTATAGTAGAGCCAATAATGGAGTGAAGTCCATGCGTGCAACGCCACAAGCTATAGAGTAGTAGTAGAACACTTTACGTACAGAGCCATATTGCATAGTTCCCAATGCCCCGCCAGGCTTTTCCGGCTCCTCGGGCTTAATTGGGAGGCGCTAGTTTAAATATGCTACTAGCTGATGAGGAAGCTGCAAGCGAGGTGCGGCTAGGGCGAGCACGCGAGCCACGAGATGCTAGGAAGGAAAACCCGTTCACATGGCTAGGCTATCCAGTGCACCCAGATTGTGGTGCCGGACATCCGTTTGACTTCAAAACTCAAACTACCCGTGTAAAATATTGGCTCGCAGCGAAGTTACTATTTAAAAAAAGGCCGCCATGCGTTTGGCCCGGATCGAACCCAAAAAACAAGGTATACACTCCCGCGACCACTAGTAGTACTCGTTGGAGTACAATGCAACCTAGAATCACCTTTTGTCGCTAGTAGTACATTGTTCCTTACAAGAAACCCCTAATAATGCAAGAAACCACTAATAATGCCAAGAAACTACTACCACTTGCATACGTGGCAGAATTAGGATAAGACTACCTTATTATCAACCATTGTACATGCTCTTACCAACCAGCCCTACCAAGAAACGACTACTCTACAAAGTGCCTTTATAGGCACGTTTCAACCCATGGCCCTGTTTGGATACATTTGTTGTCAATCTAACCCTACCATCCAAACGCCACTTTGGTTAGAGTTAGTTCAGGGTTAGAATCTAACCTCTGACTTAGAATATCCAAACAGGGCCCATGTCGCCCATTAAGTCAACGCCTTCTATTCGACCGGGCGTTATGACTTGTGGGACCTACATGTCAGTCTGCACAAAAATCCCCGAGTGGCCTCCTACCTTCGGCCTGTCCACCTAGTCATCCTCGGCCATGGGACGTAGCTACCGCCGCCGGCAGAAGGCGAGGTCAAAACCGCTGGTGGTGCGGAGCCCATCTTGCGGCAGCCCGGATGTGAGCTCCGTCCGGCGCTCGCGGCCGCTAGCTAGCCAAGATAGCTCCGTCCAGCTGCTTGTCTGCAAGGTTTGCTAGCTAGATTGGCACGGCGGCGCGACGGCTTGCTCGCGCGTGCCACACTAAGGCCAGCCATCTGGCTTGAGCGAAGGCCAGCGAGGCGGCTTGCTCGCTTGTGAGTCAAGCTCGGGCCAGCCTGCCAACCCGTGAGGAGGCCAGCGCGGCGTCCGGCCCGTCCGGCGGAGCGGCGGCCAACTCGCTCATCACCGGCGGCACCGATGAACACGCATCAATACTGTTTGAAGTAATGTTCAGGAAAAATAATGATTTGAGGGGAAATAACAGGATAGAAGGTCAGATGTGGGCCCCTCGTGTCAACGGTCAAACAAAATGTGTTGGTTTAAGCTGCCTCGTCAGCACGGTTGTCAGGCTCAATTCTGGGAAATAAATCACAGAATAGCCTTAAGTCACACTGGCTCCCAAGAACAACCAGTGGACAACCTTGATATAGATAACCAGTACAATATAATATTACACAGGGTTGAGTCAGGGTGACTCAACAATTTATTACAACAACTCAACGCACTAAGGTGGCGGAATATGACAGTGGGTGGTGGAACTCAACACTGGTATAATAGCATAGGGTCAAGCGTCAGTGTGAGGCTTGACTATTTTATTGGTGTGGCGGAAGCTTGACGGATGATACAAGTGGTAGACTCCATGACACAGGTGTGCTGACTGGGAACCTTCTAAGTGTCGGCCTCGCTAGCGCAATTCTCCTCCAAAAGCTCGTCCTCCTCCAAGTCTGGCCAAGTAAATAGCCAGGGACAAGCCAGTGAGTACTTTTGAATGTACTCGCAAACATTATGAACATAAGATATACCGAATGCGAATGCCATGGTAGATGAACTACATGCATGCAACAATTATCAAAACTTGGCATGGTGAAACATGGTTAGTACAGAAATAAATATTAGTATCAACAATATATATAAATAAAAGAAATGCCGGTCGGATGTCAAGTGACACCACGGTAGGGCTTGAAGAGAAATGCCAGTCGGGTGTCCACAAGAGTAGTGGCGTGATAAACCGCCTGACACTCGAGGGACGCCACAAAAGGACTTAAAAAGAAATGCCAGTCGGGTGTCCACAAGAGTAGTGGCGTGATAAACCGCCTGACACTCGAGGGACGCCACAAAAGGACTTGAAAATAAATGCGAGTGTCCGGGGTAGTCTAGCCAGCCCCTGAGACACTCTGGTAAGTAAAAATAAAATCAGAGGGTTAGTCCATAAGCATAATCTTCATCATAAATAAATTCATGATAATACTAACTGCGACAAGAATATCATGCAAACATGAACATGCTCAAGTATATTATTTTCCTCCAGAGACTGACACCGGGACCGATACTTGACCCACCCAACCAAGTCCTTGACCGTGGACGCGGCTATTCGAATAGATATGACTCTGCAGAGGGTGTACTCTTTACCCACGCGTATGGGATTCCCTTAGTCAGCACCGGACACTGGCTAATACCCATTACGGACTTTGGGTTGAAAACACGCCTGACGCGCACACACCAACCAGATGCCAGGAATCACCCAAAGCATCGCTCCAGAAACCTTAAGTCAGGGAGGCTACAACCTCCGAAAAGCATGGGATCACTATTAAACGCGCGGATTACAAGGGGTGCCCCCCTCTCGGCTACAACCGGAAACACCCATGCCCCTGACCCGATGACGGCTACAACCTTCATCGTAGTTCTCTGGGTGGTGTGCACCCGAACAGGGGTTATCAACTTACTAAGCGGTACCCTCCTTTCGGAAGGACCCGTGGCAGCACAGTGTACAGCTAGGTGTATAGAGCAAGACTCGATCTAGGCCGACTCAGGAGGTGTTATTAAAATATCACCGGTATTCTTTATCATTATCACAAGACACCACTGTGTCAGTAAAGGACCGTGCCCACCGGCACGTCCAAACCAGCAGCAAAATTTCAGCCATCAAGTAACCACATGCATGTCAGAGATGCTAGTGTGATATGCAAGCAAAGGAAAAGGTGACATGACCATGCATGTACTTGTGATATATCATGCAACATATACGGTGCAACAACAAGCTATGCTAACATGCAAATGCAGACACCATATCCCAAGTTCAAATAATGCTTGCCTTGTCAAAAATAGTTAGGAGAAAACCCCTCTGAATTTCCAGCAAAAGATCCTTCTTCTTTTTCTGAAAATTCAAATTTGAATTCGAATAAGAATTCCAACACAGAACAGAAAAATGTTCTCAAAATATTTTTAAATAAATCTTAAAAAAAACTAGAGAGGAAAAGAAAAATTTAGCAAAAAGAATCAACTCATTTGGAGTTATAGTTTAAAAGTTATTAACTTTTTAAAACCAGGGGTCTTTCTGCAAAACAGAAGCCCCTGAGCTGTTTTTAAAAAAAAGAAAACGCTTCGGCCTCAGTACGTTTCCCAGTAGAGAAGACGTAAACAGGAAAATACGTTTTCCTTTACGCTGCCGAAAAAAAGAGAGAGAGCTGACGGGTGGGGGCCACCCGTCAGGTTTGAATTGAGCGCTCGCGCGCGTGTACAGAGAGGAGGCGGCGATCGCCGGCGACGATCGCCGGGGTTTCAGAGCCCGGCGCTGGTCGCAATGTGACCAGCGTGGACTTCCGCATCGGTGGGTGGTGGAAGTGGCCACCGGCGATCACCTGAATGGCGGTGAGCTCGACGCCGGCGGACGGTGGTTCGGGTGGAGTTGGGGCTCGTCGGAGAGGGCTCGGGGAGTGGAATTGCGGTGGGGTTTCGATGTGGTGGTGGAAGATAGGTGGACTGGCGGAGTTTGGGTGGCTCTGGTGGAGTAGGGGTGAGGTTTGGTTCGTGGACAGAGGCGGCGGAGCGGTGGCCGGAGAGGGAGAAGAAGACCCTCTCGTGGCCGGGTGGGTGGCTAGGAGGAAGAGTGGGTGGCGGTGGAGGCGAGTGGTGAAGCTGGAGGGGCTCGGGGGTCCCTTTTATAGGCGAGTCGAGGGTGGCCGAGACGGGCGGATGTCGCCGGAGTAAATTGGATCGCCGTGGTTGGTTTTGGCCGGTGGTCAGGGGAGACGAGGCATTTAAGAGGTCGGTGGAGTTCGCCAGAAGCCTCAGCTTGGACGGGCTTGGGCTCGTTGGTCTCGCCCGCGATGCGCTGTCCCGTACGGGTGCGGCGGCGTTGCCAGCTCCGGCGACTGCCACACGGGCCCGGGGCGGCGTGGTCGGCGCGTCTGTTGTGCGGAGAGGCGAGGGAGAGCGACGCGTGGGCGGGAGAGTAGGTAGGGGAGGTGCGGCGCAGTGGATGGAGGCCGGTGGCCGTGGCAATCCGCTCGGCCTCGCCGTGGATGAGCTCGGGGGTGGCTGCACCGGCCAGCTGCCAGCTCACCGGCGTGGAGAGGCTGAGCGATGGGCCAGGGAGGGCGGCGGCATTGAAAGCAGGCGACGACGCCGTGCGGGAGGGGAAAGAGAGGAGTGCACGGCATCGCCGACCCCTGTCGACTGAATTAAGTTCAGTTAACTGAATTAGATTCAGTTATGAACAGTGCGTAGGTTAGGTGTTTGATGAAATGTTTGAGGGTGCTAGGTTCCTTGGATGGTCATGAGATTTGCTGTGGTGGTGTATGGTTGCTCAAAATTGAGATTGCCAGAAGGCCAAGAATTTTGGTGGAGTTTGGAAATGATTTGGAGCAGGAAATTGATTTCTGGACCAAATTTGAATTGAATAGAATTTGAAATTTTTGAACTGTGGGACCAAATGTTTTTGAAGAAATGGGTTAAGGGTACCATGTATATGCAGGGATAATTTTGGTGGTGGCAAAAGAGTCATAGAAAATATAGTTCCTTTGTAATGTCAAGAAACTATGATTATTTCAAATTCCATCTTTGGAATTTAAAATATATAGAAGGAATATTTTTGTGGAGTGGAAAGGGGTTGAATAATATCATAGAAGGTGTGCATGACTTGAGAGGTAAATCTTGGAGTGGCAGAAAAATATTTGGAGTGGTTTAGGGTGCTAGAAGAGGTGGAAAAGACTTTTGCCTTTGAATTATAAAAACCAAAACCAAAAACTCTTTAGAAAGAAATAGTTTTGAAAACCTCCAAAATAAAATAACCCAAATAATTACCACCTTCAAACAGAACCCTCCAATTTTTTTTTTTAAATCCTAACTAAAATTTGCAAAAGTTTTCGAAACTCCAAATAAATATTTTTGGGGTGTTACAACACCTACCCCCTTAAGAAAAATCTCGTCCCCGAGATTTCAGCTGTCCCTCAAACAGGTACGGATACTCAGTCCTTAAGTGATCTTCTCTTTCCCATGTTGCTTTTTCCTCGGTGTGATTGCTCCATTGAACCCTGTAAAATTTTATTACGTTCTGTCGGGTCCTCCGTTCAGACTCCTCCAAAATCCTTATAGGACGTTCCCGATAGGTAAGATCGGGTTGAAGATCTAACTCTTGGTGCTGAACTTGCTTTTCCGGGTTGCTAACACATTTCCTCAGCTGAGATACATGGAACACATCGTGGACATTTGATAATTCTGCCGGTAATTCCAGTTGATAGGCAACCTTGCCCCTTCTTGCGGTTACTTTGAACGGTCCAATAAATCTTGGTGCTAATTTCCCCTTGACCTTAAATCTCTGTAGCCCCCTTGTCGGAGATACTCTAAGATATACATAGTCATTGGGCTCAAAATGGACCTGGTGGTGTTTTTGATCATAATAACTCTTCTGACGGCTTTGAGCTGCTCTTAGTCGGTCCTGAATAAGCTTTACTTTGGTTTCTGCCTCTTTTAGTATTTCTGGTCCAAAAATTCGGCTGTCTCCGGTTTCAGACCAATTCAGTGGGGTCCGGCATCGTCGTCCGTATAACGCTTCGAAAGGTGACATTTTTAGACTAGCTTGATAACTGTTGTTGTAGGAGAATTCTGCATAAGGCAAACTATCCTCCCAACTAACTCCGTAGGTAAGCACACATGCTCTCAGCATGTCTTCCAATATTTGATTTACCCGCTCTGTCTGTCCTCCGGTCTGCGGGTGATATGCTGTGCTGAAAGCCAGTTGCGTGCCTAAGGCTTGCTGTAGATGTTCCCAAAATCTAGAGACAAATTGGGTGCCTCTGTCAGAGACTATTATTTTGGGTACCCCGTGTAGACAAACAATCCTGGAGAGGTACAGCCTGGCTAGCCTCTGTGTTGAGTAGGTGGTTTTTACCGGAATGAAGTGTGCTACCTTGGTTAGCGAATCTGTTATTACCCAGATAGCATCATTCCCATGGCGTGACCTTGGCAAACCAACAATGAAATCCATTCCAATTCTATCCCATTTCCATTCGGGTACCTTAATTGGTTGCAACAACCCTGCTGGTCTCTGGTGCTCTGCCTTCACACGTTGGCAGGTATCACAACATGCCACATAAATGGCTATATCCCTTTTCATCCCGTGCCACCAAAATCTTTCCTGTAGATCCTTATACATTTTGGTCCCTCCGGGATGAATGGAATATGGAGTGGTATGCGCCTCTGCCATTATCTGCTGTTTTAACTCTTCAATGTTTGGTACGCATAATCTCTGTCCAAACCAAATAACTCCTTGGCTGTCTTCAATAAACTCGGACGCCCTGCCCAGTTTCATCTTTCTCCTAATCCCTTCAATACTCGGGTGTCCCTTTTGGGCTTCTCTGATCTGGTCCTCTAATGTTGGTTCCCCTCCGTGACTAGTGCCATGTTGAGCTTGGCAAATTCCTGGCTGAACACATGTTGTGAGAGTTGTACACTGCCATTACCGGCGCATGGATTCCTGCTGAGGGCATCTGCCACAACATTGGCTTTACCTGGGTGATAGTGAATTCCTACGTCATAATCCTTAATTAGCTCAAGCCAACGTCGTTGTCTCAAATTTAATTCTGGCTGAGTGAAAATATACTTAAGACTTTTGTGGTCCGTGTATATTTCACATCGGTTCCCCAGAAGATAGTGTCGCCACTCTTTGAGTGCGTGTATTACTGCAGCAAGTTCCAGATCATGAGTGGGGTAATTTTCTTCATGTCGCCGTAGCTGTCTTGAGGTGTAAGCCACCACTTTTCCTTCCTGCATTAACACACATCCAAGGCCTTTCCCGGATGCGTCACAATATATCTCAAAATTTTTGTGCACATCGGGCACAACCAGAACTGGTGATGTTGTTAACCTCTTTTTCAACTCCTGAAAACTCTTCTCACAAGCTTCAGTCCATTCAAACTTCTTGTCTTTCTTGAGTAACTGGGTCATGGGTTTGGCTATAGTGGAGAACCCTTCAATAAACCTTCGATAATAGCCCGCTAGACCAAGAAAACTTCTCACTTCCGTTACGCTTGTGGGTTGCTTCCATCCCAAAACATCCTTTACTTTTCCCGGGTCCACAGCGATTCCATCTTGGGTCAATACGTGCCCAAGGAAACCAACTTCTCTCAACCAAAATTCACATTTACTGAATTTGGCATATAGTTGATGTTTCCTTAACTCTTCCAGTACTATCCGAAGATGCTGCTCATGTTCTTCGGGTGTCTTGGAGTAAATAAGTATGTCATCGATAAATACCACCACAAATTTATCCAAATATTTCATAAAAACCTTGTTCATGAGATGCACAAAATATGCCGGGGCATTGGTTAAACCGAACGGCATTACTGTGAACTCATATAATCCATATCTGGTAGTAAACGCCGTCTTAGGTATGTCTGTCGTCCGAATCTTTAGCTGATGATAACCTGATCTTAGGTCTATCTTCGAGAAGACTTTAGCTTCTGCTAGCTGTTCAAACAAATCGTTGATTCTGGGCGGTGGATATTTATTCTTGATAGTGACCATATTAAGTGCCCTGTAATCAATACATAGCCGTAGGGTACCATCCCTCTTCTTGGCGAATAAAACTGGCGACCCCCATGGTGATGAGCTGGGTCGAACGTAACCTTTCTCCATCAATTCCTTAATTTGCTTCTTTAATTCTGCCAATTCCGTTGGAGCCATACGGTACGGCTTCTTGTATATGGGTGTCGTTCCGGGTGCTAGTTCAATAACGAACTCAATTTCGCGGTCCGGAGGCATTCCTGGTAACTCTTCAGGGAATACATCCGGATACTCACGGACTACAGGAACCTTACTTAATTCCACCGTATCCACTTGATTCAATTTCCCTTGTGATTTGGCAATCTTCCTTGTACCCACCTTTATTGTCTTTCCTTGGCAATTTGTGAGAGTTACCGTGCGGTTATAGCAGTCTATGAAACCTTTGTTTGTGGTTAACCAATCCATTCCTAGAATAATGTCCAGGTCAACTGCTTCCAATACGATGAGATTGGCTAAGAATCCCATTCCTTCAATTTCGATACTCACATCCTTGCAGTACCATTGAGTACTTTGCTTTGATCCCGGGGACTGAATAACCATGGAATTTTGCAAAGGCAAAAAGGGAAACTGATTCTTCGAGGCAAATCTTTTAGAAATGCAAGAGTGGGAAGCTCCGGAATCAAATAAAACTGTAACATCTACTGAGTTGGCGGGGAACGTACCAAACACGATATCCGGTGCGTTCTGAGCTTCCTCAAAAGTCACGTGGTTGATATGTCCTTGCTTGTGGTTGTTATTGGGGTTGAAGTTATTGCGTCGCGGAGCTGTGGTCGCACCGCGGCCATTGTTGTTGTTGTTGGCTCTGGGAGGGTTGTTTCCCTGTTTTGGGCACTGTTTAGCATAATGCCCCTCTCCTCCACAGGAATAGCAGGTGACTCCAGGATGAAAAGCGGTATCCTTGGTCCTATTGTGGAACGCACTGCGGTTCTGTGGTGGAGCTGTAGTCGCTGGTCGGGTTATTACTGGCCTTTGAACATCATTCCTGGGCCTGTTGCTGCGAACCTGTACTGACTGGTTCATGCGACGCTTGCGAGCCTCATCCATATTGCGGTGTTCATTTTCCAGAATAATAGCCTTATCAACAAGTGTCTTAAAATCTGGAAAGGTATGAACCACCAGCTGGCACTTTAGAGATGAAATGAGTCCGTCGAGAAACTTTTCCATCTTTTTGTTCTCTGTCATATACTCATCGTTGGCGTACCGGGCCAACTGAGTAAACTGATCCAGATATTGGGATACTGTGGAGCCCCGCTGTCTGAGATCCTCAAATTCCCTCTTCTTCAATTTCATAATGCTATTAGGGATATGTGCTCCCCGGAAATTCTCCTTGAATTGCTCCCATGTCATATTTGCTCCGTCAGGGTGGGTGTGACATAAGTTCTCCCACCACGAAGCAGCCGTCCCAGAAAAATAGTGCGGTGTGTACAGCACCTTTTCCTGGTCGGTACACTGAGCAATGACCAATTTTCTTTCCATGTCTCGAAGCCAGTCGTCTGCCTCTAGTGGCTTGTCAGTGTGAGTGAAGATCTTCGGGCGGGTCTTTTGTAACTCAGACAGTTTGGACCTGGGTTGCTGTTGTTCTTGGTGATTTCCCATGTTAATCAAATGCTGCATCATCTCCTGATGCTGTTGTTGACTCTGCTCATATAGGCGACACACTTGCGAGAACGCTGAATCACTGCTTTGCTGACTTGTCTGCCCTTGAGTAAAATTATTTCCCATCTGTCCAGAGTTGTTCTCAGGCGGAGTTGGCATAGAACGGGTCCAGGGACGATGCATTTTCTCTCTGGGGTATTTGTATAACACCAAAGAAAAGAATCAAATAGCAGAAAATAAATTCCAAATAAGTTTTTCCCCCCCAGGACAAGGTAAGACAAGGCAGCCAGTTATATTACACAAGCAGTTTAATTATACAAGCAGGAGTTAATTATACAGGATATAATTATACAGGATGCATGCGGAAACTGTATCATACAAGATCACTTATTTCTACTAGCGCACTCTCCGCGCTCTCATCGCCCTGCGGTCCAGACCTAACATCGCTATCTTACAAAGGATAGGCAGAATAGGAGATAAATATATTACATCCGTGTTCTCAAGCGGTCATCTGGTGAGGAAAACTGCGCTCGTCCACACAGCTCATCCTAGGTCCTGCTGAGAGTGAGACTCAGACAAGGCACCCAGGATGCGATCTCGCCCTCCTCCTCCTCCTCCTCGGGGATCGCCTCTAGTCGTGTGGTCGTTGATGCCATGCCTGCTGGAGGTGGCACCGTGCTCGTCAGTGGAGAAGCTCTGGTCGGAATGGGTGCAACCAGACGGCTAGCATCGCCAGTCGAGGTCGAGCGCTGAGCCGCGGGACTAGCCAGAGAAGTATATGGTGGAGTGGAAGTGCGTGGAGCACGAGGCGAAGGAGAGCGGTACTCGCTCCTGCGAATAACTCTCGCACGAGACAAGTCCATCCGCGCAGTGAGGTAGTCATCCACCAGGGAATTGAAAGCTGACTCCAAGGCCATGATGTACTGGACAAGTGGCTCGATAGCCAGATCCCTTTCCCCTATGGTGCAGGAAAAGGCATAGTGGCTAGTATATGGAACGTGGCATGGCAGGTAGTAATAGGGACGGGTCTGCATAACAGGCAGGATGTCCCTGAGACGTGCGATAGCCTCACGTGCGTCCATCTGGATAGCATGCCTCTCAGTGGGCATGGCTCTCCCCACGAAGCGATAGTGGCGGAAAGACACGGAAACACCACCCCGAATATATACCGAAGCCTGGTACATAGTCAGGGTCTCTGAGATCTTGTCCGGGTAAATGACGTACTCCGGACGTCCGAGAGATCCCATCGCGTCCCTCGCGATGCTCGCGAGAAGGCGGGAAAATCCCGCAGGCTCGTTGGCGAAAACCTGCGATGGGCAGCTGCCACCAGCCATCTACAACAGTAGACAAAAATCCAAGTAGCCATGTCATAAGTGTATGATGACTAAGGAAAATTTGCTACGATGCATGAGATGCATGCTGGAAAAATGTCAGCACTGACTCGGTGACTAGCGATCGTGCCTAAAGCTCCTACAGTCAGCCTGGCTCTGATACCAAAGTCTGTCAGGCTCAATTCTGGGAAATAAATCACAGAATAGCCTTAAGTCACACTGGCTCCCAAGAACAACCAGTGGACAACCTTGATATAGATAACCAGTACAATATAATATTTCACAGGGTTGAGTTAGGGTGACTCAACAATTTATTACAACAACTCAACGCACTAAGGTGGCGGAATATGACAGTGGGTGGTGGAACTCAACACTGGTATAATAGCATAGGGTCAAGCGTCAGTGTGAGGCTTGACTATTTTATTGGTGTGGCGGAAGCTTGACGGATGATACAAGTGGTAGACTCCATGACACAGGTGTGCTGACTGGGAACCTTCTAAGTGTCGGCCTCGCTAGCGCAATTCTCCTCCAAAAGCTCGTCCTCCTCCAAGTCTGGCCAAGTAAATAGCCAGGGACAAGCCAGTGAGTACTTTTGAATGTACTCGCAAACATTATGAACATAAGATATACCGAATGCGAATGCCATGGTAGATGAACTACATGCATGCAACAATTATCAAAACTTGGCATGGTGAAACATGGTTAGTACAGAAATAAATATTAGTATCAACAATATATATAAATAAAAGAAATGCCGGTCGGATGTCAAGTGACACCACGGTAGGGCTTGAAGAGAAATGCCAGTCGGGTGTCCACAAGAGTAGTGGCGTGATAAACCGCCTGACACTCGAGGGACGCCACAAAAGGACTTAAAAAGAAATGCCAGTCGGGTGTCCACAAGAGTAGTGGCGTGATAAACCGCCTGACACTCGAGGGACGCCACAAAAGGACTTGAAAATAAATGCGAGTGTCCGGGGTAGTCTAGCCAGCCCCTGAGACACTCTGGTAAGTAAAAATAAAATCAGAGGGTTAGTCCATAAGCATAATCTTCATCATAAATAAATTCATGATAATACTAACTGCGACAAGAATATCATGCAAACATTAACATGCTCAAGTATATTATTTTCCTCCAGAGACTGACACCGGGACCGATACTTGACCCACCCAACCAAGTCCTTGACCGTGGACGCGGCTATTCGAATAGATATGACTCTGCAGAGGGTGTACTCTTTACCCACGCGTATGGGATTCCCTTAGTCAGCACCGGACACTGGCTAATACCCATTACGGACTTTGGGTTGAAAACACGCCTGACGCGCACACACCGACCAGATGCCAGGAATCACCCAAAGCATCGCTCCAGAAACCTTAAGTCAGGGAGGCTACAACCTCCGAAAAGCATGGGATCACTATTAAACGCGCGGATTACAAGGGGTGCCCCCCTCTCGGCTACAACCGGAAACACCCATGCCCCTGACCCGATGACGGCTACAACCTTCATCGTAGTTCTCTGGGTGGTGTGCATCCGAACAGGGGTTATCAACTTACTAAGCCGTACCCTCCTTTCGGAAGGACCCGTGGCAGCACGGTGTACAGCTAGGTGTATAGAGCAAGACTCGATCTAGGCCGACTCAGGAGGTGTTATTAAAATATCACCGGTATTCTTTATCATTATCACAAGACACCACTGTGTCAGTAAAGGACCGTGCCCACCGGCACGTCCAAACCAGCAGCAAAATTTCAGCCATCAAGTAACCACATGCATGTCAGAGATGCTAGTGTGATATGCAAGCAAAGGAAAAGGTGACATGACCATGCATGTACTTGTGATATATCATGCAACATATACGGTGCAACAACAAGCTATGCTAACATGCAAATGCAGACACCATATCCCAAGTTCAAATAATGCTTGTCTTGTCCAAAATAGTCAGGAGAAAACCCCTCTGAATTTCCAGCAAAAGATCCTTCTTCTTTTTCTGAAAATTCAAATTTGAATTCGAATAAGAATTCCAACACAGAACAGAAAAATGTTCTCAAAATGTTTTTAAATAAATCTTAAAAAAAACTAGAGAGGAAAAGAAAAATTTAGCAAAAAGAATCAACTCATTTGGAGTTATAGTTTAAAAGTTATTAACTTTTTAAAACCAGGGGTCTTTCTGCAAAACAGAAGCCCCTGAGCTGTTTAAAAAAAAAAGAAAACGCTTCGGCCTCAGTACGTTTCCCAGTAGAGAAGACGTAAACAGGAAAATACGTTTTCCTTTACGCTGCCGAAAAAAAGAGAGAGAGCTGACGGGTGGGGGCCACCCGTCAGGTTTGAATTGAGCGCTCGCGCGCGTGTACAGAGAGGAGGCGGCGATCGCCGACGACGATCGCCGGGGTTTCAGAGCCCGGCGCTGGTCGCAATGTGACCAGCGTGGACTTCCGCATCGGTGGGTGGTGGAAGTGGCCACCGGCGATCACCTGAACGGCGGTGAGCTCGACGCCGGCGGACGGTGGTTCGGGTGGAGTTGGGGCTCGTCGGAGAGGGCTCGTGGAGTGGAATTGCGGTGGGGTTTCGATGTGGTGGTGGAAGATAGGTGGACTGGCGGAGTTTGGGTGGCTCTGGTGGAGTAGGGGTGAGGTTTGGTTCGTGGACAGAGGCGGCGGAGCGGTGGCCTGAGAGGGAGAAGAAGACCCTCTCGTGGCCGGGTGGGTGGCTAGGAGGAAGAGTGGGTGGCGGTGGAGGCGAGTGGTGAAGCTGGAGGGGCTCGGGGGTCCCTTTTATAGGCGAGTCGAGGGTGGCCGAGACGGGCGGATGTCGCCGGAGTAAATTGGATCGCCGTGGTTGGTTTTGGCCGGTGGTCAGGGGAGACGAGGCATTTAAGAGGTTGGTGGAGTTCGCCAGAAGCCTCAGCTTGGACGGGCTCGGGCTCGTTGGCCTCGCCCGCGATGCGCTGTCCCGTACGGGTGCGGCGGCGTTGCCAGCTCCGGCGACTGCCACACGGGCCCGGGGCGGCGTGGTCGGCGCGTCTGTTGTGCGGAGAGGCGAGGGAGAGCGACGCGTGGGCGGGAGAGTAGGTAGGGGAGGTGCGGCGCAGTGAATGGAGGCCGGTGGCCGTGGCAATCCACTCGGCCTCGCCGTGGATGAGCTCCGGGGTGGCTGCACCGGCCAGCTGCCAGCTCACCGGCGTGGAGAGGCTGAGCGATGGGCTAGGGAGGGCGGCGGCATTGAAAGCAGGCGACGACGCCGTGCGGGAGGGGAAAGAGAGGAGTGCACGGCATCGCCGGCCCCTGTCGACTGAATTAAGTTCAGTTAACTGAATTAGATTCAGTTATGAACAGTGCGTAGGTTAGGTGTTTGATGAAATGTTTGAGGGTGCTAGGTTCCTTGGATGGTCATGAGATTTGCTGTGGTGGTGTATGGTTGCTCAAAATTGAGATTGCCAGAAGGCCAAGAATTTTGGTGGAGTTTGGAAATGATTTGGAGCAGGAAATTGATTTCTGGACCAAATTTGAATTGAATAGAATTTGAAATTTTTGAACTGTGGGACCAAATGTTTTTGAAGAAATGGGTTAAGGGTACCATGTATATGCAGGGATAATTTTGGTGGTGGCAAAAGAGTCATAGAAAATATAGTTCCTTTGTAATGTCAAGAAACTATGATTATTTCAAATTCCATCTTTGGAATTTAAAATATATAGAAGGAATATTTTTGTGGAGTGGAAAGGGGTTGAATAATATCATAGAAGGTGTGCATGACTTGAGAGGTAAATCTTGGAGTGGCAGAAAAATATTTGGAGTGGTTTAGGGTGCTAGAAGAGGTGGAAAAGACTTTTGCCTTTGAATTATAAAAACCAAAACCAAAAACTCTTTATAAAGAAATAGTTTTGAAAACCTCCAAAATAAAATAACCCAAATAATTACCACCTTCAAACAGAACCCTCCAATTTTTTTTTTAAATCCTAACTAAAATTTGCAAAAGTTTTCGAAACTCCAAATAAATATTTTTGGGGTGTTACAACGGTCGTGTGGGCCAACCCTGTCATAAATGGGTTTAAACTAACTAATCGGTAGGTAGTAGTTGTTGGCGTGGATTAATAAATTTTGGGTATGTTTTTGCTATTTTTTGTACAATAGATTCTTCCTAGGGCTAGTTGAAAGTGGTAGTTTTTTGTTAAATACTCTACATATTGTAAGTAGGAGTGAAAGTTAAGCTTTGGAACCCAATAAGCAAGGCTAGTTACATAGTGCATATGTGTACATGATTGAAAGTAAATATCAACCATGAGTGACTAATATCTTGATGGAAAACTCGAAACTATGGAATACTAGGGAAGTTTTTTTTGCATGGTTGGAAATACTAGCAATGTTCATGTGCATTGCAATGAATCATAATTAGAATAATACTTATTCACGAACTTGATAAAAAACACTCTAGTTTTGATATACATATATCACTAGAGATATATTATGTTTCAATTAGAATATATTCCTTGGGCTGTTTTGGTGAGGTCAGGGAGGGATGTGGTTGGTTTTAAGATACTAATTATGGGGTTTTCTGCAAATTGGTAGACAAGTGGGATGTTTGTGAGAAAAGGCAACAATTTACCTCACAGCCGTTAGATGTAGATCTAATGATCACAAACGACGGATGGCAGACACACCATCATCACCAACTTAGTCTTCTGTAGGAGTACTAGCAAGATCCGTGCATTGAATGGAACATCAAGATGCATTTTTTATATAAAAAACACTCATTGTGATTGACCCATGCGGGAGTAACCCCATGTGTAAAAACTAATGATATCTCGATATATAGGAGATAAGGTGAAGAGGAGTGGAGCGTGGTGGTGATTGGTGGTCGGACTGAGCGGAGGCATGGGGATTGACGACGCCGGTAGCGGCCACCAGGTCAATTTGTTCCAGAGGCTTCCTTTCTTAATTGCTCAACAATGAGGTTGTTGGAGATAAGGATGAACAAGGGAAGACCTTTTCTGCAAATGTGGAGAGGGGTGTGGGTATCATTTAGTTTAATTTCCATCTGTCAGATATAGATCGGACGGTCTATATTGCAAGATGGCACGCGTACCATCATCACCAACTCGATTTTTTATAAGAGAAGAAATATAAGTATGGAGATACAAACGTATTATCGATACTTGTTTCCGTAAACTAGAATCTACATTCTATTCAACGCCTCAACATGTGAGGCCTTAACACAATGACTTCTCGACTGTGTAAAACAAAGGTTTTCCCGTCGCCGATAAGGAGGGGGTGACGGCGACACGCTTTTTGGCTTGCTCTAGTCCTAGTAGTCATACTAGGTGGTCTAAGCACGTGTAGATTTATTCTTTTTCACGTCTCGTGTTCGCTGTACTGCCACGACTGTTGATGAATAGACGGTAAGTTATTCACGGGGAAACCCTTGTTGAGTGTGTTTGTGTGAGAGAGAGACAGTGTGCATGTGTGATATGTCTAGAGACTGAGGCAATGATAATAGATTCTTTGTGTCTACGTGTGTGGAGGATAGAGAGAGACATGTACATGGGGCTTTGTGTTGTGTAACATGGAGACACATATACATAATTAGAGAGTGAGTGTGCGAGATACACATGCGGACATGGGGAGAGATGAGGATCCAGATTAATGGGTGTTTGTGCGTGTCTGTGTGTGTTTGTGCGCGCGTTTGTGTGTGAGAGGGAGTGTGTGTATGTGGAGTAGAGACCACTAATGATATAAACCTAGTATAAGGGAAGGGGGAATGGTGTGACATGTGTAGTAGCGGGATATCATGGGTGCGGGCGGGGGGAGCATACAATTTGCAAGAGACACCGATTGTGTGTGGGAGAGGGGTGTGAGAGCGAGCGAGCGAGCGAGAGAGAGAGAGAGCTAGAGAC
>LR738710.1:481926402-482037758 GCA_902687465.1 Secale cereale | reverse complement strand
GGCTTCAGATAAAGAGTGAGGTGTCTATATTTGAGGGACTTTAGCGTAATTGAGATATACATGGTCAATAGTGTGTGCACTCAAGGTTGATCAATTTGTTTCACAGTTTGGACAATGAGATAACGATACTTTTGAACATGCGTGATATACTTTGATGTACCATAATTACAAACCTAAGATTGGAATTTTGGAATTCGACTCCATCATTAGCTTTTGTAATTCATTTAACGAAGGTACATTTTTAAGCCGGGATTTCGTGATTTCAAATTCATATATCAAACCTAGAAATATACACATACGGGCCTGTTCAAACTTTATAACCATCCACTTTATTTATACACATACACATTTTTGCTTTTGTCATCATATTTAGGATAAACACATTTGGAATTTCATTTGAATTGGACCATATGATGGTATTTGCTTGTAGTAGCTCAATGATCCATATTTGAATTGAATGGGCAATCTAAGTTTCGAGTTGGAGACATTGATTTTCAAAACTTGCACTTTTTTTTGTGTGCAAAACAAACAATTTCTCGGCCATGATATCATATCGGCCGTACAAGAGCAGAATATAATTTCAGGCGCCAAAAGCTTTCAAACTTCCCGCTCACATCGAAATATCTCGCACCTGAAAGTTTAGCCCTGCGATATTCCTGTTTTACCCCTGCCACATGAACGGAAAAGGGCTGCTTTGGTAACTCCATTGTTTTCCCCTCTTTGCCCCCAACATTCTTCCCCAGAGCCCCTCCCCTTCCCCTCCCCGACCCCCCAACCACGGCAAGCCGCCGACTCTAGTACTCCGCCGCAGCGGTGGACCTCACACCCCGACGGATCTACCTTCTGCACCTTGGAACCCCCAACTGCCAACTCACCACTTCACCGGAGCCGCTTCAGCGACTGGCTTGTACACCGTTCCAGATCTCCTTGACCGCCATCATGGTCCACCGCACCGGATCTGCTTAACCGGCGCCCTCGTCCACCACAGTGTAGGCCCTTCACTGACTCCCTCGTCCGTCCCTTCGCTGGCCCTTCATACAAGCCCTCGTCCGCCGCAACAGATCCACCTCACCGAAAGCACTGTACAGCACGCCCGCCTAAGCCTTCGTCCACTGCACCGGACCCGCTCCACGGACGCCATATTCAACTCCACCGGCCCTGCTTTACCGATGCTGCGGCCTCATCAGGTTATTTCGATCTGTACTCCTTCGGTTTTTCTCTTTATCGTGCAATTGTTCACTTACCACAGATGGGCTTTCTTGTATGTCGATAGGCGCCGCGACCGTAGCACCGGAGCTGCTTCAGCGACGGCGATAGCCGACCCAAACTCAACCGCAACACGAGCACTGCTACTACTCGAGCTTGCGTTGTATTCCCTCGAAGAGGAAAGGGTGATGCAGCACAGTAGCGTAAGTATTTCCCTCGGTTTTTTAGAACCAAGGTATGAATCCAGTAGGAGACCACGCGCGAATCCCTCGCACCTACACAAACAAATAAGAACTTCGCAACCAACGCGATAAGGGGTTGTCAATCCCTTTACGGTCACTTACGAAAGTGAGATCTGATAGAGATGATAGTTTGATATTTTTGGTATTTTTGATCTAAGAACAGAAAGTAAAAGCGGAAAAGTAAAGTAGATTGTAGATTGATATGTTGAGAATAGACCCGAGGCCATAGTTTTTCTAGTGGCTTCTCTCATGATAGCGAATATCTACGGTGGGTAAACAAATTACTGCCGAGCAATTGATAGAAAAGCGAATAATTATGAGACTATCTAGGCATGATCATTATATATAGGCATCACGTCCAAGACAAGTAGACCGAAACGATTCTGCATCTACTACTATTACTCCACACATCAACCGCTATCCAGCATGCATCTAGAGTATTAAGTTCCAAAGAACGGAGTAACACCTTAAGCAGGATGCCATGATGTAGAGGGATAAACTCAAACATAGTGATATAAACCCCATATTTTTATCCTCGATGGCAACAATACAATACGTGCCTTGCTGCCCCTACTGTCACTGGGAAAGGACACCGCAAGATTGAACCCAAAGCCAAGCACTTCTCCCATTGCAAGAACTATAGATCTAGTAGGCCAAACCAAACCAATAATTCGAAGAGACTTGCAAGGATATTATAATCATACATAAAGAGTTCAGAAAAGAACCAAATATTTCTCATAGATAATCTTGATCATAAACCCACAATTCATCGGATCTCGAGAAACACACCGCAAAAAGAGATTACATCAAATAGATCTCCTCGAAGACCGAGGAGAACTTGGTATTGAGATCCAAAGAGAGAGAAGAAACCATCTAGATACTAGCTATGGACCCGAAGGTCTGTGGTAAACTACTCACAACTCATGGTGAGGCGATGATGATGATGTAGAAGCACTCCGTGGAAGATGCCCCTCCGGCGGAGCTCCAGAACAGGCCCTAAGATGGGATCTCACGAGAACAGAAGGTTGCGGCGGTGGAACTAGGGTTTTCTTTGTTGTTCTTATGGTTTTGGGGTACATAGGTATATATAGGAGGAAGGAGGGCACCGAGGGCCAGACGGGGTGCCCACGAGGCAAGGGGGCACGCCCAATAGGGGGGGGGGGCGCCCCCACCCTCGTGGACGCCAGGTCAGCCATACTCCGTGGTTCTCAAGTCTATCGTGTGTATTTTGCTCCAAAAATATCTCTCCCGAAGGTTTCATTCCGTTTGGACTCCGTTTGGCATTCCTTTTCTGTAAAACCCTAAAACAGGCAAAAAACAGCAATCTGGACTGGGCCTTTGGGTTAGTAGGTTAGTCCCAAAAATAATATAAAAGTGTATAACAAAGCCCATTAAACATCCAAAACATCATAAATAATAGCATGGAACAATAAAAAATTATAGATACGCTGGAGACGTATCAAGCATCCCCAAGCTTAATTCCTGCTCGTCCTCGAGTAGGTAAATGATAAAATATGAATTTTTGATGTGGAATGCTAACCAACATAGTTTTTCAATGTAATTATCTTAATTGTGGCATGAATGTTCAGATCTGAAAGATTCAAGACAAAAGTCTATATTGACATAAGAAATAATAATACTTCAAACATACTAACAAAGCAACCATGTCTTCTCAAAATACTATGGCTAAAGAAAGTTATCCCTACAAAATCATATAGTCTGGCTATGCTCCCTCTTCATCACACAAAATATTCATATCATGCACAACCCCGATTTCAGCCAAGCATTTGTTTTCATACTCTATTCTTTCAAACCTTTCAACTTTCACGCAATACATGAGCGTGAGCCATGGACATAGCAAGATGGGTGGAATAGAGTGATGGTTGTGGAGAAGACAAAAAGGAGGGAGATAGTCTCACATCGACTAGCCATATCAACGGGCTATGGAGATGCCCATCAATAGATATCAATGTGAGTGAGTAGGGATTGCCATGCAACAGATGCACTAGAGCTAAAAAGATGTATGAACGCTCAACGAAAGAAACTAAGTGGGTGTGCATCCAACTTGCTTGCTCACGAAGACCTAGGGCATTTGAGGAAGCCCATCATTGGAATATACAAGCCAAGTTCTATAATGAAAATTCCTACTAGTATATGAAAGTGACTAAACATGAGACTCTCTATCATGAAGAACATGGTGCTACTTTGAAGCACAAGTGTGGAAAAAGATAGTAGCAATTGTCCCTTTTTTTTTCTTCCTTTTTTTCTCTTTTTTGGGCCTTTTTTTTCTTTTTCTTTGGCCTTTTTTTTCTTTGTTTTGGAGGGGCTTTACTGATTTAGCCTTTCCTCACATGGGACAATTCTCTAATAATGATGATCATCACACTTTCATTGAATTACAACTCGATATTACAACTCAATACTAGAACAAAGTATGACCTATATGAATGCCTCCGGCGGTGTACCGGGATGTGCAATGAATCAAGAGTGACATGTATGAAAAATTATGCATGGTGGCTTTGCCACAAATACGATGTCAACACTTGATCATGCATGGCAATATGACAATATGAAGCATGTCATATGAACGGAACGGTTGAAAGTTGCATGGCAATATATCTCGGAATGGCTATGGAAATGCCATGATAGGTAGGTATGGTGGTTGTTTTGAGGAAGATATATGGTGGCTATTTTGAGGAAGGATATATAGTGGGTGTATGGTACCGGCTAAAGTTGCGCGGTACAAGAGAGGCTAGCAATGGTGGAAGGGTGAGAGTGCGTATAATCCATGGACTCAACATTAGTCATAAGAATTCATATACTTATTGCAAAAAATTACGAGTCATCAAAACAAAGCAATCCACGCATGCTCCTAGGGGGGAGGTTGGTAGGAGTTAACCATCGCGCGCCCCCGACCTCCACACAAAGGTTGACACTCTACAAATACCTCATGCTCTAACTTTGTCACATAGCGGTTCACCATACGTGCATGCTACGGGAATCACTAACTTTAACACAAGCATTTATCAATTTCATAATAACTCCACTAGCATGAATCTAATATCACTATCCTCATATCTCAAAACAATTATCAAGCATCCAACTTCTCATCATATTCAATGCACTTAGTGTGAAAGTTTTTACTACATTGATATTGGATGTCTATCATGTGAAGGCTAGTTTTATAGCCAAAGCACATTACCATGCTGTTTTAATATACTCTCAAAAGGATATAAGTGAAGCATGAGAGATCAACAATTTCTACAAAATATAATCACCACCGTGCTCTAAAGGATATAAGTGAAGCACTAGAGCAAAACCTATTCACTCAAAAGATATAAGTGAAGCACATAGAGTGTTCTATCAATTCCTAGGACATATTTAACTCTCACAAATAGGTGTGTCCATCAAGGTTAATTGTGGAAAACTAACAAGCAAAGACTCTAATTATACAAGACGCTCCAAGTAAAACACATATCATGTGGTGAATAAAAATATAGCTTCGAGTATAGTTACCGATAGATGAAGACGAAAGAGGGGATGCCTTCCCGGGGCATCCCCAAGCTTAGGCTTTTGGTTTTCCTTCAATTTTACCTTGGGGTGCCTTGGGCATCCCCAAGCTTAGGCTCTTTCCACTCTTTGTTCCATAGTCCATCAAAGCAATACTCAAAACTTGAAAACTTTACAACACAAAACTTAGACAAAAATCTCGCGAGCTCCATTAGTATAAGAAAGCAAACCACTACTCAAAGGTACTGCAATGAATTCATTCTTTGTTTATATTTGTGTTAAACCTACTGTATTCCAACTTCTCTATGATTCATACTTCCCAATACTACTCATAGATGCATTGAAATAAGCAAACAACACACGAAAAACAGAATCTGTCAAAAACAGAACAGTCTGTAGTAATCTGTAACTTTCGCATACTTCTGTAACTCCAAAAAAATTGAAATAAATTGGTAAACGTGAGGAATTTGTCTACTAATCATCTGCAAGAAGAATCAACTAAATAGCACGCTCCAGTAAAATCTGGTGACCATTCTAGCGAGCGCTAACGATTCTGTTTTTCACAGCAAGATCATATAAACTTCACACAAGTCTTCCCAAAGGTTCTACTTGGCACAAACACTAACTAAAACACAAAGCCACATCTAAACAAAAGCTAGATGCAATATTTATTCCTAAACAGAAGCAAAAACAAAGAAAATAAAATTGGGTTGCCTCCCAACAAGCGCTATCGTTTAACGCCCCTAGCTAGGCATTGATGATTCAATGATGCTCACATGAAAGATAAGAATTGAAGCACAAAGAGAGCATCATATAGCATTTGAAAATCACATCTAAGTCTAACATACTTCCTATGCATAGGCATTTTATAGGAAAACAGATTAGCTAGACAAGCAAGATCTAGCATATGCAAGGAAGAAGAAAGAAACAAGATCAATCTCAACAAGAAGAGAGGTAATTTAGTAACATGAAGATTTGTACAACCATATTTTCCTCTCTCATAATAATTGCATGTAGGATCATAAGCAAATTCAACAATATAGCTATCAAAAAATATATTCTCAACACGATCCACATGCTTACAAAGTTCACACTCTTCCAAAATAGTGGGATCAATATTAACTAAAGTCATGACCTCTCCAAACCCACTTTTATCAAAAATTTCATAAGATTGAACATTCTCCAAATATGTGGGATCTAAAGTTGACACTCTTCCAAACCCACTTTCAATAATATTGCGAAAACTATTATCAATCTTACATTCATCATGGGGTTTAAATAATTTTTCAAGATCATAAGAAGAATCACCCCAATCATGATCATTGCAACAAGTAGTGGACATAGCAATACTAGCATCCCCAAGCTTAGGGTTTTGCATATCATTAACACAATTGACATTAATAGAATTTACAATAGTATCATTGCAATCATGTTTTGCATTAAAAGAGCTATCGTGAATCACTTTTTGTTTTAACAATTTGTCACAATTTTCAAATTCATAAATTTTGAGAAAAACCTCATAAAGATAATCTAGTGCACGCAGCTCACTAGCAATAGGTTCAACATAATTGGATCTCTTAAAGAGATTAGCAAGTGGATGAGGATCCATACTTTAGCAAGCGAAGATGCAAGCTAATTGAGGGTACATAGCAACACAAGCAAACAAGAGGCAAGCGAACGGTAAACACACGACAAAAAGACGGGCAAAAAAAACCCGACAAGGGTGAAGTGGGGGAGAGGAAAACGAGAGGCAAAAAAAGTAATGCGAAGGATAAGGGTTTGTGATAGGTACTTGGTATATAACTTTTGCGTAAGCCTCCCCAGCAACGGCACCAGGAATTCTTCTTGCTACTTCTCCAGCTTGCGTTGTATTCCCTCAAAAAGGAAAGGGTGATGCAGCACAGTAGCGTAAGTATTTCCCTCAGTTTTTGAGAACCAAGGTATCAATCCAGTAGGAGACCACGCGCGAATCCCTCACACCTGCACACACAAATAAGAACTTCACAGCAAACGCGATAAGGGGTTGTCAATCCCTTTACGGTCACTTACGAAAGTGAGATCTGATAGAGATGATATTTTGATATTTTTGGTATTTTTGGATATAAGAACAGAAAGTAAAAGCGGAGAAGTAAAGTAGATTGTAGATTGATATGTTGAGAATAGACCCGGGGGCCAAAGTTTTCTCTAGTGGCTTCTCTCATGATAGCGATATTCTACGGTGGGTAAACAAATTACTGTCAAGCAATTGATAGAAAAGTGAATAATTATGAGACTATCTAGGCATGATCATTATATATAGGCATCAGGTCCGAGACAAGTAGACCGAAATGATTCTACATCTACTACTATTACTCCACACATCGACCGCTATCCAGCATGCATCTAGAGTATTAAGTTCCTGAGAACGGAGTAACGCCTTAAGCAAGATGACATGATGTAGAGGGATAAACTCAAACATAGTGATATAAACCCCATCTTTTTAACCTCGATGGCAACAATACAATACGTGCCTTGCTGCCCCTACTGTCACTGGGAAAGGACACCGCAAGATTGAACCCAAAGCCAAGCACTTCTCCCATTGCAAGAACTATAGATCTAGTAGGCCAAACCAAACCAATAATTCAAAGAGACTTGCAAGGATACTATAATCATACATAAATAGTTCAGGAAAGAACCAAATATTTCTTATAGATAATCTTGATCATAAACCCACAATTCATCGAATCTCGAGAAACACACCGCAAAAAGAGATTACATCCAATAGATGTCCTCGAAGACCGAGGAGAACTTAGTATTGAGATCTAAAGAGAGAGAAGAAGCCATCTAGATTCTAGCTATGGACCCGAAGGTCTGTGGTAAACTACTCACAACTCATGGTGAGGCAATGATGATGATGTAGAAGCACTCCGTGGAAGATCCCCCCCTTCGGCAAAGCTCCAGAACAGGCCCCAAGATGGGATCTCACGGGAACAGAAGGTTGCGGCGCTGGAACTAGGGTTTTCTCTGTTGTTCTTATGGTTTTGGGGTACGTAGGTATATATAGGAGGAAGGAGGGCACCGGGGGCCAGACGGGGTGCCCACGAGGCAAGGGGCGCGCCCTATAGGGGGGGCGTGCCCCCACCCTCGTGGACGCCACGTCAGCCCTACTCCGTGGTTCTCAAGTCTCCCGTGCGTATTTTGCTCCAAAAATATCTCTCTCGAAGGTTTCATTCCGTTTGGACTCCATTTGATATTCCTTTTCTGTAAAACACTAAAACAGGCAAAAAACAGCAATCTGGACTGGGCCTTTGGGTTAGTAGGTTAGTCCCAAAAATAATATAAAAGTGTATAACAAAGCCCATTAAACATCCAAAACATCATAAATAATAGCATGGAACAATAAAAAATTATAGATACGTTGGAGACATATCAAGCACCATCGACGATCCTTAGCTATTACGTATTCCAACGATACCCATACGCCGCCGAGAATCAGGTACTATTATCCAACGGTCGGCGCCTACATTCACTTTCTTAGCATAGGCACCGCACCTTTGAATTTCTTCAGGGCATCATTCAGTTTTTCATGAGACGCATTATTCTGCTTGCACCTGTAGGGCCATACTTCTGGTAGTGAACATGTTACATGTGCTAAATTACATACCAGTGCACATATAGTTAATATGCTTTAGTTTTGTCCTAAGTATTACTGTACTTCCTAGATATCACTGTCTACTATTTTACTTCTTGCATGCTATATTTATGATAATGGTGTTGTTCTGATGCCACCTGTTGGTTCCATCAGATTGCTTCATGTTCTCTATGCTTAATTACACATCAGCAAACTAGCATGTGGTTTCGCTGATTTTTGATCGTTTTACCCTACATTTTCTGATGCTAGCTATTACGTCACTGCTACGAGCCTCTGTTCATTACTCTTTTGTGTGTTCTTGATCTTCCCAAGTTGCATGACTAATTTGATGCTTCTATTAATTATGGAGCTGCCAACCCCATCAAGCAAAATATTTGTTCTTTTGGGGCTGGCACCTCGAACAAGCATAAAAATAGAGGGAAGTAGATATATTGTCGTGTATGCACACACCCTTCTTTCATTAGTTTAGATGAACCATTGATGATCAATTCGAACCAGTGCATGCGATTAAAGTTAATGTAAATAGAGGGTGCAGAATAAACTTCAACAAGCAGATTTGGAACCATGAGATGCTGACGATATCTTCAAAGAACATTGCAACAGTAGCGAGGCTTCACATCAACATATGGTAAGCCAATGTGTTTTAGTACATGTGAAATGTATAGCGTGTGGGCTGCTTTCTTGGCTTGTGCCCTCAACCTGTAATCCTACAGAATAACAAATAGTTCAGTTGTCTGCTTTGCTGTATTGCTTGATTCGAATGCTTGTTTGTTACTTGTTACGGTATACCCGAGTTGGCCAATATGTCAGCAGTGCCTGCTGTACTATCGTAAAGAAATGCATGCCTAGGTCATTCTAGTCCTTAACTTGTCCTCTGAACTTCATCACATGACTGTCTTCGTAGTTTATATGAGGCCACACTGTTAAGTGCTTTCTCAGATTATTTCAACTACTTAGATGCCTTGGCAACTTAAATATAGCAGTTGTACACCCCTTTCAACTAGGGATGTCAATTGGGTCCCGTTTAATCCTGATTAAAGTTCACTAGTGGTATGATAGTTCAAAAGAGTTTTTGTTTTTTGAGGAAAATGAACCAGGGAGCTAGCAAAAACTAACTAGATGGGACTGGCGGATGTCATTTATTTGCAACTTACATCCCTAGTTTCATCTTACCATTTTAATTTCTTTTCGGCTGATGCTACATCGAACCATTTAAATATAGCTTGCCATGCTCAGCAATAATTCGTATGTCGTTTACCATGTAAGCTTACTGCCTGGATCATGCGATAACTATCTCTTACTTATGTCCAGCGGAAACCTTTCAGGATGCTGTTCATACTAGGACACAATGTACAACCCCAGAATCTATTTGTGGAAGCAGTGCGCCATCCATGTTACCAGATGGTAGCAGTTCAGAGGCAACACCGCCGGAGAGCAGTATGAGCACATATATTATAGTTCTTGAGGCTCTAGTAGAGGCAGAAAGAGATGGTGTGGCTGCCATGAATGGGGTAATCTTGATCTTGAAGGTGGAAATTATGCAATTAGCTGCACACATTATGCAAGCAACCCAAGAATTGGAGGAAGTAAGAATGTTGCATTTGAAGACGGAGGAGGTCCTGCTGCTTCTACTATCTGAAGCCCAGGGTAATCCCAGTTCTTCTTTAGATAGCAATTGAAATTGTCATTAGATTATTGTACTTGCATGTTATGTCATGTCTCTAAATGGATTATGTTGTAAGACCCCCTATGTTGTCCATATGTTGTAATGATCAGAATTTTTTAGGCGAGGTAATCCTTAGTACTTGTATGATTGACATAAGGTGAACTGTTTTCGTGTGAGCATATTGTACTGGATGAAATAACTATTTGACTCAAAGTGTATCCAACCTACTGAATTACGGGTACATGAAGCTCAAAATGCTAGGGCCCAATGGAATAATCAGAGTAGCAAGTGATCCGGACAGAGTACTCCGTGTCGAGAACAAAACCGCATCCTTAGCCCTAGAGGCACTATCCGAAGCCTAACCACCTTATGATCCACGGTGGACAAGGATGACACAGTCCTGTATAAAAGATCAAAATCTACCTCCTTCAAGCCAGCAAATGAAATTATCAAATTTCAAGTGCACCCGATGGTCCCCAACAAGACGACATCCATTGGGGCACAACTGGACCTGACGGTAGACAGCGCCTTGCGTGCCTTCCTCCGTGAAAACTGGGACATATTCGCCTGGCACCCTTCAGACATGCCTGGAATCCCACGCAGGCTGGCTGAACACAGGCTTAACATCATCAAAGGTTTGAAACCAGTCAAGCAGTCATGACAACCATTTTCTGAACCCAAAAGGCAAGTGGTGGGGGAAGAGTTGGCCAAGTTACTGGAGGCCGGATTCATAAGGGAAATTAAACATCTGGATTGGCTAGCCAATTTAGTAATGGTACCAAAAAAGGATAAATCCTGGCGCATTTGTGTCGACTTTATAGACCTAAACAAGGCTTGCCCTAAGGATCCTTTTCCACTGCCCGCATTGATCAAATTATCGATGCAACTGCAGGACATGACTCGTTATGTTTCCTCGATGCTTACTCTGGATACCATCAGATAAAAATGAAGGAATCCGACCAGGCCGCTACGGCGTTTATCACAATGTACGGGCCCTTTTGCTTCAACACTATGCCCTTTGGGCTCAAAAATGCTGGTGCCACGTATCAACGCATGATTCAAACATGCTTAGATAAACAAATTGGCAAGATAGTGGAGGCATACGTCGACAATGTAGTCATCAAGACCAAACACGTCGAAACATTGGTGGATGATCTCCGCCCCACATTTGATAACCTTCGAACATATGACATAGGGCTCAATCCAGAAAAATGCATCTTCGATGTTCTGGCAGGAAAGCTGTGAGGGTTTATCGTATCCCATAGAGGAATTGAGGCGAACCCAGCTAAAATCCGGGCCTTGTCACAGCTGGCTATGCCAACCAATCTGAAACAAGTCCAAAAGCTAGTAGGATGCGTGGCGGCCTTAAGCCGCTTTATCTCAAGACTGGGAGAAAAAGCATTACCACTTTATAAACTGCTGAGGCACACAGACAACTTCAAATGGATGGATGCAGACATGGCCGGATTGGAAGAGATAAATAACCTATTAGAGGGCAACCCAATCCTAGCCGCTCCAAGCATTGGTGAGCCAATGCTGCTTTATATCTCAGCTACTCACCAGGTAGTGAGTGCGGTACTCGTCATCGAACGAGAGGAAGAGGAACATAAATTCCCTGTCCGAAAACCAGTATACTACGTATCAGAGGTTCTCACACCGTGCAAATCACGGTACCCCCATTATCAAAAAATTGCCTATGTGGTGTTCATGGCATCTCGGAAGCTGCGACGCTACTTTCAAGAGTGTTCGATTATAGTGGCATCTAAATTACCACTCAATGACATCATAAACAATAAAGACGCCAGAAGACGCATAGCCAAATGGGCCATCGAGCTCTTGTCATTTGAAATAACATACAAACCATGCCAGACTATTAAATCTCAGGTGTTGGTCGACTTAGTCGCAGAATGGACTGGGGTCGAACTCCCTAAAGAGTACGGAGCATACTCCCACTTGACCATGTATATCGACGGCTCCAAAATGCTAGCCGGATTGGGGGCCATCATCATGTTGATATCTCCCACAGGGGATACAGTCCGCTACGTACTCCAAATCATGTATACAGACTCAAACAAAGCGGCTGAATATGAGGCACTACTGCATGGTTTCCGCATGGCCATATCTAGGTGCATACAACTCCTCGAGGTGCACGGAGACTTCAACCTCGCAATATGTCAGGTAAACGGAGAATTTGATGCTAAGGATTCAAAGATGCCAGCTTATCGAAATGCCATATTAAAAATATTGGCTCGAATTGAGGGGCTGGAATTTCACCATATAGCTCAGGACAGTAACCAGGTAGCAGACATACTCGCTCGCATGGGCGCCAAAAGTGACCCGGTCCCACCTAACACCTTTGTAGAAAGGCTGTTTAAGCCATTAGTGACATGGCAGAACGAGAGTGGAGACGCTAATTCAGGCTCGAACACGCCCCCACTAGCCAAACTCAATACATATGTCATCAGGGATTCGGATATGGAAATAACATCTTCGGCTCATGAGATCATGGCTGTCATAGCCCCCTGGACCGAACCCTTCCTAGCCTACCTTAATAGGCAAGAACTCCCAGATGACCAAAATGAGGCCCGCCACGTAATTCGGTGTTCTAAAGCCTATAAAGTTCACGAAGGTGAACTATACAAGAAAAGCACTACTGGTGTTCTCCAAAGGTGCATCTCCGAAAAGGAGGGATGGTAACTTCTAGTTGAAATACATGCTGGCATGGGCGGCCATCACGCCATAGCCCGGGCTCTCGCAAGCAAGGCTTTACAAACATGTTTCTTCTAGCAAACTGCCCGAGCAGATGCTCAAGCCCGAGTCCAACATTGTGTTGGATGCCATCTTTTCACAAATCAAAGTCATATGCCTCCCACCTCTCTGAGAACCATCCCTATTACTTTGCCCTTTGCGGTCTGGGGGCTGGATATGGCCGGACCCCTTAAAGGGGGAAGCCACAAAAAGAAATATTTGCTGGTCATGGTGGACAAATTTACTAAATGGATAAAAGCCAAACCAGTCAGAACGGCTGAGGCAGGGCCAATGATAGATTTCATATCCAGTGTAGTACACCATTATGGTGTCCCACATAGTATTATCACAGATAACGGCTCCAACTTCACAGCTGACGAGGTAAAAAACTGGTGCCCCAAGTTAGGCATTAAACTTGATTACGCCTCCAAGTACCATTCTCAAACAAATGGTCAAGTCAAAAGGGCCAATGGCCTAATAATGAGCGGCATTAAACCCTGACTGGTGCGCTCCCTACGGGAGTCAGATAAGCACTGGGTTGAGGAGCTCGACTCTGTACTCTGGGGGCTGCGGACCACACCTAATCGGACAATCAGATATACACCTTTTTTCATGGTTTATGGCGCAGAGGCTGTTCTACCTGCGATATTATTCATGACTCGCCTCGAGTGCGTATGTATGAAGAGCGAGAGGCCGAGCTCGATCGGCAGGCGACCTAGACGGCCCCGAAGAGGAGCGCAATATCTCGCAGGCCCGTTCTGCATTCTATCAACAACAGGCCAGGCGATACCAAAGCAGAGAAGTGCGGGCCAAAACATACAATGTTGGCGAACTAGTTTTGCGCCTCCCGGAGAAGAAAAAGGATAAGCTCAAACCAAGATGGGAGGGCCCCTTCATTATTGACAGTGTACTCACCGGAGGAGCCTATCGCCTTCGAAATGCATCAGACAATTGCCTTGAGCCGAATCCATGGAACACTGCCACGCTCGGACGATTCTACGGATAGTTCGGTAGCACCTTTTATTCTCTCTTTATGTTTAGGTCTCCTCCCTTATTTTTTTCTTTTTTCCTCTTCATTTTTTGTTTTTTCCTTCCCGGAAAGAGTTCGGCTAAACCGAATTGTTAGAGGTGAACATTCTCAAATGTATATACCTCAAAATACCAGGGGGCTTCTATAACGAAGCTCATTATTATAAGCTTATTGCTTATAGTACTCATGTCGTCTGTTTCATATAGTCTCTTCGTCATTATATGCACCTTTATGACTTAAGTTTTTGCCAAGCTGGGTTGCCTAGCTCCTATGTTTATACCCTACGTTCCCGATTGTTCAGCTAGGGTGTAAGGGGAGCACCTCTGCGATTGTCACAACTGGGTAATCCGGACCTATACCTCAGACGGGTGAAGCCGAAAGCCAGCGTTCTTGAGGGAATCATTGGTCGGCGGACAAATGAAGAATTGCTTTTTGGCACATAATTTCACAATCTCACAGGATAGGCTTCCTGTAATCCTATTTTTTAGGATAAAAGCCTAGGCACGCATACATACGCATGCTGATCCAGGGAAAGGAACCCTTAACGGAACTATTCTCTCTGGAAGATGTTTCTTACGTTAAGTAGTAATATAACATAACTCCCCGAACATAGCTTGTCTGTTTAAGCAAAGATGACCAGATTGCCTGGTTTCCGAACATACTAAGTGTTTACCACAGGTATAGTATTCGGGAACATTCCATCCCTTGGGTTTCAGAGGTCGAAGCAGAAGGTCTGCCATGACAATCTTTTAGCAAATTCATAAAGTACATTGTTACATGTAGTCAAACGCCTACTCTTCATCTATACCATCTATAAGATTGTCTAATTTATAGTCTTGTTGTGAAAATTTGGCGGTTGTAATTACTTGGTCATATACCAAGCTAACAGGAATTTCTTATCCTTCTAGTCCCCGAGGTCCAACCCGAGCGATATGATTCGGATCAAGTCCGGTGTAGCATGTCTTCACCATGGCCCAGGCTTCTCGTGCACCTTCTCGACATGCTGATGCCTTCCATAGTTCAAAGCGGCACCGAGCTCCTTTGAATAAATTCACTAGTTCCTCCATAATTTGTAGAGGAGAATCGACTAGACATAAGGCTTTGTCCATGTTCTTCATGGCTTTCCGAGCTTGCTCGTGTACCTTGGAGAGCTTTTGCGGCAGGTCGCCTTGAAATCTGGACACTTCTCTCTCGGGCCGCCCAGATAACAAACCTACAGGGACAGTATTGTAAAGCTCTGAATCAAGGGACTACACGAAAGCTAGGTTAAAGGTCATACTGAATATGCCGCCTTTTAGCTTTCTGTTCTCCTTCAAGGCATCCAAAAGTTGGGCTCGTATGTCCGTTAGCTCTTCGGCTTTCTTGATATATGCGTCCTGAAGTTTGTTATTCTCCTCTATGGTCCATGTTAATACACGTTGACCAGCGGCTGCTTGCCCTTCAGCGTGTCTTTTGTCTGCCAGAGCGGCCCTTAGCTGCTCCTCCAATTGATCTGTTGATCTTGCCACTGTAATTAAAACAATGTATATTTAGAAATCATTGTTGGCACATGATCGTATTTTCCGGACACTATTGTTCTTACCATCATATCTCTTCTTGGATTTCTTCGAATCTTCCAATTCGGTGGTGACAACAGTTAGCTTGGTATGACATTCCTCAAACTCCTTGGTAACGCATTATTCTTTTCCTTAAGTACATGAGGATATAACAATCCTTAAATCAGTTGGGCCAACTGCTTCAAGTCTCGGGGGCTAGTGGCATATGATTAGCGAATCTACACATTCTTACCCGCATATCCTTTGAAAGCTGGTGAGTGGCTCCGGCAAGTCCATCCCGAGCAGTTCAGATATATGCATCCGCAGAGATGAGGGCGTTGAACGCCTCTTCAGTAAAAGTTGGATCACGCATGGCCTCTTTCCGTCGTCGATGATTCATCGCGCTCTCCACTTCTGAATTGGTAACAGATACATTATCTGAATCCTCTTGGAGAGGACAGTCTGCCGTTATGCCCGTATCGACCCTAGTCCTTGTGGATGGGTCCGGTGTGGGATTGGTTGGTGCATGGTCAGCAGGATCCCCGGACACAGTCCGACATATGCTCCTCTTGAAATCAGACAAAGCGGAAAATATTACAATCCGTCCTTGGCACCGAACACATGTTAAAAATTATACCTCTTCGATAAAGGAGGGGGTTCGGTGGTGTCTCCGGTGTGCTTTCGTTTCAAAGACTCGCCCTACATAGGCATCGCCTTCCGAGAAGAAGCCGTTGAGCAGTACGGCGAGATGAGCGCCGCCCCTTTGGAGCATGAGACAGTGCGGAGGGTGAGGCGTGAAGGGAAGGCTCTCTTTGAGGATGTGTCTCTCGGGTACTTACGTGGGAGGAAGGAAGAAGGCCAGGGTAATCGGCTACAATGGCCACTTTTGTGCCATCATGGCTTGCCTAATAGAAAAATCCAGCCGTAAGCTCTATGAATATGTCTGGATCTTCTTCAAGTGCGGGATCCATGTCTCGAACATGATCCTCTGGCTGCGGAACGGTGCTATGGACCACTTCAATCACCTTCCTCCACTCCTATTACAGATAGCTTGATTTAGTTCGGTTAGCATGTCTTTGAAAAGAAATTGAGCGAGACTAGAAATTAAAGAAATAATCACCCAGTCAATGGGGTTATACATGGAGAAACCTTCCCGACATTTCAAGCGAAGAAAGTCTTCCTTCTTCCCTTTGTAAAGGTCAGCTAGGATGGCGGCCAGGGCGGCAGGATTATCCGGACCCTTGCATAGACAGTGTGAGGCGTCATCCTGCCCATTATAATGCCACATGGGAAACCCTCTGGATTGAAGCGGCTGAATGCACCGCGTTATTGATATCACCATTACTTCGATTATTGTCAGCTCGGAGTGGGCAAGTACTCTGATCTTGCTTACTAGCCTTTTAACCTCCGCGCTGTCTTCTTCCTTGAGGCTTCGGGGACACCAGTTGAAGCGTTTCTTCAACGGAGCGCTGGAGAATTCGGGAAGGCCACGCCGGATTGGGTCCGGAAGAACAATGTCTTCAATATAAAACCATTCCGAGGGCCACTATTCGGATGCCTTATTTGGAGTGCTGGACAAGTAACCTGTCCCTGCTATGCGCCACACTTCGGCGCTGCCCACCTCGAATATGGATCCCTTTGGGAGTGGGGGACGAGGCAGAAGAATTTCCGCCATAGCTCGAAATGAGCCTCATAGCCTAGAAACAACTCACAAAGAGCGACGAAGCCTATGATATGCAGGACGGAGCCTAGCGTAAGATCGTGCAGTTGGAGGCCATAAAACTCCAGGAATCCTCTGAGGAAAGGATAGATAGGAAATCCTAAGCCTCTCAAAAGTAAGGAGATGAAGCACACTCGCTCCTCTTTAGTAGGATTGGGGAAGTTTTCCGCCAAGGCTTCGCTGTCGATGGAAGTTAATCCAGCCCGAACGGGGACTAGACCCGCGGGAGGGAGATATCCCTGCGTCTGAAGTTTATTCGGATGGGAGTGGGATACTGAGCAACTTTCCCAATCACCTGCTTGAGGGCCGTGGGGGAGTGAGGAAGAGCTGGGAACGCCGGCCATGTTTGGAAAATTTTCTGTGGCAAGCTCTAAGGATTTCCGCGTGGTGTGGAATGGCTTCTGAGATCTAAATCTCCTTAAATAGACGCCTTCATTGCGTGGTCAAGGGATTATTTGTAAAAATACCTGGACGGTTCGTATTTGTTTGACACGTGGAAGCCGAAGCGACAACGCTAAGGAATCGACATGATATAATATTTATGGAGCCGAACTATCATCTGTTTCGAAGAACCTGCGATGCAAGACCGAAGACATGAAACCGCATACAACCTTGTCATTGAAGGCAAGTTTGGGGGCTACTGAGGGAGTCCTGGATTTTGGGGTCCACGAGCGTCCGGTCTATTGAAGCTGGGCCAGACAGATGGGCCATGAAGATGAAGATAAACAAGCATCCCTCGTGTCTGGTTAGGACTCCTGTGTATGTAGAAAGGCAGGATAGATGTTCGGGTGTAATGATTTCTTCCTTCGCAAGTAATCTTTGTAACCCTAGGCCTCCTCCGGTGGATATATAAACTGGAGGCTCTTGTCTGTAGAGGGTAGCAGAATCACAATTGCATAGGGTAGACTTCTAGGGTTTAACCATTACGTCTCGAGGTAGATCAACTCGTATAACCCTATATTCATCAAGATAAATCAAGCAGGAAATAGGGTATTACCTCGATAGAGAGGGCACGAACTTGGGTAAACATTGTGTCCCCAGTCCCTTGTTACCATTGATCCTTAGACGCACAACTTGGGCACCCCTACCCAAGATCTGTCGGTTTTTACACCGACACTCATCTTCCACCTCCATTGTTGAGCCCGCTGAATATCATGGTGCCAAGCTGCGTGTCCCCGCCCTATCTTCGACGCTACGCCGCCACTCCCTGCATCTTGCTAATGCTCCATCGAGCATGTGGCTGCGCAGGACGACGACTGCGTAACTCGGGGATGGTGAGCGCGGCAGCGCAGGATGACTAGCACGGAGGAGCCAGCCAAGGTTGTCAGAATCGCGATTTTGAATCGGATCGGAGCCCTGATGGTAGGATCGCAAATCGTGGAATCTTCACTATCAGGATCATAGAAATGTAGATTCTATGAACTAAAGTCGTAGAATCAGAGGGGTCAGTTTGGATCGTAAAGTCGTAGAATCGTACAACAGAATCGCGATTCTGACAACCAGCCAGCCATGCGGCTGCAAAATTGCTACGCTGGACGGCCTGCATGGCGACGATGACCATGTGGCTCAGGGATGACGCACGCTACAACACATGTCATGCTTCCCTATGATACGTCTCCAACGTATATACTTTTCCAAACACTTTTGCCCTTGTTTTGGACTCTAACTTGCATGATTCGAATGGAACTAACCCGGATTGACGCTCTTTTCAGCAGAATTGCCATGGTGTTATTTTTGTGCAGAAATAAAGTTCTCAGAATGATCTGAAAATCAACGGAGAATATTTTTGGAATATGTAAAAAATACTGGTGAAAGAATCAAGACCAGGGGCCCACACCCTGTCCACGAGGGTGGGGAGCACGCCCACCCCCTGGGCGTGCCCCCTTGTCTCGTGGGCCCCCTGAGGCTGCACCGACCTCAACCCCAACTCCATATATTCACTTTCGGGGAGAAAAAAAATCAGAGAGAAGGATTCATCGCGTTTTACGATATGGAGCCGCTGCCAAGCCCTAATCTCTCTCGGGAGGGATGATCTGGAGTTTGTTCGAGGCTCCGGAGAGTGGAGATCGTCGCCGTCGTCATCATTAACCTTCCTCCATCACCAATTCCATGATGCTCACCACCGTGCGTGAGTAATCCCATCGTAGGCTTGCTGGACGGTGATGGGTTGGATGAGATTTACCATGTAATCGAGTTAGTTTTGTTAGGGTTTGATCCCTAGTATCCATTATGTTCTAAGATTGATGTTGCTATGACTTTGCCATGCTTAATGCTTGTCACTAGGTCTCGATTGCCATGATTTCAGATATGAACCTATTATGTTTTCATGAATATATGTGAGTTCTTGATCCTATCTTGCAAGTCAATAGTCACCTACTATGTGTTATGATCCGGCAACCCCGAAGTGACAGCAATCGGGACCACTCCCGGTGATGACCGTAGTTTGAGGACTTCATATATTCACTAAGTGTTAATGCTTTGGTCCGGTACTCTATTAAAGGAGGCCTTAATATCCCTTAGTTTCCAATAGGACCCTGTTGCCACGGGAGGGTAGAACGAAAGATGTCATGCAAGTTCTTTTCCATAAGCACGTATGACTATATTCGGAATACATGCCTACATTACATTGATGAACTGGAGCTAGTTCTTTGTCACCCTATGTTATAACCGTTGCATGAGGAATTGCATCCGACATAATTATCCATCACTGATCCAATGCCTACGAGCTTTTCACATATTGATCCTTGCTTAGTAACTTTTTCGCTACCACTATTACAATCACTACAAAACTGCTACTGTTACTTTTGCCATCGTTACCGTTACTTCCATACAACTTTGCTACTAAATACTTTGCTACAGATATTAAGTATTTCAGGTGTGGTTGAATTGACAACTCAACTGCTAATACTTGAGAATATTCTTTGGCTCCCCTTGTGTCGAATCAATAAATTTGGGTTGAATACTCTACCCTCGAAAATTGTTGCGATCCCCTATACTTGTGGGTTATCGAGACTATTTTCTGGCGGCGTTGCCGGGGAGCATAGCTATATTCTTTGAGTCACTTGGGATTTATATCTACTGATCACTATGAAGAACTTGAGAGATGAAAAAACCAAGATCTTTCCCTCAACTACAAGGGAAGGTAAGGAACTGCCATCTAGCTCTGCACTTGATTCACCCTCTGTTATGAGTAAATTTGCGACACCTACAGCTGCTATTGAATCTGATATGTCGCATGTTCTTGATGATGCCACTTCTGCTATGCATGATACTTATGATGAAACTACTTCTATGCTTGATAATACTATGCCACTAGGTGAATTTCTTGATGAACAACTTGCTAGGGCTAGAGAGAATGAAATTATTGAAACTAATGATATTGATGAAAGTGATGATGAAGATTCTCCCCCTAGATATGAATTGCCTGTTGTGTCTGAGGGTTATGTTATGGATGAAGAAATTACCGGAGTTCTTTTAGCTTGCAATGATAGGTATGATCTTAAGAAACTGTTAGCTAAGCTGAAAGAAAAGTCTTTGAATGCTAGAATGATATATGACCCTGCTTTTGCTACTTCACCTATCTGTATTTCTGATAAGGATTATGATTTCTTTGTGGATCCTGAGTTAATTACTTTGGTTGAATCTGATCCTTTCCATGGCTATGAATCTGAAACTGTTGTGGCACATCTTACTAAATTGAATGACATAGCCACCCTATTCACCAATGAGGAAAAAATTCGTTACTATTATATCCTTAAGCTATTTCCATTCTCACTAAAGGGTGATGCTAAAACATGGTTTAATTCTCTTGATCCTGGTTGTGTGCGTAGTCCCCAGGATATGATTTATTACTTCTCTGCTAAATATTTTCCCGCTCATAAGAAAAAGCTGCTTTAAGGGAAATATATAATTTTGTGCAAATTGAAGAAGAGAGTCTCCCATAAGCTTGGGGGAGGCTTCTCCAATTACTTAATGCTTTGCCTGATCATCCTCTTAAGAAAAATGAAATACTTGATATCTTTTGTAATGGACTAACCGATGCTTCCAGAGACCACCTGGATAGTTGTGCCGGTTGTGTTTCCAGGGAAAGAATTGTTGATCATGCTAAATTGCTATTAAATAATATGTTGAGTAATGAAAATAATTGGACACTTCCTGAATTAACTCCTAAGCCAACTCCGAAGAAAAGGGGTATTCTATTTCTCAGTCCCGAAGATATGCAAGAGGCAAAGAAATCTATGAAAGAAAAGGGTATTAAAGCTGAAGATGTTAAGAATTTACCACCTATTGAAGAAATACATGATCTTGATAACCCGACATAGGTAGTAAAGGTAAATTCTCTCTATATATTTGATGAAGGTGATATTCCTCGTTATAAGTCTGCTAGCCAGTGCTTAGATGATTTTGACAATTTTATTGTTAAACAAGAAAACTTCAATGCTTATGTTGGTAGACAATTGAAACGTAGTGCTTATATGATTGAACACTTGAGTGATTATATGTCTAGAGTTAAAGGTGAACTTAAACTCATTAGTAAACACGCTTCTATGGTTACCACTCAAGTAGAACAAGTACTTAAAGCACAAAATGATTTGCTCAATGAATTAAATAGTAAGAGAAATGATAATGCTGTTAGAGTTATGACTAGAGGGGGTAGAATGACTTAGGAACCTCTGTATCCTGAGGGCCACCCTAAGATAATTGAGCAAGATTCTCAGAGAGCTAATGTTGATGCATCGAGTTCTTCTAAGAAGAAGAAAAATAAAAATGATAGGACTTTGCATGCTTCTAGTGAACCTGTTGTTGACACACTTGAGAATCCCAATGATATCTCTATTTCTTAAGCTGAAACACAATCTGGTAATGAACATGAACCTAGTGATAATGTTAATGATGATGTTCATGTTGATGCTCAGCCTAGCAATAACGATGATGTAGAGATTGAACCTGTTGTTGATCTTGATAACCCACAATCAAAAATTCAACGTTATGATAAAAGAGACTTCATTGCTAGGAAGCACGGTAAAGAAAGAGAACCATGGGTTCAGAAATCCATGCCTTTTCCTCCTAAACCATCCAAGAAAAAGGATGATGAGGATTTTTGAGCGCTTTGCTGAAATGATTAGACCTATCTTTTTGTGTATGCGTTTGACTGATGTGCTTAAAACGAATCCTTTTGCTAAGTATATGAAAGATATTATTGTTGGGGAACGTAGCAGAATTCAAAAATTTTCTACGCTTTCACCAAGATCCATCTAAGGAGACATCTAGCAACGAGCATATTAGAGTGCATCTACATACCCTTTTGTAGATCGCGAGCGGAAGCTTTCGAAGAAGCGTGGATGAAGTAGTCGTACTCTTCGCGTTCTTCGTCACCGATGATCTAGCGCCGAACGGACGGCACCTCCGCGTTCAACACACGTTCGGTACAGCAACGGCACCTCCTTCTTGATCCAGCAAGGGGGAAGAAGAGGTCGTCGGAGATCCAGCAGCACGACGGCGTGGTGGTGGATACAGCGGGAAATCCTGCAGGGCTTCGCCGGCGCCCTGCGTGAAGAGTATGAGGTGTGACGGGAGGGAGAGAGGCGCCAGAGACTTGGGTGCGGCTGCCCTCTCCCCCCCACTATATATAGGGGCCAGGGGGGGGCGCCGGCCCTGGTAGATCCCATCTGCAAGGTGGGCCGGCGTCCTAGGGGGGAGACTAGCCCCCCAAGGCATAGGGGGCGCCCCCTCCCCTAGGGTTTCAACCCTAGGCGCATGGAGGGGGGGCCCAAGTGGTGCGCCAGCCCACCAGGGGCTGGCCCCTTCCCCCTTGCGGCCTAGGGGACCCACCGGGATGGGTGGCCCCACCCGGTGGACCCCCGGGTCCCCTCCGGTGGTCCCGGGACACTCCCGATGACCCTCGGAGTTCACCCGATTGCCGAAACTAGACTTCCTATATATCATTCTTTACCTCCGGACCATTCCGGAACTCCTCATCATGTCCGGGATCTTATCCGGGACTCCGAACAACTTTCGGGTTTCCACGTGCATGTATCTCTACGACCCTAGCGTCACCGAACTTTAAGTGTGTAGACCCTACGGGTTCGGGAGACACGTAGACATGACCGAGACCACTCTCCGGTCAATAACCAACAGCGGGATCTGGATACCCATGTTGGTTCCCACGTGTTCCTCGATGATCTTCATCGGATGAACCACTGTGTCAAGGATTCACTCAATCCCGTACGTTATTCCCTTTGTCCATCGGTACGGTACTTGCCCGAGATTCGATCGTCGGTATTCCCGATACCTTGTTCAATCTCATCATGGCAAGTCTCTTTACTTGATCCGTAATCCATCATCCCATGACTAACTCCTTAGTCACCTTGAGCTCATTATGATGATGTCTTACCGAGTGGGCCCAGAGGTACCTCTCCGTCATACGGAGTGACAACATCCCAGTCTCGGTTCGTACCAACTCAACAAACACTTTCGGAGATACCCGATGCATACCTTTATAGCCACCCAGTTACGTTGTGATGTTTGGCACACCCAAAGTATTCCTACGGCATCCGGGAGTTGTACAACCTCATGGTCTAAGGAATAAATACTTGACACCGAAAAGCTTATGCATTACGAACTATACGATCTCGTGCTATGCTCAGGATTGGGTCTTGTCCATCACATCATTCTCCTAATGATGTGATCCCGTTATCACTGACATCCTATGTCCATGGTCAGGAAACCGTGACCATCTGCTGATCAACGAGCTGGTAACTAGAGGCCTACCAGAGACTCATTGTGGTCTATATATTCACACATGTATCGCTGTTTCCGTACAATACAATTCAAGCATGAATAACAGACGATTATCATGAACAAGGAAATATAATAATAATACTTTTATTATTGCCTCTAGGGCATATTTCCAACAATTATTACAAATAAAAGAAACATACCTGAAGTTGAAATTTCCACCATGCTTGCCAATTATACTTTTAAAGGTGGAATACCAAAGAAACTAGGAGATCCAGGAGTACCAACTGTACCATGCTCCATTAAAAGAAACTATGTTAAAACTGCTTTATGTGATCTTGGATCCGGTGTTAGTGTTATGCCTCTCTCTTTATATCGTAGACTTGATTTGAATAAGTTGACAGCTACTAAAATAGCCTTGCAAATGGCCGATAAATCAACTGCTATACCTGTCGGTATTTGTGAGGATGTGCCTGTTGTGGTTGCAAACATTGTTATTTTAACGAACTTTGTTATCCTTAATATTCCCGATGACGATAGTATGTCTATTATCCTTGGTAGACCCTTTTTGAATACTACAGGGGCTGTTATTGATTGCAACAAAGGCAATGTCACTTTTCATGTTAATGGTAATGAGCATACGACACACTTCCCGAGGAAACAACCCCATGTCCACAGTATCAATTCTATTGGAAAAATTTCAGCGATCACTATTGCAGGTTTTGAATTTCCTCTTCCTACTGTCAAGAAGAAATATGATATTCTTATTGTTGGGGACATAAATATGTGTTAGAAAAACCTTAAGAAAAACAAAAAAAATAGTTGGAGCTTTTTAGCTAGTTTTCTTTCCATGTCTATAGTAGTAGTAATTAAAAGAAAACCCAAAAATATTTCTCGTTCTTCTGTCGCTTGTTGGGAGCTTTCCCGTGTAAATAGTTTTATTTCTTTTTTTGGGGGGTCAAGAGGAGTAGACCATGATGAAAATGTTTAGTGGCTCTCATATGCATTATTGTTGATTTAACCAAGAGCCATATTACCTTGTCTTCTCCCTTGTATTAAATGCTTGCAGATTCCAGCTTTGTCCAATGCACGTGCACTATTATTATTATCCACACCGTCCGGTCGTGCGAGTTAAAGGCAATAATGACGATATATGATGAACTGATTGAGATGAGAGAAGCTGGTATGAACTCGACCAATCTTGTTTTTGTAAATATGAATAGTTCATCGTTCCTGATTCAGCCTATTATGAATGAAACATGCTTGCAATGACAATTAGAGATCATAGTTGCTCATGCCATGCTTAATTAGCTAGGAGTTTATAATGGTCTACCTTGCATGCCAACATGCTATTAAAATGGTTGTGATGTGGTATGATAGGGTGGTATCCTCCTTTGAACGATTCAAGTGGTTTGACTTGGCACATGTTCACGCATGTAGTTGAAACAAAATCAACATAGCCTCCACGATATTTATGTTCATGGTGATTTATATCCTACTCATGCTTGCACTCATTGTTGATTAATTTTAATGCATGTTCATGACTGTTGTCGCTCTCTAGCTGGTCGTTTCCCAGTCTCTTTCTAGCCTTCACTTGTACTAAGCGGGAATACTGCTTGTGTAACCACTTCCATAAACCCCAAAGTTATTCCATATGAGTCCACCATACCTTCCTATATGCGGTATTTACCTGCCGTTCCAAGTAAATTTGTACGTGCCAAGCTCTAAACCTTCAAATGAAATTCTGTTTTGTATGCTCGAATAGCTCATGTATCAACTAGGGCTGTCTATATCTTCCATGCTAGGTGGGTTATTCTCACGATGAGTGGACTCCGCTCATCACTCACGAGAAAATGGATTGTAACCTGGATGTCCAGTCCCATCCTCAAATCAAATCAAAATAATTAAACAAAACTCCCCTAGGGCTGTTGTTGCTTTGGACGGTACCCGTTGTTTCAGGCCATCTGTGGAGTGTGCTTGTTGGTGGTGGGGGAGTATAAACTTTACCATTCTGTTTGGGAATCACCTATAATGTGTGTAGCATGGAAGATATCGAGATATCTTGGTTGTTATGTTGACAATGAAAGTATGCCTCTCAAAATATTATTCATCTCTATTTCAAAACTCGAGCTGTGGCACCTCTGCAAATCCATGCTTCCCTCTGTGAAGGGCCTATCAATTTACTTTCATGTTGAGTCATCATCATCTTATTAAAAAGCACCAGTTGGAGAGCACCGCTGTCATTTGCATGCATTGCTATTAATTTACATTGAGTATGACTGTGACTGGATCTCTTTTACCATGAATTACAATGTTTAGTCAATCCTTGATCTTTAGAGGTGCTCTGCATTTATGTTTTACGGTCTTAGAAAGGGCTAGCGAGATACCATCTTGTTATATCATATTATGATTGTTTTGAGCAAGTGCTGTCACCTGAGGTTTATTATTATTGCTCGCTAGTTGATTATGCCATTGATATGAGTAAAACATGAGACCTGAAAGTTATTGTGAATGTTGTTAGTTCATACTCTTTGCTGAAAACCTGAATGCTGGCTTTACATATTTGCAACAACAAGAGCAAACAGAGTTTGTAAAAGTTTTTCTTTATCACTTTCAGTTTGACAACTGAATTGCTTGAGGACAAGCAAAGGTTTAAGCTTGCGGGAGTTGATACGTCTCCAACGTATCTACTTTTCCAAACACTTTTGCCCTTATTTTGGACTCTAACTTGCATGATTTGAATGGAACTAACTTGCATGATTTGAATGGAACTAATCCGGACTGACGCTGTTTTCAGAAGAATTGTCATGGTGTTATTTTTGTGCAGAAATAAAAGTTCTCGAAATGACCTGAAAATCAATGGAGAATATTTTTGGAATATATAAAAAATACCGGTGAAAGAATCAAGACCAGGGGGCCCACACCCTGTCCACGAGGGTGGGGAGCACGCCCATCCCCCTGGGCGCGCCCCCTGTCTCGTGGGCCCCCTGAGGCTCCATTGACCTCAACCCCAACTCCATATATTCACTTTCGGGGAGAAAAAAATCAGAGAGAAGGATTCATCGCGTTTTACGATACAGAGCCGCCGCCAAGCCCTAATCTCTCCCGGGAGGGCTGATCTGGAGTTCGTTCGGGGCTCCGGAGAGTGGAGATCGTTGCCGTCGTCATCATCAACCTTCCTCCATCACCAATTCCATGATGCTCACTGCTGTGAGTGAGTAATCGCATCGTAGGCTTGCTGGACGGTGATGGGTTGGATGCGATTTACCATGTAATCGAGTTAGTTTTGTTAGGGTTTGATCCCTAGTATCCATTATGTTCTAAGATTGATGTTGATATGACTTTGCCATGCTTAATGCTTGTCACTAGGGCCCAAGTGCCATGATTTCAGATCTGAACCTATTATGTTTTCATAAATATATGTGAGTTCTTGATCCAATCTTGCAAGTCAATAGTCACCTACTATGTGTTATGATCCGGCAACCCCGAAGTGACAACAGTCGGGACCACTCCCGGTGATGACCGTAGTTTGAGGAGTTCATGTATTCACTAAGTGTTAATGCTTTGGTCCGATACTCTATTAAAAGGAGGCCTTAATATCCCTTAGTTTCCAATAGGACCCCGCTGCCACGAGAGGGTAGGACAAAAGATGTCATGCAAGTTCGTTTCCATAAGCACATATGACTATATTTGGAATACATGCCTACATTACATTGATGAACTGGAGCTAGTTCCGTGTCACACTATGTTATAACCGTTGCATGAGGAATCGTATCTGACATAATTATCCATCACTGATCCAATGCCTATGAGATTTTCACATATTGATCCTTGCTTAGTTACTTTTCCACTACCACTGTTACAATCACTACAAAACTGCTACTGTTACTTTTGCGACCATTACCGTTACTTCCATACTACTTTGCTACTAAATACTTTGCTGTAGATATTAAGTCTTTTAGGTGTGGTTGAATTGACAATTCAACTGCTAATACTTGAGAATATTCTTTGGCTCCCCTTGCGTCGAATCAATAAATTTGGGTTGAATACTCTACCCTCAAAAACTGTTGTGATCCCCTATACTTGTGGGTTATGACCCTACAAGTAGTCGAGGACGCCGAAGGCCTTGGCCACGTGTGATGATGTCTCGGCTAAGGGGCCTTTCAAGATGATGGTTTCTGGCAAGGTGGGCCGGCCGAGGACCCCTAGTCGAATCCGTCCAGGGCTACTTTGTGTAGCCCATGGCGTTCGACAAGTAAGATTCCAGAAGCCTTTCCGCTCAAGACGAGGTAGCCGAATTCATGAAGGGCTCTATCTCCATCGATGTACCCGACTAGGACTCTTGTAATCCTATACCTCTAGTATCTATATAAGTAGGGGCTGGGCTAGTTGATAGTACACACCTTACACAATTAACATTCTCTTGGTAGTTCACATGGTAGAACCTTGGACATGATGGTTTGGCCTGGGGTGCTTGGCAGTAGTGGCATGAGCATCAACAATGCCATTAGTGCATTGTTAGCTTTTCTCTGGCCAGCTCCAAGGCGCCAGGGAGAGAAGAGAGATGCCTGGGGGATTGCCACGATTCTAGAGAGGTGGATTGGGAAGAGTGGGGATGCTGGATGGCAAGGAGGAACTGAGAATAAGAGAGAGATAACATTTTTCCTCTTTCAGAAGGTTGGATTGATCCATTTGGCCAATGATTTGGTCAAATTGACTACTGGTATTTGTGATGGATGTGGTTCATTGCATGACCAAGCTCTGGTAAATAAATGGGCGAAAAAACTTTGTTTCAGAAACTTTTCAAAACAATTTTCTCTATGGAATGGGAAAATGGATGATTCCCATAACAAATGGATGGTTTGGTAGCTCAAATTTGGTGGGGGTGATATTTGACAACATTTAGAGTTCTAGGATTTTTGTGGGGATTTTTAGAGAACTCCCTGTGTAAAAGTTTCAAACCCTAGAAATAGGCAGAACTGAAGGTTGTAGATCTAGGAAAATATTGGAACATGACCATGGGTTGAAACTCATATATATGGAAACTATATGTTCCCTGCGTCTCTCTAAATTTTCTCGAAAAAATTTCAAACATATACATAATTTTTCCCTATTAAAGACCATTTTCGGCCTTAAGAAAAAGCCTTTTAATAAAATACTTTTATATTTCTTAAAATAATAGTTTTGCAGTTCCGGGATGTCCTATAGCTCATAGGATCAAAATATATTTTAAACACTTCATCTCACCCAAATCTAGGACTTGTAGTTCAACCTCGGTTGAGGGGTTTTCTATAAATATAATTTTTGAAAATAGCTTTCGGCCAAAATATTTTGTCAAATAAATATTTTTATGACCCATGTCATGATTAGTGGTAGAAAGTTAGGGTTCAGATCTGGAGTAGAACGATCACATGATTTTTCTTTAGTCCTAGAGCACTTTTATCAAGCAGGGCACACCATTAAATTTAAAAAGAGAGAGAGAAAAAATTCAAATAACTCATGGTTCAACATGACTTTATTTAACTAGGTTCAAGTTTACAAAATACAGGGCATTACAGAACTACCCCCTTAGAAAATTCTCGTCCTGAGATTTCCTGACTAGGTGCTAAAGAGAGATGGAAATTCCGATCGAAGATCCCATGTGACTTCGTCCTCGGTGTGATTGCTCCATTGGACTTTGAAATACTTGATGGTGCAACTGCGGGTGCAACATTCAACTTTATCGACAATACAGCTTGGGCGTCATGATAGGTCAGATCTGGCTGGAGGTCAATGGAGTGGTGGTCGATGTCATTGTAGATAGCAGGTCTATTGGGTACTTGGAGACACTTGAGGAGTTGGGATACATGAAAAACATCATGTACACCTGATAACTCTGTGGACAACTCTAGTTAGTAAGCAACTTCTCCATGTATTGCGAGGATCTTGAATGAGCTGATGAATCTTGGCGCTAGCTTTACTTTGACGTGAAAACACTTCATTCCTTTGAGAGGGGTGACACGAAGATATACGTAATCTCCGGTTTGGAAGACAACCTCATGACATTGAGAATCTGCATAACTGTTCTATCTTGACTTGGCGGTCCTCAGTTTTTATCGAATGAGTCCCACTTGTTCTTCGGCTTCTTGTTGAGTGTCGGTTCCGAAGATTTTTCGTTCACCGGCTTCTTACCAGTTGAGAGGTGTGCGACACATGCGTCCATACAATGCCTCAAACGGTGCCATCATCAAACTAGATTGGCATATGTTATTATAGGAAAACTCGGCGAAGGACAGGCAATCCTCCCATTTTGCTCCATAGGCTAAAATACAGCCCCTCAACATGTCCTCGAGTATCTGGTTTACTCGCTCGGTTCAGCCTCTGGTCTGAGGGTGGAATGTAGTGCTGAAGGATAGGTTGATTCCTAAAGCTCTGTGGAATACTCTCCAAATTCTTGAGGTAAATTGGGTACCTCAGCCCGACACTATCTCTTTAGGAACTCCATGCAAACTCACAATCCAATGGATATAAAGGTTAGCCAATTGATTCCCTCGGTATGTGGGGCTGACAGGGATAAATTGTGCTACTAAGGTTAAGTGGTCAACTATGACCCAAATAACATCATGTCCCTTGTTTGACTTGGGTAGCCCGGTTATGAAGTCCATACCGATCTTATCCCATCTCCATTCCGGAGTCTTGAGTGGCTACAATAGCCCAACAAGACGCTGGTGTTCAGCCTTAATCCTTTGGCACATATCACACTTTTCTACCTAGGTAGCAATCTCCCTTTTCATACCGTGCCACCATAACCTATCCTTCAAACCATGGTACATTTTGGTGCCTCTGGGGTGGATGGAGTAAGGAATGTCACAAGCTTCTCACAAAAGCAAGTCCTTTAATTCTTTCTTGTTGGGTACACAGATGCGACCCTTGTACCACACAACTCCGTGCTCATCCTCTGAAAATCCAGGGCCTTATTATTTTGCATACTCTTCTTGACCCCTTCAATAGTCACGTGCCCCTTTTGTGCCTCCTTGATCACATCCATTAAGGTGGGTTTTAACTCAAGGATGGCAACATATACGTGGGCGAATAACTCCAATCCCAATTCCTCAATTTCTGCATTTAGCTCTGCTCGATGTTCTTTGAGTAATGTGATCATGGAAGAAGCCTTCCGCCCTAGAGCATCAACTACTACATTTGCTTTTCCAGGGTGGCACTGAATAGCAAGATCATAATATTTAATCAACTCCAACCATCTCCCTTGCCTCATATTCAACTCCCTTTGGGTAAGGATATACTTCAAACTCTTGTGGTTAGTATAAATCTCACAATGTTTGCCTAATAGGTACTGACACCATTAACGCCTGGACCACTGGTGCTAACTCAAGATCATGAGTACCATAGTTATCTTCATGAGCTCTCAGTTGCCTTGATAGGTAAGCTACGACTCTTCCTTCTTGCATCAACATGCTACCAAGTCCCATCTTGGATGCGTCATAGTACACGACAAACTCCATGTGTATGTCCGATGTTACCAGAATGGGTGCAGTGCTCAATCTCTTTTTAAGCTCATGAAAACTTTTTTCACATTTGGGCGTCCACTCAAACTTTGTATCCTTCTTCAAAAGCAGAGTCATGGGTCGAGCAATGCTCGAAAATCCCTCCACGAATTTGCGCTAATAACCCGCAAGTACCGGGAAACTCCTCACTTCCTTCAAAGTCTTAGGGGATTCTGATATGTCTCCAACGTATCTATAATTTTTGATTGGTCCATGTATTATCTGTTTTGGATGTTTTATATGCATTAATATGTTATGACTAACTTATTTACCTACCGCCCAGTGCCAGTTTCTATTTTTCTTTGTTTTTGAGTTTTGCAACAAAGGAATACCAAACGGAGTCCAAATGGAATAAAACCTTCGCGATGATTTTTCTTGGACCTGAAGACACCCCAGAGACTTGGAGATCAAGTCGAAGGAGCCGCGAGGCGTCCAAAAGGGGGGAGGGTGAGGGAGTCCTAGATCGAGGGGTCCCCGGGAGGCCAGATAACTCTTGGTGGGCCGGACTTGTGGGCTGTGAAGATCATAGTCGAAGATCATCTCTCGTATCCGGATAGGAGTCCTGTATTCGTATAATGGCTAGTTTTAGGTTCGGGTGTAATCTTTCCTTCCTCTGCAAGATGGTATGTACAAACCATAGGCCCCTCCGATGTGTATATAAACCGGAGGGTTTAGTCCGTAGAGGCTAATGGAGAATCTCAAATCCTCATAGGCTAGACTTTAGGGTTTAGCCAATACGATCTCGTGGTAGATCAACTCTTGTATTCATATTCATCCATATTAATATAGAAGGAAGTAGGGTTTTACCTCGATCGAGAGTGCCTGAACCTGGGTAAACATCGTGTCCCCAAGCCTCCTGTTACCATCGATCGATAGACGCATAGTTTGGGACCCCCTACCCAAGATCCGCCGGTTTTGACACCGACATTGGTGCTTTAATTGAGAGTTCCATTATGTCATCGACCGAAGGATTGATGGATCGCGTCATCAACAACAATGGAGACACTGAGGGAATCCCCCAGGACAACTCTTTATGTTCGGCGGCTTCGCGCTTCGCGCCAACACTGAAGGCCTCCTCGAGCAGACTAAGAGCTACACCCCTAGTCATCAAGTCAGATTCGGAAGCTTAAACTATGTTGCTGATATCCACAGAGACTTGATCTTTGAAGGATTCGAGCCTGTGGCAACCTCTCTCTGCCATCACGATGAACATGATTTAGCTCTATCACCGGATCAGGAAATAGCACCTGCAATAGTTCTGGCCCTAGATCCAGAACAAATCGCATCGTCCAAGGACGGGAAGCTCAAACCCGCCATGGAAGCCGCAGATTCCACGGTGCTGGAGCCGCACACGGACCCAACTATAAGCGGGGTCTATGTTATCGGAACCCCGGACCTAACTCCAGCCTCAGATTCCGAATCACGCGCATTTGCACCCTTTAACATCGATCAGGCGTCTATCGCCGAATTCAGTGCTGCAAATATCTTTCAGCATTCACCCTTTGGCGACATGTTAAAGTCGTTAAGATCCCTCTCCCTAGATGAGGACACACATCCGTATTGTATCCGGTTCGAACTGTAGGCTGATGAATTTCGTTCCCCACCCATGTAATGCCTAGTATGAGATTATACCTCCCACGTGTCGAGGCACGACTTAAAGGCATAATATCATACCAGAATGATCTCAAGAATGGTATCTTTGCACAACTCATGTAAAAGAGGGATGAAATTGCAAAAGACTAGTTGGCTTACACTCGCCACGTCACACAATGCGTTACACAAAAATTCATCATCCAAATAACATCAGAGTCCGACTACAGACGAAGATCCAAATGAAAGATACCATAAATAAAGCAACACAAGGTCCCGATCATCCTAGTAAGAGCCCTACTGATCCTCTGGATAAGACACGTAGTATCGCCCACGTTCTTCATCGAAATCCCAGTACAACTCTGAACCACCAGCTGTGTAGTTCTCAACGATACCTGCATCTGGTGTGGTGTAGAATCTGTGAGCCACCGAGGACTCAGCAATCCCGTTCCCGGGTAGCAAAACTATCAAAGCCTTGGGTGTGGAACAAGGCTGAAGAACAAGGTTGCAGCTGCACTAGCACTAGCTTACGTGTTTAGAGCGAGAAGAGAAGTGCCAACGATCGTCAAAGTGATCATAAAGTGATCTTATCTAAGCACGTCAAACATAACCCCACCGTGTTCACTTCCCGAACCCCTTCGGAAAGCGACCGTCACGGTTACTCACGCTGGTAGTGTATTATGAACATGGTGTCAAGTTTTCTACAACCGTATATTAACAAATTCCCATCTGCCACATAACCGCGGGCACGACTTTCGAATGATCAAAACCCTGCAGGGGTGTCCCAACTTAGCCCATCACAAGCTCACGATCTGCGGAGTCGCAACTCCAAGGTGGGAAGACCCGAGTATTCTCGGAATCCCGTGCTCAAGATATTCCGACTAAGGTAAAACTAATCCAGCAAGACCTCCCGGCATACCGACTGTCGGTGTACTAAAGTAGGGGTACCTTAGTATCCCGAACTTGTGCACGGACAGTCGCAGCATCCCGTGGCAGGGCTTGCCGCGCGTCCGCCAAGGCCCACTGTGTTTCCTTCGAAGCCATTCAAGAACAAAGTATCCAAGTTAAAGAGACAAGGCCTCGGCAAAAGGAGCTTGCCGGGAAGGCCGCTCCAGGCTCAAGACCACCCCTTTGGCACAAGACCCTGGCAAGAGGAGCTTGTCAGGAAGGCCAAGCATGGCATTTCAGGAGACTTGCCGCGGCTCCGCGCGTCCCGGCAAGGCCCGGAGAGCGACAAGCTCCCGGGCGCGACAAGATGGCGGCCGCGGCAAGGCGCTTGCCGCGACAAACTCCCACTAAGTGCCCGCGCTCCAGCTCATCCACCCACGCGTCGCCCTGGGACCCTTCCAGGCGCACGTGGCGGAAGGCTGTGCAGCCTGGGGTACACGGTGGCGAGCTGCGATGACGAGGCCACCATCGTGGCGAACGGAGACGCCTTGACGGACGCTTTTTTTGCACTGTTTGGGGCGACGGCGACGGGCATTCAATGCCCTTGTCCCCTGCCGTCAGGGTTAGGTATAGAGCACTATGCATACACTATTCCAACTACTATCGTTTTTAATTTTCTACCCTCAACTGCATTGCCACCTGTCGGTGACCCCTTTGACCTATAAAAGGAGGCCCATGCGCAACGTAGGAGAGGTTCCGACCTTCGATCACTCTCACGCTCGGTGTAGCTAGCAACAAGTACTGTAGCTCTCCTCGCTCCCGAGCCAAGAACACAATACAAACCAAGGCAGGAGTAGGGTTTTACGCATCCGTGCGGCCCGAACCTGGGTAAACTGCTCGCGTGCACGCCTCAATCCGCTCTTCGTGCACCCTCCGCTCCCTTGCCGTACCGAAAAGGGGCTCCGGTCCCATAGGTGTTCGTGGGCGATCAGTTTCCCCGACATCTTTGGCGCACCAGGTAGGGGGCGTCGAGGTTGTGTGAACCTGATCCGGCGTTCGCGCGGGCGACATCTTCATCAACTTCAACATCTTCATCAACTTCAGCAACTTCATCAACTTCATCGACTTCGTCGACATGCTGCCGAAGAAGAAGGCTTCGGAGGTAGCAGGCCCGTCCGCGTCGATTCCGCCGCCACCGGAGCTAACGGTCGGTGGGGTAGACGCTGGCGGAAGGACGGACGCCGACGAGGAAATTCACGGCGCCGCCAAGTCCAAGGACAAGACGGACGACCGGGCGCACTCCAAGACCTCGGCGTCCGTGCACGCACCGCGCCTCTCTCAGGAGGTGCCGGACCGGTAGCGACGTGGAACGCAAGGTACCATACGCTTGTTGGGACAAGGTCAAACTGGCGGGTCGCGGGATGCTCAAGGCCAACGTGCTGGCACGAGCAAGGCGCGGTCGCCGGGACGAGACCCTGCTCCTTCTAACGCAGTTAGAAGTCCGAGCATATCTCGCTCCTCGCACCGCTCGCCACCGCTACCCTCCACCCCAGCAGAAGCTCTAGCTCGAGCTCAACTGCTCCTCGACTTCCCTCCAGCGGCAGACAAGGCCGAAGACTGGAGGGCCACCATCCAGAGCCTCATCGCCTTCGCCAACAACGACACGCCGCAGCAGACGTCGCGGCTGCGGCCGCGGCAAGTTAGCCAACCGCGGGCCGATGGAGACAAGACCGCCGGGGGTGCAACTACCGTGCACTCCCCGCCTCGAAGGCCGAAATCGCCGACTCGCCGGATCAACATCGACGAAGACTCCACGGCGTCATCGGATCCACGAGCTCGCCGCGATCAACGCCAAGTCCTTGACGACAAACGACAAGAAGACGCCCGAACTCGCATCGAGCGTCGAAGAGAAGCGCGACGACAATCCAAGCAGCGCGCTGGGCCCGCTGCCGATATGCACGCGCCCGGAGAACCAGGCGACTTGCCGTACGCGGCGGGTTGTCCTGCGTTCACCCGTGAGCTGCGGCAAGTCCAGTGGCCCAGCATGAAAAACTTCAAGCCCGACGTACCTGAGAAGTACGACGGCAAGACTCATCCGTCAGAGTTCCTCAGCATCTACACCATCGCGGTGCAGGCTGCCGGGGGACGAGACGAGAAGATACTAGCAAACTACTTCCCGCTCGTGCTCAAGCCAAACGTCAGATCTTGGCTCATGCACTTGCCGGAAAACTCCATCTTTTCTTGGGCCGACCTGTGCCATCAGTTTGTCGGCGCCTTCACGGGCGGCCACAAACCCCATGGCCAGGAGAGTGATCTTCATATACTCGCCCAGAAGGAAGGAGAGTCCCTGCGGAAGTACATCCAAAGATTCAGCCGCGTCCAGCACAACATCCCAGATGTCCACCCTGCCGCGGTTATTAGCGCGTTCCACCAGAACGTGCGTAACCGCAGGATGAGGGAAGAAATGGCGATGTGCAAGATCCGAGATGTCAGCGAGCTCTATGCCCTGGCCGACAAGTGCACACGCGCTGAAGAGGGGTGGAGACTCCCCGGAGAGGATACTGGAGCAGGGGGAACGGATAGTGAGGATGCCGCCCCGGCAAGGAAGATCCGGCGGCGGAACAACAAGAAAAAGAAGAGCAAAGAAGTACTGGTCGTCGAGAAGTCCGGCAAGGAGGCTGGCGCCAAGAAAGCCCAGGCAGGTGGCTCCGGCAAGGAAGCTGCCGCTGTGGTGGCCACCGACAAGCAGGACGGCTCCGACAAGCAGTACTGCAAGATCCACCGTACCAAGGGTGTGGGGACCCCGACTTAGAAGTCGAGATCACCGAATGCACGTGTACAGTGATCCCAGAGATCAATGCTCACTGAACACACAGAAGCTGAAATAACAAGAGTTTTACATCCATTCAAATAATCTTACACGAATTATGGCCATTATGGCCAAGTCTTACATAGGTAGAGCCTCACGGGCTGAATAGCAAATAACTCAAATAGCGGAAGTCTTCGATAACGGGTAGAACCCATGCCATCTGCCTTAACCCTACAGGCATTCTGACTGGGATAGCGTCCTAGTTCGCATGTTCGTCTCCAAAGAACTCTTCCTCATATTCCTGTTCTTCCATGCCTGGCCAATTAAATAACCAGTGGCAAGCCAATGAGTACTTTGAATGTACTCGCAAGCAACCCATGATGTGGTTCAAAGTAATAATGCAATTGAATGACAATGAACAATCTAGCAAGGGCTAGAATAATCATTCTACTACCAAGTTTATGCATCAACAACCTCGCGTAACCTCGAAGACAGGTTGCCGATATCAACATGAATAAGATTCATCTCATCGAGTCAAGTCACCATCCTTGACTTATCACACACATTCCAACACTGATGAAGTAAAATTCTGGACATAGTTTAAGTAGCACCACCCAACTGTCCATGACCGTGGACACGGCTATTCGAATAGTTTTACACTCTGCAGAGGTTGCGCACTTTACCCACAAGATCCGGGGAACTTCCGTGTCATCCACGACCCGCGGTACCTCAAGTACCCGGGGTAAGCACCCGGTCATTACCTTTCCTTAGACGACACTAACATAGAGTCCACTCATTGGTACACGGCCCTCGGGTACAAACAATAGATCACGGGACTTGCCCTAATTTCAATGTCACGCGTACCCGAAGGGACCAACGGTGTGTCCGGTGCCCTGTGAAAACAGTCATGGTCGTCTATCCAAGCACGACCCCGTCCCGAGAAAGACCTCAAGTCTTCCCGTCACTAGTAATGCAGGCACCATGCTAGTATCGACCTAAGTAATCAATAAAGCCCCGTCCCATAAGGGGTAGTGTGGTTGCACATGTTTGGTTGGGACGGTAGTCACACATAAATCTAATCCATCATTCCACCATGCACATGATATTACCGGCACATCACTTCTTTCTGAAGTGATGACCTAACCCATCATCACCCTCGGGCATTAGGGGCACCCGATGGGTTCATGCAAAGATTTCAACTACGAGGGTTCAAATCACACATGCATCATATAAGCATCATGACCAACTGTTTGCATGCCATCTAGCACATAGTGAGATCATCAATAAAGCATGCATCATGTGGTGGTTCATCTAGGTTACCATCGTAACCCTATCATCATGCATCGGAAACAAACGGGTTCCGAGAACAAGTGTATCATGGTCAAAGGGCTGCTTCCTTGGATTGGCTTGGTCTTCAAAGTCTTCAAGTCCTTCTCCTTCTTCTTCCACAGCAACTTCGTCAAATACGGGATCTATACGTCGCATAATAACCACGGGAAAATAAGAATACAAACAAAACAGAAAAATCAAAGTGCTCAGAAAAATGTCAACTCATTTTTGTAAAATACTAGAGGAATTTCTAAGATGGGGAAAAATCTTAGTTGGAGTTTTGGAGTTACAGAATAGAATTTATTGATTTTAGAACAGGAGTATTACTGCCCAAATTTGAATTTAAATTTGAACAGTACAGCAAAGCTTCATGGATTTGAGTGAAAGTAGTACCATTAAATAGGTTGGAATATTACAAGATTTTAGGAGTTGGAAATATTTAATTTGGATCATTATTCTTTTCTGTAGAAATGTTTAAAACATTTACAGAAAAGAAAAAGAATAAAAAGACCTGTGCAACTGGGCCAGAGAGGCCACAGTGCACGGCCCAGGGTGGTCCAGCCCAGCCGCACGGGAGCCTGCGCGTGCACGTCAGGTTTTTAAACCTGACGGGCGGGGCCCGTGGGTCAGTGATAGAGAGGAGGGGGAGAGAGGTGTGGGGATGACAGGCGGGGCCCGCTTGTCATCTCCAACCTTGCGGCCACAGCGGCGGCGAGTTCACCGGCGAGTTTTCCGGCCACGGCGACGGCAACGGAGGCCAGGGATGGACTCAGCGTTGAGTGGCGGTTGCGGTGGTGGTGGTGCGGCACGCCGGGGAGGTCCGGTTCGCCGACGATGAGGTGGGACGACGGAAGCTCGTCGGGAGGTGGTGGCTCTGGTCGTTTCCGACTGCAAACGGAGGGGGAAACAAGGGGCAAAGGGTCAGTGAGGCGAGGGGGTTTCGAATCAGGTGAAAGGAAGGGCAGGGGAGGCCCGTACCGCGAGATCACCGGCGGCCCGACGCGGCGGCGCTCCGGTCGATCCCGAGTACTGGGACCTCTTGGGGTCGAACTGAAGGTGCTGGGGGGCTCAGTGGAGTGGAGTGAGGCTGGTGGTGCTGCTAGAGAGGCTCGGGAGGGGCTATAAATAGGAGTTCGACGGAGGCCCGTGGTCCAGTGCGCCGGCGAGCTCCGGCTCGAGGCTACAGCGCACGGGAGGCCAAGGGGATGAGTCCATGGAGTTCCTGGACGATCTCCACGTCCAGTAGAAGTGAGAGGAGTAGCGGAGGAGCGTCTGGAGCGTGCGCGCGTGCGAGGCAGAGGAGTGGCCGTCGCGGGCGGCCAGCGCGCGTGCGACGACGACCACTGGAGGGCGCAGGAGGAGGGGGGACAGCGCCGGGGAGGTTGCGGACGTCGAGAGGCCTCGACTGGCGCGAGGGGGAGGCCCGAGGATGTCGGGGTCAGCGATTGGCCGAAGCCACAGTGCTTGTCTGCACTGTTGCGTGCTCCAGAGCGCGCGTTTGGCTGGCATCGCCGCGCTCTCGCCGTCCTGGTCAAAACTAGCGTGTCCAGGAGCGTCTAGAAGGTCAGGGGGAGAGTAAAGAATTGACCTGAGGCCTTGGATGCCCTGGAGATGCTGAGAGAGAGTGAGGGTGCTGGTGAATTGGTGAAAGCTTGCTGTCCAGCAAGGTAAAACAGGGCTCTTACCCCTCAATCATGGAGCTGGGGTGCTGGGGAAGTTACTGGAGGTAGCTAGTAACTCAATGATCATGTGGTAAGAAGTATAGGCCATGGAGAAGAGTAAAAGTGATCAAGTTGGAGGTTTTAGTAAATCTGCAGAAGGTGTTTGATCAGTGTTTGGTCAAGTAAATGAACTCCACTTGACATGGCACTTAACAGGGTTGAAAGACATGAGAAAATAGGGTGCTTCACCAAATTTGGGCTCATTTAAAGAAACTAGCCAATGTAACTTTGGTGAACCCTAGAAATCAACAGAAAGAGTTTCATCTTGATTGAGTCAAGCTAATCATCTCCCCTTGATGCACCACTTGGTGTAGCATCATCATTTGGGGTATTGATCATGCCCACAAAGTTTGAAGCTCCAGATAAAAAGTTGGTAATGTAAAGTTGTTCAAATTTGCATTTGAACAGAAAGGGTTTTGAGGTGATCTGATCAAGTTACTCTATTCCAATTCTTGTGCTATTTGGTCTAGATGCCTTATTAGGTCATTCTAGCATGTGCACCAAGTTTGAGAGCAGTTGGACAAGTTTGGCAATGTAAAGTTGCTCAAACTTCAAATATGGACATAATGGTTATGAAGGGGTTTGAGGATGTTTTCTTGCTTCCCAAGGCATGGGACTTGGCAAGATCATCAAATATGTCATATATGACATGATAGAATTTCCCTGGAATTTTTGGAGAACATTTCCTTTGTAAATATTTCAAAAGCTTGAAATATCCAGAAAGGGTTTTAGAGGGTTTAGCCCATTATTTTGAACATGACCACGTGTTGAAACTCTTATATATGGACAATATATGTCCTCTGAGTCTCTCTGAATTTTGGCAAATGTTTTTGAAATAGTTAAATAATTTTCCCCTATTAAAGACCATTTCTGGCCTTAAGAAAAACTTTTAAATAAAATAGGAAAATAACTTTTAAAATTATACCTTTGTGGTTTCTGGGAGTCCTATGGCTACTAGGTCTCAAATAATCCTTTTGAAATAATTTTCTCACCCTAAATCAAGTACTTGCAGTGCAAATCTCAATTCAGGGGTTTTTGGAAAACTAAATTTATAAAATACTTTTTGGCCAAATTAATTTTGTAGGAAAATACTATACTGCTATATAACACTTGGCATGATCATTGGGCAGAAGTTTTGGGTATGGAGATGAATTCTACAAGAGGTCATAGTTGACTTTAATGAGCACATGAAAAAGCACATGAAGAAAACTTAATTCCAAATAAAAGCCAAATGATGCTAAAAATTTTTGCTGGTCCAAATTTTCATGCTTCAAAGTTACAAATAACATGTTACAAAATGCAGGGTGTGACAGACCTACCCCCCTTACAAGAATCTCGTCCCCGAGATTCCTAAACTAGGGCTTAAAAGAGATCGGGAAACTCGGATCTAAGATAGTCTTCTCGTTCCCAGGTTGCTTCTGCTTCGGTGTGGTTTCTCCACTGGACCTTGAAATACTTGATGGTACGGCTCCGCGTACGTCGTTCTGCTTCGTCCAGAATGCGAATGGGCTTCTCGCGGTAGGTCAAATCAGGTTGCAGATCAATGGCTTGGTGATCCACATCCTTGTAGAGATTGGGCTTGTCTGGAACTTGGAGACACTTCCGGAGTTGTGACACATGGAATACATTGTGCACATCGGATAGCTCAGGTGGTAGTTCCAACTGATAAGCCACTTCTCCTCATCGTGCAGTGATCTCAAAGGGTCTAATGAACCTTGGTGCGAGCTTCCCCTTGACATGGAAACGCTTGGTTCCCTTCAGAGGAGTTACCCGCAGGTACACATGGTCCCTGACATGGAAACTCATGTTGCGACGGTGAGTGTCAGCATAACTCTTCTGCCTTGACTTGGCTGCCTTTAATCGCTCTCTGACTAGCTGGACTTGCTCTTCTGCTGCGCGGAGATTATCCGGTCCAAAGACTAGTCCTTCTCCAGTCTCCGACCAATTGAGGGGTGTGCGGCATCTGCGTCCGTACAACACCTCAAATGGTGCCATCTGAAGGCTTGACTGGTAACTGTTGTTATAGGAGAACTCGGCAAAAGGGAGGCAGTCTTCCCACTTGGCTCCATACGCCAGGACACAGGCTCGGAGCATGTCTTCGAGAATCTGATTGACTCGCTCTGTTTGACCTCCAGTCTGTGGGTGGAAAGCTATGCTGAAAGACAACTTGGTTCCCAGGGCTTCTTGGAACTTCTTCCAGAACCTTGAGGTGAACTGGGTTCCTCGATCTAACACAATCTCCTTGGGAACACCGTGAAGACTTACAATTCGGTCGATGTAGAGAGCTGCCAGCCGGTTGCCATCATAAGTGGTCTTGACAGGAATGAAGTGGGCCACCTTGGTCAAATGATCGACTATGACCCAGATAGAGTCATGTCCTCTATTCGACCTTGGTAATCCAGTGATGAAGTCCATTCCGACTTTATCCCACTTCCACTCAGGAACCTTGAGTGGTTGAAGCAATCCAGCAGGTCGCTGATATTCAGCCTTGACCCTTTGGCACACATCACACTTTGCAACATAGGTTGCAATCTCTCTCTTCATACCGTGCCACCAGAATCTTGCCTTCAAGTCTTGGTACATCTTGGTTCCTCCGGGGTGGATGGAATACGGAGTGTCGTGGGCTTCTTGCAGAATCAGCGTCTTCAGCTCGGTGTTGTTTGGTACGCAGATGCGACCTTTGTACCAAACAATCCCATGCTCGTCTTCGGAGAATCCTGGGGCCTTGCCCAGCTTCATCTTCTTCTTGATGCCTTCGATGCTTGCGTGTCCATCTTGTGCCTTCTTGACGACGTCCATCAGGGTCGGTCTGACTTCCAAATGATCCAGAAATCCAGGGGTGACTAATTCCAAACTGAATTGTTCGATCTCCTTAAATAAGGCTGGCTGCCTTTCTTGACTTACGACATTCAAAGAGCAAGCCTTCCTGCTTAAGGCATCGGCCACCACGTTGGCCTTCCCAGGGTGATATTGAACACTGAGGTCATAGTCTTTGATGAGTTCCAACCATCTCCGTTGCCTCATGTTCAATTCCTTTTGGGTGAAAATGTACTTCAGACTCTTGTGGTCTGTGTAGATCTCACACCGTTTCCCTAGGAGGTAATGCCGCCATGTCTTCAAGGCATGAACTACTGCCGCTAGCTCAAGATCGTGAGTAGCGTAGTTCTCCTCATGGGGTCGTAGCTGCCTGGAGAGGTATGCTATGATGCGGCCTTCTTGCATCAGAACGCTTCCCAATCCGGTTCGAGAGGCATCACAATATATCACGAACTCCTTGTGAATATCAGGTGTTGCCAGAACTGGGGCGGTGGTCAATCTCTTCTTGAGCTCTTGGAAGCTCTCTTCGCATTTTGGCGTCCACTCGAACTTCTTGTCCTTCTTGAGGAGCTGAGTCATTGGTCGTGCAATGCTAGAAAATCCTTCCACGAACTTGCGGAAATAGCCCGCTAGTCCGAGGAAGCTTCTGACTTCCTTGACGGTCGTTGGAGATTGCCATTGGGTCACAACTTCGATTTTTGCAGGATCAACAGATAATCCTTCCTCGGTCAAGACATGACCTAAGAATCCAACTTTGTGCAGCCAGAACTCACACTTGCTGAATTTGGCATACAGTTGGTGCTCACGAAGCTTGTCTAGGACCATCCTCAGATGCTGCTCGTGCTCTTCCTCCGACTTCGAGAACACAAGAATGTCATCAATGAAGACAACAACAAACTTGTCCAAATATTCCATGAAGACTTTATTCATGAGATACATGAAGTATGCTGGGGCATTGGTTAACCCAAAGGACAAGACCGTGCACTCGTACATGCCATATCTGGTTACGAATGCCGTCTTCGGAATATCTTGGGGTCTGATCTTCAGCTGGTAATACCCAGATCTGAGGTCGATCTTGGAGAATACCTTGGCTCCGCTGAGCTGATCAAACAGATCTTCGATCTTGGGAAGTGGATACTTGTTCTTGATTGTAACTTCATTGAGGGAACGATAGTCAATTCATAAGCGGATGGTACCGTCCCTCTTTGCCACAAAGAGAACAGGAGATCCCCAAGGGGAGGCACTTGGGCGGATAAATCACTTCCTTAGCTGCTCTTCCAGCTGTTTCTTCAACTCGACTAATTCTTCCGTCCCCATTCTATAAGGCTTCTTATAGATGGGTCCTGCTCCGGGCACGAGCTCGATGATGAACTCAATGTCACGGTCAGGGGGCATTCCCAGTAGTTCATCCGGGAAGACATCAGGATACTCACATACCACCGGTACTTGATCTAGCCCAACTTCAGACAGTCAGTTGACTTTAGCGGCTTGAGCGGAAGAGGAGTTGGGAGCAAACTTGACTTCGACTCCTTGGTCATTGGTCACAGTGACTGTCCGATTGGCACAGTCTAACAAGCCTTGGTGCTTACTGAGCCAATCCATCCCTAAGATCACATCCAAGCCTTGCGATCTCAGGATGATAAGGTTTGCTAGGAAATCTACACCGTTAATGGTAATACCGACTCCTTTACAGCCTATCTTGGCTCTCATCTCGGCTCCGGGGGTTTGTACCACCATAGGGTTATTCAGGGGTGTAGGGGTCATGCCACTTTTTAATGCAAATCTTTGAGTGACAAATGAATGCGTTGCTCCAGAATCAAACAAGACAGTTGCAGGTGCTGAGTTGACAAGGAACGTACCCAGCACGACGTCCGGGTCTTCCTGGGCTTCTTCAACAGTGACGTGATTCACACGCCCCTTCCCATAGTTCGGTGGATTGCGAGGAGCTGGGTTCCTTGGTGGCATTCCACGGCCTTGTCCCTGGTTCTGCGCATTGGGGCGCGGGGCATCAGGCTTCTTGTTGGGGCACACCCTTGAGATGTGTCCGGGCTGACCACATCCAAAGCAAGTGACTTGGTTTGGATTGATCTTGTTGCCACCACTGGTATTGGGGTTGAAAGCTGGCCTGGGGTTAGCATACTGCTGAGGCTGAGGATTGGCACGAGGTGCAGGAGCTCTTGGCTGCTGATAGGTTGGCTTGGCCGGGGCTGACTGCCACGGACGAGGCTTCTGGTTGCTGGAACTTCCCTTACTGACCAACTTGCGCTTGCGAGTGTCTTCCAAAGCACGCCGCTTGTCTTCAAGCATGAGTGCCTTGTTCACCAGGTCAGGGAAAGACGGGCAGTCGCACACGACAAGCGAGTATTGCAGAGTCTGATTGAGGCCTTCCATGAAGCGCTCCCTTTTGGCAGCATCAGTGCGGACATCCTTAGGGGCATACCTTGACAGAATACTGAACTTCTGCATGTACTCCTTGACAGTGCCACTTCCTTGCTTCAGGGCTCGGAACTCGCGCTTTTTGATAGCCATGATTCCGGAAGGAATGTGGGCCTTGCGGAATTCTGCCTTGAAGTTAACCCAAGTGATGTCTTGTTCAACATGCATGACCTTGAATCCATCCCACCAAGCTCTAGCAGTCCCCCCGAGGCAGTGGGCTGCATAAGCCACCTTCTCGCGGTCTTCGGTGCATCCGACTAGTTCCAGGATCTCCTCAATGGAACAGACCCAGTCGTCTGCATCCAGGGGTTTTGCAGTCTCGATGAAGGTTGGCGGTGCATGCTTCTTGAACTCTGCCAACGTGGAGCGTCCATTGCCATTCCCCGCCGGCTGGCGGTTGTTGGTGACAACTTGAGCAATCAGCTGGAGAGCTGCAGTGTTGGTTTGGCGTTCCTCTCGGAAAGCTTGGAGAAGCTGAGCCATGTCCATGCTTGGAGGAGGTGGTGGTGGAGCTTGGTCGTTGGTTTGGTCGTGGCCTGCCTCTGGCTGAGAGGATGCTCCGGCTTCGGGCTGCTGGGTAGAGGTACCAGTACGAGTTACAACAGGCATGCTGTTGGAGCGGTAAAAGGTCTCATGACTCGGAAGAGGGAAAGCAAGATAGATGGGTGCCTAGTAAGGGGGTGGGTGTGACACTAAATCAAATTATGCAAGGGCCGTAAGGCCAAAACACATTCATTAAAATCCAAATGGGTGATGTAGTCGTTTACACCTTCCCGAAGGAAGAATACGACATTCATCCAGACACAACAAAAGCAAACACTAGATGGTTTCATATGAACCATACAAAGACTCGACTGCGCATAGGGGTTACACGACCTATCCTATCGTAGGGGTTACAACTGGCATATCCGAGTAGCAAATAATGCCTAAGCGGCGGAATGCTCGGTCGCGTATTCCGGCTCTTCTGGGTCTTCCTCCTTGTCTTCATCTGTCTGGGCTCCCTTGCCACTAGAGGGTGTGGGGGAGTGGAGGAGTTGGATACGACGGTGCTTCGTCGGTGGTGCAGGGAAAAGCTTGCGATATTCCCTTGCTGTCATCCGGCGTCGCCGAGGTGGTTCTTCACCCTTGGAAGATACATCCTCGGAGGGCCTTCCGCCTCGATATGCGATAGCGGATTGTCCAGAAGGTGCTCCTTCCTTCTTGATCCTATTTGCCTTCTCTTGAGCTCGACGAAGAAGTGCCTTGGTCTTGTGAAGTTCTTCTCGAAGCTTCATTGATTCCGAGGCCAAGTCTTGTGCCAAGCTGTCGGCACATAGACTGAAGTAGGTCTGGAACCGAAGCGAGAGTCCTTCCTTCAGTGGAGGGGCTAGTGCGCTGCTTTCCCCTTCACCTTCCTTCCGGTAAGGTAAGAAGCGAGTTGTCATCTTGGCTGCCATCTCCGGAAGAAGCTCGCGGAGACGGGTTAATGCCTTGAGTGCAGCAGCCTCGACAGCAAGTGGTAGTGTTGCCATCTGGGGTCCCTCAAAGAACCTACTTGTGGGAGGATCGTTTGCCTTTACGATCACTTCCACATGGTACTCCACCTCAGTATCGCTCACCCAATGCTCAAGGTAGGTGAGGATGGGTGATCGGTGGAACTGACACTCCTGGAGGCTATCCTCGAGAAGTAAGGGAAACCCAGTGGTCAGGTGCTCTTCGGGTACAGCGGCCATCTACAAAGGTGGAATAGGAGGGGTTAATAAGCTGATGAAATCTCAGGTTTAGAAAAGAAGAGAGGTTCAGAAGGTTTTGAAAAGGGGTCTCAACTAACTAACGCCCATGCTAACTAAGGCTTCCTACAGTCAGGATGGCTCTGATACCAGCTCTATGGGGACCCCGACTTAGAAGTCGAGATCACCGAATGCACGTGTACAGTGATCCCAGAGATCAATGCTCACTGAACACACAGAAGCTGAAATAACAAGAGTCTTACATCCATTCAAATAATCTTACACGAATTATGGCCATTATGGCCAAGTCTTACATAGGTAGAGCCTCACGGGCTGAATAGCAAATAACTCAAATAGCGGAAGTCTTCGATAACGGGTAGAACCCATGCCATCTGCCTTAACCCTGCAGGCATTCTGACTGGGATAGCGTCCTAGTTCGCATGTTCGTCTCCAAAGAACTCTTCCTCATAATCCTGTTCTTCCATGCCTGGCCAATTAAATAACCAGTGGCAAGCCAATGAGTACTTTGAATGTACTCGCAAGCAACCCATGATGTGGTTCAAAGTAATAATGCAATTGAATGACAATGAACAATCTAGCAAGGGCTAGAATAATCATTCTACTACCAAGTTTATGCATCAATAACCTTGTGTAACCTCGAAGACAGGTTACCGATATCAACATGAATAAGATTCATCTCATCGAGTCAAGTCACCATCCTTGACTTATCACACACATTCCAACACCGATGAAGTAAAATTCTGGACATAGTTTAAGTAGCACCACCCAACTGTCCATGACCGTGGACACGGCTATTCGAATAGTTTAACACTCTGCAGAGGTTGCGCACTTTACCCACAAGATCCGGGGAACTTCTGTGTCATCCACGACCCGCGGTACCTCAAGTACCCGGGGTAAGCACCCGGTCATTACCTTTCCTTAGACGACACTAACATAGAGTCCACTCGTTGGTACACGGCCCTCGGGTACAAACAATAGATCACGGGACTTGCCCTAATTTCAATGTCACGCATACCCGAAGGGACCAACGGTGTGTCCGGTGCCCTGTGAAAGCAGTCATGGTCGTCTATCCAAGCACGACCCCGTCCCGGGAAAGACCTCAAGTGTTCCCGTCACTAGTAATGCGGGCACCATGCTAGTATCGACCTAAGTAATCAATAAAGCCCCGTCCCATAAGGGGTAGTGTGGTTGCACATGTTTGGTTGGGACGGTAGTCACACATAAGTCTAATCCATCATTCCACCATGCACATGATATTACCGGCACATCACTTCTTTCTGAAGTGATGACCTAACCCATCATCACCCTCGGGCATTAGGGGCACCCGATGGGTTCATGCAAAGATTTCAACTACGAGGGTTCAAATCACACATGCATCATATAAGCATCATGACCAACTGTTTGCATGCCATCTAGCACATAGTGAGATCATCAATAAAGCATGCATCATGTGGTGGTTCATCTAGGTTACCATCGTAACCCTATCATCATGCATCGGAAACAAACGGGTTCCGAGAACAAGTGTATCATGGTCAAAGGGCTGCTTGCCTGGATTGGCTTGGTCTTCAAAGTCTTCAAGTCCTTCTCCTTCTTCTTCCACAGCAACTTCGTCAAATACGGGATCTATACGTCGCATAATAACCACGGGAAAATAAGAATACAAACAAAACAGAAAAATCAAAGTGCTCAGAAAAATGTCAACTCATTTTTGTAAAATACTAGAGGAATTTCTAAGATGGGGAAAAATCTTAGTTGGAGTTTTGAAGTTACAGAATAGAATTTATTGATTTTAGAACAGGAGTATTACTGCCCAAATTTGAATTTAAATTTGAACAGTACAACAAAGTTTCATGGATTTGAGTGAAAGTAGTACCATTAAATAGGTTGGAATATTACAAGATTTTAGGAGTTGGAAATATTTAATTTGGGTCATTATTCTTTTCTGTAGAAATGTTTAAAACATTTACAGAAAAGAAAAAGAATAAAAAGACCTGTGCAACTGGGCCAGAGAGGCCACAGTGCACGGCCCAGGGCGGTCCAGCCCAGCCGCACGGGAGCCTGCGCGCGCACGTCAGGTTTTTAAACCTGACGGGCGGGGCCCGTGGGTCAGTGACAGAGAGGAGGGGGAGAGAGGTGTGGGGATGACAGGCGGGGCCCGCCTGTCATCTCCAACCTTGCGGCCATGGCGACGGCGAGCTCACCGGCGAGTTTTCCGGCCACGGCGACGACAACGGAGGCCAGGGATGGACTCAGCATTGAGTGGCGGTTGCAGTGGTGGTGGTGCGGCACGCCGGGGAGGTCCGGTTCGCCGGCGGCGAGGTGGGACGGCGGAAGCTCGTCGGGAGGTGGTGGCTCTGGTCGTTTCCGACTGCAAACGGAGGGAGAAACAAGGGGGAAAGGGTCAGTGAGGCGAGGGGGTTCCGAATCAGGTGAAAGGAAGGGTAGGGGAGGCCCGTACCGTGAGATCATCGGCGGCCCGACGCGGCGGCGCTCCGGTCGATCCCGAGTACTGGGACCTCTTGGGGTCGAACTGAAGGTGCTGGGGGGCTCAGTGGAGTTGAGTGAGGCTGGTGGTGCTGCTAGAGAGGCTCGGGAGGGGCTATAAATAGGAGTTCGACGGAGGCCCGTGGTCCAGTGCGCTGGCGAGCTCCGGTTCGAGGCTACAGCGCACGGGAGGCCAAGGGGATGAGTCCATGGAGTTCCTGGACGATCTCCACGTCCCGTAGAAGTGAGAGGAGGAGCGGAGGAGCGTCTGGAGCGTGCGCGCGTGCGAGGCAGAGGAGTGGCCGTCGCGGGCGGCCAGCGCGCGTGCGACGACGACCACTGGAGGGCGCAGGAGGAGGGGGGACAGCACCGGGGAGGTTGCGGACGTCGAGAGGCCTCGACTGGCGCGAAGGGGAGGCCCGAGGCTGTCGGGGTCAGCGATTGGCCGAAGCCACAGTGCTTGTCTGCACTGTTGCGTGCTCCAGAGCGCGCGTTTGGCTGGCATCGCCGCGCTCTCGCCGTCCTAGTCAAAACTAGCGTGTCCAGGAGCGTCTAGAAGGTCAGGGGGAGAGTAAAGAATTGACCTGAGGCCTTGGATGCCCTGGAGATGCTGAGAGAGAGTGAGGGTGCTCGTGAATTGGTGAAAGCTTGCTGTCCAGCAAGGTAAAACAGGGCTCTTACCCCTCAATCATGGATCTGGGGTGCTGGGGAAGTTACTGGAGGTAGCTAGTAACTCAATGATCATGTGGTAAGAAGTATAGGCCATGGAGAAGAGTAAAAGTGATCAAGTTGGAGGTTTTAGTAAATCTGCAGAAGGTGTTTGATCAGTGTTTGGTCAAGTAAATGACCTCCACTTGACATGGCACTTAACAGGGTTGAAAGACATGAGAAAATAGGGTGCTTCACCAAATTTGGGCTCATTTAAAGAAACTAGCCAATGTAACTTTGGTGAACCCTAGAAATCAACAGAAACAGTTTCATCTTGATTGAGTCAAGCTAATCATCTCCCCTTGATGCACCACTTGGTGTAGCATCATCATTTGGGGTATTGATCATGCCCACAAAGTTTGAAGCTCCAGATAAAAAGTTGGTAATGTAAAGTTGTTCAAATTTGCATTTGAACAGAAAGGGTTTTGAGGTGATCTGATCAAGTTACTCTATTCCAATTCTTGTGCCTTTTGGTCTAGATGCCTTATTAGGTCATTCTAGCATGTGCACCAAGTTTGAGAGCAGTTGGACAAGTTTGGCAATGTAAAGTTGCTCAAACTTCAAATATGGACAGAATGGTTATGAAGGGGTTTGAGGATGTTTTCTTGCTTCCCAAGGCATGGGACTTGGCAAGATCATCAAATATGTCATATATGACATGATAGAATTTCCCTGGAATTTTTGGAGAATATTTCCTTTGTAAATATTTCAAAAGCTTGAAATATCCAGAAAGGGTTTTAGAGGGTTTAGCCCATTATTTTGAACATGACCACGTGTTGAAACTCTTATATATGGACAATATATGTCCTCTGAGTCTCTCTGAATTTTGGCAAATATTTTTGAAATAGTTAAATAATTTTCCCCTATTAAAGACCATTTATGGCCTTAAGAAAAAGCTTTTAAATAAAATAGGAAAATAACTTTTAAAATTATACCTTTGTGGTTTCTGGGAGTCCTATGACTACTAGGTCTCAAATAAACCTTTTGAAATAATTTTCTCACCCTAAATCAAGTACTTGCAGTGCAAATCTCAATTCAGGGGTTTTTGGAAAACTAAATTTATAAAATACTTTTTGGCCAAATTAATTTTGTAGGAAAATACTATGCTGCTATATAACACTTGGCATGATCATTGGGCAGAAGTTTTGGGTATGGAGATGAATTCTACAAGAGGTCATAGTTGACTTTAATGAGCACATGAAAAAGCACATGAAGAAAACTTAATTCCAAATAAAAGCCAAATGATGCTAAAAAATTTTGCTGGTCCAAATTTTCATGCTTCAAAGTTACAAATAACATGTTAGAAAATGCAGGGTGTGACAAAGGGCCATGACCTCGAGAACTGCAAAAGGGTCGAGTACCTCGTCGAGCAGCAGAAAGCTGAGTACGAGCGACGCGACAAGGAGAAGGCCCAGGGAGGTGGAGGAGAGTCCGGCAAGAAGCGGCCGTTCAATGGCCGGGGAGGACGCCGCGGCAAGGCCAAGCAGCGGCAAGGAGACAGACCTCCCCGCGGCCGCGATAAGGACGAAGACGAAGACGACGACGAAGACATGGACGACGGGGACAACAGCGAGCAGGAGTTCCAGAAGGCCACAGAGGTTCTGTGCGTCGATGGAGGTGCCTCTCTGCATACTTCCCACCGCCAACTCAAACAATGGGTGCGTGAAGTTAATGCAGCAGAACCACCCGTCGAGTCGCGCAAACTCCTGAAGTGGTCCAGCACGCCCATCATCTTCGACATTGAGGACCACCCTGACCGCACAACTGCGGTCGGGTGTTTGCCGATGTTGGTTTCACCAACCATCCGCAACCTCAAGGTCACCAAGATGTTGGTTGACGGCGGGGCCGGCCTGAACCTGATCTCCTCTGCTGTGGTCCGGAAACTACAGATCCCCGACAGCGAGCTTGAAGAAAGCGGCACATTCCAAGGGATCAACCCGGGAAGGAGCAAGCCGAAGGGGAAAATCACACTGCCAGTGACTTTTGGTGGAGAGCTGAACTTCAGGACTGAGAGGATCACCTTTGACGTTGCCGATATCCCATTGCCTTACAATGGGATACTTGGCCGTCCAGCGCTCGCCAAGTTCATGGCAGCCTCTCATTATGCCTACAACATGCTCAAGATGCCAGGCCCGATAAGCGTCATCTCTGTCCCCGGCGACAAGAAGGACGCGCTTATCTGTGCCGACAAGATCTACCGGGACGCAGTAGCCGCAACAGACAGCAAGACACTTTCCGCTGAAACTCCCGGGGGGAAGAACAAGACTAAGTCCGGCAAGAGCTCTGGGGCCCACTCTGGCAAATGCACCTCCTCGGAGTGCTGCGCTGCCGTCGAGGACGCACCATCGAGCTCCACCGGCAAGTGCAAGAAGGCAATGGCAGCTCCACCCACAACCAAGAAGGTGTCCGCCAAGGAGGACGGCACTGGTGGTACTTTCACCATCAGTGCCACGCTCGATCCTAAATAGGAAAGCGCGCTCGTTGCTTTCCTGCGGGCGAATGTCGAAGTGTTTGCATGGCAATCGTCTGACATCCCTGGTGTTCCCAGGAAAGTGATTGAGCACAAACTTGCCGTTTGTCCTCACGCGTGGCCCGTCAAACAGAAGGTTAGAAAGCAAGCGGTGGAGCGCCAACAGTTTATTGCTGAAGAAATCAAGAAGCTGGAAGCGGCAGGCCTTGTCAGAGGTGTACTTCATCCCACGTGGCTGGCCAACCCTGTTGTCGTGCGCAAGGCAAATGGGAAGTGGAGGCTTTGTATAGACTTCACCGATGTAAATAAAGCTTGTCCCAAAGATCCATTTCCCTTGCCGCGCATTGACCAGATCGTTGACTCCACGGCTGGATGTGAGTTGCTTTCATTTCTTGATGCCTATTCGGGATACCACCAGATATTCATGGCTGAAGAAGATGAAGAGAAGACCGCGTTCATTACTCCATGTGGCACTTACTGCTTCATACGCATGCCCTTTGGATTGAAGAATGCCGGTTCAACGTTTGCGAGGGTAGTCCACACTGCTTTTGAGCCACAGATACATAGGAACGTAGAAGCTTACATGGATGATATAGTGGTCAAGAGCAAGGACAAGGATACTCTGATTCAAGATCTAGATGAGACCCTTGCGAATCTGCGCAAGATACAACTCAAGCTTAACCCCGAGAAGTGCGTGTTCGGAGTCCCCTCCGGCAAGCTTTTCGGGTTCTTTGTGTCCCAGAGGGGCATTGAAGCCAATCCCGACAAGATCAAAGCCATCGAGCAGATTGAAGCTCCGAAGCGCGTCAAGGATGTGCGAAGACTTGTCGGCTGCGTGGCTGCTCTCAGCAGGTTCATTTCTAAGTCCGCAGAACGCGCCCTGCCGTTTTTCAAAATTTTGAAAAAGGCAGGTCCAATGAAATGGACTCTGGAAGCCGAGGCAGCGCTGCAGGATTTGAAAAGGTACATGTCTTCCACTCCAATACTTGTCGCACCTAAGCCACAAGAGAAGTTGCTGCTGTACTTAGCAGCAACCAATCAAGTGGTTAGTGCTGCGTTGGTAGCGGAGAGGGAGGTGGATGAGGAGTCCACAGCCCTGGCAAGCACATCCAGCGACAAGCAGGGGGCTTCCCCGACAAGCTCTGGTCCCGACAAGGATGGGTCTGCGCAGATGCAGGAAGAGGTGCGAAAGAAGATGGTGCAGCACCCAGTTTATTTTGTTAGCTCCCTTCTCCAGGGGGCTAGGTCAAGATACTCTGGGATGCAGAAGCTGCTTTTCGGCCTCCTCATGGCCTCGAGAAAGCTGCGCCATTACTTCCAAGCACATGAGATAACAGTGGTCACTCGCTTTCCGTTGAAGAGGATACTGCAAAATCCAGAAGCGACAGGCAGGATTGTCGAGTGGGCACTGGAGCTGTCAAGCTTTGGCCTCAAGTTTGAAAGTACTTCAACTATTCAGAGCAGAGCATTGGCGGAATTTATAGCAGAGTGGACGCCAACGCCGGACGAAGAGATTCCAGAGACGAGCATCCCCGTCAAGGAAGCAAGCAAAGAATGGATAATGTACTTTGATGGTTCCTTCTCGCTGCAAGGCGCCGGTGCCGGTGTGCTGCTTGTCGCACCCACCAGAGAACACCTCAAGTACGTGGTCCAGATGCACTTTCCCAAGGAGCAAGCGACAAACAATACTGCAGAATATGAGGGTTTGCTTGCCGGCCTCAGAATCGCAGCGGAACTTGGGATCAAGAAGCTTATTGTGCGGGGTGACTCGCAGTTGGTCGTCCGACAAGTGAACAAGAGCTACCAGAGCCCATTGATGGAAGCATACGTCGATGAAGTGAGAAAACTTGAAGAACACTTTGAAGGCCTACAGATGGAGCACATTCCAAGAGCTCAGAACGACATCGCAGATGGCCTGTCAAAGTGTGCTGCACTAAAGCTACCCATGGAACCGGGGATCTTTGTGCTCAAGCTAACTCAACCTTCCGTAACACCGTCGACTGGGCAGAGTAAGAAGAGAAAGTTGATTTCCGGTGACTACTTGCCGGCGGAGCTTCCTGAAGCCGCCGCCAACAAGATCCCCAAGATCAACGACAAGATCGCTGAGGAACAGTCTGCTCCTGCGAACCCAAGGGTTTGTACAGTTGAAGCAGGCGTTCCCGACAAGCTTTGCCCCGACAAGCTTGCCGGGGAACATCAAGCTCCGGCCGAGCCGCAGGTTCTTGCCGTAGAAGCTAACGTTCCCGCAGCAGCACTGATGCCTTTAGTCCTTGTTGTTGAGCCTCAGGCTCCAGCATGGGCACAACAGATTGTCCGTTTCATTCAAACAGGAGAACTTCCCGAAGAGCCAGAAGGAGCAGAAAGAATAACCCGGCAGTCAAGTATGTATCAGTTTGTCGGCGATGAACTGTACAAAAGAAGACTCAACGGTGTCAAATTGAAGTGCATTCTCCGGGAAGATGGGCAAAAGCTGTTGGCAGAGATACATGGAGGCATATGTGGTCACCACATTGGCGCAAGAGCACTTGCCGGCAAAGCGTTCCGGCAAGGTTTCTTTTGGCCAGCAGCCCTCTAGGATGCAACTGCACAAGTAACCAAGTGTGAAGCGTGCCAGTTCCATGCCAAGCAGATACATTAGCCAGCTCAAGCTCTCCAGACGATCCCATTGTCCTGGCCATTTTCGGTATGGGGGCTCGACATCCTCGGCCCCTTTCACCGCGCAGCCGGGGGCTTTGAGTACTTGTACGTCGCCATCGACAAGTTCACAAAGTCGCCGGAAGTGGAACCGGTGAGAAAGGTGACCGCACAGTCAGCAGTCAAGTTCTTCAGGTCGATTGTTTGCCGTTTCGGAATCCCTAACAGGATCATCACCGACAATGGCACACAGTTCACAAGTCGCACCTTCATGCAGTACGTCCAAGACCTTGGCGCCAAGGTCTGCTTCGCTTCTGTTGCTCACCCGAGGAGCAATGGTCAAGCGGAGAGGGCAAACGCTGAAGTGCTGCGCGGACTCAAGACAAGAACTTTCGACGGGCTGCACAAGTGCGGAGGAAACTGGATTGAAGAGTTGCCAGCGGCTCTTTGGTCAATCAGAACGACACCAAATCAAGCCACTGGACAGACACCCTTTGCTCTTGTCTATGGAGCAGAGGCAGTTCTCCCCATGGAACTCGTATACGGGTCGCCTCGAGTGCTCGCTTACGATGAGCTCGAGCAAGAGCAGCTGCGGCAAGATGACACACTGCTCCTTGAGGAGGACCGTCTTCAGGCTGCTGTACGAGCTGCTCGATACCAGCAAGCTTTGCGCCACTACCATAGCCGCAAAGTTAAAGCCAGAAGTCTCGAGGAAGGCGACCTTGTTCTTCGGCGCGTTCAGTCCGCCAAGAATTCCAACAAGTTGACGCCGAAGTGGGAAGGCCCTTATCAGGTGAGACAAGTCACAAGGCCCGGCGCTGTATGCCTTGAGACCGAAGAGGGCTTACCGGTGAGCAACTCCTGGAACATTGAGCACCTTCGCAAGTTTTACCCATAAGGCGCGGTTGCCGTGATCCGTTCCGGCAACCACCTTTTGTACAAGTCTTGCCGCTGTTGCATGTAAACCTTTGTACAAAGCCGGGCGCAGACCCCGTGCATCAGTAAAACATATGTGCCTCACACAACTTGTCGTTTCATGCCTTTTCGTTTTTCTTGCATGCATTATCTGACACTTTGTGCAGCACGCACCCCCGGTAAGCAATAACGAGCCACAAGGCTCCGTGTCTATGTTTCCTCCCTTTTTTCTTTTTCTCTCAAACAGAAGAAGTATTTCCTCGCGCACAAGTTTGCCGGGGGGGGGGAAGGAGACAGTGGTATGGACCAAGTGCCGTTCAAGAAAGACAGTGGTATGGACCAAGTGCCGTTCAAGAAAGCCTCGCCTTGCCGGAAAGCAAACGACGCACAAAAGCTAAGTCGCCAAAGTTTGAGCATCCAAAATTTTAAATTTTAAGGTTATCTTCCTTGAACGACCACACTTTGTATGGAAAACCTGTGCGCGGAGGAACCAACTCGTGGCTAGCCGCGCCCTTACTTTGTTTCGAGCACGCTCAACGGCTTAAGCGTGCTGCGACAAGTGTCGCGCCCTTACTTCGTTTTCGAGTTCGCTCAACAACCTAAGTGTGCTGCGACTAGCTGCGACAAGGTTTCTTGTCGGCAACGGCACTGCCAGCAGGCTGCTGAAGTTCCGCAGTCAGCGCTCGCGGCAAGGGTCCCTTTGCCGGCAAGTTCCCTAAAAGCGTAGGGTAGAAGCATACAAAGCAAAGAAGTCGAGTAAAGGAAATAACACTGCATTAACTACCCAAAATAAAGTTATGATACAGAATGACTTGTCGCAGCACTAATAGACTATTGTTCGTAACATGGTTGGCAGCGACAAAGGAAGCAAAAAGGAAAGATAGCCTAATCTGCACGGTCGCCTTCGACTCTCTTGATCTTGCCCACCTTGGCCACGATGCGTGCGACAAGGGACTTGAGTGCCTCCTGGTCGGCGTCCGGCGGCAAGGTTCTGAGGACGTTGTTGAGGTTGAGCCCCGGGTTGCGGAAGACTATCTTCATCAGCACCTTCTCCAAGACGCCCGTGCAGAGCCTGCGCGCCTCGTTTGCTAGCTGCGTGGGGATCCTTTCCCGGAGCTGCTGGAGGGCCGACGCCACTCCCCTGAAGAACAAGCTTAGCTTGGCGCTGTGAGGGAGATTCTCGTCGGGGGAGTACCCGAGGTGCTCCGTCCCCAGCCCCGCCAACTCCTGGTCAATATCAGCGGCGGCGGCGACAAGTTCCTCGGTTCATTGCTCCACCGTCAGGCTGAAGTTGTTTTGGGAGATAGCGGCACTCTCCAACAGTGCCCTCTCAGCCCTGAGGTCCTCCTTCAGCTTCGTCTCCCGATTTCTGGCGCTGTCAAGTGATGCGATGAGGGTGGACAGCTTCAACTCCAAGTCTGCAACGGAATCCTTGGCGATGGCGAGCTCCTTGCCCTTGTCGGAGAGACGGACCTGCAACTCGGAGTGACTGTGGGCGTCCTTCTCCCTCTCCGACGCAAGTGCAGCAACCTTCTCTTCACTCGTCTTCAAGTGGATCTCCAGTTGCGCCACCCTCGCCTCCATTTCTCTCTTGGCGGTCTCAGCAGCTGCAGCAGCGTCCTTCGCCTCCTGCAGAGCCCCGCCAAGAGACTGTTCGCGCGCGGCAAGGTCGTCCTCGTGGCTGTCGAGGTCGACCTTCCGCTGCGTTAGTTCTCCTTCCCGCCGAGACAACTCTTCGGCGGCGAGCCGTTGCTGCTCCTCTGCTTCAGCCTTCTCAAGTATGAACGCCTGATGCGCCTCGGCGAGCTCCTCCCGCTCCTCCGCCAAGGATCGGAGGGCCGCCTGGTTGGCGGCCCGGAGCTCTTCGGCGCACTTCTCCAAGTCGACGCCCGCCTTGGCGGCCAGAGCCTCTTGGGACTCCAGCTTGGCCTGCCTGGCGCGGTACAGAGCCAGAAGCCTCCGCAGAAGCCGCTCCTCCTCGGGCTCGCTACTGCTGCCGGGCGCGTCGACGAACTTCAGCCCGGAGGAGGCGAGGACTTCCCCGTCGAAGGCCTCTCCCTTCGCGGGTGCCCTTGACGTAGATGCCCACGTGAGCTGAATGAAGACCCCGTTTCCAGCCTCCAGGTAGGCGCCTGTTTCGGCCACGGCAGCAGCAGGGTCGGCGGTCGGCGCAGCGTTTGACGCTCCTACGGCCTCAGGGCCGTCAATGCGACCGCCGGTCCCTTCCTCAGCTGCCGCGTCGGCGGCCCTGGCTGCCTCTTCGACGGCGGGCTCATTAGTACTGATCGCCTCCTCGGTAGCCGCGGCGTCACCAGTTTTGCCGCGCGCGTCCTCCTCGGTGGCGGCCTCCGTCTCCATCGGCTCTGGAGCGGACGAGTCTGAAGACCAGAAAAGAAGAAGAAAGAAGAAAGCAACTGTCAAGCAAATATCCAAAAAAGAGAAATTCAAGAGAAGAAAAGTGCAAGGGTTACCTGCGCGGGCCTCTTCCTCGATGGGGTTCCTTGCCGGGGAGTCTTCCCTCGGTGGCGTGGTGGTAGCCCCCGCTGGCGGAGGGCCGCTGGCGCCTTCCCTTGGCGGGGTGCTCGCCCTTAGCGGAGTACTCGCCCTTGGCGGGGTACTCGCCCTTGGCGGGGTGTCCTCCCTCGCCGGGGGGCTCCTCCTTGGCGGAGAAGTCGAGACGTGCGGCTCGTCGGGAGCAACCTCTTGGCGCTCCTGAGGCTGCTGCTCTGCTTCTGCGCAAGTCAACAAAACAAACGAAGCGTCAACAAGGATAAAAAGCCCGCGCGCGCGCCCGACGAGCGGAGAATAGACAAGAAGACTCACGCTGGGGGCTGCGCTGGGGGCTGCTCTAAGGAGCATTTGCCTGGCCCGGCAAGCTTGTCGCAGGCGCATCCCCTGCTGCTGCGACGGGCTCATCCTCAAGATCGACCACCGGGATCTTGGCCCTCTTCGCCGCCCTCTGGGCCAGGGTCCTGAAAGACACACAAAATTAGAGTCAAGCAAAGAAGATTCAAGACAAGAGCAAATCGAAGGAAACAAGAATTGACAGTGCTTACTCTTCCTCCTCCTCGTCGGAGCTGAGCATGGAGAAATCGAAGTCCGCCTCGCGCGTCCGGGCGCGAGGAGCTGGAGGAGTAGGCTCCCTCGGCCGCTTGGCGGGAGCAGGAACGGTGGTCTGAGAATGCCCCGCTCCAGTTGTCGCCGAGGCACGAGGGGCGGCAGGAGCGTTAGCCCCAGCCCGGGAAGACCCTCCTCCAGCCGCTGCTGAAGCGCGAGGCCCACCCTTGGCGGCCTTGTTCGTCATGGTGGCGCATGTCGGGCGGCGCTGCGGCTGCTGGCTCGTCTGCCGCACCGTCGCGTCCGCGGCCTTGCGAAGGCGCTTTCTCGGCGCAACCGGAGGACTTGGTGGTGGTGGTGAGCTCCCCGAGGACGAGGAAGAGGAGTCGAGGTTCAGCGACCCGCCTGAGTCTTCGGCAGGATCGCTTGATCCGACACCCTGCTCGGCGGGCCCGCTCGACTCCGTGCCTTGCTCGGCGGCCTCGCTTGTCCCAGCAGGTTGCCCGGCAAGCTTCGCCACTTTTAGGAACTCTTCCTCCTCGGCCAAGCTTACTGCCTCCGCTGCGTCCGCCTCTTCCACAATATATCCAAATTCGCCCGCGACCCTGGCTGCAGCTGCCTCCTCCAACCTGGTGGCAATATACGCCATCTCCTCATCGGTGGTGTCACGGGTGAGGCCCATCTTCTCGTCGGGCTTGACTGTTTGCTCGACCAGGTTGTCGAAGAACGTTTGCACGGCTTCGTCAGAAGGCTCCCGCCAAGTGGGGTCAATCCCATGGGAGTCACACCACGGCATCGCCGCGCGGATAGCGCTGAGCGACGAATTGTTGCATAGCGGAACTACGCCCCGCGGCAGCACGAACCACTCTGGATGTTTGGGGTCGTACTTGAATAGCGCTCGGAGCTTCCCGATGAGTTCCATGACAGTGAAATTATAGTTGAGGCCCGGGCGCAACCTCATGATGTCTGCCGCATTATCAAACTCCCAAGCAGGCCTTTTCCTCTCTTGCAAGGGAGCGATGCGGTGGCGAAGGAAATCTGCCCCAACGGCACCTACAGTGAGCTTGGCTTGCCGGAGGCGAAGAATCCTAGTGGTGGCTATCTTCAGCTTGTCGTCCTCAGGAGCCAGGTCACTCCAGTCATTGCCGCGCACTACTGCAACTTGGCGCCGGGAAGTGAACTGCTGTGGGTCGTCCTCCATGATCCAGCACCAGTTGGCCCTCCACTCATCCCACTTGCCGCGGAGCTCCCCCGTCAAGTAAGCCTCTTTCTTATGAAGCCTAAAGATCCAAGAGATTCCGCCGGACAGAGGAGACCCAGACTCAACTCGAGGAATGAAGTAATGGCGGAAGAGGGCTACATTGTGGTAAACTCCGACGAAGTTTTCGCACAGATGTGCGAAAACGGCCATGGTCAAGACAGCGTTTGGGGTGAAGTCAAGAAGATGAAACCCGTAGGTATTCATGATATCGCATAAGAATTCGGAATATGGCGGGCAGAGTCCGCAATAGAAGAACAGAGCAAAAAAGGCATATCCACCCGGGAACATGTCGCAGGCCACGGCGGGGAGTACCTTGGTGCGTGGATGCGCTTTGGTCTCCCTCGACCAGAAGAGATAGAAGTTTTCCTTCAGCTCCTTCGCGCTCAGCTGTGGCGGAAAGACCGCCATCTTCTTCCGCATTGACGCTAGCCGCAGCGCCTTGGCAGTCTTCGCGACCTTCGCCTTGTCGCTCTTCGGGGCCATGATAGGGACGGTGAGGGAAGCCGACGGCGCTGGAGGTGTTGGCGGCGGCGGACGGGGGTGGAGCGCTGCTCTCTATTGATCCTCAGGAGGAGGGGAGCGGCGGGGGTTTCTGGAGGTTGAAGAAGCAGCGGGAGAATGGAAAGAACTGCCCCTGTTTCCCCTGCTTTTAACGGGGAGGAGGGGACGTTCCGCATTTTCCCCATTAAAGAAACAAGCCACGATCTCTCCCACGACGCCGCGATTGACGCGTGCCGTTGGGGAGGGGCGCGGTGGATACGGAGTGGGATACGGCGCGCCGTGGGCCGCGCGTGCCCGTACACTGTTTTGGGCCTGGCCCAACAGCGCTCGGCACCGTGTGTGGCCCAGGCCCGGGGGCTCCTGTCGGTGTACTAAAGTAGGGGTACCTTAGTATCCCGAACTTGTGCACGGACAGTCGCAGCGTCCCGTGGCAGGGCTTGCCGCGCGTCCGCCAAGGCCCACTGTGTTTCCTTCGAAGCCATTCAAGAACAAAGTATCCAAGTTAAAGAGACAAGGCCCCGGCAAAAGGAGCTTGCTGGGAAGGCCGCTCCCGGCTCAAGACTACCCCTTTGGCACAAGACCCTGGCAAGAGGAGCTTGTCAGGAAGGCCAAGCATGGCATTTCAGGAGACTTGCCGCGACGCTCCGCGCGTCCCGGCAAGGCCCGGAGAGCGACAAGCTCCCGGGCGCGACAAGATGGCGGCCGCGGAAAGGCGCTTGCCGCGGCAAACTCCCACTAAGTGCCCGCGCTCCAGCTCATCCACCCACGCGTCGCCCTGGGACCCTTCCAGGCGCACGTGGCGGAAGGCTGTGCAGCCTGGGGTACACGGTGGCGAGCTGCGATGACGAGGCCACCATCGTGGCGAACGGAGACGCCTTGACGGACGCTTTTTTTTGCACTGTTTGGGTTGACGGCGACGGGCATTCAATGCCCTTGTCCCCTGCCGTCAGGGTTAGGTATAGAGCACTATGCATACACTATTCCAACTACTATCGTTTTTACATTTCTACCCTCAACTGCGTTGCCACCTGTCGGTGACCCCTTTGACCTATAAAAGGAGGCCCATGCGCAACGTAGGAGAGGTTCCGACCTTCGATCACTCTCACGCTCGGTGTAGCTAGCAACAAGTACTGTAGCTCTCCTCGCTCCTGAGCCAAGAACACAATACAAACAAAGGCAGGAGTAGGGTTTTACGCATCCGTGCGGCCCGAACCTGGGTAAACTGCTCGCGTGCACACCTCGATCCGCTCTTCGTCCACCCTCCGCTCCCTTGCCGTACCGAAAAGGGGCTCCGGTCCCATAGGTGTTCGTGGGTGATCAGTTTCCCCGACACCGACACCCTGATAGTAGCCGCGCGTATCTCGTCTCAGGCCATGAACAGATGGGCGATGCTACAGGTTTTTACCAGCCTCGGGTTTCCCCAAGGTGGCCCTGCAGGACCCCCAGTTTGGACCAACACTCATGTGGAGGACTGGCCCGGGTTGTTGATTAAGAAAAGGGTTTATAACTCCCTATGCAAGTTTTAGTTGTTAGGCAAATGTAAAACCAATGTTGGGCCTTGCTGGAAAAGCTTTAGCGCTAAGCATGTTATCGAGGGGGGCCCATAAACCCCAACCGTGTTAGGGACGCAAAAATCAAGGAACATAACACCGGTTTAAACGGTTCCTAGGGAGGCATGAGTGGAACAAAACACCAAGCAAAGGCTTAGCCTTCCACCCATTGCCAAATATATAGATGATTTAGTTTAACAGATTATATAGTGTGATATCCCAACAATAACTTCATCATGAAGCAAGAATCTTCAAATCTTCTCCTGCAACTATCAATGCTATAAGAGGGGCTGAGCGAAGCTTACGTAGCCAATCAAAGGTTTGCTAGGTTGGGTGGTTAGAGAGGTTCATGGCAACAATAGGAGGCTGACGAATAGACATAGGCATCGAGGCAATAAGCTAAAGAGCGAGATATCTAGCATAGGCAAAGATAGTAGTGATATCTGGGTAAGGTCATCTTGCCTGTTGAATCCTCGGAGGGAACGTAACCTTGCTCCTCACACTCAACCTCGATAGAAACCTCGTACTCCGTTTCTTCATCGGTCTCTAACCAAACACAACAATGCAACAACGGAACAAAATCAATCAACATGCAGTGCTCAATCACATGATGCATGCACATGAAGCATATGAACATGTAAAGAAATGATGCTTGGCCTAGGTTCACAAGTGTCACACCCTGCATTTTGTAACATGTTATTTGTAACTTTGAAGCATGAAAATTTGGACCAGCAAATTTTTTTAGCATCATTTGGCTTTTATTTGGAATTGAGTTTTTTTCATTTGCTTTTTCATGTGCTCATTAAAGTCAACTGTGATCTCTTGTAGATTTCATCTCCATACTCTAAACTTCTGCCCAATGATCATGCCAAGTGTTATATAACAGTATAGTATTTTCTTACAAAATTAATTTGGCCAAAAAGTATTTTATAAATTTAGTTTTCCAAAAACCCCTGAATTGAGATTTGCACTGCAAGTACTTGATTTAGGGTGAGAAAATTATTTCAAAAGGTTTATTTGAGACCTAGTAGTCATAGGACTCCCAGAAACCACAAAGGTATAATTTTAAAAGTTATTTTCCTATTTTATTTAAAAGCTTTTTCTTAAGGCCAGAAATGGTCTTTAATAGGGGAAAATTATTTAACTATTTCAAAAATGTTTGCCAAAATTCAGAGAGACTCATAGGACATATATTGTCCATATATAAGAGTTTCAACACTTGGTCATGTTCAAAATAATGGGCTAAACCCTCTAAAACCCTTTCTGGATATTTCAAGCTTTTAAAATATTTACTAAGGAAATTTTCTCCAAGAATTCCAGGGAAATTCTATCATGTCATATATGACATATTTGATGATCTTGCCAAGTCCCATGCCTTGGGAAGCAAGAAAACATCCTCAAACCCCTTCATAACCATTCTGTCCATATTTGAAGTTTGAGCAACTTTACATTGCCAAACTTATCCAAATGCTCTCAAACTTGGTGCACATGCTAGAATGACCTAATAAGGCATCTAGACCAAATGGCACAAGATTTGGAATAGAGCAACTTGATCTGATCACCTCAAAACCCTTTCTGTTCAAATGCAAATTTGAACAACTTTACATTACCAACTTTTTATCTGGAGCTTCAAACTTTGTGGGCATGATCAATACCCCAAATGATGATGCTACACCAAGTGGTGCATCAAGGGGAGATGATTAGCTTGACTCAATCAAGATGAAACTGTTTCTGTTGATTTCTAGGGTTCACCAAAGTTACATTGGCTAGTTTCTTCAAATGAGCCCAAATTTGGTGAAGCACCCTAATTTCTCATGTCTTTAAACCCTGTTAAGTGCCATGTCAAGTGGAGTTAATTTACTTGACCAAATACTGATCAAACACCTTCTGCAGAATTGCTAAAACCTCCAACTTGATCACTTTTACTTTTCTCCATGGCCTCAACTTCTTACCACATGATCATTGAGTTACCAGCTACCTCCAGTAACTCCCCCAGCACCCCAGCTCCATGATTGAGGGGTGAAAGCCTTGTTATACCTTGCTGTACAGCCAGCTTTCACCATTTCACCAGCCCTCTCCCTCTCTCTCAGCATCTCCAGGGCATCCAAGGCCTCAGGCCATTTCTTTACTCCTCCCACAACGTGCTGGACACTACTGGACACGTTGGCTTTGACCAGGACGGCGAGAGCGCGGCGATGCCAGCCAAACGCGCGCTCTGGAGCGCGTAACAGTGCAGACCAGCACTGTAGCTTGGGCCAATCAGCCTCCCCCGACAGCCTCGGGCCTCCCCCTCGCGCCAGTCGAGGCCCCTCGACGTCCGCGACCTCCCCGGCGCTGTCCCCCCTCCTCCTGCGCCCTCGAGTGGCCGTCGTCGCACGCGCGCTGGCCGCCCGCGGCGGCCACTCTTCTGCCTCGCACGCGCGCACTCCTCTGATGCTCCCCCGCTCCTCTTTCTCCCTCAGCTGGACGTGGAGATCGTCCAGGAACTCCACAGACCCATTCCCCTAGCCTCCCGTGCGCTGTAGCCTCGAGCCGGAGCTCGCCGGCGCACTGGACCACGGGCCTCCGTCGAGCCCCTATTTATAGCCCCTCCCGAGCCTCTCCAGCACCATCACCAGCCTCACTCCTCTCCACTGATCCCCCCAGCACCTCCAGTTCGACCCCAAGAGCTCCCAGTGCTCGGGATCGACCGGAGCTCCGCCGCGTCGGGCCGCCGGCGATCTCGTGGTACGGGCCTTCCCTGCCCCTCCTTCCACCCGTTTCGGAACCGCCGCACCTCACTGACCATTTCCCCCTCGTTTCCCCTCTCTGTGGCAGCCGGAAACAACCTCAACCACGACCCTCCGACGAGCTTCCGCCGCCCCACCTCGTCGCCGGCGAACCAGACCTCTCCGCCGTGCCGCACCACCACCCCTGCATCCGTGACACGACGCTGGTCACGTTCCTGCCCTCCGTTGCCGTCGCCGTGGCCGGAATCCTCGCCGGTGAGCTCGCCGTCGCCGTGGCCGTGGGGTTAGAGATGACAGGCGGGCCCCGCCTGTCATCCCCTCACCTCTCTCCCCCTCCTCTGTGCCACTGACCCACGGGCCCCGCCCGTTAGGTTTGAAAACCTGACGTGCGCGCGCAGGCTCCCGTGCGGCTGGGCCGATCCGTCTGGGCCGTGCACTGTGGCCTTCTCTGGCCCAGTGCACAGGACCCCTTTTTCTTTTTCTTTTCTGTAAATGCTTTAAACATTTATACAGAAAAGAATATTGATCCAAATTAAATAATTCCAACTCCTAAAATCTTGTAATATTCCAACCTATTTAATGGTACCACTTTCATTCAAATCCATGAAACTTTGTTGTACTGTTCAAATTTAAATTTAAATTTGGGCAGTAATACTCCTGTTCTAAAATCAATATATTCTATTCTGTTACTCCAAAACTCCAACTAAGATTTTTCCCCATCTTAGAAATCCCTCTAGTATTTTACAAAAATGAGTTGACATTTTTCTGAGCACTTTGATTTTTCTGTTTTGTTTGTATTCTTATTTTTCCGTTATTATTATGCGACGAATAGATCCCGTATTTGACGAAGTTGCTGTGGAAGAAGAAGGAGAAGGACTTGAAGACTTTGAAGACCAAGCCAATCCAGGCAAGTAGCCCTTTGACCATGATACACTTGTTCTTCGGAACCCGTTTGTTTCCGATGCATGATGATTAGGGTTACGATGATAACCTAGTTGATTCCACCATATGATGCATGCCATGATCTTGATCTTGCTATGTGCTAGATGACTTGCATATGGTTAGTGGTTATGGATAGTGATGCATGTGTGACATGAACCTTCATGGTTGAAGTCTTTGCATAAAACCCCGTCGGGTGCCATTTATGCCCGAGGGAGATGATGATGATGAGTTGGGTGACCACTTGATGACGAAGTGGTGTGCCAAGGCAAGTGTGTGTGTGTTTCAAACGGATTGGTTTAAGTTGCGACCGTTATTCCAACCATACATATGCAACCACACTACCCCTTATGGGACGGGGCTTTATTGATTACTTAGGTCGATACTAGCATGGTGCCCGCATTACTAGTGACGGGAAGACTTGAGGACTTTCCCGGGACGGGGTCGTGCTTGGATAGACGGCCATGACTGTTTTTACAGGGCACCGGACACACCGTTGGTCCCTTCGGGTACGCGTGACATTGAAATTAGGGCAAGTCCCGTGATCTATTGTTTGTACCCGAGGGCCGTGTACCAACGAGTGGACTCTATGTTAGTGTCGTCTAAGGAAAGGTAATGACCGGGTGCTTACCCCGGGTACTTGAGGTACCGCGGGTCGTGGATGACACGGAAGTTCCCCGGATCTTGTGGGTAAAGTGTACAACCTCTGCAGAGTGTCAAACTATTCGAATAGCCGTGTCCACGGTCATGGACAGTTGGGTAACCGCTCTTGGGCTACGTCCATTGTTTGTGAAACCAGGCGTGTGTATGTGAGTCAAGGTGGTGACTTAACTCGATGAGATGAATCATATTCATGTTGATATCAGTAACCTGTCTTCGAGGTTACGCGAGTTTATTGATGCATAAACTTGATGGTAGAACTTTGTTCTAGCCTTGTTAGATTGATCATTATTATTCAAATGCACTGTTACTTTGAACCACATCATGGGTTGCTTGCGAGTACATTCAAAGTACTCATTGGCTTGCCACTGGTTATTTAATTGGCCAGGCATGGAAGAACAGGATTATGAGGAAGAGTTCTTTGGAGACGAACATGCGAACTAGGACGCTATCCCAGTCAGAATGCCTGTAGGGTTAAGGCAGATGGCATGGGTTCTACCCGTTTATCGAAGACTTCCGCTACTTGAGTTATTTCCTATTCAGCCCGTGAGGCTCTATCTATGTAAGACTTAGCCATAATGGCCTTAATTCGTGTAAGACTATTTGTATGGATGTAAGACTCTTGTTATTTCAGCTTCTGTGTGTTCAGTGAGCATTGATCTCTGGGATCACTGTACATGTGCATTCGGTGATCTCGACTTCTAAGTCGGGGTCCCCACAGAGCTGGTATCAGAGCCATCCTGACTGTAGGAAGCCTTAGTTAGCATGGGCGTTAGTTAGATGAGACCCTTTTTCAAAAACCTTCTGAACCTCTCTTCTTTTCTAAACCCGAGATTTCATCAGCTTATTAACCCCTCCTATTCCACCTTTGTAGATGGCCGCTGTACCCGAAGAGCACCTGACCACTGGGTTTCCCTTACTTCTCGAGGATAGCCTCCAGGAGTGTCAGTTCCACCGAGCACCCATCCTCACCTACCTTGAGCATTGGGTGAGTGATACTGAGGTGGAATACCATGTGGAAGTGATCGTGAAGGCAAACGATCCTCCCACAAGTTGGTTCTTCGAGGGACCCCAGATGGCAACACTACCACTCGCTGTCGAGGCTGCTGCACTCAAGGCACTAACCCGTCTCCGCGAGCTTCTTCCGGAGATGGCAGCCAAGATGGCAACTCGCTTCTTACCTTACCGGAAGGAAGGTGACGAAGAAAGCAGCGCACTAGCCCCTCCACTGAAGGAAGGACTCTCGCTTCGGTTCCAGACCTACTTCAGTCTATGTGCCGACAGCCTGGCACAAGACTTGGCCTTGGAATCAATGAAGCTTCGAGAAGAACTTCTCAAGACCAAGGCACTTCTTCATCGAGCTCAAGAGAAGGCAAACAGGATCAAGAAGGAAGGAGCACCTTCTGGACAATCCGCTATCGCATATCGAGGCGGAAGGCCCTCCGAGGATGTATCTTCCAAGGGTGAAGAACCACCTTGGCGACGCCGGATGACAGCAAGGGAATACCACAAGCTTTTCCCTGCACCACCGTCGAAGCACCGTCGTATCCAACTCCTCCACTCCCCCACTCCCTCCAGCGACAAGGGAGCCCAGACAGATGAAGACAAGGAGGAAGACCCAGAAGAGCCGGAATACGCGGCCGAGCATTCCGCCGCTTAGGCATTATTCGCTACTCGGATATGCCAGTTGTAACCCCTACGGTAGGATAGGTCGTGTAACCCCTATGCGCAGTCGAGTCCTTGTATGGTTCATATGAAACCATCTAGTGTTTGCTTTTGTTGTGTCTGGATGTATGTCGTATTCTTCCTTCGGGAAGGTGTAAACGACTACATCACCCATTTGGATTTTAATGAATGTGTTTTGGCCTTACGGCCCTTGCATGATTTGATTTAGTGTCACACCCACCCCCTTACTAGGCACCCATCTATCTTGCTTTCCCTCTTCCGAGTCATGAGACCTTTTACCGCTCCAACAGGATGCCTGTTGTAACTCGTACTGGTACCTCTACCCAGCAGCCCGAAGCCGGAGCATCCTCTCAGCCAGAGGCAGGCCACGACCAAACCAACGACCAAGCTCCACCACCACCTCCTCCAAGCCTGGACATGGCTCAGCTTCTCCTAGCTTTCCGAGAGGAACGCCAAGCCAACACTGCAGCTCTCCAGCTGATTGCTCAAGCTGTCACCAACAACCGCCAGCCGGCGGGGAATGGCAATGGACGTTCCACGTTGGCAGAGTTCAAGAAGCATGCACCACCAACCTTCATCGAGACTGCAGAACCCCTGGATGCAGATGACTGGGTCCGTTCCATTGAGAAAATCCTGGAACTAGTCGGATGCACCGAAGATCGCGAGAAGGTGGCTTATGCAGCCCACTGCCTCGGGGGAACTGCAAGAGCTTGGTGGGATGGATTCAAGGTCATGCATGCTGAACAAGACATCACTTGGGTTAACTTCAAGGCAGAATTCCGCAAGGCCCACATTCCTTCCGGAATCATGGCTATCAAAAAGCGCGAGTTCCGAGCCCTGAAGCAAGGAAGTGGCACTGTCAAGGAGTACATGCAGAAGTTCAGTGTTCTGTCAAGGTATGCCCCTGAAGATGTCAGCACTGATGCTGCCAAAAGGGAGCGCTTCATGGAAGGCCTTAATCAGACTCTGCAATACTCGCTTGTCGTGTGCGACTGCCCATCTTTCCCTGACCTGGTGAACAAGGCACTTATGCTTGAAGACAAGCGGCGTGCTTTGGAAGACACTCGCAAGCGCAAGTTGGTCAGTAAAGGAAGTTCCAGCAACCAGAAGCCCCGTCCGTGGCAGTCAGCCCCGGCCAAGCCAACCTATCAGCAGCCAAGAGCTCCTGCACCTCGTGCCAATCCTCAGCCTCAGCAGTATGCCAACCCCAGGCCAGCTTTCAACCCCAATACCAGTGGTGGCAACAAGATCAACACTCCAAACCAAGTCACTTGCTTTGGATGTGGTCAGCCCGGACACATCTCAAGGGTGTGCTCCAACAAGAAGCCTGATGCCCCGCGCCCCAATGCGCAGAACCAGGGACAAGGCCGTGGAATGCCACCAAGGAACCCAGCTCCTCGCAATCCACCAAACTATGTGAAGGGGCATGTGAATCACGTCACTGCTGAAGAAGCCCAGGAAGACCCGGACGTCGTGCTGGGTACGTTCCTTGTCAACTCAGCACCTGCAACTGTCTTGTTTGATTCTGGAGCAACGCATTCATTTGTCACTCAAAGATTTGCATTAAAAAGTGGCATGACCCCTACACCCCTGAATAACCCTATGGTGGTACAAACCCCCGGAGCCGAGATGAGAGCCAAGATAGGCTGTAAAGGAGTCAGTATTACCATTAACGGTGTAGACTTCCTAGCAGACCTTATCGTCCTGAGATCGCAAGGCTTGGATGTGATCCTAGGCATGAATTGGCTCAGCAAGCACCAAGGCTTGTTAGACTGTGCCAATCGGACAGTCACTGTGACCAATGACCAAGGAGTCGAAGTCAAGTTTGCCCCCAACTCCTCTTCCGCTCAAGCCGCTAAAGTCAACTGTCTGTCTGAAGATGGGCTAGATCAAGTACCGGTGGTATGTGAGTATCCTGATGTCTTTCCGGATGAACTACCGGGAATGCCCCCTGACCGTGACATTGAGTTCATCATCGAGCTCGTGCCCGGAGCAGGACCCATCTATAAGAAGCCTTATAGAATGGGGACGGAAGAATTAGCCGAGTTGAAGAAGCAGCTGGAAGAGCAGCTAAGGAAGGGATTTATCCGCCCAAGTGCCTCCCCTTGGGGATCTCCTGTTCTGTTTGTGGCCAAGAGGGACGGTACCATCCGCTTATGCATTGACTATCGTTCCCTCAATGAAGTTACAATCAAGAACAAGTACCCACTTCCCAAGATCGAAGATCTGTTTGATCAGCTCAGCGGAGCCAAGGTATTCTCCAAGATCGACCTCAGATCTGGGTATTACCAGCTGAAGATCAGACCCCAAGATATTCCGAAGACGGCATTCGTAACCAGATATGGCCTGTACAAGTGCACGGTCATGTCTTTTGGGTTGACCAATGCCCCAGCTTACTTCATGTATCTCATGATTAAAGTCTTCATGGAATATTTGGACAAGTTTGTTGTTGTCTTCATTGATGACATTCTTGTGTTCTCGAAGTCGGAGGAAGAGCATGAGCAGCATCTGAGAATGGTCCTAGACAAGCTTCGTGAGCACCAACTGTATGCCAAATTCAGCAAGTGTGAGTTCTGGCTGCATAAAGTTGGATTCTTAGGTCATGTCTTGACCGAGGAAGGATTATCTGTTGATCCTGCAAAAATCGAAGCTGTGACCCAATGGCAATCTCCAACGACCTTCAAGGAAGTCAGAAGCTTCCTCGGACTAGCGGGCTATTACCGCAAGTTCGTGGAAGGATTCTCTAGCATTGCGCGACCAATGACTCAGCTCCTCAAGAAGGACAAGAAGTTCGAGTGGACGCCAAAATGCGAAGAGAGCTTCCAAGAGCTCAAGAAGAGATTGACCACCGCCCCAGTTCTGGCAACACCTGATATTCACAAGGAGTTCGTGATATATTGTGATGCCTCTCGAACCGGATTGGGAAGCGTTCTGATGCAAGAAGGCCGCATCATAGCATACCTCTCCAGGCAGCTACGACCCCATGAGGAGAACTACGCTACTCACGATCTTGAGCTAGCGGCAGTTGTTCATGCCTTGAAGACATGGCGGCATTACCTCCTAGGGAAACGGTGTGAGATTTACACAGACCACAAAAGTCTGAAGTATATTTTCACCCAAAAGGAATTGAACATGAGGCAGCGGAGATGGTTGGAACTCATCAAAGGCTATGACCTCAGTGTTCAGTATCACCCTGGGAAGGCTAACGTGGTGGCCGATGCCTTAAGCAGGAAGGCTAGCTCTTTGAATGCCATTATTCAAGAAAGGCAGCCAGCTTTGTTTAAGGAGATCGAACAATTCAGTTTGGAATTGGTCACCCCCGGATTTCTGGATCATTTGGAAGTCAGACCGACCCTGCTGGACGACGTCAAGAAGGCACAAGATGGACATGCAAGCATCGAAGGCATCAAGAAGAAGATGAAGCTGGGCAAGGCCCCAGGGTTCTCCGAAGACGAGCACGGGATTGTTTGGTACAAAGGTCGTCTCTGCGTACCAAACAACACCGAGTTGAAGACGCTGATTCTGCAAGAAGCCCACGACACTCCGTATTCCATCCACCCCGGAGGAACCAAGATGTACCAAGACTTGAAGGCACGATTTTGGTGGCACGGTATGAAGAGAGAGATTGCAACCTATGTTGCAAAGTGTGATGTGTGCCAAAGGGTCAAGGCTGAATATCAGCGACCTGCTGGATTGCTTCAACCACTCAAGGTTCCTAAGTGGAAGTGGGATAAAGTCGGAATGGACTTCATCACTGGATTACCAAGGTCGAATAGAGGGCATGACTCTATCTGGGTCATAGTCGATCTTTTGACCAAGGTGGCCCATTTCATTCCTGTCAAGACTACCTACTCAGGCAACCAGCTGGCAACTCTCTATATCAACCGAATCGTAAGTATTCACGGTGTTCCCAAGGAGATTATGTCAGATCGAGGCACCCAGTTCACTTCAAGGTTCTGGAAGAGATTCCAAGAAGCCTTGGGAACCAAATTGTCTTTCAGCACAGCTTTCCACCCACAGACCGGAGGACAGACTGAGCGAGTCAATCAGATTCTCGAAGACATGCTCCGAGCCTGTGTCCTGGCATATGGAGCCAAGTGGGAAGACTGTCTCCCTTTTGCTGAGTTCTCCTATAACAACAGTTACCAGTCAAGCCTTCAGATGACACCATTTGAGGTGTTGTACGGACGCAGATGCCGCACACCCCTCAATTGGTCGGAGACTGGAGAAGGACTAGTCTTTGGACCGGATATTCTCCGCGCAGCAGAAGAGCAAGTCCAACTAGTCAGAGAGCGATTAAAGGCAGCCAAGTCAAGGCAGAAGAGTTATGCTGACACTCGACACCGAGATATGAGTTTCCGTGTCGGAGATCATGTGTACCTGCGGGTAACTCCTCTGAAGGGAACCAAGCGTTTCCACGTCAAGGGAAAGCTCGCGCCAAGGTTCATTGGCCCCTTCAAGATCACCGACCGACGAGGAGAAGTGGCTTATCAGTTGGAACTACCACCTGAGCTATCCGATGTACACAATGTGTTCCATGTGTCACAACTCCGGAAATGTCTCCATGTTCCAGACAAGCCCAATCTCTACAAGGATGTGGATCACCAAGCCATTGATCTGCAGCCTGATTTGACCTACCGCGAGAAGCCCATTCGTATTCTGGATGAAGCAGAATGACGTACGCGGAGCCGTACCATCAAGTATTTCAAGGTCCAGTGGAGCAACCACACCAAAGCAGAAGCAACCTGGGAACGAGAAGACTATCTTAGATCTGAGTTTCCCGACCTCTTTTAAGCCCTAGTTTAGGAATCTCGGGGACGAGATTCTTGTAAGGGGGGTAGGTCTGTCACACCCTGCATTTTGTAACATGTTATTTGTAACTTTGAAGCATGAAAATTTGGACCAGCAATTTTTTTAGCATCATTTGGCTTTTATTTGGAATTGAGTTTTCTTCATTTGCTTTTTCATGTGCTCATTAAAGTCAATTGTGATCTCTTGTAGATTTCATCTCCATACTCTAAACTTCTGCCCAATGATCATGCCAAGTGTTATATAACAGTATAGTATTTTCTCACAAAATTAATTTGGCCAAAAAGTATTTTATAAATTTAGTTTTCCAAAAACCCCTGAATTGAGATTTGCACTGCAAGTACTTGATTTAGGGTGAGAAAATTATTTCAAAAGGTTTATTTGAGACCTAGTAGTCATAGGACTCCCAGAAACCACAAAGGTATAATTTTAAAAGTTATTTTCCTATTTTATTTAAAAGCTTTTTCCTAAGGCCAGAAATGGTCTTTAATAGGGGAAAATTATTTAACTATTTCAAAAATGTTTGCCAAAATTCAGAGAGACTCATAGGACATATATTGTCCATATATAAGAGTTTCAACACTTGGTCATGTTCAAAATAATGGGCTAAACCCTCTAAAACCCTTTCTGGATATTTCAAGCTTTTGAAATATTTACAAAGGAAATTTTCTCCAAAAATTCCAGGGAAATTCTATCATGTCATATATGACATATTTGATGATCTTGCCAAGTCCCATGCCTTGGGAAGCAAGAAAACATCCTCAAACCCCTTCATAACCATTCTGTCCATATTTGAAGTTTGAGCAACTTTACATTGCCAAACTTGTCCAAATGCTCTCAAACTTGGTGCACATGCTAGAATGACCTAATAAGGCATCTAGACCAAATGGCACAAGATTTGGAATAGAGCAACTTGATCTGATCACCTCAAAACCCTTTATGTTCAAATGCAAATTTGAACAACTTTACATTACCAACTTTTTATCTGGAGCTTCAAACTTTGTGGGCATGATCAATACCCCAAATGATGATGCTACACCAAGTGGTGCATCAAGGGGAGATGATTAGCTTGACTCAATCAAGATGAAACTGTTTCTGTTGATTTCTAGGGTTCACCAAAGTTACATTGGCTAGTTTCTTCAAATGAGCCCAAATTTGGTGAAGCACCCTATTTTCTCATGTCTTTAAACCCTGTTAAGTGCCATGTCAAGTGGAGTTCATTAACTTGACCAAACACTGATCAAACACCTTCTGCAGAATTGCTAAAACCTCCAACTTGATCACTTTTACTTTTCTCCATGGCCTCAACTTCTTACCACATGATCATTGAGTTACCAGCTACCTCCAGTAACTCCCCCAGCACCCCAGCTCCATGATTGAGGGGTGAAAGCCCTGTTTTACCTTGCTGTACAGCCAACTTTCACCATTTCACCAGCCCTCTCCCTGTCTCTCAGCATCTCCAGGGCATCCAAGGCCTCAGGCCATTTCTTTACTCCTCCCACAACATGCTGGACACTACTGGACACGTTGGCTTTGACCAGGACGGCGAGAGCGCGGCGATGCCAGCCAAACGCGCGCTCTGGAGTGCGTAACAGTGCAGACCAGCACTGTAGCTCGGGCCAATCAGCCTCCCCCGACAGCCTCGGGCCTCCCCCTCGCGCCAGTCGAGGCCCCTCGACGTCCGCGACCTCCCCGGCGCTGTCCCCCCTCCTCCTGCGCCCTCCAGTGGCCGTCGTCGCACGCGCGCTGGCCGCCCGCGGCGGCCACTCTTCTGCCTCGCACGCGCGCACTCCTCTGACGCTCCCCCGCTCCTCTTTCTCCCTCAGCTGGACGTGGAGCTCGTCCAGGAACTCCACAGACCCATTCCCCTAGCCTCCCGTGCGCTGTAGCCTCGAGCCGGAGCTCACCGGCGCACTGGACCACGGGCCTCCGTCGAGCCCCTATTTATAGCCCCTCCCGAGCCTCTCCAGCACCATCACCAGCCTCACTCCTCTCCACTGATCCCCCCAGCACCTCCAGTTCGACCCCAAGAGGTCCCAGTGCTCGGGATCGACCGGAGCTCCGCCGTGTCGGGCCGCCGGCGATCTCGTGGTACGGGCCTTCCCTACCCCTCCTTCCACCCGTTTCGGAACCGCCGCACCTCATTGACCATTTCCCCCTCGTTTCCCCTCTCTGTGGCAGCCGGAAACAACCTCAACCACGACCCTCCGACGAGCTTCCGCCGCCCCACCTCGTCGCCGGCGAACCAGACCTCTCCGCCGTGCCGCACCACCACCCCTACATCCGCGACACGACGCTGGTCACGTTCCTGCCCTCCGTTGCCGTCGCCGTGGCCGGAATCCTCGCCGGTGAGCTCGCCGTCGCCGTGGCCGTGGGGTTAGAGATGATAGGCAGGCCCCGCCTGTCATCCCCTCACCTCTCTCCCCCTCCTCTGTGCCACTGACCCACGGGCCCCGCCCGTCAGGTTTGAAAACCTGACGTGCGCGCGCGGGCTCCCGTGCGACTGGGCCGATCCGTCTGGGCCGTGCACTGTGGCCTTCTCTGGCCCAGTGCACAGGACCCCTTTTTCTTTTTCTTTTCTGTAAATGCTTTAAACATTTATACAGAAAAGAATATTGATCCAAATTAAATAATTCCAACTCCTAAAATCTTGTAATATTCCAACCTATTTAATGGTACCACTTTCATTCAAATCCATGAAACTTTGTTGTACTGTTCAAATTTAAATTTAAATTTGGGCAGTAATACTCCTGTTCTAAAATCAATATATTCTATTATGTTACTCTAAAACTCCAACTAAGATTTTTCCCCATCTTAGAAATCCCTCTAGTATTTTACAAAAATGAGTTGACATTTTTCTGAGCACTTTGATTTTTCTGTTTTGTTTGTATTCTTATTTTTCCGTTATTATTATGCGACGAATAGATCCCGTATTTGACGAAGTTGCTGTGGAAGAAGAAGGAGAAGGACTTGAAGACTTTGAAGACCAAGCCAATCCAGGCAAGCAGCCCTTTGACCATGATACACTTGTTCTTCGGAACCCGTTTGTTTCCGATGCATGATGATTAGGGTTACGATGATAACCTAGTTGATTCCACCATATGATGCATGCCATGATCTTGATCTTGCTATGTGCTAGATGACTTGCATATGGTTAGTGGTTATGGATAGTGATGCATGTGTGACATGAACCTTCATGGTTGAAGTCTTTGCATAAAACCCCGTCGGGTGCCATTTATGCCCGAGGGAGATGATGATGATGAGTTGGGTGACCACTTGATGACGAAGTGGTGTGCCAAGGCAAGTGTGTGTGTGTTTCAAACGGATTGGTTTAAGTTGCGACCGTTATTCCAACCATACATATGCAACCACACTACCCCTTATGGGACGGGGCTTTATTGATTACTTAGGTCGATACTAGCATGGTGCCCGCATTACTAGTGACGGGAAGACTTGAGGTCTTTCCCGGGACGGGGTCGTGCTTGGATAGACGGCCATGACTGTTTTTACAGGGCACCGGACACACCGTTGGTCCCTTCGGGTACGCGTGACATTGAAATTAGGGCAAGTCCGGTGATCTATTGTTTGTACCCGAGGGCCGTGTACCAACGAGTGGACTCTATGTTAGTGTCATCTAAGGAAAGGTAATGACCGGGTGCTTACCCCGGGTACTTGAGGTACCGCGGGTCGTGGATGACACGGAAGTTCCCCGGATCTTGTGGGTAAAGTGTACAACCTCTGCAGAGTGTCAAACTATTCGAATAGCCGTGTCCACGGTCATGGACAGTTGGGTAACCGCTCTTGGGCTACGTCCATTGTTTGTGAAACTAGGCGTGTGTATGTGAGTCAAGGTGGTGACTTAACTCGATGAGATGAATCATATTCTTGTTGATATCGGTAACCTGTCATCGAGGTTACGCGAGTTTATTGATGCATAAACTTGATGGTAGAACTTTGTTCTAGCCTTGTTAGATTGATCATTATTATTCAAATGCAGTGTTACTTTGAACCACATCATGGGTTGCTTGCGAGTACATTCAGAGTAATCATTGTCTTGCCACTGGTTATTTAATTGGCCAGGCATGGAAGAACAGGAATATGAGGAAGAGTTCTTTGGAGACAAACATGCGAACTAGGACGCTATCCCAGTCAGAATGCCTGTAGGGTTAAGGCAGATGGCATGGGTTCTACCCGTTTATCGAAGACTTCCGCTACTTGAGTTATTTCCTATTCAGCCCGTGAGGCTCTATCTATGTAAGACTTGGCCATAATGGCCTTAATTCGTGTAAGACTATTTGTATGGATGTAAGACTCTTGTTATTTCAGCTTCTGTGTGTTCAGTGAGCATTGATCTCTGGGATCACTGTACACGTGCATTCGGTGATCTCGACTTCTAAGTCGGGGTCCCCACAACAAGAATGCAATATCATCTCAACCAAACAAGATTAACCACAAACATGGAACAACAAGGGACAACTTAACAAGTTTATGTAGTTTTCCAAAGAAGCAACCAACAAGGTTTTAAAGAGGTTGGTTAACATGGCAAGGGTGCAACTAATATAACAGCAACATGCTAGCACATTTAAATGGGCTGGAAATAAATACAACAATTTCCAGAAACTCCCATATTCATTTATTTGCATTTGGGACAGATTTGAAATACTTCTGTGATGGAGTTGTCAAACATGCTAAACAACAGCACCAAAATATTCTACACATTTTTCTACCCCAAATGCATATAAAGTTTGTTAAATTTGGAGTTGTAGATATTTAGTTATGGTTTTTGCAAGTTTGAGCATATTTAAAACAAGTTTAAATTGAAACAACATTTTAAATGTTTTTAAACATGGCAGCAAGTGACATATTCATAATCTACACAAAATTCTAAGCACTTTTCATACAGGACTCAACCTCATCTGAAACATAAATATGCAGATATTAATTCAACAAGAAAAACAGAAAAGAAAAAGAAAACCAGAAAAAGAAATAAAAAAAATAGGCGCCAGGGTCTAAAACGACCCAGGCTTAGCTAGCCACACCCACTGACAAGGGGGCCCGGCGGAGCTGAGCTGGCGAAGTGGGTGCGCGCGGGGGCTGGGGCGATGCTGTGAGGCTGGTAGGTGGGGCCTACCTGTCAGCCTCGGGCGAAAACTAAAAATGGGCGAATTACCACTGCGCTCGCGAGCGGTGGAACCCACGCCCTACTGCTGAAACTGACGGTGACAAACCACCGCGCTACTGAATCGATATCGACAGATAGAAGGTAGCATCTCTAAAGAATATGCAGCAACATGCATAACAGGGGAGGCACTGGCCCTGGTCGGAGCTGCTCATCGGAGCCGCTTCGGCGACCAATTGGCACGGCGGAGGGGTGCGAGAGGCTCCTTGAGGAGTTCCGCATCCAACCAGCCTACTAGTAGCGCCTACGGGCACTGCATCACCGACGGCGAGCAACTACAGCACGACGGCGACGGGGTGACGATAAGGCGATGCAAAGCTCTAGGTGGCACGACGATAGCATAGAGAGAACCTACGCGACTAGATAAAGCGAATGGGCAGCACGGCATGAGCTAGAGGGGTCGGAACACTCGCCGGCGACGAGGTCCGACGGCGACGTGATCGGGCGCTCGGAGAACTAGGGCCTAGAGCACGAGCAGAAAGGGGAAAGTGGCTTGGGGATAGAGAGGAGCTCACCACGAGCACGGCGGTGTGCTCGGCTGGCCCAGGCGAGGAAGGAGTCGACGACGGTGTGCCTCGAACACCTACGACCAACGTATAGGAAGGAGAGGAAGAAGAGCTCGACGGAGAGGCGATCGGGTCCGCGTAGTCGATGTAGAGGAAGAAGACAACGACGAGGAAGCAGGTAGACAGCTCTGGCGAGGCTGAAGACGACGCGGGGCTCGCCGGCGACGAGTGGCTGCTCTCAGATGCACTCGGGCGTCGATGGGGGCGGCGGATCTGGAGGATCTCAGCTCTCCAGATGGCGAGAGGGGGAAGAGGAGACCTAGAGAGGAGTGGAGGACAAGGCTTGGGTTTAAAAGGGGGGCTCGGCGCACGGCCTCGACGTCCGTGAACTGACGGCGCGACAGTGAGCGCGACACGGCTCTTCTTTTCTAACGGAGGAAGACGGAGGCACGGGGCTGAGCCACAGACAGGTGGGGCCACGCGCTCGGAATGCCCACGGCGCGACTGCGAGCGCTGAGGCTGGGCCTGCGTTGGAGTTGGGCTGCGCTGCGGTGCAGAGAAGCTGGGCCCCGGGGGAGAGAGAGAGTGGAGGCCCAGTTGCACTGCAGGCTGCTGCTTTTCTCCTTTTCTTTTATTTCTTCACGTAGAAAAGAAAAAGAAAAGCACAGAATAAAATAGGAAGAGTTAGGGGAAAAGAAAAATATCCCCATGCTTAGTGAATTATGCCCTATTTAAATAAATTGATTTGGACATTTTTAGAGGCAGAAAAATAAAAGGAGTTTGAATATGGATCAAACTCTTGATATTTTAAAACCCAACCAAATCATTTTCAAATGAGGTAATATTTGGTGGAGAGGTTGCTCACATGGTGCAAGATTTAAAGGAGGAGGAAGAAACACTATGGCACTAGCTAGGTGGCTTGCCTAATAGGGTAAAGAAGAGGCCTGAAAGAAAAAAGGAGAAGAATAAGAAGAAGAAGAAGAAGAAGAAGAAGAAGAAGAAGAAGAAGAAGAAGGGAGAACAGGGCTAGGGTTTAGCTAGCACCCACACACAACAATACCACAAGGTATCACACATGCACAAAATATAGTAAACTATGATGCCATGATGATATGATAATGAGCAATGCAAGGATGCAAAAATAATAAAAGGTATGGCAATGCAAATAAAATAAATGACAAGAACCCCCCAAGGATAATGACAAGGATCAAAGAGGAAGCTTTATTTCCATTATAGGAAAGTGTTACATATGGGGCATTACAAACTCTCCTACACTACAAAAAGATCTCGTCCCGAGATCTAGGACTGGAAGAAGGAAGGATACTCGGAACGAAGGTGATCTTCTCGTACCCACGTAGCTTCTCGGTCGGTATGGTGTGACCACTTAACTTTAAAGAACTTGATTGACTTGTTGCGGGTTTTGCGCTCAGTTTCCTCAAGAATAGCAACAGGGTGCTCACGATAAGATAAGTCTTGTTGAATATCAATCTCCTCGAACGGAATGGTGCGTTCAGGTGTCTTGAAGCACTTGCGGAGTTGAGACACATGAAACACATCATGAACATTTGCAAAGTTGGAGGGGAGCTCAAGTTGATAAGCTAGATCACCTCTTTTGCCAAGAATCTTGAAAGGGCCCACGTATCTAGGAGCAAGCTTTCCTTTGATACCGAATCTTTGGGTTCCTTTCATAGGAGAAACACGGAGATAGACATGATCCCCAATTTCGAAAGCCAAATCACGATGCTTGCCGTCATAGTAACTCTTTTGACGCGATTGAGCGGCTTTGAGATTCTCACGTATGACTTTGCACATATCTTCAGCTTCTGAGATCAAGTCATTGCCAAGAAGTTGACATTCACAAGTCTCGGACCAGTTGAGAGGGGTACGACACTTTCTGCCATAGAGGATTTCAAAAGGAGCTTTGCCGACACTTGCTTGAAAACTGTTGTTTTAAGAGAACTCGGCAAACGGGAGACAATCTTCCCACTTCATGCCAAAAGAGATGACACAAGCTCTCAACATGTCTTCGAGTATCTGGTTCACTCTTTCGACTTGACCACTAGTCTGAGGGTGAAACGCAGTGCTGAAACGAATCTTAGTGCCCATGGCTGACTGAAAGGAGTCCTAGAACTTGGATGTGAACAAATTTCCATGGTCCGAGGAGATGACTTGAGGAATGCCATGCAACGAAACAATTCGGGAGGTGTACAACTCTGCCAACTGAGCTGCGTTGATGGATTCTTTGACGGGAAGGAAGTGAGCTACTTTGGTCAGCTTGTCAATGACTACAAAGATAGCATCATTCCCCTTCTCGGACTTAGGAAACCCAGTGACGAAATTCATTTCAATGTGGTCGAATTTCCACTCGGGAATAGGTAGAGGTTGGAGGAGACCGGCTGGACGTTGATGCTCTGCCTTAACTCTTCTGCAAACTTCACATTCATTCACGGATTGGGCAATCTCCCTTTTCATGCGAGTCCACCAGTAAGATTGCTTGAGGTCTTGGTACATCTTGGTACTTCCGGGATGAATCGAGAGGAGGGAGTCATGTGCTTCGTTCATTATGAGCTTCCTGAGATCACCTTTGGGAACCACAATTTTGTCCTCAAAGAACAAGGTGTCTTTCTCATCAACACGATAGCACTTGTATTTGGGAGTACCCTTTGCAATACCATGTTTCACTTTCTGCACCATAGCATCACTTAGTTGGGCCTCACGGATCTGATCTTCCAAGGTAGGAGCAACTTGAAGGTTTGCAAGAAAGCCTTGCGAAACGCCTTGGAGGTTTAGCTTCCTGAATGATTCACAAAGCTCAGGCTGGAACGACTTGAGAAGGAGACTGTTGCAATATGCCTTTCTGCTCAAGGCATCTGCAATGACATTGGCCTTGCCAAGTGTGTACTCAATGCTTGGATCGTACTCTTGGATCATCTCAACCCAACGAGTCTGGCGAAGGTTCAGGTTAGGTTGTGTGAAGATGTACTTCAAGCTCTTGTGATCGGTGAAGATATCCACTTTTCTGCCCAACAGAAGGTGTCTCCACGTGATCAAGGCATGTTCAACTGCTGCTAGCTCGAGATCATGTGTGGGTTAATTCTTCTCATTTGGTTTCAATTGGCGAGAAGTGTATGCCACAATCTTCTTGTCTTGCATGAGAACACCACCAAGTCCTTGTAAAGAAGCATCACAGAAGACTTCATAGGGCTTGGACTCATCCGGAGGAGTAAGAACCGGAGCAGAAATGAGCTTCTCTTTGAGTGTTTTGAATGCCACATCACAATCAGGAGTCCAGTTGTACTTGACATTCTTCTGCAACAGGTTTGAGAGAGGCTTGGTAATCTTGGAGAAGTTCTCAATGAACCTTCTACAATAGCTAGCGAGACCAAGGAAGCTTCGGAGTTGCTTGACGTTCTGCGGGGGTTCCCAGTTGACAATAGCTTCAACTTTCTCGGGGTTGACAGAAATACCCTCAGCAGAGATGATATGGCCAAGATACAAGACCTTATCCAGCCAGAATTCACATTTGGAGAACTTCGCATAGAACTTGTGTTCACGGATCCTGTCCAGAACCAAACAGAGGTGCTTGGCATGGTCTTCTTCATTCTTGGAGAATACCAAGATGTCATCCAGATAGACGAGAACAAATTCATTGGTGTAGGGGTTCAATATGAAGTGCATCATCCTCGAGAAAGTGGGTGGAGCATTTGCGAGGCCAAAAGACATGACCGTGTATTCATAAGAGCCAAAACTCGTTCTGAATGCGGTCTTGGGAATATCTTCTTCACGGATACGGAGCTGGTGATAACCCATCCAGAGATCGAGCTTTGAGAACACCTTTGCTCCTTTGAGCTGCTCGAACAATTCATTGATGTTGGGGAGCGGATACTTGTTCTTTATTGTCTTCTTGTTCAATGGCCGGTAATCAACGCAAAGGCGCTACGTGCCATCCTTCTTCTTGACCAATAGAACACCACAGCCCCAAGGAGAAGTGCTAGGCCTGATTAGACCCATACGCTCTTGCTCACCGATTTGCTTCTTCAGCTCCTTCAACTCATCAGGGGAAAGCTTGTATGGACGCCGACATGCTGGCTCGGTACCGGGCTCGAGTTTAATGACGAATTCAACTTGACGATGCGGAGGCATGCTTGGAAGCTCTTCAGGGAAAACATCTTCATACTCATTGACCACCAGAATCTAAGAGATGGCATTAATCTCGCCCTTGTCATTGAGAGAGAATAGCCTGATTGTGTTATCTCGAGAGGCGAAGATAATCACGTCTTCGTCAGGATGAGTAAGCTTGACTTCCTTATTTGCACAATCAATGTTTGCATCATGCTCGGAAAGCCAATCCATTCCAAGAATAAGATCAATGTCGGAGTTACCGAGAATAACCGGAGAAACCAGAAAACTGTAATCACCCATATAAATAGATATATCCGGAGCATACACACTAGAATGCATTCGTTTTCCAGGAGAAATAACTGATAACTCCCTTGGCAAATTTTTGGTGACAACATTGTGCTTTGTTGCAAATGGGTGAGACATGAAAGAGCATGATGCACCTGAATCAAACAACACTTTTGCAGGAATGGAGTTAACTGGAAGATTACCAAGTATCACATCTGAAGAATTCTCCGCTTGAGCTGCATTCATCAGATTCACTCTTGCTTGCTTGGGATTGTGCTTGACAATAGCAGTGCTGACAGGTGGGGGAGGCGGAAGGCGCCTCGGGTTGGGACACTTGTTAGCATAATGACCCTTTTGAGTGCACTTGTTGCAAACCACTTCTGAGAGAGGACGGTGATAAGGACCACTTGACTTCGAAGCTTGAAAGTGATTCTTGGACTGATTGCTTGGGTTGGGTGGGTGGGAGAAGCCAAGGCCACCTGAGTGCTTGTTGTTGTTGTTGTTGTTGTTGTTGTTGTTGTTGTTGTTGTTGGGAGGGCGGAGGACTGGAGGAGGTGGAAGCCAAAACTTCTACCGCTTTGCGACCACTTGGGAAGAAGAGGAGGAGTTAACAGCATCTCTGATCCTCTTTTTGGAAGCTTCAACCTTGAGCTGGGCTGCCTCTTGCTTAAGGGCCATGTTATAGAATTGATTAAATTCATCCGGCTCAAGCAAGGTGAGAGCTAGTTGGAGTTCATCCTTCAGACCACCACGGAACTGATAAATCTTGCTCTTGGAATCTGGGATGTCTTGCTTGGCATAGCGGGCAAGGTTCTAGAACTTGACATTGTATTGATAGACGGACATGGTGCCTTGCTCCAGGTTGCGGAATTGCTCACGCATGCCTTCGGTGACACTAGTTGGAATGTGGTGAGAGCGGAAATCCTGCAGAAGTCAGTCCACGAGATTTCACGTCCACCTCTGGAATCTTTGTACTGTTGCCACCAATCAGCGGCTTGGTCCTTGAGTTGGAAGGCGACAAACTTGACATAATCCTCAGGTCTCATGTTACTGCATTCAAAGTGCTTTTTGATGTCTGTTATCCAGTCTTCAGCATCTAGCGGATCCACATAGTAACTGAAAGACTTCGGTTGGTTTGCCAGGAACTGGTTGAGTGTAGCAAAGTGAGGTTGATTGAACAGATTGCCTTGGCCTTGGTTCCCATGACCACCTTGATTTGCTTGGTTGGCTTGAATGTTCTGCATCATTTGCATAAGCATCTGGGTGTTCTGGTTGGTCGCTTGCATAATTGCTCTCCAGGCCTCAGACGGAGGAGGAGGGGAAGGAGGACGATCAGGAACTTCTTCACCCTCTGGGTTAGCATTGGGAACCTTCTTAGGAGCCATCCTGAAGGAGATGACAACTATTAGCCATTGATTGAAATATATAAGCTGAATCAATGGCTAGAACTTGCAACATAAGTCTTCACAAGAACACTCGAATAAAATGAATGAATGTAATCCACAGTTCAATGGTACAACAATCTTCTCGAGAAGTCACTTGGGAGAACAAAAGGTAAATAAAAAACAACAAGGAGCAGATAGAACAAATACAAGATAGAAGCTTCGTCCCACATGTTCATGCTGAAAGCTCATGGAACGTGTTACAAAAGGGTTTTGCAATCCCCGGATCAGCATAGCCAAGGACCCTTGAAGATGCAACTCCCGATCGGAACAAACGCCCATAAAACCACTTCACTCAATGTAGAACCCCGAACTCCATATCATGCATTCGTTGGAAGAATTCCTACGAGCTACTAGATGAACCCACCTATTAATTTCCGAAAGTTTCCAGTTATGCAATCAGGTGTTGGGGATACAGGGGAAGCACAGCGCACTCAACTCTAATCCTACATCCAGCTGTATCCATCCTTCAACACATAACCAGTTATTTCCGGAAACCGTTTACCTCGGACCTTCAAAACACATCTGCTATACAAGCTATGGCAATACTCCCGAACTACCTTCCTAGTACTGGGTGATGTCGGGGTTATCTTGCCACCAACTGAATAGAAGAGTTTTCGATGTCGGCCATCTTAAGTATTCCAGAATTGCTGCGTTAGATTTGTGACGACGACACCTCGGAGCTCAACTACCAGGGACACTGCCACAACCCCTAATGATAGGAGGCATCGAGAACAATGTTCTCGTCACAAATACATTGGAACAATCCAAACAATACTCGTGTGATCCTAAAAAAATTTCGTGAATTTTTGAGAGTAGAAGAGATAGAGTAATCGTCAGGAGTCCTCACCAGAGTGATAAAGGGATGATGAGTAAAAAGAGATCCTACTCTCCGATATATATATATATATATATATATATATATATATATATATATATATATATATATATATATATATATATATATATATATATATATATAGGACTCAAAAACATTTTCAAGTGTGTGCCTGGACTCAACCGTCAACGATTCGATCAATCAGTGGGGGCTCCTAGGTTGGAGAAGGCTCTGATACCAACTTGTAATGCCCAGTATGAGATTATACCTCCCACGTGTCGAGGCACGACTTAAAGGCATAATATCATACTAGAATGATCTCAAGAATGGTATCTTTGCACAACTCATGTAAAAGAGGGATGAAATTGCAAAATAGTAGTTGGCTTACACTCGCCACGTCACACAATGCATTACATAAACATTCATCATCCAAATAACATCAAAGTCCGACTACGGACAAAGATCCAAATGAAAGATACCATAAATAAAGCAACACAAGGTCCCGATCATCCTAGTAAGAGCCCTACTGATCCTCTGGATAAGACACGTAGTATCGCCCACGTTCTTCATCGAACTCCCAGTACAACTCTGAACCACCAGCTGTGTAGTTCTCAACGGTACCTGCATCTGGTGTGGTGTAGAATCTCTGAGCCACAGAGGACTCAGCAATCCCGTTCCTGGGTAGCAAAACTATCAAAGCCTTAGGTGTGGAACAAGCCTGAAGAATAAGGTTGCAGCTGCACTAGCACTAGCTTACATGTTTAGAGCGAGAAGAGAAGTGCCAATGATCGTCAAAGTGATCATGAAGTGATCCTATCTAAGCACGTCAAACATAACCCCACCGTGTTCACTTCCCGAACCCCTTCGGAAAGCGACCGTCATGGTTACTCACGCTGGTAGTGTATTATGAACATGGTGTCATGTTTTCTACAACCGGATATTAACAAATTCCCATCTGCCACATAACCGCGGGCACGGCTTTCGAAATACAAAACCCTGCAGGGGTGTCCCAACTTAGCCCATCACAAGCTCATGATATGCGGAGTCGCAACTCCAAGGTGGGAAGACCCCGAGTATTCTCGAAATCCCGTGCTCAAGATATTCCGACTAAGGTAAAACTAATCCAGCAAGACCTCCCGGCATACCGACACCCTGATAGTAGCCGCACGTATCTCGTCTCAGGCCACGACCGGATGGGCGATGCTACAGGTTTTTACCAGCCCTCGGGTTTCCCCAAGGTGGCCCTGCAGGACCCCCATTTTGGACCAACACTCATGTGGAGCACTGGCCCGGGTTGTTGATTAAGAAAAGGGTTTATAACTCCCTATGCAAGTTTTAGTTGTTAGGCAAATGTAAAACCAATGTTGGGCCTTGCTGGAAAAGCTTTAGCGCTAAGCGGGTTATCGAGGGGGGCCCATAAACCCCAACCGTGTTAGGGACGCAAAAATCAAGGAACGTAACACCGGTTTAAATGGTTCCTAGGGAGGCATGAGTGAAACAAAACACCAAGCAAAGGCTTAGCCTTCCACCCATTGCCAAATATATAGATGATTTAGTTTAACAAACTATATAGTGTGATATCCCAACAATAACTTCATCATGAAGCAAGAATCTTCAAATCTTCTCCTGTAACTATCAATGCCATAAGAGGGGCTGAGCGAAGCTTACGTAGCCAATCAAAGGTTTGCTAGGTTGGGTGGTTAGAGAGTTTCATGGCAACAATAGGAGGCTGACAAACAAACATAGGCATCGAGGCAATAAGCTAAAGAGCGAGATATCTAGCATAGGCAAAGATAGTAGTGATATCTGGGTAAGGTCATCTTGCCTGTTGAATCCTCGGAGGGAACTTAACCTTGCCCCTCACACTCAACCTCGGTAGAAACCTCGTACTCCGTTTCTTCACCGGGCTCTAAACAAACACAACAATGCAACAACGGAACAAAATCAATCAACATGCAGTGCTCAATCACATGATGCATGCACATGAAGCATATGAACGTGGAAAGAAATGATGCATGGCCTAGGTTCACAAGAATGCAATATCATCTCAACCAAACAAGATTAACCACAAACATGAAACAACAAGGGACAACTTAACAAGTTTATGTAGTTTTCCAAACAAGCAACCAACAAGGTTTTAAAGAGGTTGGTTAACATGGCAAGGGTGCAACTAATATAACAGCAACATGCTAGCACATTTAAATGGGCTGGAAATAAATACAACAATTTCCAGAAACTCCCATATTCATTTATTTGCATTTGGGACAGATTTGAAATACTTCTGTGATGGACTTGTCAAACATGCTAAACAACAACACGAAAATATTCTACACATTTTTCTACCCCAAATGCATATAAAGTTTGTTAAATTTGGAGTTGTAGATATTTAGTTATGGTTTTTGCAAGTTTGAGCATATTTAAAACAAGTTTAAATTCAAACAACATTTTAAATGTTTTTCAACATGGCAGCAAGTGACATATTCATAATCTACACAAAATTCTAAGCACTTTTCATATAGGACTCGACTTCATCTGAAACATAAATATGCAGATATTAATTAAACAAGAAAAACAGAAAAGAAAAAGAAAAACAGTAAAAGAAATAAACAGAATAGGCGCCAGGGTCTAAAACGACCCAGGCTCAGCTAGCCACACCCACTGACAAGGGGGCCCGGCGGAGCTGAGCTGGCGAAGCGGGTGCGCGCGGGGGCTGGGGCGATGCTGTGAGGCTGGTAGGTGGGGCCTACCTGTCAGCCTCAGGCGAAAACTAAAAATGGGCGAATTATCACTTCGCCCGCGAGGGATCAAACCCACGCCCTACTGCTGAAACTGACGGAGACAAACCACTGCGCTACTGAATCAATCTTGACAGATAGAAGGTAGCATCTCTGAAGAATATGCAGCAACAGGTAGAACAGGGGAGGCACTGGCCCTCGTCGAAGCTGCTCGTCGGAGCCGCTCCGACGACCAATTGGCACGGTGGAGGGGTGTGAGAGGCTCCTTGAGGAGTTCCGCATCCAAAGAGCCTACTAGCAGCACCTATGGGGCACTGCATCACCGGCGGCGAGCAACTACAGCACATCGGCGATGGGGCAACGGCGAGGCGATGCAAAGCTCTAGGTGGCACGGCGACAGCACAGAGAGAACCTACGCGACTAGATGAAGCAAACGGGCAGCACGGCATGAGCTAGAGGGATCGGAACACTCGTCGGCGACGAGGTCCGACGGCGACGCGATCGGGTGCTCGAAGAACTAGGGCCTAGAGCACGCGCAGAAAGGGGAAATGGGCTTGGGGAGAGAGAGGAGCTCACCACGAGCACGGCGGTGTGCTCGGCTGGCCCAGGCGAGGAAGGAGTCGACGACGGCGTGCCTGGAACACCTACGGCCACCGTAGAGGAAGGAGAGGAAGAAGAGCTCGACGGAGAGGCGATCGGGTCCACGTAGTCGACATAGAGGAAGAAGACGATGACGACGAAGCAGGTAGACAGCTCTGGCGAGGCTGAAGACAACGCGGGGCTCACCGGCGACGAGTGGCTGCTCTCTGATGCGCTCGGGCGTCGATGGGGGCGGCGGATCTGGAGGATCTCAGCTCTCCAGACGGCGAGAGGGGGAAGAGGTGACCTAGAGAGGAGTGGAGTACAAGGCTTGGGTTTAAAAGGGGGGCTCGGCGCACGGCCTCGATGTCCGTGAACTGACGGCGCGATAGTGAGCGCGGTGCTGATCTGCTTTTCTGATGAAGGAATACGGAGGCGCGGGGCTGAGCCAGAGACAGGTGGGGCCACGTTCTCGGAATGCCCACGGCGCGACTGCGAGCGCTGAGGCTGGGCCTGCGTTGGTGTTGGGCTGCGTTGCGGTGGAGAGAAGCTGGGCCTGGGGAGGGGGGAGAGAGAGAGAGAGAGAGGAGGACCAGTTGCACTGCAGGCTGCTGCTTTTCTCCTTTTCTTTTATTTCTTCACGCAGAAAAGAAAAAGAAAAGCACAGAATAAAATAGGAAGAGTTAGGGGAAAAGAAAAATATCCCCATGCTTAGTGAATTGTGCCCTATTTAAATAAATTGATTTGGACATTTTTAGAGGCAGAAAAATGAAAGGAGTTTGAATATGGATCAAGCTCTTGATATTTTAAAACCCAACCAAATCATTTTCAAATGAGGTGATATTTGGTGGAGAGGTTGCTCACATGGTGCAAGATTTAAAGGAGGAGGAAGAAACACTATGTCACTAGCTAGGTGGCTTGCATAATAGGGTAAAGAAGAGGCCAGAAGGAAATTAAAAGGAGAAGAATAAGAAGAAGAAGAAGAAGAAGAAGAAGAAGAAGAAGAAGAAGAAGAAGAAGAAGAAGAAGAAGAAGAAGAAGAAGAAGAAGAAGGGAGAAGAGGGGTAGGGTTTAGCTAGCACCCACACACACCAACATCACAAGGTATCACACATGCACAAAATAAAGTAAACTATGATGCCATGATGATATGTTGATGAGTAATGCAAGGATGCAAAAATAATAAAAGGTATGGCAATGCAAATAAAATAAATGACAAGAACCCCCAAGGATAATGACAAGGATCAAAGATGAAGCTTTATTTTCATTATAGGAAAGTGTTACATATGGGGCATTACAACCCACCACCCACTTGGTAGCCATGGTTGAAGATCTAACCGATCTACTTGACTACACTTCCAAAGACTTCGAAGGGGTGGACCTCGAAGCCGAAGCAGATCCAGATCAAAGCCGGCTGTAACCGGGCGGTGGACAGCTACGTCTTCATACGATGTGTACATGGTGGATACACCCAAGGAGAAGGAGGGTGACGGCAAAAACGATCCCTTAGAGGACAAGCCTGTCGAAGAACCTCCCAAATGTCGGCGTCCAAAGCGCCGAACCAAATCCCGTAAAGAAAAAGATAGCAACACTGTCACTAGCGACGATGATACTCCGGAACAAGCCGAAGACCCCGCAGACCCAGCGATGGAGCAGGAGGAGCGAGAGGACGGCGAACGGAGTCCGAAGCCACTGTCCGATGACATCGATGCCGAAGACTGTAATTACGAACCTGTCTCCGAAGAAGTTAGCCTGGGCGACAACGAATACATCGTCCCAGAAGAACCCTCAGAACAAAAGCGCTTCCATCAGAGGCTTATTGCCACCGCAAGGAGCCTGAAAAAGCAGCAGAGACGGCTTCGAGCCGCACAGGACACACTCAGTGATAGATGGAACAAGGTGCTAGACGCCGAACAAAAACGTGACCACAACGGCCAAACCAAAGGCTATCCCAAGCGTAAACAGCTGCCTGAATTTGACGATGAGGCCACTGCGCCCATACCGCCGAAGAATAACACCGCCGATAAGCCGGACCGACCACCTCGCGGACGGGACAGAGTTTCTAGCAATAGCGTACACAAGCCCGCACCACCACCCCGTAAAGGAAAGGAGGATGCGGCTCAAGTCCGGAAACACGATCTGCGTGAGGACCTGAACAAAAAAGCTAGCAAGACTAGGTCTATCTACGGACCTAGAGACCGGGCTCCTGCACGGGATGGCGGCTATCAAGCCAATCTTGCCGGCAATATACCAGTTCGGGGTCAATACCAAACATCACAACCATTGGCCATACACCATGACATAGCAAAATACAGAGGCGCCTCACACCCTCTGTGCTTCACCGATGAGGTGTTGGATCATGATTTTCCAGAAGGGTTTAAACCCGTGAACATCGAAGCGTACGATGGAACGACGGATCCTGCCGTCTGGATAGAAGACTTATTCTTCACATCCACATGGCTCGAGGAGATGATCTCCACGCCATTAAATATTTACCCCTCAAGCTGAAAGGACTAGCTCGGCACTAGCTAAACAACCTCCTAGAGAACTCCATTGAGATTTGGGAAAACTTGAGGACGCTTTTCGGGCCAATTTTCAAGGGACCTATGTCCGGCCCTCGGACGCTAACGATCTAAGTCACATCATCAACAACCCGGGGAGTCAGCCCGCAAGCTTTGGAATCGGTTTCTCACTAAGAAGAACCAAATCGTCGACTATCCGGACGCTGAAGCCTTAGCGGCATTCAAGCACAGTGTCCGGGACGAATGGCTAGCCAGACACCTTGGACAGGAAAAGCTGAGGACAATGGCAGCCCTGACTACACTCATGACTCGCCTTTGTGCGGGTGAGGATAACTGGTTGGCTCGTAGCAGTACCAGCGACCCTGGAACATCTGAAGTCAGGGACGGCAATGGAAAGCAACAACGTAACAAAAACAAACGTGGAAACAATGCTGGAAGCCTAGATGATACAACGGTAAACGCCAGATTCAGCGGCTCCAGACCCGGTCAACGGAAGAAGCCATTTAAAGGTAACAAAGATGGTCCATCTAGTTTGGATAAAATACTAGATAGGCTGTGCCAAATCCATGGCACCCCAGAGAAACCTGCAAACCATACCAACCGTAATTGTTGGGTCTTCAAGCAGGCCTACAAGCTCAATGCCGAACACAAGGGGAAGGAGCCTCAGAGCGAAGACGAGGATGAACCTTGCCAGCTGAATATAGGGGGACAGAAGAAATTTCCACCGGAGGTTAAAACAGTGAACATGATATATGCCACTCATATCCCAAAAAGGGAGCGCAAGCGCGCACTCCGAGATGTCTACGCCGTTGAGCCTGTTGCCCGAAAATTCAACCCATGGTCGGCCTGTCCGATCACTTTCGATCGCCGGGATCATTCGACTAGAATTCGTCATGGGGGCTCGACTGCCCTAGTGCTCGACCCAATAATCGATGGATACCATCTCATCCGAGTCCTTATGGACGGCGGCAACAGTCTTAATCTGATATATCAGGACACTTTCTGCAAGATGGGGATAGACCCTCCAAGAATCAAGCGAAGCAGCACAACCTTTAAAGGAGTGATACCAGGCGTAGAAGCCCGCTGCACGGGCTCTTTAACATTGGAGGTCGTATTCGGCTCTCTTGATAACTTTCGAAGCGAAGAGTTAATCTTCAACATAGCTCCATTCCGAAGCGGCTATCATGCTCTACTCGGCAGAACGGCTTTCGCCCGCTTTAATGCAGTCCCGCATTATTCTTAAGCTTAAAATGCCTGGATCACGTGGCGTCATCACGGTCAACGGAAATATGGAGCGCTCTCTCCGTACGAAGGAGGACACCGCGATCCTAGCAGCCAAAGTCCAAAACGGCCTATTCAAGTCGGATAATCCGTGAGTCGCGGACATAACTAAACGTGTCCGGCACACGCCTCAGTGCGGCAGCTCAGATGAACCTGAGCTAGATTAGCAGCTACGCCCCCATCGACTGCCCCATAAGGTGATAGCACATGCACCTCGAGTGCAAAATTATGCCTTAAAAATCCCTTGGGCGGCGCTGGGGGCACACTGCATATAGTCCATAGTTCGGCTTGAACCTATTCGGACTCAAAACTTATCTTTTTAGGTTCACTGAACGAACCAGTCCTGTCATGGCCACACTGGATTTCTTTTTCTTTTCCAGGTTTCTTTTCCTTTTTACAGACAGCCATCAGACTCTCCCCTTCAAGGACACATTACAGAAGAGGAAACGGCGCAGACGTGCAGTAGGGACCCGCACTAAGGTTTCGTTTTAGATTAAGACCCTGTGTAAACCTTTTTTATCTTTCTTATTATATACTTTTCTGGCATGTAAAATGTCCAAGAAAGTTATCGGCATTATCTGTAAGCTTACGGCTCACCGTACTATAAAGGGATATTAATAGAGCATCTTGATTCGCATTATGTTTGGAGTTTTATTCACTCACCATAAGCGTTCTCTCTCCACATCTGATTGCCACATGTGCCTTGTCAATAAGGGTCCATTACCAGGGGCTATATTCAACCCCGTATATGTCAAAAAGACCGAACACCTATATGGAGTGTTCGACGTCCTGGATGTTTGCCTTATATGCATCTGTTCCGAATCATGTCTTGGGTCAATAGTTGGGTTGCCTGGCTTCTGTGCTTACCCGTACGTTCCCGATTGTTCGGCTAGGGTGTAAAGGGAGAACTACTGCGTTCTGGCTCATGCGGACAAGTAACTCAGTAGAGAAGGCCGAAAACTGACCGTCATGATAAGCGAGAAACTGGTCCACAATCCGGTGACATAGTATTATACTACGATCGATAGAGATCTACCCCGTGTTATACGAAGGGTTTGTTTTTTCACCCAACCAGGTGCAATTGGATACCTTAAGTAAGGAATATCATATCTGCACCAGGGGCTAGTACCTAGCCCCACATGTTAAGCTCCTATGACTAAGTGAAAGCAATAACGTCGCATAGTCTGATTGCCTGGTTCGCTCCGCATACACCTCCTATATGGACCAAGATGTTGGATAAAGAGTGTACATGCATATGACCGAACACCCCAGTACTATGTACATGGGGGCTAAAACCGACGACTGGAAACTTTCAGATTTAAATAAACAGTCACATAGGAGGTAAAAGACGCTTATATAAAAATAGCGCAAAAGTCATATGCATCGGATTCATAAGCCCAAGTATTTACATCCAGATACAATTACTCGAAGATAATGTCTTTCGAGCACTGGCCTTCTACAAGGCGGGCGCCTTCGACGACGTCCTCGAAGTACTTCCCCGGCTTGCGGTGCTCCTTGCCGGTGGGTGGACCAGCAGTGGCAATGTGCCCCGCATTCATCTTCGCCCAGTGCACTTTCACACGAGCGAAGGCCATCTGAGCACCTTCTATGCAGGCCGAACACGTCAATGCATCGACCCGCGGACTCGCCTCGACGAGCCGCTTCACCAATCCAAAGTAACTACTTGGGAATGGATCAGTGGGCCATAGCCGGACTATTAAGTCCTTCATGGCCGAACCCGTCATGTTGTGCAGCTCAACCATCTGCTTCATCTGGTCTTTGAGGGGCATCGGATGTTTTGGCGCATAGAACTGCGACCAAAACAGCATCTCCGTGTCGTTCCCCTCCTGGGCTCGGAAGTACCGGGCAGCGTCAGCACTGCTCCTTGGAAGATCAACAAACACGCCTGGAGAACTCATCAACCGTGTCAGCCCAAGATACTTCTGCCCTCCAAAGATGCTCTATAAGAGAAATATCTTACCAGATGCTATCTGTCGCGCCTGCTTGATTTTCTCACAGGCGCTACGCGCCTCGCCTCGCGCATCTTGGGCGGCCTTCACTGCCGCAGCAAGCTCGGATGCTTGTTCCAAAGTCTTCTTTTCCAATGCCCCACATTTGACAATGACACCGTTGAGCTCGACCTCGACTTTGGATACCCGAGCCCGGTGCTTCTCGCACTCAGCCTTTTCGGCCTCCAAATCGGCAGCCGCTTTGTCAGTGGCTACCTTGTTCGCCTCAATCTCTTTCTCGGCCTTGGCAACCTCGCCCTTGAGAGCCTCGAGCTCAGTGGCGCCAACTGTGTAAAATAGAATACCATATCAGAGTTTATAAACATACTCACTCAATTAGTCTTCTTGACATAATAATTTCTTAAAATCCGCATACCTTGCATTTCATCTAAACGTCGGTTGACGCGGTCGAGGTCCGCGTTGGCCAACAAGAGCTTTCGGTTTAGTTCGGCAACTTCCGCATCTTGCGCAGTTGCCGCAACTAGTGAAGCCTGCACAACAGTTCAGCTCTATAAATATGCTATACTATGGATACTTCGTCCGATTCTCTTCAGAATCACACAAAGCATCAGGGGCTACTGGCTATGTATGTGCGTAAAAAATAATAAATTTCTATAAAGAACATTACATTGCTTACCTCAAAGCCTGTTAACAGGCTGTTGAAGGCTTCATTTAGTCCGCCCTTGACGGACTGAATCTTCTTCATCGCTGCACCCATCACGATGCGGTGCTCTTCCACGATGGAAGCACTTTGCAGTGCTCCCTCCATAGAATCCGACGCCTCCGGATTGACTCCAGGCACCGTCGTGTCCGCCTCGCCTGGGGGGGGGGGGGTCTGGTCTTCGGACCCCGGAGCCGCACTAGGCTCCGCGTCAATGTTCGGGAGGGCCCCGGATCGTTCGGGCCCCCCCGTCTCCAGTCTCCATGGGGGTTGTTTCCCCATGGTCAGCGGCGGCCGAGGTATTACTCCCGGTCGCCCCGCCACCTACCCCACCCTCATCTCGTTGGCGGAGGACACCCGCTAGGAGGACACTTCAGTGTCTCCGCCGATCATGGGCCATGGAGCTCGGACCGGTGGGACACTCTCCGTCTCTCCGGGCGCTAGAGAGTTCCCCTCCGATAAGGAGGTATCAAGGTGTCCACCGGGAGGGCTATAGGTCAGCAGGTGAGAAAACTAAGTATATTCTAAACAAGCAAAGGTGCCATAACTAATCCGGACAAACTTACGATTCGGGCATGGGTCTCTCCCTGGGCTTCACCATGTAGCAAAGTTCGGCAGCGAGGTTCATCTTCCTCTGGGGTGCGGCCGTGCCTGCTTCGGCAGGGGCCGCCCTCTTTTTCCCCCTTCCTTGCGCAGGGGGCTCTTCTTCTTTTTCCTCTTCTTCCTCCTCCTCCTCATCATCTTCCTCCCCTCTTCGGAGGAGATAATGTTGATCTCCTCGGACTTCTTGTCCGTAAGGCAGGGGCTATCTCCGCCCCCCTTGCTCTTCTTCTTGGGCTTCTTGGCCGACGCCTTGTATGGCGCCGGGACTAGCATCGCCGTCAGTTGAGGTGATTCTAGGTCTTCGAGCAAAGGCGCCGGACACTTAATCAGGGTCGCCTTCTTCGTCGAGCCCTGTATATCACACAAAAACTCCAATTCCTGTTATCATTAAATAAGGGAAGAAATATGTGTTCGGCGATTTTTTTTATTACCTCTGGGGTGGAGAGCGTGGTGCTAAAGCCCGCATTCTCGATTTCTGCCGGCCACTCCTTCTGGCTCTTAAAGAGATTCCTCCAGATCTCATTGTGCGTAAAGTCGAAGAGATGCTTCAGCGGCTTATCTCCTGCCAGATCAAACTCCCATAGGGAGGAGTCCCCGCTTTGGCCAGGGAGAACAAGCCGGGCCAGCATTACCTCGACCATGGATGAGAGTAGGTGCCCCTTGGAGATCACGTCGGACACACGACCTTGGAGTGTCGTCACTTCAGTTTGAGACCCCCAGTCCAAACCCTTTTTGGTCAAGGAGGTCAACCTCTCTGGGGGTACGGATTTGAAAGCAAGCTCGGATGCCCATTTGGCGTTGTGGGGTTCGGTGATGTAGAACCACTCCTGCTGCCAGACCTTATTCGTCTCTACGAGTGACCCTTTGGGCCAAGTCGCATTCGGGAGCTTGCTAATCATGGCGCCCCCGCACTCCGAGTGGTGCCCATCCACCACCTTCGGCTTCACGTTGAAGGTTTTGAGCCATAGGCCGAAGTGTGGAGGGATGCGGAGGAAAGCTTCACATACCACTATGAAAGCGGATATGTGAAGGATTGAGTTCGGGGCTAGATCATGGAAATCTAGCCCGTAGAAGAACAACAGACCCCGAACAAAGGGGTGGAGTGGAAACCTTAGCCCCCTAACAAAGTGAGAAGTAAACACTACCCTCTCACCCGCCTCAGGGACAGGAATCACCTGACCCTTGGCAGGGACTCGGTGCGCGATATCGGTGGCGAGATAGCCCACGCTGCTGAGATCCTCCATGGTTTTTTCAGTGACCGTGGAGGCCTCCCACTTGCCACTGGCACTGGAACCAGCCATTACTGGGGAAGGAGATGGTGGTTGAGGAACGCAGAGCAGTGGGCGCAGGAGATGGAAAAGTTGGGGCTAGGGAGATTGGAGAGCTCGAGCTTGAGGAAGGCGTGGGGCTGATGAAGGGGATTGGTGTCCTTTTATAATGCTGTGAATATAGAACGCCCCCCCACTTTAGTCATAAACCTCGCCAGTTCCCAAAGCGATCGTGCGTAATGCACGGCGTGGGTGCTCACGTCATATTGATAAGGACCCCCCAATAAGCGGACACGATCTCTATTCTGATGAGATGTGTCAATGAGGATATGCCTCGAAAGACGAAACCATGGCCAAATAAAACGGTTCGATATGTTAGTGGGATGGACGTGACGCTTCACCAAAAGTTGTTATATAGACACACTATTCATTTTCTTTTAAGAGCCTTGCCTTTGAGGCTAAGGGTTGCACTAACCTTGCAGAGCCGAACAAAATACACCTTTTTGCAGAAGATATATTCGGAAGTAGGAACCCGCCTTGCAACGCCGAAGACAATACATAAGCCGAACTCATCGTCATTGAAGTCAGGTTTAGGGGCTACTTAGGGAGTCCTGGATCGAGGGGGTCCTCGGGAGGCCAGATAACTCTTGGTGGGCCGGACTGGTGGGCTGTGAAGATCATAGTCGAAGATCATCTCTCGTATCCGGATAGGACTCCTGTATTCGTATAATGGCAAGTTTTAGGTTCGGGTGTAATCTTTCCTTCCTCTGGAAGATGGTATGTACAAACCCTACGCCCCTTCTGTGTGTATATAAACCGGAGGGTTAAGTCCGTAGAGGCTAACGGAGAATGTCAAATCCTCATAGGCTAGACTTTAGGGTTTAGACAATATGATCTCGTGGTAAATCAACTCTTGTATTCATATTCATCCATATTAATATAGTAGGAAGTAGGGTTTTACCTCGATCGAGAGGGTCTGAACCTGTGTAAACATCGTGTCCCCAGCCTCATGTTACCATTGATCCTCAGACACATAGTTCAGGACCCCATACCTGAGATCCACCGGTTTTGACACCGACAGAGGGCACACCCAGCGGGGGTAAGGCGCTCCCACTCTTGTGGGACCCTCGCATCTCCCCTGACCTAATTCTTCACCCTATACATTCTCATATATTTCATAAACACCAGAGGAGGCAACGAAACCAGTTTTCCACCGCCGTAACCTTCTGTACCCGAGAGATCCCATATGGAGGCGTTTTCTGGTACTTCGTCGGAGGGGGATTCAACCATGGAGGGCTGCTACATCAACACCATTTCCCTTTCGATGAAGCGTGCGTAGTTTACCACATACCTACGGGTCCATAGCTGGTAGCTAGATGGCTTCTTCTCTCTCTTTGATTCTCAATACCATGTTCTCCTTGGTATTCTTGGAGATTTATCCAACGTAATCTTATTTTGCGGTGTGTTTGTTGAGATCCATTGAATTGTGGATTTATGATCAGTTAATCTGTGAATATTATTTGAATCTTCTTTTAATTCTTATATGCATGATGTTATATCTTAGTAATTCTCTTCGAACTATCAGTTTGGTTTGGACAACTAGATTGGTTTTTCTTGTAATGGGAGAAGTGCTTTCCGTTGGGTTCAATCTTGCGGTGTCCTCACCCAGTGATAGAAGGGGTAGCGAGGCACGTATTGTATTGTTGCCTTCGAGGATAACAAGATGGGGTTTTCATCATATTGCTTGAGTTAATTCCACGACATCATGTCATCTTACTTAAAGCATTACTCTGTTCTTCATGAACTTAATACTCTAGATGGAGAATCATTTCGATCAATGTGTGGAGTAATAGTAGTAGATGCAGGCAGGAGTCGGTCTACTTGACACAGACGTGATGCCTATATTGCATAATCATTGCCTTAGATATCTTCATAACTTTGCGCTTTTCTATCAATTGCTCGATAGTAAGTTGTTCACCCACCGTATTATTTGCTATCAAGAGAGAAGCCTCTAGTGAAACCTATGGCCCCTGGATCTATTTTCCATCATATTAGTTTCCAATCTACTATTTTGCAATCTTTTACTTTCTAATCTATAAACCAAAAACTCAAAAATATTTTACCTTTTGTTCATCTATCTCTATCAGATCTCACTTTTGCAAGTAATCGTGAAGGGATTTCCAACCCCTTTATCGCATTAGGTGCAAGTTGTTTGATTGTTTGCGAATGTATTGGTGTTTTGTGTGTTCGTCTCCTGCTGGGTTGATACCTTGGTTCTCAAACTAAGGGAAATACTTATCTCTACTTTGTTGCATCACCGTTTCCTCTTCAAGGGAAAACCAATGCAAGCTCAAGAAGTAGAAGATTCCCATTTGGTCACGGCTTCTATTTTAGCTGGGACTACCACGAAATCTTTCGCGGTAAGAACTTGTCCCAAAAATGCCACTCCGCCAGCCAAAATTCACACATACTAAATTTGAATTATAGTTGGTGCTCTCTTAGTTTGTCCAAAACCATCCTTAAATATTGCTCGTGCTCTTCCTATGATCTGGAATAAATAAGGATGTCGTCGATGAAGACGTTACCAAATTTATGCAAGAACTCCATAAACACCTTGTTAATGAGGTAGATGATGTAGAATGGGGCATTGGACAATCCAAATGACATGATCGTATAATCATATAACCCATGGCGAGTGATGAGTGTCATCTTGGGAATATGTTGGGGTCTAATCTTTAACTGGTAATATCCGGATCTCAAGTCAATCTTGGAGAATATCTTCCCCATTTAGTTGATCAAACAAATCCTCAATCTTGTGGAGTGGTTATTTGGTGACTCCATTCACTGACGTATAATCCACACACAACCTAATAGTTCCGTCCTTCTTCTGCACGAACAAGACTCGTGATCCCCAAGGTGATGCACCAGGAGAATAAACCCTTTTCTCAACTGTTATGCCAGTTGCTCTTTCAACTCACCAACTCTTCCGTACTCATCCTATAAGGCTTATTATAGATGGGTGCCGTTCCTCGCAACAGATCTATGATGAGTTCGATTTCTCAACCAGGAGGCATGCCAGGAAGTTCATTAGGAAATATGTCCGGGTATTCATACACTATTAGCACTTGCTCCAAATCACTAGTTATCATGGAGTTGCTGTGAAGAGCTCGCTGTCAGGATAGGAAAACTGAACTGGAATACCATGCCTATTAATCAAAGTGACTCTCCGGTTGGCATAATCTACCAGACCTTAGTGTCTGGGGAGCCAATCAATCCCTAGGATCACGTCCAAGCTTTGTGATCCTGGCACGATTAGGTTGGCTCAAAATTCTACCCCATTGGTAATGACTTCAACTCCTATGTAGCCGATGTCTACTACACAACCTTCTTCTTGTAGACGTTGTTGGGCCTCCAAGTGCAGAGGATTGTAGGAAAGTAGCAAATTTCCCTCAAGTGGATGACCTAAGGATTATCAATCCATGGGAGGCGTATGATGAAGATGGTCTCTCTCAAAAAACCCTACAACCAAATAACAAAGAGTCTCTTGTGTCCCCAACACACCCAATACAATGGCAAATCGTATAGGTGCACTAGTTCGGTGAAGAGATGGTGATACAAGTGCAATATGGATGGTAGATATATGTTTTTGTAATATGAAAGTATAAAAACAACAGGGTAACTAATGATAAAAGTGAGCACAAACGGTATTGCAATGCTTGGAAACAAGGCCTAGGGTTCATACTTTCACTAGTGCAAGTTCTCTCAACAATAATAACATAACTGGATCATATAACTATCCCTCAACATGGAACAAAGAGTCACTCCAAAGTCACTAATAGCGGAGAACAAACGAAGAGATTATTGTAGGGTACGAAACCACCTCAAAGTTATTCTTTCTGATCTATCTATTCAAGAGTCCGTAGTAAAATAACACGAAGCTATTTTTTCCATTCGATCTATCCTAGAGTTCGTACTAGAATAACACCTTAAGACACACATCAACCAAAACCCTAATGTCACCTATATACCCCATTGTCACCTCAAGTATCTGTGGGTATGATTATACGATATGCATCACACAATCTCAGATTCATCTATTCAACCAACACAAAGAACTTCAAAGAGTGCCCCACAGTTTCTACCGGAGAGTCAAGACGAAAACGTGTGCCAACCCCTATGCATAGATTTCCAAGGTCACGGAACCCGCAAGTTGATCACCAAAACATACATAAAGTGAATAAATAGAATACCCCATTGTCACCACGGGTATCCCACACAAGACATACATCAAGTGTTCTCAAATCCTTAAAGACTCAATCCGATAAGATAACTTCAAAGGGAAAACACAATCCATTATAAGAAGGTAGAGGGGGAGAAGCATCATAAGATCCAACTATAATAGCAAAGCTCGTGGTACATCAAGATCGTGACAAATTAAGAACACGAGAGAGAGATAAAAAACATAGCTACTGGTACATACCCTCAGACCCGAGGGTGAACTACTCCCTCCTCGTCATGGAGAGCGCCGGGATGATGAAGATGGCCACCGGTGAGGTATCTCCCCTCCGGCAGGGTGCCAAAATAGGGTCCCGATGGATTTTTGGTGGCTACATAGGCTTGAGGCAGTGAAACTCCCGATCTAGGTTATGTTCTAGAAGTTTGGGTATATATAAGAGGTGTTGGAGTTGGGAACAAGTCAGGGGTCCCCGAGGCGGCCACGAGGTAGGGGGCACGCCCAGGGGATAGGGCGCGCCTCCACCCTCGTGGTGGCCTCAGGAATCTTCTGGTACATGTCTGGTACTCCGTGGGCTTCTTCTGGTCCAAAAACAATCTCCGTGAAATTTTAGGTCAATTGGACTCCGTTTGGTATTCCTTTTCTGCGATACTCAAAAACAAGGAAAAAAATAGAAACTGGCACTGGGCTCTGGGTTAATAGGTTAGTCCCAAAACTCATATAAATAGCATATAAATGCATATAAAACATCCTAGATGGATAATATAATAGCATGGAACAATCAAAAATTATAGATACGTTGGAGACGTATCAAGCATCCCCCAGCTTAATTCCTGCTCGTCCTTGAGTACGTAAATGGTAAAAACAGAATTTTTGATGTGGAATGCTACCTAACATAATTATCAATGTAATTTTCTTTATTGTGGCAAGAATAGTCAGATCCATAAGATTCAAGATAAAATTTTAATATTGACATAAAAATAATAATACTTCAAGCATACTAACAAAGTAATCATGTCTTCTCAAAATAACATGGCCAAAGAAAGTTCATCCCTACAAAATCATATAGTTTGGTTATGCTCCATCTTCATCACACAAAATATTCAAATCATGCACAACCCCGATTTCAGCCAAGCAATTGTTTCATACTTTAGTATTGTCAAACTTTTTCAACTTTCACGCAATACATGAGCGTGAGCCATGGATATAGCACTATAAGTGGAATAGAGTGGTGGTTGTGGAGAAGACAAAAAGGAGGAAGATGGTTTCACATCAACTAGGCGTATTAATGGGCTATGGAGATGCCCATCAATAGATATCAGTGTGAGTGAGTAGGGATTGCCATGCAACGGATGCACTAGAGCTATAAATGTATGAAATCTCAACAAAAGAAACTAAGTGGCTGTGCATCCAACTTGCTTGCTCACAAAGACCTAGGGAATTTTGAGGAAGCCCATCGTTGGAATATACAAGCCAAGTTCTATAATGAAAATTCCCACTAGTATATGAAAGTGACAAAACAAGAGACTCTCTATCATGAAGATCATGGTGCTACTTTGAAGCACAAGTGTGGAAAAAAGATAGTAGCATTGTCCCCCCTTTTTTTGGGCCTTCCTTTTTTTATTTGGCCTTTTTTGGGACAATGCTCTAATAATGATGATCATCACACTTCTATTTAATTACAACTCAAAGATTACAACTTGATACTGGAACAAAATATGACTCTGCATGGATGCCTCCGGCGGCGTACCAAAATAGGCAATGAATCAAGAGTGACATGTATGAAAATATATGCATGGTGGCCTTGTCACAAATACGATGTCAACTACATGATCATGCAAGGCAATATGACAATGATGAAACATTTCATAATAAATGAAACGGTGAAAAGTTGCATGCCAATATATCTCGGAATGGCTCTGGAAATGCCATAATAGGTAGGTATGGTGGCTATTTTGAGGAAGATATATGGTGGGTTTATGGTACCGGCGAAAGTTGCGCGGTACTAGAGAGCCTAGCAATGGTGGAAGGGTGAGAGTGCGTATAATCCATGGACTCAACACTAGTCATAAAGAACTCACATACTTATTGCAAAAATCTACAAGTCATCAAAACAAAGTACTACACACATGCTCCTAGGGGAAGGGTTGGTAGGAGTTAACCATCGTGCGATCCCGACCTCCACACAAAGGATGACGATCACAGAAATACCCCATGCTTCAAATTTGTCACACAACGGTTACCATATGTGCATGCTACGGGACTTGCAAACCTCAACACAAGTATTTCTCAAATTCACAACTACTCTACTAGCATGACTCTAATATCACTATCCCCATATCTCAAAACGATCATCAAGTATCAAACTTCTCATAGTATTCAATGCACTTTATATGAAAGTTTTTATTATACCCCTCTTGGATGCCCATCATATCAGGACTAGTTTCATAACCTAAGCAAATTATCATGCTGTTCTAAAAGACTCTCAAAATAATATAAGTGAAGCATGAGAGTTCATCTATTTCTTCAAAATAAAACCACCGCCGTGCTCTAAAAAGATATAAGTGAAGCACTAGAGCAAACGACAAACTACTCCGAAAGATATAAGTGAAGATCAATGAGTAGTTGAATAATTATGTAACTATGTGAATACTCTCTAACATTTAAGAATTTCAGATATTGGGATATTATTCAAACAGAAAGAAAAACAAAATAAAATAAATTGACGCTCCAAGCAAAACACATATCATGTGGTTAATAAAAATATAGCCTCAAGTAAAGTTACTGATGGACGAAGACGAAAGAGGGGATGCCTTCCGGGACATCCCCAAGCTTAGGCTCTTGGTTGTCCTTTAATATTACCTTGGGGTGCCTTGGGCATCCCCAAGCTTAGGCTGTTGCCACTCCTCATTCCATAGCCCATCAAATCTTTACCCAAAAACTTGAGAACTTCACAACACAAAACTCAACAGAAAATATCATGAGCTCCGTTAGTATAAGAAAACAAACCACCGCTTTAAGTTACTGTAATGAACTCATTCTTTATTTATATTGGTCTTAAACCTACTGTATTCCAACTTCTCTATGGTTCATACCCTCTGATACTACTCATAGATTCATCAAAGTAAGCAAACAACACAATGGAAACATAATGTGTCAAAAACAGAACAGTCTGTAGCAATCTGTAACTTTCGAATACTTCTGTAACTCAAATAATTCTGAAATAAATTGTTGGACGTGAGGAATTTTTCTATTAATCTACTGCAAAACGAATCAACTTAAAAGCACTCTTCAGTAAAAAAATGGCAGCTAATCTCGTGAGCGCAAATTTCTGTTTTTTACAGCAAGATCACATTAACTTTCACCCAAGTCTTCCCAAAGGTTCTACTTGGCACTTTATTGAAACAAAAGCTATAAAACATGATTAATACAGTAGCTTAATCATGTGAACACACAAAAACAGTAGGGGTAAATATTGGGTTGTCTCCCAACAAGCGCTTTTCTGTAATGCCTTTTAGCTAGGCATAATGATTTCAATGATGCTCACATAAAAGATAAGAATTGAAACATAATGGGAGCATCATGAAGAATATGACTAACACATTTATAACTAACCCACTTCCTATGCATAGGGATTTTGTGAGCAAACAACTTATGGGAACAAGAATCAACTCGCATAGGAATGAAAAACAAGCATAGCTTCAAGATTGTCAACACATAGAGAGGAAACTTGATATTATTACAATTCCTACGAGCATATGTTCCTCTTTCATAATAAATTTCAGTCGCATCATGAATTAATTCAGAAATATAACTATCACATAAAGCACTATTTTCATGATCCCCAAGCATACAGATTTTATCACTCTCCACATAAGCGAATTTCTTCTCATGAATAATAGTGGGAGCAAACTCAACAAAATAATTATCATGTGAGGCATAATCCAATTGAAAAATAAAATCATGATGACAAGTTTCATGGTTATCATTATTGTTAATAGCATACAAGTCATCACAATAATCATCAGCAACTTTGTAATCATAATAATTTGGAACCTCTTCTGAAATAGTGGATTCATCACTAAATAAAGTCATGACCTCGCCAAATCCACTTTCTTAATTATCACAATAAGATTCAACACCCTCCAAAATAGTGGGATCATTACTTCCTAAAGTTGACACTCTTCCAAACCCACTTTCATCAATATACTCATCATAAATAGGAGGCACGCTTTCATCATAATAAATATTCTCATCAAAACTTGGGGGACTAAAAATATCATCTTCATCAAACATAGCATCCCCAAGCTTGTGGCTTTGCATATCATTAGCATCATGGATATTCGAAGAATTCACACTAACAACATTGCAATGATGCTCATCATTCAAGTATTTAGTGCCAAACATTTTAATGCACTCTTCTTATAGCACCTGGGCACAATTTTCCTTTCCATCATTTTCACGAAAGATATTAAAAATATGAAGCATATGAGGTACCCTCAATTCCATTTTTTTGTAGTAGTTATATATACTAAACTAGTGATAAAACAAGAAACTAAGATTCGATTGCAAGATCTAAAGATATACCTTCAAGCACTAACCTCCCCGGCAATGGCGCCAGAAAAGAGCTTCTTTGACGAGATGGGAGTGCCTCTTACCTAGCCTCCCAGGCAACGGCGCTAGAAAAGAGCTTGATGTCTACTACACAACCTTCTTCTTGTAGACGTTGTTGGGCCTCCAAGTGCAGAGGTTTGTAGGACAGTAGCAAATTTCCCTCAAGTGGATGACCTAAGGTTTATCAATCCATGGGAGGCGTATGATGAAGATGGTCTCTCTCAAAAAACCCTACAACCAAATAACAAAGAGTCTCTTGTGTCCCCAACACACCCAATACAATGGCAAATTGTATAGGTGCACTAGTTCGGTGAAGAGATGGTGATACAAGTGCAATATGGATGGTAGATATATGTTTTTGTAATATGAAAGTATAAAAACAGCAGGGTAACTAATGATAAAAGTGAGCACAAACGGTATTGCAATGCTTCGAAACAAGGCCTAGGGTTCATACTTTTACTAGTGCAAGTTCTCTCAACAATAATAACATAACTGGATCATATAACTATCCCTCAACATGGAACAAAGAGTCACTCCAAAGTCACTAATAGCGGAGAACAAACGAATAGATTATTCTAGGGTACGAAACCACCTCAAAGTTATCCTTTCTGATCTATCTATTCAAGAGTCTGTAGTAAAATAACACGAAGCTATTCTTTCCATTCGATCTATCCTAGAGTTCGTACTAAAATAACACCTTAAGACACACATCAACCAAAACCCTAATGTCACCTATATACCCCATTGTCACCTCAAGTATCCGTGGGTATGATTATACGATATGCATCACACAATCTCAGATTCATCTATTCAACCAACACAAAGAACTTCAAAGAGTGCCCCACAGTTTCTACCGGAGAGTCAAGACGAAAACGTGTGCCAACCCCTATGCATAGATTCCTAAGGTCACGGAACCCGCAAGTTGATCACCAAAACATACATCAAGTGAATCAATAGAATACCCCATTGTCACCACGGGTATCCCACGCAAGACATACATCAGGTGTTCACAAATACTTAAAGACTCAATCCGATAAGATAACTTCAAAGGGAAAACTCAATCCATTATAAGAAGGTAGAGAGGGAGAAGCATAATAAGATCCAACTATAATAGCAAAGCTCGCGGTACATCAAGATCGTGCCAAATCAAGAACATGAGAGAGAGATCAAAAACATATCTACTGGTACATACCCTCAGCCCTGAGGGTGAACTACTCCCTCCTCGTCATGAAGAGCGCCGGGATGATGAAGATGGCCACCGGCAAGGGATCCCCCGTCCGGCACGGTGCCGGAACAGGGCCCCGATTGGTTTTTGGTGGCTATAGAGGCTTGAGGCGGCGGAACTTCCGATCTAGGTTATGTTCTCAAAGTTTGGGTATATATAAGAGGTGTTGGAGTCGGGAACAAGTCAGGGGGGTCCCCGAGGCGGCCACGAGGTAGGGGGTGCGGCCAGGGGGGTAGGGCGCACCCCAACCCCCGTGGTTGCCTCGGGACTCTTCTGGTCCATCTCCGGTACTCTGTGGGCTTCTTCTGATCCAAAAACAATATCCGTGAAATTTCAGGTCAATTGGACTCCGTTTGGTATTCCTTTTCTGCGATACTTAGAAACAAGGAAAAAACAAAAACTGGCACTGAGCTCTTGGTTAATAGGTTAGTCCCAAAAATCATATAAAATAGCATATATATATATGCATATAAAACATCCTAGATGGATAATATAATAGCATGGAACAATAAAAATAGTAGATACGTTGGAGACGTATCAGTAGCCCACTTGGATATATAAGACTACTGAGGGGGCTTTGAACTGCTATGGATCTACACAGAAGTATGATTTTCATCCTACTACCCATAGAAAAATTCTGAGTGATAAAAGAATGTGATGCCCCTGAATCAAATAAAACCATTGCACGTGACAATGTCCTGGACTAGGGATTACCAACCTAGTTGGCCCACAGTCCATGGGCCGAGCTTACGACCTGCCATTCTTAACAAGAAAAGACTCCAGAAGCCTCAAACCCTAGAGTGATTAACACAGACACTACCGAAGATTAACACACTCATCAAGGACAACTCCCACTGTCGGCGTGTTTATTCCTAGTTGGCAACCAACAATATGTAACCCTGGACACCCCTGGTGCCTATATAAGCCAGAGAGTATAGTCCGTAGAGACACAATCATAATTACCATCCCTAGGGTTTAGAACACATCATACAATCTCGAGGTAGATCATCTTGTACTCGATACTCCATCATCAATATAATCAAAGCATGACGTAGGGTTTTACCTCTTCGAGAGGGCCCGAACCTGGGTAAACATTGTGTCCCTTGTCTCGTGTTACCCATCGCTCCCAGATCCATAGCTCGGGACCTCCTACCTGAGATCCACCGATTTTAGTACCGACATTGGTGGACCATACAGGTCCCGCTATGTGGTAAAAGGATCGATGCCTCGTCTTCAGATAAATGGCAATGCCGGCTGCAGGGACATCTTTGTCAGCCAAATTTTCCTGTTCGGAAGCGTCGTTCTTGACGCTAATCCGGTCGGTCATCTCGATTGTGTTGAAATCTTTGTACTGATTCAAGTCATCAAATTTGGTAGCTTGGAATACATTGTTGATTACCGCGGTGATCTCGCCCTCTCTAGGTAGAGTCCATATCATCTTGAGATCTCCTCGTCCTTCACGACTTCACCCTCGGAACCCACCTCCAATCTAGAATCTGGGACGAATCTTGCGTGGACCCTACTTTGCGTACGGGTCTGACCACTTTCGCATCAGATCTTGACCTCGAGCCAGACCTTACTCCAAAACCAGCTTCGAGCTTGGATCCAATCACTTCTGTTGCTGATCAGGAGTTAACCCTGGCAGATCAGAGCTCTGAACTTGCGTCAAACAACCCACAGAGCATATTTCAAATTAGTTCGACTTACAGTCAGGCCATGGACACAGAGGATCTCTCTCACCTAAACAAGATGCTAGATCAGATCCAGAATCTTGTGATCTCATCCTTAGTTTATGAACAAATCAGATGTAAAGCTGATGATAGGGAAATTTATGTCCCTCCCACCACCCACCTAGTCACTACGGTCGAAGATTTAACTGACTTACTGAACTATGCCTCTGATGAGGCAACTTACATGGATGAAGATGTCAACAACACATCAGGAGTGGCGTCACCTATGGCCATATCCCATACTGGAAACTGGGCCACAATGCCTACATGTCATCACCCCCAAGGATCCCCCCTAGTTTAGGCGCCCTCGGAGGTGACCCAAAGGTACGGTGGGGGCAAGAGCCAGACCAACAATACGGAGGCCACCGATGATGGCACTAACCTGATATGTCTCCAATGTATCTATAATTTATGAAGTATTCATGCCCTATTTACAACAACTTTATATGTTTTTGGTATGCTTTTATTAGAACTAACCCGGACTGACGCTGTTTTCAGCAGAACTACCGTGGTGTCGATTTTTTGTGCAGAAAAAAAGTTCTCGGAATGGGCTGAAAATTTACGGCAATTTTTTATGGACCAAAAGAGACACCCGAAGCATCGAAGATGGGCCGGGAAGTGGAAGAGAAAGCCACAAGCCAGGGGGCGCGCCCCTACAACTTGTGGGCCCCTCGAGCATCCTCCTGACATGAGACCGACGCCAAAAATTCTTATAAATACCCAAACCCCTGAAAAGAACGCGAGATCGGAAGTTGCCATGAAAAACCTCTCGGGACCTCATTCTGGCACCCTGCCAGAGGGGGAAATCTGTTGGGGAACATAGCATGCAATTTTAAAAAAATCCTACGCTCACGCAAGATCGATCTAGGAGAAGCATAGCAACGAGATGGGAAGAGAGAGTCCACGTACCCTCGTAGACCAAAAGCGGAAGCGTTAGATTAACGCGGTTGATGTAGTCGAACGTCTTCGTGATTCAACCGATCAAGCACCGAACATACGGCACCTCTGAGTTCTGCACACGTTTAGCTCGATGACGTTCCTCAAACTCTTGATCTAGCAGAGGGTCGAGGGAGAGTTCAGTCAACACGACGGCATGGTGATGGTGATGGTGATGTGATGCGCACAGGGCTTCGCCTAAACACTACGACGCTATGACCTGAGGTGTAAACTGTGGAGGGGTGCACCGCACATGGCTAAGAGAATAAGTGATGTGTCTAGGGGTGCCCCTCTACCCCTGTATATAAAGGAGGAGGGGAGGAGGCTGTTGGCCTAGGGGCGCGCCATGGGGGAAATGATCCGGAACCCTTCCGGTGTCCGAATACCATCATCCAATATATCGATCTTTACCTCTCGACCATTTAGAGACTCCTCGTCATTTCCGTGATCTCATCCGGAGCTCCGAACAATCTTTGGTCACCAAAAACACATAGCTCTTAATACAAATCGTCATCGAACGTTAAGCGTGCGGAACCTACGAGTTCAAGAACTATGTAGACATGACCTAGACACATCTACGGTCAATAACAAATAGTGGAACCTGAATGCTCATATTGGCTCCCACATATTCTACGAAGATCTTTATCGGTCAAATCGTAATGACAACATACATTATTGCCTTTTGTGACACCCCGAGTCCGATGCGCCAGGTGTCAGTCAGTTATTCATCATCGTTGCCATGTCATCTGCTTGCGTGTTGCATTTTACCATGTCATCGTCTGCATTGCATCAGCATGTCTTCAAAACTTGCATCCGTCCGAGTCTGCCCGTCCTATCGTTGTCCGCTCTGAGCCCAGACACACTTGCACGCGCCCGCTGCACCTTCGAATATTTATTTTATAAGTGACCGGAATTTTTTTCTCGCAATGGGGTGAAACTTTGGGTGTGGTCTTATTATAGCATTGGTAGACCGCTTGTAAAGTTTCGTCGCATTCGGAGTCCCTTTGATGCCCCAGCGGTTAACCGCGTTAACCGCCGGAAGTCCATTCTCTTTTGGCCCAGCACCCCTCCACAACAGCCCACTAGCCCATCCCAACTACCTCCATGCTCTCGGTCGTTGGATCGTGATCACGTGGCCGAAAACCACACCCCATTTGGACACTCCTAGCTCCCTCTACCTATAAATCAGCCCCCTCCCCCAAAATTCGCGGATGAACCCTAGCCTCCCTCTTCCTCGCGCAGCCGGACACGTCCATCCCGAGCCGGACATGTCCGCCGGCCACATCACCTCGGCCAA